>CM052799.1:122528548-122592880 GCA_028533885.1 Nasua narica
GATGATTACAGCTTTGTAATAGAGCTTGAAATCAGGAATTGTGATTCCGCCGACTTTGGTTTTCTTTTTCAACATTCCTCTGGCTATTCGTGGTCTTTTCTGGTTCCATATAAATTTTAGGATTATTTGTTCCATTTCCTTGAAATAAATTGATGGTATTTTGATAGGGATTGCATTAAATGTATAGATTGCTTTAGGTGTGCTGTGATATTTTTTGAAGATGATTTAGTAATACCTTACAAATGCCACAAAGTTTTTCTTATCTTTTGATTTAAGGTAAATTTCTAGAAGTAGAATGAGGAATTAAGTCCCCCAAATGGGAAAGACTATATGTAGATGTTCCTTGTGGTGTCACTCATGACAGTAAAATACTGGAAGTAAGTGATACATCCAAAACTACAGGAATACTTAAGTAATTTCTGGTGTTTCAATATGGTAAATGTTGTGAGTTAGACAAAATGGTAGACTTAAAGAGTAGGTAGTAGCTTAGAATAATGCTGCTTATGTAATGTTGCAGAAAGCGGAATTTGGAATTCTACCTCTGATGAATATAAAATTATGGACTATTTGCAGAAGAAATATGAAATAAATAAAACATAATTATTGAGTGTGGTGCATTTAGATTAATTTAAAAAGTTTGTTTCTGCAATAAGATATATTTTTTAAATAGTGAACATTTTTTCCCTTTTTATCAATAATCATGACCCAAACCCTGTGGGAAGCAAGGGATAAGAACTAGATAAAGAAACATATTGACTCTGGAGATCAATTGGGAATATTTAGATATCAGGAAAGAGGAGAGGATAAATTAGGAATAGTTTTTTTTTTTTTTTAAAGTAATCTCTACACTGAATGTGGGGGGTCATACTTAGGACCCCAAGATTAAGAGTCACATGCTCTACTGACTGAGCCAGCTAGGTGTCCCTAGGAATGGTCCTTTTTCATATTTTCTCTCCCTCATTATGTTCACTGTACTACCCACTGACATATCACCATTGCTTTAAGAAGCAATGTGCCACAATAGACTGAACATAGGATTTAGGTCAGAAGGCTGAGTTCAGATTCTGATTCATCACTCGTTGGCTATGTGACTTTCTGCAAATAATTTATTCAGCTTTTCTTGGTTGTAAAAATATCGGGGGAATTCATTAAGATACTACATATAAAATGTTTTTCACAATATAAAGCTCTATGCAGGTATTGTTACTGTTTTTGTTAAACTTGTTGGTTGAAATAGGAAAAGGAGGAGAAACAGCACTGAATTTAGTGAATGCTCGGAATGCTTCTAAAAGTGTATTTTTTCTTTTTCTGTTACAGGGATCTTTTATTTAGCCAGATGTATGACAAACTAAGTGAGAATTCAGTGGCCAAAGGAGTGTTTTTGGAGTGCCTTGAGCCATATATTTTAAGTGATAAATTGGTGGGGATAACCCCCCAGGTAATGAAAGACTTGATTGTTCACTTCCAAGATAAAAAGTTAATGGAAAATGTGGAAGCCCTCATTGTACATATGGATATCACCAGTCTAGATATTCAGCAGGTGAGTTTATAGAAAATTTACTAATAACACAGAATAAACATCATTCCTTTATTGATTATACTTATCTGACTGATTGGGCCCCATCGTCCCTTCCATAAACCCCATATATTTACTGAGCACTTTGGTAAGATGTCTCTTAAACTTGTATTTGTCAATATATTCCTTAGGACCTGTTCTTTAATGAAAACTGGATTATGAACTCCTGCAAGCCAAGAGTCTTCTATTTCTTTGACATTCCCCATAGCACTTAGCATGAAGTTTACATTTGGTGGTTGCTCAGTAAATGCTTATTGACCCATCCTTCTTTATCCATTTGTTTATTCAGTAGTACAGTTTTCATCCTGCAAGTGAATTTCAGCTATGAGTACTTCTGTGTGAATAAGGAGTTTTTTTTTTACTTCTAAGAGTATGGTGTCATTTTTCAAAAAGCTACTTTCTGTGTCCTGAGTTGAGAACTTTCATGCGTTGAGTTTTGAAATGCACAACATACTTTAAGAAGCAAATTACAGGCCATCTTAGGTTGAGCAGCCAGCCCTTTGTTTGTAAATATACCTCTAGTATATATGAGGTCTCCACAATAGATTTCAGTCTTTAATTGAGGAGCAGTATATATTTGGCCTTAGACATTTCACTCTTAGTGCTTGAGTTCCATGTTAGTCCTAGTAATGGGATGCTACTCCTGCAGAGGCTCAGAGGTACAAAGAACATGCTAATAAGTAAGCCGTGTTGAGCTAAAATATGGATGACTTAAAAGATCTCAGAAAGACCAAAAGTAGTTTTTTTGTGTGGTTTTTTGTTTGTTTGTTTGTTTGTTTGTTTGTTTGTTTGTTTGTTTTTAATGTGCAAAATCACATAAAGTGAACGGCTTGGAGAAATGGTTCTGTTTTCTTCCTGGAAGCTCTTTATGAATGGCTGTGAGTTTGCAAAGTAAAGCTAGATCCTCTTTTATGTATTCCTTTCTGTTGTGTGGGTAATTTGGCATAGTCTTCATGTCAAGTAATAGTTCCAATGATTTGAGAGCATGCTATCAATTTAGTTTTATTTACCTGTCACCAGTATAAGAGAAATTTCTCATTTCTTGTCTTTCCAATATTTTTAGCTTTTCCCCAATGCTATATAACTATGCTCTACTCTTTTTTTGTTGTTGTTAAAACAATATTAAAAATCTTCTTTTCAGTTTCCCCTCTCTCCATAGGAAGTCGTCTTCTCTGTGGGTGACTGCCCCATGTCACTCTTCCCAGTCACAGTCAGATGTCTTGAAAGCATTGTTTAGGTTGTACTTCCATTTTTCCCATACGCTAATAACTTTCCAGCCTTACTTTCGGTGGAGTCAGCAATGCCCTCATGTTCACTATATCAAGTCCTGTTTTTCACATTTTACTTACTCTTTTCAGTAGCATTTGGTTGTTTGTTCAAGAAGCAGTGATTGTCAGGTTCTGAGTTGCTTCAGTGACCCTAGTGGACAACACTTACCTCCCAGGGGACCAAACTTCTTAGCAAAAAAGTTTGATAGTAAACAGATAAGCCAGAAGTATAAAAAAAATTGAGTGTTATGTTAAAAGCCAAACAGGTGGTATGGTAGAAAGAGGATGTGAGGCTATCTTAGATTGCTTAACTACAGAAAATCTTCCCGAGGAGGTAAATCTGAATGACAAGAGGAAATCAGTAATGCAGAGAGATCTTGGAGAAGATTGTTCCAGGTAAAAGCAACAACTAATGCAAAAAATAAAAAATAAATACCTTGAATGTTAACATTACAGATAAAAGGTAAACAGGTTGGGAGCTTGGTTGAAAGAGAGAGGTAGACCTTTCAGGGAAAGGTATAGATTTTTCCATTTTATTCTGAGTGCTCTGGGAAATCATTAAAAAGGTTTTAAGCAAGATGACTCTGGCTTGCTTTAGGGATAACAGGATGAAGGTGGGAGCCAAGTACAGAAGAAGTAAGGAGATTAGGCACCATTTAGGCACTGGTCCAGGAGATGGTCCTCACCAGAGATGGTTGGAGAGAGATGGCCTGATTTTGGATATGTTTTGGCAGTAGGATTGATGTGCTGATGGATTGGATGCAAGGGTGTGGAAGTGGGAGAGAGAATTTAAGGGCGGTGCTTAGGTTTTTGGCTTGAGATAAAGGTTCTAGTGATTCCTCTAAGAAGATTCTGGAAGACTGGGTAGGTCTAAGTTTGAGAGACAAAATCAGGAGTTCTGTTTTGCCGTTTTACTTTGAGATAGCTACTAGACATTCAGGTGAAGATATCAAGTAAGTGGTTGGTCGTATGAGTCAGAGGGGAGGTAAATGTGTTAGTCATCAGTAGGGAGGCATAAGATCACAGCACTGGCTGAGAGAGGGTAGTGAGAGAAGGGAAGATGCCCCAGAACATGCTTTAGTCTGCAAAGGCTCTCCCATGATCCTTCACTTCTGTTTTTCCTCTTCATTCTCTGGCTGCTCCTTATTCTCCTTTGTCACCCTCTCCTCTTCTACTTCAGCCCTCTGCCCTTGACCCTCTGTAGTATAATATGGCCTTCATAGGAACGGGACGTAGAGTATACTGCAAGTTGTCTCTGTTCCTCTTCTAAATAGTTACTGAAATTAATTTCTCTCCATCTTGAAACACTTCAAACTTCTTGCTGCCTTGAGACTTTCATCTTTACTGCTTCGGCCTGCATAGTCCTTAGATTCCATCTCTGCTTTTAGCTCAAATACGTGCATTCTTTAGGCCCTCGTTTAAATATTGCTTCCTCAGGCTTGACCTGAATACTCCATACACCAAATCGGATTCCTTTGTAACACATCACATTTGTAAATGGATGTGTAATTGAGTATCTCCCTCAGTTCTGGCTCACACCGTTTTGTGCCCCTCCCTCCTTTTGGTTAGTGTCCAAGATGAACAGTGATTCTCTTAGGGTAGAGACTAAGTCTGGGTTTGTCTGATCCTAGCAGTGGGCCTGAATATAGATGTTCAATAAATAATTTGTAGAGCTGTAGACCAAGGGTAAAATGAATATGGAAAAGGGGTGGATAGAGAAAAAAATAGACATTGAGGATGTTTAAAAGTAGCTGTTATGTAATTAAAAGTAGTATTGAACCTCCAAGAACTCTTATCCTGGCATTGTGTTTGAGTACCATTGACCCTTGGGCAACATGATTTTGAACTGCACAGGTCTGTTCATATGTGGACTTCTTTCAATAAATACAGCACAGTAGTGTGAATATATTTCCTCTTCCTTATAATTTTCTCAACATTTTCTTTGTCCTACTTTATAGTAAGAATACAGAATATAATACATATAATGTATGAAATAGATGTTGCTCGATTGTTAATAAGACTGCCAGTCAACTGTAGGCTATTCGTAGTTGAGTTTTGGAGGAGTCAGAAGTGATATATGGATTTTTGACTGTGCAGAAGTAGGGAGGGGTCAGCACCTCTAACTTCCACATTGTTCAAGAGTCAACTGTACTTCAGTTTTTCTCAGAGAAGGAAATTAGGGAAGAGTATTAAAGTTTTTCCTTCACTGTTAAAGCTCTAAGGAAAGTAATTGGTGAGACTGAATTATATGGAATAAGCAATTCTTCATTTTTACAGGTAGTTCTCATGTGTTGGGAAAATCGTCTGTATGATGCTATGATCTATGTCTACAATAGAGGCATGAATGAATTTATTAGTCCAATGGAGGTAAGATACTTCCTAATTTGGACACATGTTTAATATTGTCTGTTAATGGCTTTTTCCTGTTATCCATTTGCTTTGAATAGTTTCTATTTTTATCCAGTCACTTAATTTCTTGTAGATTTATTATTAGGCCTGCACCCATTTTACCTTGGGACGTTAGGTAGCCTTTAATTTCACACTTTCTGCCATGGTTTTCTTTTTTATCTGCATAAGTAGGTATTTAAATCCCAGGGAACAAATAGATAAAATTAAAGGTAATGCTTGCCGGTTAGACTTTAAGGTTTTTTTTTTTTTCTTTTAAGATTTTGATATTATAGTATGTTTTCCAAAAGGTATAAGAAATTTATATACTTATTGTTTGTAGTAAATGTATCTACAAAGAGTATTTCTCAATAGTACATTATGCTAGAGGAAGGTCCTGGTAACGGTGGAAGATCATTATTTGTTAATTGCTGATTTGTTGCTTTTCCCAGTTCAGCGTTTACAGCATGCATTATAATTTATTCTCCTTACCACTGAAAAGCATTTGGGCTTATTTTAAAAAGAACCAAATGCCATATCCATCTTGTTATTTGCCTTAAATTGAGGATGGAATTGGAGATAATGGATTATGGATATATGTAGTACCCTGCCAGCTCATTGTTTTGTTACAATAACTAAATACCTGTCTCATCTGCAGAAGGCATCCAAACAACTTTTTTTTTTTTGCATAGTTAATGGCCATCCAAAACTATCTTTAGTATTACTAAGCCAACAGTTATCTTGTGATATTTCAGACTTCCTTAAACACACTTAACTTGGTAGGTGAGTATCACTCTAATGCAGAACTCCTCCAGTTTTGGTTGCACCTCTCTTCTCTCAGTTTCCAGAATGAGTGCAACAGCCCTCTTCTGGTTTTGACCCTGATTGTCTTTCTAGTGAGTATTCCTTATACTTAACACCTCTCAGCTGCTTCCCCACTGAAGTCCAGTACTTCCCTGGGTCAGCTGCATCCTCAGTGAGGTCCAGGACCTCCCTGCACGCAAAAAAATATTTTCTGTCTCACTACTAAACCACAATTAGGAAGAATTAATGCAATTTCTGTGAGATGCCCCCATTGGACAGTCCACTGAGGGAAGGTCCCGAGAAATTCCCAGAGAATCTGGGAAGAGCCTCAGGAGTACCAAGGGTCCCCATATGGGCCACTAAATGTGAGGCATGCCAATTATGGGGGTCTCCTGATCATATGGGGGCATCCACTAAATGTGGGGTGCTCTGTTTGAATGGGGGCCTGTGGTGCCTGAGGCAAAAGACTTCACCTAAGACAGAACAAAAGATATAGAAGTTTATTGAATACACTGCAAGGGAGAGGAGAGAATGTGACAAGGCAGTGATGAGGGGTCACAGTTATAGGTTGGACTGAGGGAATATGGCAATGTTTGGAGTTCTTCTTTTTTGGTAATCTTAGGAATTGTGTCTTGTTGTAATTGGTCAGTTAGGGCCTATGGCTATTTCGAGGTGGGTCACTTAATGAGACTGCATTGCCTGTTTGCATTCAGCTCTGTAGTAGCTGTGGCCCCTTTTACTTGAATCGGATTTCCATTGCATAAGCCTGTTGCCTAAAAGCAGCCTTTACAATTTCTAGTTTGTCTCAAAATAATCTTTAGAAACAGATTCTGATTCAATACATTCTGCGGTGATAAAAATGATTGCGGGGTTTTTGTTATTAGGGCTTTTTAAGTTTTAGTTTGGTGTGTGTTTCATTCCTCAAAGTCTGGTTTGCATTTATACCTATACATCTCAGGGGGGCTGCTGGGCTAGTAAGGTTGACTTGTTTTGTGGTAAGAGAAGTCTTCAAGTTCAGTGGTTTTCCGAAAGAGCTTGGTATTTGTTATTAAATAGTGATTTGGAGAGGTTAGCTAGCAATGGGAGGTTACAGGCACTCTGATTCCTTTTTTATAAATTTCTGCCCACAGGGAAATCGCTTGTCCATGTTTAGTTATTTTTGTACTTAAAGAGGTCTAAATTAAAAGGCGCCTTCCTCTTGAAATTTTCTAGGTCTTCTAGAATGACAGTGTCATCACATTTGAGATGACTACCACGGTCTCTGAAATCTTTCCTTAGTTCTAGCTTTGGCTCCTTCTGAGGTAAAAGTAGTGCCTTGTGTTCAAAGGAAAAACTTTTCCTCTGCGCGATGTAGACCCCAGTGGTGGGGGGAGCGCTGCGAAATAACTGACCAAAGACAGCAGAAAAGATAAGGTTTATTTACACAAGTACTAGGAGCACTTAGTAAAGGATACTTTACTGAATCCATAACTAAAGGTTTATATACCAGTTTAGAAAAATGTTGGGTAGCGGAAAGGGACTTAGGGCTTCCCTGGAAAGAAAAGATGGATTGGTTTTTGGAGTTCTTTAATGCTACCAAACAGTTTAATCTGCATTTCCCAGTGCTAAGGGTCTGTCCTCTCCCAAACAGGTGACTCCCTCTGAGCAAGGCCAATGTAGTTTTGTCATCAGTCTTACTGTGTTTTTAGGGGTCCTGCTTTAATTTAGATGATGTGTCTACTGCTGTCCAGATGTTTTCATTTTAAAGTAATCTTCATTACCATTTTGGTAGGCTATTAATCCCTTCACTTTCTTACTATTTTTTTTAAAATAAAGCATTTTGAATAACCTAAGGATATTTTATATCAGAAATTACAACCTCAACAAAGACTTTCATCTAACCGGTATTTATTAAGTGGTTTCTTTGAGTGAGGAATAGGACAATTGTTCCCCAGTGATCCTTCAGTAATAATAGTTCATGGCCACATTAAAAGTTTTTATATTTAATCTCAATAGCAAATACCTAATTCAATCCGAGGAAGGTGATTAATAGCATAAAATTCTTGATTATGTTTTTGAAAATATAATTCTTTTTTGAAAATGATGGTGATTGTTTTCTTTTTAATTTTAATGCAGAAACTTTTCAGAGTCATTGCTCCCCCTCTGAATGCAGGAAGGACGCTAACAGGTATTAATTTTCTAAGTACTAATTTTTTCCTTCTTTTTGTATTTTAAGATACTTAAATTTGATAAAATTGACCAATTTTATGTATACAGTATGAATTTTGATAATCTTATATAATCATATAATGACCACCATAATCTAACTATAAAAAGACCTAAAGTTCCTTCACACTGAAGTTTCCCCTTAGCCCTTTACACTCCAGCTTTTCCCCCCAGGCCAACCTCCAGGCAATCACTGCTCTACTTTCTGACACTACTTGTCTTGTAAATGGACTCATACAGTAGTCTTTGGTGTTTTCTTTCACTTAGCATAATGTTTTTGAGATCTGTCCATGTTGTTGCACTTATTAATATTTCACAGTGGTATTTCACAGGTTGGATATGCTGTCAATTATTTATTCACCAGGTGATAGAAATTTGACTTGCTTCCAGTTTGGAGCTGTTCTACTTAATGTTGCTACATTTGTGAACAAGTTTGGTTTCTAATTAAATAAACTTAGGAGAAAATTATAGAGTCACATGCAGTTGTAAGAAATGGCACAAGAGATCATGTATACTCTTAACCCAATTTCTCCCAGTGATAACATCTTGCAAAACTACAGCACAATATCACAACTGTATATTCACATTGATAAAGTCAAGATATATAAACAGGTTTATTACCATAGTATCCTTTATATTGCCTTTATTCCCCATGACCCTTAGCTATGAACATGTTTTTGTGTGGGCATATATGTTTATTTTTCTTGGGCGAGTATCTAAGAATGGAATGGAGAGATTATATGGTAAATACATGGTTTACTTTCTAAGGTACTCCTACTTGGTTTTTCAAAATGACTAACATTTTGCATTTCTATCAACAATATATGAGACTTCCAGTTGTTCCATATCCTTGCAAGTACTTGGTATTGTCAGTTTATAAATCTGAAAAATTTTAGCCATTCTGGTGGGTATATAATGGTATCTCGTGATTTTAATTTTTGTTTCCACAGTGGTTAGTGATGTTGAACATCTTGTGAGCTCTTGCCCCCCCCCCCCCACACTCACACATATGTGTGTATTTTTAATCAATTTACTCTTTAACACTTTTTCGGGATTAGGGAGGAGGTATTCCTGAATTTCATATTAGTGGGCTGTGAAAGTTCCAAGTGAATGAATCCCCACCAGAGCCTGTGAGTCCTTTATGTAGTTGGAAATAAGCGCTTTTTTCAAGATATGTTTGTAGAATTTTCTCCCAGTCTGTTGCTTAACTTTTCATTTTCTTAACCATGTTTTTCATAGAACAAGTTTTTAATCTTCATTAAGTTCACTTTATTCATTTTTTCTTTTGTAGTTTTAGACTTCTGGCATTTAAGAAATCTTTGTCCAATTCAGTGTCATAAAGATTTTCTCCTGTTTTTTTTTTTTTTTCCTATAAATTTAATAGTTTCAGCACTTAGATTTAGGTCTGTAATCCATGTTGAGTTAACTTAATTTTCCTATGGGATGCAAGGTAAAGTTCAAGGAATTTTTTTTTCTCATAAAGCTACCAGTTTCTTTACCATTTTTGGAAAAGACACCTTGTTTCCATTGACATCTTTTTTGTTAAAAAATTGCCAAAAATGTATTTTTGTAAAAAATCAATTGAGGATATAAGTATGAGTCTCTTTCTATGTTCTTTGTTATGTTCCCTTGATCTATATGTCTGTACTTATGCCAGGAATATACTGTCTTGACTGTTGTAGCTTTATAGTAAGTCTTGAAATCAGGTACTTAAATCTTCCAACTTTTTCTTTCTCACAGTTGTCGTGACTAGTCTAGGTCCTTTGTCTTTACATATAACCATTAAAATCAACTCATCGCTTTATTTTAAAAAACAGAATTTTATTTGAGATTGCAATTGACCCTATAGAATAATTTGGGGGAGATTGCCATCTTAACACTATTGAGTGTTCTAAGCTCTGAATGTGATATGTTTCTTCATTTATTTTGGTCTTTTAAAGTCAGTTTGGTTTCCCAATTTCTGCAAAAAGGCAGCTGGGATTTTTATAAGGATGCTTTACTCTATAGATCAACTTGGGGATTATTGCTGTCTTAACATCATTAAGTCTCCCAATCCATGAACATAAGATATCTTCCCATTTATTTAGGTGTTGTTTAATTTCTTTCAACGATGTTTTGCAGTTTTTCAGTGTGTAAGTCATATACTACTTTTGTTGAATCTATTCCTGTTTTACTAATTTCGATGCTATTATAAATGGAATGGGTATTTTAATTTCATTTTTGGAATGTTCTTTGTGAGTGTATAGAAATGAAATTGATTTTTGTATATTGATCTTGTATCCTGCATTCTTGCTGAATTCATTCTAATTTTTTAAATGGATTCTGTAGAATTTTCTGCATATGTAAGATCATGTTGTCTGTAAACAGAGATAGTTTTACTTCTTCCTTCCTAATCTGAATGCTTTCTATTTCTTTTTTTCCTCTAATTGGCCTGGTTAGGGCCTCCAATACACTGTTGAATAAAGTGGCAATAGTGGACATCTTTATCTTTTTCCTGATCTAAGAGGGAGAGCATTCAGTCTTTCATTATTAAATATGATGTATACTGTGGGTTTTTCATAGATAGCCTTATCACTTTGAAGAACTTTTGTTCTTTTTCTAGTTGGTTGAGTGGTTTTAATATGAAAGAATTGGATTTTTTTTAAGCGCTTTTTTTCTGCATCTATTAAGATAATCTTATGGATTTTGTCCTTTATTTTATAGGTGCTATAAGATTTGGTTGATTTTTATATGTTAAGCCAGTCTTATATTGTTGAAATATATACCCCTTGGTCATGGTCTATACATCTTTTGTAGATGTTGTTAGATTCGTTTGCTGTTACTATTTTTTTTTTTTGAGGATTTTTATTTCTATATTTATAAAGGATAGCCTTTAGTTTTATATTCTTTTCATGTCTTTTTCTGGTCCTAGTATGAAGTATACTTGATACTTGGTATACCGGCATCATGGAATGGTTTGGGAGGTATTCTCTCTTCTGATCTTTGGAAGAGTTTATGAAGGATTGGTATTCTTTTTTAAATGTTCGGAAGAATTCAAGGTGTCTGGGTAACTCATTTCGGTTGAGCGTCTGACTCTTGGTTTTGATTCAGGTCATGATCTCAGGATTATGGGACTGAGCCCCAGGTTGGGCTCCATGCTCAGTGGGGTCTGTTGGAGATTCTCTCTCTCCTCTCAGCCTCTCCCCCACTCATGCTTTCTCTCTCCTCCTCTCTCTCCAAAAATAAAGTAAATCTTTTATAAAGGGGTTCCTGGGTGGCACAGTTGAGCAAGTGTCTGAATCTTGGTTTCAGTTCAGGTCATGATCTCAAGAGTTGTAGGATTGAGCCCTGGGTTGGGCTCCTTGCTCAGCACAGAGTCTGCTTGGGTTTCTCTCTCTCTCTGCCCCTTTCCCCCATGCTCATGTGCTTGCTCTCTCTAAAATAAATAAATCTTAAAATGTTTGGTGGAATTCATTAGTGAAGGCACGTGAGCCTGGGATAGTCTTAGTTGAAAGTTTTTAAATTCAGTTTCTTGGCTTACTATAGTCTATTTTCAATATTTCATTTTGAGTCAGTTTTGGTATTTCTAGGAATTTGTCCATTTCATCTGTGTTATCTAATTTGTTGGCATATAGTGCTTATGGTATTCTTTTGTATTCCTTTTATTTTTATAAGGTCAGTAGTGATACCTTTTCTTTTATTACTGATTTGAGTAATTTGAGTCGTCGTGTTTCTTGGTATGTCTAGCTAAAGGTTTGTCAATTTTGTTGGTCTTTTCAGAGAACCAATTTTGATTTCATTGATATTTTTAAATTTTCCTTTTATTTTTCATTTATTTTAGCTTTAATCTTTAATACTTCTTTCATCTTGCTAGTTGGGTTTGATTTGCCCCCCTTTTAAAAAATATCTTTATTTACTTGAGAGAGATCATAAAAGAGAGAGAGCACAAGCAGGGGAAGGAGTAGAGGGGGAAGCAAACTCCCTGCTGAGCAGGGAGCCTGATGTGGGACTCGATCCCAGGACCCTGGGATCATGACCTGAGCCAAAGGCAGAGGCTTAACTGACTGAGCCACCCAGGCACCCTAGCACCCCCCTCCTTTCTTTTAGCTTTTTGAAGTAGAATTTTAGGTCATTGATTTGAAATCATTTTTCTTTTTAAAAATAGGTGTTTATACATACAAATCTTCTAACTGATGCATTAGCTACATCCTATAGGTTTTGGTATTTTGTGTCTTTATTTTCATTCATCTCAAAGTAAGTGCCACTTTTCCTTGTGATACTGGTTTTTTTTAAGATATATGTTATTTAATTTCAACATATCTGTGATTTTCTCACATTTTCTTCTGATACTGATTCCTGATTTTATTCCATTGTGGCCAGAGAACATACTTTGTATGATTTCTGTCTTTTTGAGAGAGAAAGAGGGAGTCGGGTAGGGACAGAGGGAGAAAGAGAATCTCAAGCAGACTCCATGCTGAGAACAAAGCTAGACTTGAGGCTTGATTGCACAACCCCAAGATCTTGATCTGAGCTGAAATCAAGAGTTGGACACTTAGTTAAGCCACCCAGGTGCCCCAAGAGTTATTTTATAGCTAATATAAAATATAGGGTCTAGTCTGGAGAATGTTCCATATGCACTTGAAAATAATGTGTTGAATATGTTTTGTTGTTGAGTAGAATGTTCTGTGGATGTCTGTTAGGTCTAGTTGGCTTATAGTTTTGTTTAAGTTTTCTTTTTTTTTTTTAAAGATTTTATTTTTTTTATTTGTCAGAGAGAGAGAGAGAACACAAGCAGGCAGAGAGGCAGAGAGAGAAGCAGGCTCCCTGCTGAGCAAGGAGCCCGATGCGGGACTCGATCCCAGGACGCCGGGATCATGACCTGAGCTGAAGGCAGCTGCTTAACCAACTGAGCCACCCAGGCGTCCCTTGTTTAAGTTTTCTATTTACTGTTCATCTTCTGCTAATTGTTCTATTCATTATTGAAAGTGGATTAGTGAAGTCTCTAAGTATTACTGTTGAATTGTTTATGTCTTACTTTATCAGTTTGCTTTATTTTATTTTGGAACTTTCAATGCTTCAGCAGGCAGCTTACAATTCTGCCTTAACTTTTACTTCTTGCTTGTGCAGAGCCTCTAAGTCTGCCTTGAGTAGATTAGAGCTTTACCAGGTCTTTCCTGGATATGCATACAACACTGTATGTACACATCTTTCTGGAGTTCTAGATATATGTCGAATTTTTTAAAGCCCCCTGCAGACTCTCATTCTTCAGTTTTTCCTTTTAAGTTTTTTGTTGAGTTTATTAGTTCATTCTGATAATACCACCTCTGGCACCTGTAAAGTTAAACAGTTGCACTGATAGTTTTTGACTGATGTCCTGGTGGGGATAGTGTAGTGCTGTTTATACTGAATAAGCTCTGAGTTAGGACAAAAAAAGACAAGCCTTGAGAATGGAGCTTTTAAGTGAGCTGCCAAATAGGTCACATATTTACAGTTCTCTGAGGATGAGGCTTTGGGGGAGCCACAAACCCATTTTGTTCCCTCAAGTGGCCAGTTGGTTACTGGTTTGTACAAGGCTGTTGGTTTTCAGAGCTATGGTAAAACTGGGGGAAGAGGAATAGGATAGGTAACCTTAAAATTTCATAAAGCTCACAGAAATGAAGAATACTTTTATGGACTCATTAATAGACCCGACATCGCCGAGGAAAGAACCTCTGAGCTTGAGGACATAACCACAGAAAGTTCAAGAACTGAAAAGCCAAGAGAAAAAGACTGAAAAGAGAACAGAACAGAACATCCAGGTGTTCTGTGGGAACTGTGGGACAACTACAAAAGGTATAACACACATATAATGGGAATATCAGAGGGAAAAGGAAGAAAGGACCAGAAGCAGTATTTGAAGCAATAATAACTGAGGATTTCCCCCAAATTAATGTCAGACACCAAACCACAGACCCAGGAAGAGAACAGTAAGCAGACTGAGCAGCAAAACAAAACAACAACAATAACAACAAAACAACCACACCCAAGCACATCATATTTACACTGCAGAAAAGAAAAGCTTAAGATTCTGAAAGAAACCAGAGGGAAAAAAGAACTTTACTTATAAAGGAGCAAAAATGAGTCAACTTGTTAGAAACCATGAAAGAAAGAAGAGAGTGGAGTAAATATTTAAAGGGTTGGGAACAAATATTTAAAGTGTTGAGAGGAAAAAAACCCATCAACGTAGAATTTTGCACCCTGTAAAATTGTCCTTCGAAAGTTAGAGAGAAGTAGACTTTCTCAGACAAACCAAAATGGAAGGAATTTGTTGCCAAAAGACCTGTCTTACAAGAAATGTTAAAAGAAGTTCTTTAGAGAGAAAGAAAATAATATAGGTAAGAAATGCAGATCCAGGAAGGAGCATCAGAGAATTCGTAAATGAAGGTAAAACAAAAACATTTGTTTTTCTTACTTTTTTTCCCCCAAAGAATTGTAAAATGTACTGTAAGTATTGCAGCTTTTCAGAATGCCATTATTGTCAGTAATGATTAGTGATACACAGCAGATGATTTCATCAGGCCTCTGGCTTGACATCCAAATACACAGTCTTATTCAGCAGCAACATGGGTTCTGCTCCCAGCCAGAGAGTTGAGGTGACTAACTTGAACAGGACTGTAAAGGAGAGCAGTTCCAGTGCCAAGAACATAACAAAAAAGTGTCACCACCGTGGAATCAGGCAGGCAAATGAGAACACGTGGCCTTCTGGCTTCTATGGTATAGCAAAATTTGAAGTCCAGTTTCCAGAAAAAATAAACACAAAACCAAACAAGAAACCCACTTTTTCTCCCCTTATCCTTGGGACGCTTTATGGATCTGGAAGCTTTGTGTTGCGTGTAGGAAAAAATTTCTGAAATTCAATTCAAAGAGGAGACAAGGACAGGGAATGGACTGGGTTCTTCCCCTGCCTTGATGCTTGCTAGACATGGTGGGGAGGCAGGGGGGTGGAGTTTTATCTCTTTGCAAAAAACACTGGACTTTGGGGGCGGAAGAGCAGACATGGATGGCTGTTAGTGCCCCTTGCTAAGTTGGTCTACAGAGACCTGGGCTTTGTGAGGGAAATGATCTTCCTCAGGAGGAAACTTGATTGACAAGCAAGGAAACTATGAGTACTAGAGAAAGTTCAATCTGGTCCCCCTCCAACCAGCCACTGCTAGAGGGCCTAAGCTTTTTACTGGAAAAAAGGGGGCTTTCTCAGGGGTGCTTAGTCTTTTCAAAGATAATGGCATGACAGCCAACATTTAGAGGAATGAGTGTGCTGCCAGAACTCTGGGATCCTACAGAGAAACCAAGAGCTTAGCTCCAACAGTAGTTTCTAGAAACATGGCCTCTGGTTTTCTTGGGATGTGCCCCCACTTTGACAAGCTGCTGTGCCATAAGCCACTGCAAATGGCATCCTTTGAGCATAAAGCCAAGAGATGCTGCAGCATTGAGGCCTGGACTGCAATCCTGGGATATAATCGGAGGAGTATGCTCTGCCCTTAAGCCTGCTGAGGTCATGAACCCACTCTCCTGCTTCCTTCTAAACACAGCAAATACAGATCACACCACCAAACAACAAGATTCAGACAGTTTGGTTTAAGAAAATCTCTGTTTTTCTTATTCTTAATTCATCTCTCAGATAATAGTTCACCATAATAATAGCAACAATAGATTCGATTATGTGTGTACATACACTTATGTGTGTATGTTTATGTATAAATGAAATGAATGACTACAAGGCCACAGGTACAGGAGGGAGGAATTAAGAGTATTTTGTTAGTATAAGATAGTTATACTACTGGTGAAGCATCATAGTGTTATTTAGAAGTAGATTTGGATTGGTAGTAAGTTTATGTTGCAAACTTGAGAGCAACAACTAAAAATGGATGCATAATTGATATAGTAGGAAAAGGAAAAAATAGAATCCTATAAAATGTTCAGTTAAAACTGCAAAAGGCAGAAAAAGTGTTGAGGACAAAAATTGGAATGAAGTATATGGACAAGAAATAGAAAACAGTAACAATATGGTAGATATTAATCCAAATATATATCAGTAATCACTTAAAATGTTCATAGTCTAAATATACCAATTCAAAGAGATTATTAAAATGTGATTTAAAAAGACTTAATTAAAAGTTGTATATAAGAAAACTATTTAAAATATAAAGACACATTACGTAAAGAAACAGAGAAAGATATACCACAGTAACTCTAATCAAAAGAAAGAGGAGTAACTATATTAATTTCAGACAGAGCCAACTTCAGAACAAAAAAAAACTTATCAGGGATAAAGAGGGGCATTATATAATGATTAAGGGGTTAACACTCTAAGAGGACATAACAATCCATAATGTACATGCACCTAATAACAGTGCCAAAAATACATGAGGCAAAAACTGATAGAATAGCGAGAAGTAGATAAATCCACTATTACAGTTGGAGATTTTAACACTCCTATATCAGAGATGGACAGGTTCAGCAGGCAGAAAATTAGTAAGGGCTTGGGTGAACTCAGCAGCACCTTCATTCGACTGGATATTATTAACATCTGTTAGCTACTTTATCCAACAATAATAGATTACACATTCTTTTCAAGATCACATGAAACATTTACTAATGAGATAGACCACATTCAGGGCCATAAAACACACTTTAAGAAATTTGAAAGAATAGAACTCATACAATGCCTGTTCTCAGACCACAGAATTAAAATAGACAACAAGGGAAAGAAGGCTAGGTAATTCAAAAAATACATAGAGATTAAGCAATATACTTCTAAGTAACACACGAAACAAAGGAGAAATTTAAGAAATTTAAGATTCTTTTTCAATGAAAATACTTATCTGTGTGATGCAGCAAAAGCAGTGCTCTGAGGGAAATTAATAACATTGAATGTATACATTAGAAAAGAAAGATTTAAAATCAATACTCTAAGGCTTCTACTTTAGGAATTTAGAAAAAGAAGAGCAAATTAAGTCCAAAGTGAGCAAAGAAAAGAAATAATAAACATTGGAGCAGAAATCCATGAAATTAAAAATAGGAAATCAATAGAGAAAAGTGTTGAATTTTTTGAAAATCTACTTCTTTGAAAAGATCAGTAAAACTGATTGGCCTCTAGCCATGCCAACAAGAGAGAAGACAAAAATTACTAATATTAGAAATGAAAGAGAAAATATCAATACAGATACCATGGATATTAAAAGGATAAGAAAGGAGTATTATGAACATTTACATGTCCACAAGTTTGATAACCCTCATGAAATGACTAATTCTTTGAAGGATACAATTTGCCAAAGCTTACACAAGAAGAAATTGACAATCTGAATAGGCCTACATCTATTATGGAAATTGAATCAATAATTAATAACTTTCTGGAACAGAAGTGCCAGGCCCAGATAGGTTTCACTGGTAAATCCTACCAAACATCTAAGGAAGAAATTACACCAATTCTCTACAATCTCTTCTAAAAGACAGGGCTAAGGGAATACTTCTCATTCTGTGAACCCAGCATTAATCTAATGCTCTAAAAGCAAAATCAGACAAAGACATTATAGGAAAAGAAAAGTTTACATAGGTATCTTTCATGAGCATAGATGTAGAAATCCTCAATAAAATGTTAGCAAATTGAATCCAAGAATGTATAACAAGAATTATTCACTACAACCAAGTAGGACTTACCCCAGGTATACACGGCTGCTTCAGCATTTGAAAATTAATATATTCCATCCCATCAATAAGGAAGAGAAGAAAAATCTCATGATCATATCAACAGATCCAGAAAAAGCATTTCACAAAATCCAACACCCAATCACAAAAAAACTCTCAGTAATTTAGGAATAGAGGAAGACTTTCTCAACTTGATAAAGAACATCTATTAAAAAAAAGAAAAGAAAAACCAGAGCTAACATCCTAGTTAATGGTGAGAAAGTTGAAGCTTTACTACCAAATCAGGGACAAGGCAAGGATGTCCCCTTCTCAATGTTGCTTTCAAAGCCATACTGGAAGTTCTCCTTAATGCAAAAAGACAAGAAAGGAAAAGAAGGCTATACAGTTTGGGAAGGAAAAAACAAAACTGTTCATAGGTGACATTTATATAGAAAATCTGAAAGAATTGACCAAAAAACTCCTGGAACTAATAAGCAATTTTAGCAAGATTGCAGGATGTAAGGTTAATATACAAAAGGCAATTGCTTTACTACACACTTGTAATAAACAAGTGGAATTTGAAGTTAGACATTACCACTTATATTGGCACCCTAAAAGATGAATTACACATATATAAATATAACAAAATATGAACAAAATCTGTATGAGGAAGACTACAAAACTGATGAAAGATCAAAGAACTAAATAAATGGAAGGATATTCCATGTTCATGGAATGGAAGCCTCAGTCTTGTCAAGATACCATTTTTTTCTCAACTTGGTGTACAAATCCCAATCAAAATCCCAGGTAAGTTACTTTTTGGATATTGATAAACTGATTCTAAAATTTATATGGAGAGATAGTAGACCCAGAAGAGGTAAGTCAGTATTGAGAGAGTACACCAAAACTGGCAGACTGACACTACCCAAGACTTAGTATAAAAGCTACAATAATTGAGACAGAGTGGTATTATCAAAAAAAAAAAAAAAAGGAAAAAGAAAAATTGGTGAGTAGAACAGATTAGAGAGCCCCAAAATAGCCTCTCATAAATTTAGTCAATTTAGTTAAGTGAACTTTGACAAAGAAGCAAAGACAATACATTGGACAAAGATAGCCTTTCCAACAAATAGTGCTGGGCTAACCGGACATCCATATACCAAAAGAAAAAAAAAAGTGAGACACAGAATTTATACCCTTTACAAAAATGAGTCCAAATTGCATTTTAGACCTAATCGTAGAATGCAAAACTGGGAAAACATCTAGAAGATAGCACAGGAGACAACCCAGTTGGCTGTGGTTATGGTGATGAATTTTTAGACATGGCACCCTTCAATGAAAAGAAGGCACCATCTATGAAAGAAATAATAAGCTGGACTTTGTTAAAATTAAAAACTTGTGCTATGGTAAGTGCTGTGAAATGTGTAAGCCTGATGTGTAAGCCTGATCATCAGGCTTGTACCCTGGGGCAAATAATACATTATATGTAACTAAGTAAGTAAGTAAATAAATAAATAGAATGTCTTAAAAAATTAAAAACTTGTGCTCTATAAAAGATAGTATTAAGAGAAAGAAAATAATCCACAGATTGAGAGAAAATATTTGCAGAAGATTGTTACCCAAAGTATACAAAGAACTCTTGAAATTCAGCAATAAGAAAATGAACAACTGGATTTAAAAAATGGACAAATGATCTGAATAGACATCCCACCAAAGAAGATACACAGAGGTCAAGTAAGCATATGAAGAGATGTGCAACATCATTAGGGCTTTAAAAATTAAAACAACGAGATACCACTATATGCCTATTGGAATGGCCAAAATCTGTAACACTGCCAACAACAAATCCCAGCAATGATGTGGAGCGACAGGAACTCTCATTTATTGCTGGTGGGAATGCATAAGGGTACAGCCACTGAGGAAGACAGTTGGGCAGTTTCTAACAAAACTAAACATATTCATAAAGTGTAATCCAGTTATTTTGCTCTTTTGTATTTACCTAACGGAGTTGAAAAACTGATGTCCACAAAAACCTGTACACAGATGTTTATAGCATCTCTCTTTATAATTCCCCAATTTGGAAGCAATCAAGATATACTTTAGTAGGTGAATGGATAAACTGTGGTATATCTGTACTGTGGAATATTATTCACTAAAAATAAATGGAGTGTCAAGCTATGAAAAGACATGAGGGGAACTTAAATGCATATCACTTATGAAAGAAGCCCCTCTGAAAAGGCCACATATTGTATGATTCCAATTGTATGACATCCTGGAAAAGGCAAAACTACGGAGACAATAAAAGAATCAGTGTTTGCTAGGTGTTGATGGAGAGGGAGGGATGAAGAGGCCGAGCACGGAGGACTTTAGAGAAGTGAAACTATTCTGTACAGTACTATAATGGTGTTTATACATCAGCATATGTTTACCAAAACCCATTGAGTGCACACCATTAAGAGTAAACCCTGATGCAGACTGTGGACTTCATGTGATGATGTGTCACTGTCAATGCATTGATGATAAGAAGGTACCACTCTGGAGCAGGTGTTGATAGAGGAGGAGATTGTGTGGTGTAGAGGTGGGGGGTGTATGGGAAATCTCTATACCTTCCTCTCAATTTTGCTTTGAACCTAGTGAAACTTCTCTTAAAAATGAAGTTTATTAATTTTTAGAAAGGAAGCAGTATGTAATTATTCTCTAATTTTGAGCAATTCAAGTTTATTTGCACTTCAACATAGATTTGGAGTATTTAGAAAAGATTACTGATTAAGAGATGTACACTTGCTTGCATTATGCCCAGTGTTCGTGTGTCAAAAATAAAAACCAGTTTATTGTCATTCTTACCAGTCACAACTTCCTTTAATCTGCACACCGTAAGAATTACTGATCACTTGATCCTCTCTTGAGTCTCCTGCTTTGTTCTCTGTTGCCCTTAACTCCTTGGCCTAAAACTAATCTAAGTCTCTTATTCTGAACATTTGTGAACAGTGACCTTCTCAGCCCTAGAGCGCAACAGGTAGTAAGAGTCCATGTTACAAATGAGAAGACGTTATAATTATGCCTTAATGTTACTTAATTGGTCATGATCTTTAACTCATCAACTCATTGCCTGTTAACAGTTCACCTTCCCCTGGTCCCAGACTATTGGTTAAGCCAACAGTGTATGGTTCTCTACCCTCAGATGTACCCTTGTTTGACTCATTGATTTCGTATCTGTAAAAAGAATCTAATGGAAATCCCAAAAACAAAAATTAAAGTGGTCTTATCTCAAATTGTGTATTATTTAGGAAGATACTTACCTTAAGTTTTATTTTTTTGTTTCCACATAAAGATTATATTTCTGAAAAGGTTTTGAGAGATAATTGCTGAAGATACTTTTTCTATTTTAGATGAACAAGTTGTTATGGGCAACAAGCTTCTTGTATATATTAGGTAAGAGATCTGTTTAAAAAATGTTATCTGTGTGTGTACTCCTTCCATAATCCACCACCCCTTCCCCCCACCACCGCCCCGCCCCAGTATTCTTAGAGGTACCGTCATCTCCTATGTGTATAGTGCTTTCCATGTTTCAGTGTTTGCATGTACGGCATGGTTCTCAACCATGGGTGATCTTGTCCCCTGTCAGTGAACAGCCCCCACCCTGATGTTTGGCAGTGTCTGCAGCCATTTTTGTCTGTCGCAGCTGGGGGTGGGGGAGGGCTGCTGCTGGCATCGTGCTGTGTGCAGGGTGATCCACACAATGAAGAATTATCTCTGTCAAAATATCAGTAACGCTGGGTTTGAGAAAGCCCGGTGGTAGAATATTTTACTTTTACTACTGACCACTCTGTGCAATATGTGTTGTCTCTGTTTTATATGAAAGGGCAAGAGAGATGTGTTTAGATCATGAGAAAGTTAGTGACAGAGGTTAAGCTGTGAACTGTTTATCTCCTTACTCTCCAAACAGGATTCTTCCCAACAGACTGTGCAGGCTCGGAACTGTGTCCTGATAGAACTTTTAGATAAATAACTGGCTGCCAGGCTAGCAGGCGGGAAGGTGGCAGAACCCGCCAGAGCATTATTTTAGCCCCTGTCTGATGTCAGAGTTAGCTTTGAGACCTGTTTCACGCTCATTACATTGATTCTTGAGAAGAACGTTGCAGCATCTACCTAATACTTTATTATCTGTACTTTAAACTTCTTAGAATATGCTTTCTCTAATCCAACATTGAGAATTGATGACTAGCTCAGGGAGGTTTAAAATCAGTCTCCGCACTCCCCCAAATGAGGACATATTCAGCAGACATCTTTACAGTTCAGCCCACGAGGCATGATCCATAAAGCATTAGCTGTAAGGAAGGTCTGATTTAGAGGTAAGACTGAACAGTTAATTTCTCTTGAGGCCCTCCTCTCCCTGAAGACTTGTCCTATTGCAGACATTTGCCAGACATTCGTTAGCCTAGCTCATTCCCTGTCTTTAATCACTGTTCTTGGAGCCACTGGTTTAAAGTCACTGAGAACGTGAGGCTTTTCGCCAATAAATCCTAGCACAATGGTGCAGTTAGGCTTTTTCTGGTGCTGAGTGTGAGCCTTTCAGATAGTCTGTTCTCATTCCTTCTTGTCCACTTAGTGGCCTGGGCTTTTCTTAGGAAAAATGAGAAGAAATGAAAGTGCTTACTCTGTCACAGGATGTATTCTTTCACCACCATCCCTGTTGGCCCCAGTTTCTGAACAAGCTCTCATCTTGATCGAATTTGAACTTGACCTGACAAAAGCTGAGCCTGCTTAAAAATCGAATTAATATCTTGGGTTTGAGAAACAGTGTGTACCTGAAGCCAGCCCATTATAAGTCACCAACTCTGTTCTCTTTCTTTTCTTCTAGCTGTTGTCTTGCGGGCCGAGCCTATCCCCTTGGTGACATCCCAGAAGACCTTGTTCCCTTGGTTAAAAACCAGGTTGGTACTATTTCCACAGCATTTTTATGATCACTTCTTATTAAATGCAAGAAAGATGAACTGTAGGGGGCTCCTGAGTGGCTCAGTGGGATAAAGCCTCTGCCTTCGGCTCAGGTCGTGATCTCAGGGTCCTGGAATCGAGCCCCGAATCGGGCTCTCTGCTCAGCGGAGAGTCTGCTTCCCCCTCTCTCTCTGCCTGCCTCTCTGTCTACTTGTGATCTCTTTCTCTCTGTCAAATAAATAAATAAGTAAAATCTTTAAAAAAAAAAAAAAGAAAGAAAGATGAACTGTAATCGAGGGTTACACGTGAGTCAGGAGCTGTCTGCAGTGGTAGCAGAGAGCCTCCCCGCCGTCACTGCAGCCAGGAATTAGAGCTGAGATAGGTTAGAAAAGTTCTGACATGGTGGTGATTTAAACCAAATTCGACCTGCCTTTATTTTGTTCAAATGGGAATCGTTGCTTCAGCAAGATACTTTGTAAAAGGAGAGAAAATAATCAACTTTTCTTTCAACCTGCAGGTTTTTGAATTTCTGATTCGCTTGCATTCAGCAGAAGCTTCCCCCGAGGAAGAAATCTACCCCTATGTTCGTACCCTGCTACATTTTGACACCAGAGAATTTCTAAATGTATTGGCACTGGTAAGAGACAATATAATTTTAAGGTAATTTTAGAGGAACCAAGGTGATAATTTTTTTTTAATAGAAGGATGTGTATGCAGGTACAATTTTTATGCCCTAACAGTGAGCAGTAAACATTTCAAAATGTTTAATTTTGTTGTGCACCCTGTATTTCCTAATTCTTTATCTTTTTTCTTTCCCTCCCGCTTCCCTCCTTCTTCTTCCCCCACTGCCCCTGTGTCTCTGTCTCTTTCTAACACATCCTTATCAAAAAGTTAAAGTGGTATTAGATGTGTGGTACATTTTTGGTTTCATAAATTAGTTGACATACCAAGTATGGAAGAAGGCTCTGAAGGACGTATGGTGGTGATGATAGTGGAAGTCACTGGAGTTTCCATGGAACATGGAAGTTTCCTGCTGAAAAAAACAACGTTATACATATTTAATTAAAGATGGATTTGAGTGAGCCAGATTCTCCGTGAAAATGCCCCCAAGGGAATAATTATATAACACATAATATATCTTTCCAATTAAATAGTAGTATAATGTTTTTTAAAAAAGCTTTTGATAGCATGGACAGTTTATATTACAGTGTTTAGTGAAGCTGCAGCCTCACAAATGTATAAGATATACACAAATGATATATATACACAGAATTTAGAGAAAAAAGACCAGAAGGAAATATCACCTAAATATTATTAGTGATTAACTGTGAGATTGGGCAAATTTCTCTAATGGGCATACATTTATAAGTTGAACAATATCATAAACTTAAAAAAAAGTGCCCATGAGAAGGAAAAGATTCCCAATTATATTATGCTTTTAACTGGTTTATTTGAATATCTGACTTCAGAAGTGGTAATTTTAATTGCACAGAAAGAAGGGAAAAGAAACTTGGAAGTCCGACCTAGTTGGTTTAAGAAACCTTAGAGAACATAAGGGTACTTGCTATCTGGCATGTAGGAAGCAAGAAACAAAGTGGTGAGCAGGAGGTACAGAAAGAGTGGTAGAGAGCCACAAAGAATTCTAACTCATTTTCATTGTTTTAAGGGCTCTGGTAGCACTGAAGACCATGTGGAATTGTGCTGACATCTGAATTATGTTATGAAGATTGATAATAAGGCTGCAGTACAATCTCATCTGCTTAACAAATAGCTGAGCGCCTAGTATATCACATGGTGTGCAAAATGACCCAACACTTCCTTACAGCATCTGGTGCTCATCACAGCATGTGTGCCCCTTCACCCCCACTCCCTATTTCACACACCCCTGCCCATCTCCCCTCTGGTAACCAGCAGTTTGTTCTCTATAGTTAAGAGATTGCTTCTTGGTTTGCCTCTCTTTTATTCCCTTTGCTTATTGGTTTTGTTTCTTAAATTCCACATATGAGTGGAATCATACGGTATTAGTCTTTCTCTGACTTAGTTCACTTAGGTAATACTCTCTGGCTCCATCTATGCATTGCAAATGGCAAGATTTCATTCTTTTTTATGGCTGAATACTATCCCATTGAGTATATATACTACATCTTCTTTCTGCATTCATTAATCAATGGATACTTGAGGTGTATCCATAATTTGGCTATTGTAGATAATGCTGCTATAAACATCAGAATGCATGGATCCCTTTGATTTAGTATTTTTTGTATTCTTTGGGTAAATAAATACTCAGTCATGCAATTGCTGGTTGTGGGATAGTTCTAATTTTAACGTTTTGAGGAACCTCCGTACTATCTTCAGTTGTGGCAGCTCAAGTTTGCACTCCCACCCACAGTCTTTTTTTTTTTTTTTTTTTTTGTGATGTCTCCAGCTTTGCTTTTTTCTTTTTTCCAAGTTTGCATTGGCTATTTGGGATCTTTTGTAGTTCCATACAAATTGTAGGATTGTTTTTCTAGCTCTGTGAAAAATGCTGTTGGTAGTTTGATAGAGATTGCATTAAATCTGCCGATTTCTTTGGGTAGTAGATATTTTAACAGTATTTTCCTAGGGGTGCCTGGGTGGCTCAGTCAGTTAGGCATCTGCCCAGGGTCCTGGGATCGAGCCCGGCATTGGCCTCCTTACACAGTAGGGAGCCTCCTTCTCTGTCTCCCTCTGCCTGCTGCTCCACCTGCTTGTGCTCGCTCTCTGTCTCTGTCAAACAAATAAATAAAAATATTAAAAAATATATTTGTTTTTATAGTCCATGAGCATGGAATAACTTTCCATTTCTTTGTGTCATCTTCAGTTTCTTTCATCAGTATTTTCTAGTTTTCAGAGTACAGGTCTTTCACCTCTTTCATTAGGTTTATTCCTAGGTAGCTTATTGTTTTTGGTGGGGTAGATTCCTTAATTTCTGTTTCTGCTGCTTCATTATTAGTGTATAGAAATTAACAGATTTCTGTACGTTGAGTTTATATACTGCAACTTTACTGAATTCATTTATCAGTTCTAGCAGTTTTTTGGTTGAGTCTTTGGGGTTTTCTATATATAGTATCATGTCCTGCAAATAGTGACACTTTTACTTCTTCCTTGCCAATTTGGATGCCTTTTATTCCTTTTTGTTATCTGATTATTATGGCTAGAACTTCCAGTACTATATTGAATGAAAAAGGTGAGAGTGGACATACTCATTTTGTTCCTGACCTAGAGGAAAAGCTGCCAGTTTTTCTCCATTTAGGATGATATTAACTGGATTTTTCATATATGGCCTTTTTTATGTTGAGGTATGTTTCCTCTAAACCTACTTTGTTTGGGGGTTTTTATCATGAATGGTTGTTGTACTTTGTCAAAGGCTTTTTCTGCATCTATTGAAAGGATCATATGGTTCTTATCCTTTCCTTTGTTAATGTGATGTGTCACATTGATTGATTTGTAAATTTTTAACCAGCAACCCAGGAATAAATCCATTTGATCACTGTAAATGTTTTTTTTTTTTTAATGTATTGTTGGATTCAGTTTGCTAATATTTCATTGAGAAATTTTGCATCCATGTTCTTCTAATATACGGGCCTGTAGTTCTCTTTTTTTGTGATGTCAATCTGGTTTTGGCAACAGGTAATGCTGGCCTCATAGAATGAATTTGGAAGTTTTTCTTCCTTTTCTATTTTTTGGAATAGTTTGAGAAAAATAGGTATTAACTCTCCTTTAAATGTTTAAGTAACTATTAACTCTTCTTTAGAATTCGCCTGTGAAGCTACCTGGTCCTGGATTTTTGTTTGTTGGGAGTTTTTTGTTTTTTGTTTTGTTAAGTTTCTTTGCTGGTTATTGGTCTATTCAAGTTTTCTATTCCTATTTCAGTTTTGGTAGTTTGTATGTTTCTAGGAATTTATCCATTTTTTTTAGGTTGTCCATTTGTTGGCATGTAGCTTTTCATAATATTCTCTCAATTGTATTTCTGTGGTGTTGGTTATTATTTCTCTGCTCTCACTTGTGATTTTATTTAAGTGGGAACTTTCCCTTTTCTTTTTGATAAGTCTGGCTAGGGTTTATCAATTTTATTAGTTTTTTCGAAGAACCAGCTGCTGGTTTCATTGATCTGTTCTATTGCTTTTTTAGTTTCTATATCATTTATTTCTCCTCCAATCTTTATTATTGCCTTCCTTTTACTGTTTTGGGATTTGTTTGTTGTCCTTTTCCTAGCTCCTTTAGGTGTAAGATTGTTTGAGATTCTTCTTGCTTTTTGAGGTGGGCTTACTATCTACTACTATGTACTTCCTTCCCTCTTAGGACCACTTTTGCTGCATCCCAAAGCTTATACTGTTGTGTTTTCATTTTCATTTGTGTACATGTATTTTTTTGGTTTCTTCTTTTGATTTCCTGGTTCACCTGTTCATTATTGAGTCGCATGTTGTTTCACCTCTTTGTATTTGTGGTATTTCCAGACTTTTCTTACCGTTGACCTCTAGTTTCATAACGTTGAGGTCGATAAAGGGGCATGGTATGATTACAGTATTTTTGTATTTGTTGAGACCTGTTTTGTTACCTGATATGTTGTGATTTATTCTAGAGAATGTTCCATGTGCTCTTGAAAAGAATGTGTATTCTGCTGTTTTAGTCCATCTGGTCCAGTGTGTCATTCAAAACTACTGTTTCCTTATTGATTTTCTGTTTAGATGATGTGTCCATTGATGTAAGTGGGGTGGTAAAGTCCCCTACTATTATTGTATTATTAATAGTTCCTTTATATTTGTTACTAATTGTTTTATATATTTGGGTGCTACCATTTTCCGTGCATAAACATTTACAATTGGTATATCTGGTTGGATTGTTCCCTTTATTATTGTATAGTACCCTTCTTTGTCTCTTGTTACAGTCTGTTTTAAAAGTTTAGTTTGTCCAATATAAGTATTGCTACTCCAGCTTTCTTACAGCATCCATTTGCATGATCAATATTTCTCCATTTCCTCACTTTCAATCTGAAGGTGTCTTTAGGTCTAAAATGACTCTCTTGTAGGCAGCATAGAGATGGATCTTATTTTCTTATCCATTCTGATACCCTATGTCTTTTGATTGGAACATTTAATCCATTTATATTCAGAGTTATTGATATGTATTTATTGCCATTTTATTACTTGTCATTGTTTTGGAAGATTTTCTCTGATCCTTTCTTGTCTTTCATGTTTTGCTGGTTTTCTTTTGTGATATATTTAGATTTCTTTGCATGTTTATTAGTGGGTTTTGATATTGGTCACCATTAGGTTTGTATATAACCTTTTCTGCAAATAGCAATCTATATTAAGTTTATGGCTGTTCAGATTTGTACCCATTCTTTTCTCCTTACTGCACATTTTGAGTATATGTTATTACATTTTATATCCTTTTTTGTGTGTAAGTTCCTTGACTGAATTTTACAGAAATATTCATTTTTACTGCTTTGTGTTTCCTGCATTTATACTGTCACTTTTGTTTTCTCCTTTCCACTCAAAGAGTCCCCTTCAATATTTCTTGCAAGGCTGGTTTACTCATCACAAACTCTTTTAGCTTTTGTCTGGGAAACTCTTTATCTGTCCTTCTATTCCAAATGGTTGCCTTGCTGGATAGAGTATTCTTGGCTGCAGATTTTTCCTATTCAGCATTTTGAATGTACCGTGCCATTCCCTTCTGGCCTGCCAAGTTTCTGTTGAAAAATCTCTTTCAACAGAAAACCCTAGCCTTACGGGTTTTCCCTTGTAAGTTAATGACTTCTTTTGTTGCTTTTAAGATTTTTTTCTTTATCACTGTATTCTGCCACTTTAATTACAGTATGTCTTGGTTTTGGCCTGCTTTTGTTGATTTTGATGGGAGTTCTCTCTGCCTCCTGGATCTATATGTCTGTTCCTTTCCCCAGATTAGGGAAATTTCAGCCATTATTTCTTTTTTCTGCCCCCTTTTCTCTTTCTTCTAGGATGCCTTTAATATGAATGTTATTATATTTAGTAGAGTAACTGAGTTCCCTGGGTCTATTCTTGTTGCATAATTCTTTCTCTCTTTTGTTCAGCTTCATTGCTTTCTGTTACTTTTTCTTCTAGGTCATCAATTCATTCCGCAGCTTCTTCCAGCCTGCTGTTCATTGCATCAAAAGTGTTTCTAATCTCGTTTATTACACTCTTCATCTTTGATTCTTTTTTAACTCTTATGTTTGCGGTAAGGGTCTTATTGATGTCTTCTTTTCTCAAACCCAGTGAGTAGTCTTAAGATTGTTGCATTAAATTCTCCATCAGGCATGTTATGTGTATCTGTTTCACTTAGATCTCTGGCTGTTCTTTCTTGTTCTTTCATGTTCTTTCATTTAGGATAAATTCCTCTCTTCACATTTTGTCCAAATTGCCACCACCTTATAAGTGTTAGAAAAGCCAGTTATATGTCCTGCTCCTGAAAGTAATGGCCGTATGATGAGGAGGTCATGTAGTGTCCAGGGCCTGTCACTTCAGGGAATGTCATCAGTATGGACTGTGTGTGCTCTGTTGTGTTCTGGCTGCTCTGTCCTCATGCCAGTCATCTGTAGAAGCTCTCCTTGCCTACTGTGGGCATTGTTTCATCTCTGGCCTGAATGTGGCGGGTTTTAACTAGGTTTACTCTGATCTACTTGTGAAATGAGACCTGGCACCACCTACATTGGAACTGAGGCCCTGCAAAACTCTCTGGTCAGGAGACTAAGTGTGGGCAGGGGTTTATGCTGGTCTTCTTGGGGAATGGCCCACCAAGCTGGGACTGGGGCAAGTGTGACTGAGAAGGGCAGTTCTCCTAGAGCACAGAGGGGTGGGGCTTGGTAAAAGCAAGTTAGGCAGCCAGTTTACCCTCAGGTGGCCCTGTGTTTATACTGAGTGGTGGGAGTGGGAAACGGCACCAGCCCGCTCCTTTGTTCCTGGAGGGGTATGTCCACGAACATTGCCTCTCAGGGATATGCTCAAGAAGAGCAAATAATCTCTATGTGTGCCCAGGCACTCTTCAGATTGCTGTTTCCATGATATTTGCTCCCAAATTGTCTGCCTTCTCTCCAGGAGTAGTGCAGTACCTTCTAGGCTCTATGCCAGTCAAGCCCGCTGACCTTTAAAATTTCAGGCTTTAAGCCCTGCTGGTTGCAAGAAGTCATAAAAATTCGGCCCCTCTCATTTTCCAAGCCAGTAGGGAAACGTTCTCCTTACGCTTTCCCCTGGGTGCTTCTCTCTCTCTCTCTCTCTCTCTCTCTCTCACACTCACTCACTCTCACTTCTCTGTGACCTCCTTCCCTCCTCTTCACAGCAGGTTCAATCTCTTGCTCCCCTAAACCACATCTCCATGCTTTATACCTTCTTCAGTGTAACCTCTTTTCTCCCTTTAGTTGTGGAGATTGTTCTGTCAGTCTTCAGGTCAATTTCTGGTGTATGTAGGATGATTTGATAGTTATCTAGTTGTATTTGTGGGACTAGGTAGGTCTAGGGTCCTTCTACTTTGCCGCCATCTTCTCCAAACCAGGTTTTTCCTTTTTATGGCTGTGTAATTTTCCATCTTATGGGTATACAGTTTGCTGATCTGTTCACCAGTAGATGGTCCTTGGAGTTGTTTTGTGTTTTAGGCTCTTTTGAATACAGCTATTATGAACATTTACATACAGGCTTTTGTGTGAACATATATTTCTGTTTCTCTTGAGTAAATACCAAAGGTTAGAATTGCTGGGTCGTTTGTTAAATGTATTCTTTTACTTTGTCAGAAATTTACATGCTGTTTTCTAAAGTGGTTCTACCATTTTACATTCCTACTATAAGTATAGAAGATAATAATTCAGTTCCTTCATCTCACCAACACTTGGCTATAGCTGATCTTTTTAAATTGACCATTCTAAAAGATGTGTAGTGGTATCTCATTTTTATTTATATTTTCCTTTTGACTAATGATATTAAGCATCTTTTCATTAAAATAGATTAGATATGTTTGTCATCCATATATTCTCTTTGGTGAGATAATCTGTTTTTACCTTGTATACTGTAGGCCTCTTCAGTGTGTCAATTCAAGTCTTTATTTCAAGAAAGTTTTCTTTTTTTTTTTTTTAAGAAAGTTTTCTTGCATTACAGATTTTAGTGCTTTTTCTCCTTCATTATTTTGCATTTTGTCTTAAACTGCAATTATTTGTATATCGTATTTTCTTTATCTTCTTTGTCACCTTTTCTCTGATCTCTTTTACTTTTTAATTTAAATTTCATTTTCTTTGTTCTTTTCATTTATGTTTTCTAGTTCTCTTACTTTACTTTTGGTCATGTCTTTTCTCCTGTGGGTGGCTTGTATGCCTTTGTACTTCACAAAATGTCATTCTCCATCAGGACATCTTTGCATGTTATTCCTCTCACTGAGCATTGTATAAGTAGAAGCATCTTTGTGGAATAATAATGTTTTAACAGGGATATGCCATGATAGTTGACAGCTGTTAACTTCAACCAAAATATGTCATTATGTATAGCATAATATTCATACTCTGGTATATCACCACTTAATTATGTTTATTAAGTAAATGTTCAGTATCTGTTTCAAAGCAGTGAATACATGCTGCCAAAAAAGGAAAATAAATAAATTCTTTTTTACTGTCACTGCTGTTGCTTTTTAATACATATGTTAATTCTCCATGATTTTGTGTTTTAGTTGAATAGCATTTGTATTAGCAGATAATACCTTCTATTTGTATGTGCAAAGTGACCTCTCACTTTGGCAGGATGGGGTTGGGGTAAAGATATGTGTTGGTGTTAGTGTGTTCATGTTTGTTGTTTTTGTAAACCTTCAGATAGAACTGAGAGACTTTCTAGTTCATCTTTCTGTCTTTAGACAGGGTAATATTTAACCCACTTAAACATTACAATGTCTTCTATTTGAGTTCCCAGATTGAGAGTTCTACAATCTCCTTAGTAACTCATGTCAGCATTTTTCAACTAACTGGCAGCAAAGTAGTCTAGTTAAAGAAAGAGTTTTAAAAAAAGAAAAGATTTTGTTTTTCATTGTCATTAAGTAGACAAACGAGCATCCATTTGTTTAAAGCACTTAGTGTGTTTCAGGAAAGTAGAAGGAAGGGCATGCTAACTGGAGAACATCATGAGCAGAGGTACTTGGGAGAAGTTGGGGAAGTTCAGGGCCCATTTACAGAGTAGCAGTATTATGGTTGAATGTAACATGATGTAGTCTTGAAAGGTCATGGCTGTGAAATTCCTATTTTTTAATCTAATAATTTTATTTTTAAATGGGACAATGTATAGTTTAATTTTTTAGGAAAATAAGCGGTAAATTATTGCTATATGGATTCAAACATTTCTAAGACCCACATGTGCCATGTGAAAACCATGAGAAAGATCAAGTCTTTCATCATTTTTATTATTTAATAAATAATTTCATTTCAGTTTTTTGGTAGTGAACACAATTCTTATATATGCATTTTATGGGTAGTAGGTATTTTCAGAATCTGACACTGCCGTTTACTTTGGTGCGTGTTCTTCGAAAATATATGTGGCTCTACTTGCACAGGGATATGAAAGTGCTGTAGTTGGCAGTGTTTTGAAAATAAAATACCTAGTCTTTGTGTGTGTAAGCTTGAGGATTTTAACATTTTGATGGTTTTACCATAATCTTTAGAAAATATCTATCACTGAACATCATTTTTTTAGTTGTTATGGAAATGAAAGTTATTTTTCAGGAAAGTTAATGAACTGTACTTCAGTTATTATTTCCAAATAGCATAGTGGGAATGATGGCAGACCATGTAACATGTAGTTTATCTTCTCAAACCCTTGTTCACAAGTTGCCTTTTGTCATTAGTGTTTTTTCTTTTTCATTGACTATGAACTTTCTCAAATCACTCTTTGGTAGTATGATAGTTGCTATATTTTTATACTTATTATTCATTTTTAAAGTCCTAGGATACCATGTAATAGTAAATGCTATAGCTTTCTACCTAACTTGCTAAAAGCAACTTATTATTTAAAAGTATATAAGGAAAAACCTGATGAGGAGTGGTTACCTTATTTGGGATTTTGCTGGACTATTAATAAGAATTTAATAACTTGTTTCCTTCTAAAATTTGCAAATAATTATTTTTTAAAATTTCTTCCTGTTAGACTTTTGAAGATTTTAAAAATGACAAGCAAGCTGTAGAATATCAACAACGAATTGTGGATATTTTGTTGAAAGTAAGTATTCTGAGAATAGATATCTTTATATTGATGTTTGTTTGTTTGTTTGTTTGTTTATTGGAGGGGAGGGGTAAAGGGAGAGGGATAGAATCTTAAGCAGACTCCATGCCCAGCGTGGAGCCTGACGTAGGGCCCAATCACATGATCCTTAGGTCATGACCTCAGCCAAAATCAAGAGTCATACACTTAACCAACTGAGCCACCGGGTGCCCCATATTGATATTTATAGCAAGTTCTAAAATGATCCTATTTAATGAAGCAGTGTGTTCAAATCATTTAAAAATTTTATTGTGGTATCTTTGTCTTCTAAACCTGAATAAAATACTAATCATTCTTTAAAAAAAAGATTTAGTGGATCTCAGCTGTAGATTAGATATAGGATATAGGGTACTACTGTGAAATGCGTATTGTGGTAATTGCTATATTAGTATGATTATGTGAAATAATGATGACTAACTTCAGAATGCTTTGAGAAAATAATTAACATGAAGAATCTTCTTCCATCTCATACCGGCGTTGCTGTGTTAGGTGGTACTGCCATCTGACCGTGGCACTGAGATGGGGGGCACAGCTTCAGAATGATTAGAGGCACCCAGAGATGATCATCTCAGTTTAAATCTAACCAGATTCAGTCCAAAGCTATTTTGAGATCCATGCTGCTGCTAATGAATGAATGCAGAGACAGATTCTTTCCTTTCCATCTGCACAGCTTGAACCAGGCCAGTTTCTTCTTGTAGTTGAAATCTTAGAATTTTCATCCTGTTCATTTGGCTATAAAATGGAGATTTCTTCCTCTTAGTGAATTTTAGATTATTTTGGGCAAAAGAGTAAAATTAAAATGTCCTCTAATTGTGTATGACACTAATCTATTACATTTATAATAGTTTTTTATATTATATACATGATCTTATTTGAGCTATTTATTGACCTTGTAAGATAGGCAATGATGAATATGAGAATAGGATTCGCTAAGCCTCCAAATAATGCCAGTTTGATCCAGGTGGGTGGTGTGGAGAATTATTACTTGGATTTCCTAAATAGTCTCCCTATACTTAATCTTGTCTTCCTTTAATTTGTGATTTTGCCTTTCTTTTATTCTTTTGTGGCTCCCTCTTGGATCAGTTGGAATTAAGTTCTGTGAGGGAAAATCAAAATAACAATAGTTTAATTGTGATGGGAATTTATTTTTCTCATTAAAGTCTGGAGGTTAGCAACCTGTTCTAGTAGAGTGGCTTCACAGCCTTCTCAGGGATGCAGATGCCTTCTGCTTTAACTGTTGTTATTCTTAGTACGTGGTTTCTGTCTTTGGTCCAAAATACCTGCTTAGGCTCTAGTCATCAACTCAACATTCCAGCCAGTCTGAATGCAGAAAGAGATGAAGAAGAGTTTCCTCTCTCTAAGAAGACTTTTTAGAAGTTGTATACTACAATTCAGCTTATAACATGTTGATCAGAACTTAGATACATTGCTTCTCAGCTGCTAAGAGAGATGGGAAATGTACTCCCCTGTTGTGGGTGACCATGTGTTTAGCCTAAAATGAGGAGTTCTGCTTCTGAGTAAGGAGGGAAGAGCAGATGTTGGAGCCCAATTACTAGTCTCTGTCATACTCATCTAAAGTTGTTGAACATGGCATCCAAGATCCTTGTGTATTTTCTGCTCCCTGATTACTTCTTTATAACTGCTCTCCCCTCCTATCCCTAACACACCCCCTGTGGCACACACACACTTTATATTATGAACTTCTCAACCATACTGTTGCAATTCACTGAATTGTATCATGTCTATGTCTTACGTTCTTTTTTTTTAAGTTTATTTATTTATTTGACAGAGAGAGAGAAATCACAAGTAGGCAGAGAGGCAGGCAAAGAGAGAGAGGGAAGCAGACTCCCTGCTGAGCAGAGAGCCTGAATATGGGGCTCGATCCCAGGACCCTGAGATCATGACCTGAGCCAAAGGCAGAGGCTTTAACCCACTGAGCTACCCAGGCTCCCTATGTTTTACGTTCTTTGTGTGAGTTTTCTTTCATCCCATCATGCCTTTCCTTCCCTTTCTCAGCCTGGCAAATTCCTAACCATTTTCCAAGCCATAACTGAGATACCATCCATGAGAAACTCTTAGAATCCTTTCCACACTTTCAGTTTGAGTAGTTGCCCCTTCTCCGTGTTCATACAACACTTTATGCTGCACATGGCACCCTGTATGGGAATTGTTTACATGTTTATTTTCCTGCCTGGAGTTGAATTTCCATTAAGCAGAAACTGAGGATTTGTGTGTGTGTGTGTCATTGTTGTAACATGCCCAGAATATGTCCAACACGATGCCTGCATGCTGGTCGGTGTTGAAGACAGGTTTGCAAGTTGAATGGGAATTTGAATTTAAAACTATACCAAGTTGGAGGAACAATCCAAATGAAGAGAATAATGCTCTGTGAAGTACTTAAACGACTAGAGTTGGTGAATTGCTACCCTTGTATATTGTTTTGTATTGTTTACCTTGGGTCATTGAAGAATGAACTCTTGAGATTATTGTCTCATTTCTGATGAGAGAGTTGTATTAGCAAGTGTGCCGCTGATGGAGCCAGTGAACACAGGAACCTAGGCAATGACCAGAGAACGTTGAATGAGCCTCAAACCTAAGGTGATACTGTGTGTGCTGAATGGCTGCAGACATGGAAGTAAAGAGCCGTTCATTTGTGACTTTGTATAGATTGCTCAGAAATTTTTTTTTAAAGTGTGGTCCCTGGAATAGGTAAGAGAAGAATGGAGAGAGACCAGAATTTCTAGGATGGTAACTGTTAGACACTTGGTGAGGTGGCGAGGGAATTGGCTGAGAGTTAAAAGTGTTTTCTCAAAAGGTGTTTCTAGGATCCAATGGTAAAGCGGTCCACACGGAGAGTGTAGAAGGATGAGGAAAAGCGGAGAGGAGCAGTAGCTGGGCCCGAAAGTTGAGTCCTGCACACTACAAGGGAGTGGTGACGGAGTATTTTAAAGTGATAGAAAGTTCTTTGAATATTAGCAGTTGCAATTTAGATACATACAAAGATTATAACTTGAAGTATTCTCCTACTCTGGTAATGATGAATTATGCACTTGAGCAAGCTGTGGTTGCCAGACTAAACCAGGACGAGTTAAAGAAAGTGGTACACCGCTAGCAAAAGAGGAAGAGGAAGGCCGAAAGCTGTGCCCTGAGGGAACGTTTTACAACCGGAGCAGTCTTACACTTGATCTTCGGATGAGAGTGCGAGAGGGGACAGGACCTAGGGGACGGGGCCGTCAGTGGATGAGACAGTTGGTTGTTCGGCTAGTCCTAAACAATACCTGGTCTTCCTTCCCTGTGTTCTGCATTTTTTTTTTTGCTGATGGCATCACCATCAGACCTTCCTGTCAGACCCGAGTCTGTATGGTTTATTCCTCCGTTAGCTACACGTTTCCACACAGGTAAATCCTTGTCCTATTGCCGTGCTCTCTGTAGGGCCTTTTGCACCTGTTTCTGCTTCTGTTTTCATGATCACTGCCCTGGCTCAGACCCCCTTGTCTCTCCGCTGGACTCCTGCAGTCACATGCATCTTGCCTGCACTCTTTACCTTTTAATTCTTCCTTGTGTTATTTTATCCTGTCCACCGCCAACTGGATAATTTTCCTAAGCTCCTGGTTGAACATGTTCAGTAGTGCCCCAGTTTTCTGTTGAATGACATTTGAGGCCTTTTCTGTCTGATTTTTCCCTCCTCCTCATGCATGCTGCTGCAGTCTGTGGAACACATAGTTTCTTCAAACACACTTGTGTTTTCCTGTGTCTGTTCTTTTGCTCACACTCCTCTCTGCCTCAGTTACTCTCTCTTTTCCCAACTTTTTTCTCGTTTTTTTTTCAAATTCCCTTTCTCATTTTCCCCACTTTTCTCATAACCCTATGTTCCTTTATAATGTTGGTCACATTGTGCCTTTTATTTATTTATTTTTAAAGATTTTTACCTATTTACTGGAGAGAGAAAAATAGAGATAGCAAGAGAGAATACATGAGTGGGGAGGAGAGGGAGAAGCAGGCTCCCCAGTGAGCAGGGAATTGACATGGGGCTCGATCCCAGGACCCTAGGGTCATGACTCGAGCCGAAGGCAAACGTTTAATCGACCGAGGTACCCAGGCACCCCCACATTGTTTCTTTGAATCAGATTTGTTACCTGATTCTCCTTGCTTTCTTACTGATTACTGAAGGCCTTTGGCATACCATCTTACACCCCGGAGGTAGTCAGAAGGGGAGAGCTCATTCAAACCAGAGGAGTGATTATGATTGGTAAGTGTGTGTGATTGTAACACACCTGTTGTCCAAAACCATTTGTTTAAGGAACTGCTCGCAGACAGGTTAGAAGCCATTCACTTCACTGATTCCTGGGCTAGCTGACTTCCTTTTCTGGGACGTCTTCACTCTCAAGTTAACTTACTTTAAAAAAAAATTTTTTTTTATTGCAAAATAATTGACATACAATATCATACTAGTTTCAGTTGCGTAACAGAGATTCAGCATTTACATACATTATGAGTGGTTACCGTAGTAAGTCTAGTTCGTTACTATCTGTCACTGTACAAAGCTCTTACAATATGATTGACTATATTCCTTATGCTGTACATTTCATCTCTTCCTTCATCTCTTTCATGTCTTATTTATTTTATAACTGGAAATTTGTGCCTCTTAATCCTATTTACCTGTTTTGTTCAATCACATCCTCCCCTCTGGAGGTTCTTGTTCTCTTGTTCTCTGTGTCTATGTGTCTGTTTCTGTTTTGTTTGCTCTGTTTTTTAGATTTCACATATAAGTGAAATCATATGGTATTTGTCTTTCTCTAACTTATTTCACTTAGCATCATGTCCATCCGTGTTATTGCACTTGGTAAGATTTCCTTCTTTTTTATGACTAATATTCCACTGTATGTATGGAACTGTATATGTATATTTGTGTGTGTGTGACACACCACCTCTTTATCCTTTCATCTATTGATGGAATTTAGGCTGCTTCCATAGCTTGGCCATGGTAAGTAATGCTGCAGTAAATGTAGGGGTGCATATATCTTTTTGAATTAGAGTTTTCGTTTTCTTCAGATAAATACTTAGAGATGGAATTCCTGGATCATACTATTTTCAGTTTTTTAGGGAACCTCCATACTGTTTTCCACAGTGGCTGCACCAGTTGTGTTCCCACCCCCAGTGCATGACTATTCCCTTTTATCCACATCCTTGCTTAACACTTGCTCTTTCTTGTCTTTCTGATAAAGACATTTCCCTGCCATTGTGACAGGTGTGAGGTGGTACCTCTTTGTGGTCTTGACTTGCATTTTCCCAATGATTAGTGATGTTGAATATCTTTTCCTGTGCCTTCAGGTTACCTTACTTTTAAACCCTAGAACTACTCTCTTCCTGTGTTGGTAGGCAGCTTTTTGGGAGGGTTACTTAAATTTAATTTAAATTTAACTTTAGAGGGATTCTCTGTTAAAAACTCCAGAGGGAAACATGTCTAATATTTCTTCGAGAGCCACCTCTAGCAATTCAGTTCTCCAAATTGTGCCTAGAAATATGCCAAAAATCACTAAAATGTTTTCCTTTCAGAATATGAAAGTAGTTTGTGCACCTTCTCTAAAATGGCATGCAACAACTTTGTTGTTCCACAGCCTATAAAAGAATCTTTTCCTGAGTCTTCAGGAATAGGGCTTCCTGCCACCTTTCTAATGGTCTAATTTTGTGTCAAAGCAGATGGTATATGGAATAAATGGTCTCTTTTACTCACCAGGTTATGGTGGAGAATTCCGATTTTACTCCCTCACAAGTCGGGTGTCTCTTCACATTCCTTGCCCGGCAGCTTGCAAAGCCTGACAATACCTTGTTTGTAAACAGAACCCTTTTTGATCAGGTGAGTGTCTTTTAGGATGAGAATTGGTTTTATTCTGTTTACTGCTCATAGAAAAATTGACTGGAATATACATTTTCTTAATATAATAGCCTAGCAGGTAAATGTCTTATCAGGTAGGAGCCTGTTCTGGTTTTTAATTTAGATTAAATTAGTTGTTTGTTTTTTTAATGTTGTGTCTGGATAGTATGACTTTGCCTAGTAACTTGCTATTTTTGGAGTATGGCTTGTGGAGATTGGTTTATAGAAGTTTTCATTCGCTATTACTCTGTTGCTCTAAATTGCCTAGAATTCTTTGCTCAAGAATTTTTCAGTTTAAGAATTCATGCATCTCGTTGGTAGCACGTCTATGATGTTGATCATCTGGAAGAGAGATCACTATTAGAAAGTCTGATTTTCCTTATAAATGACTTTGACTCTGGGGTATCTCCTAATCCCGGTTAAATATCTTCTATATATCCATAGGTGGCAAAGAAAACACTTTTTATCTGGAGAAAGTTAACAGTAATGACTAGCATTCATTGAGCACTTCTTAATACCAAGCTCTGTTCCAGGGTTTTTTTTTTTTTTTTTTAAAGATTTTGTTTATTCACTTGAGAGAGGGAGCTCAAGCAGGGGAAGAGGGAGAGGAAGAGGGAGAGGCAGGCTCTTGACTGAGAAGGGAGCCCAACTCGGAACTTGATCCGAGGATCAGGGGTTCCTGACTTGAGCCAAAGGCAGACACTTAACTGACTGAGCCACCCACGTGCCCCTGTTCCAGGGTTTTATATGTAGGTGTTGACTCATTGCCATTGTAATGGTAGCCCTGATATTGGTATATTGTTACCCTGTATTCTGTAGATGAGGAAACTAAAGCCTGGAGAGGTTATGTCACTCATGCAAGCCCATATTTAATAAGTATTATTATTAGCAGTAAGTGTTGTTATTGAGTGTTAATGAGGTTAAGACTCACATTCAGGTGGTCTGACTCTATAAAGTCCGAGCTTTGCCCGGTCCATGGTATTCAGGGATCTTAAGGTTAAGGGCCATGTTTCTGAACAGTAAGGATAAGACAGATACATATTAAGTTGTTAACATCCTTGAGCCTGCTGTGCTGTGTAATAGGCCAGTCAGTCGGGAAGTTACCATATATCTGTGGGGTTTATTGTGGCCAAATGTGAACGAGTTGATGATACAGGAAGGGTAGTTCCTGTTATTTTCATTACTACAGTGTTATGGCATCCATGTTAGTATCCAGTAAAGAAAATGCCTTTCCTTTGACCAGGTCCTTGAATTCCTCTGTAGTCCTGATGACGACTCCCGCCACTCTGAAAGACAGCAGGTATGAAATACTGGAACTCTTTTTGCTTAAGGATGGGAAAGAGGACAGAATAAGCTAGAAAGAACCCTTCTGTGCTAGATATCATGAAACATAAGGGGAAAGTAACTTGTGCCAAACCCTAACACTGTGCTAGATGGTGGCAACCAGAAGATAGTGTGGCTGGTTGTTAAAGGTACACTTGTAAAGAATTTATATCAAACTAGATTCTTAGGCAGACTGGACCTGTCTGCAGTCAGCATGACATCAGAGAGAGTTACTCATCCTTCTCCATAAAGTCGAAGCAGTTGGCACCTGTTGTATCCTGCTTTCTGCCTGGGGCAATTATCTGATAAGCACTCCTAGCTGCTGGGGCTCTGAACCAGAAAGGCTGCAGGCTCCTGAGTTGGGGCATCCAACTTTAGGGAGTGTCCTGTAGGCCCCTGCATTAGGGGTACACATTTCTGGAGACTAGACTCCATCTTTTGCTCCACTAATAACTAGGAGATTGTAACTTTTTGATTATCACTTCTTTCTACTTAGGTCACTTTCTTGAGCGTCTCTTCCAGGAGCAGGATTTTTTCAAAGCTTACCCCACCATAACTGTGAGCAGAAAGAGAGCCTATTTAAAATTGATGGCCTGTCAGATAAGCTCAGAAATATAAGTAGTTGGAGCGCTCTGCTGGTCTTTTTTTTATGGTAATAGTGCCCAACAGCTGGAAGGTTGAGACTCAGCTAAAGAACAGAGGATAGCAACAGTGACCCTTTTTTCTGCACAGCTGTGGCCCAGTGACTGCTGCAGACTAGCGTAGGGGAGAGAACGGCTGCTAAAATTTTGGTTTTCTCAAATTATATTGAATACAGCTAACAACATGGACCCCTCACTTTGCCCCTATTTCTCTTTTGGCAGGAAAAGTGAATTATGGTATGCGTGGTGTTGCTATATAAAATGATAAACACTTTTAATATAAATAAATTAAACAGAAATAAAAATCAAATTTAAATGTAAAAGTCCAACTTTTGAAAAGTAATCCTCATATAGTAATGCCCTATTTTTGGAAGTTCCCTTTGAGACTATCTAGGTTTTTTTCTCAACTTGTTTGAAAAATACAGAAACGCAGTAAACTGCTCAAGTTCAGAACTAAGATTAGAACCCACTTCCGTCCCTTCTAATCCAGCACTCTTGTGTCATGTGTTATATATAAAAATTGGTGTCTGCAGTATTTTCGAGTGTTTTCTAGTGGTATGCTGATAAAATTTTAACAACTGGTTTCCCAGGTGTAGTTCTGATACGACTGGTGGTTGATATTTGCAATATTTAAATGAATAAGATGAAGGCACAACAGTGAAAGTGTGACAGAACCTCACACATTCATCAGTGAAATGACTTCTGTGCTCAGTTCTTGAATACTGGAAAAGCAATAACTTAGTTTTTTTGTGCTATTCACGGTGTAATGACTCTGACATGAACACTTTCAAATTTGATTGTCTTATTTCCATCACTCTCTTACCCAGGGATTGGCATTTTTTTTTTAAAGGGCCAAAGAGTAAATATTTTGGGCTTTGTGGGGCACATGAACTCTTGTTTTTGTCTGTTTTATACCCCTTTAAAGATACAGCAACACCTTATTTTGACAGCATTTGCTGATTTCTGTAGTGTAAGTACTCCCCTCACGTCTGATTTCAGCCTACCAAGATGACGCTACTAAACATAGAACTGGGAAGAGATGCACAGTATCACACCCTTATATAGTATTTCCACCATAGAGTAACTAACCCCAAGAGCATACATAGTAAAATGTAGTAAAATAATTAGGAAGTGGTGAGTTTTGAATGCTAATTACTTTTTAAAAATTTAATGTATTTTAAGTATATATAATTTAATTTTTTAACAATTGCTGTGCTCAACAACTGGCTTATACAATTCCTGAAAATATAACAGTCAGCTCTGTTGAGTTGGTAAGACTGGCTCCAGCAATGGCATTTCTATTCTGTTATTCCAAATTGAGGCTCCAAGTAGATGCGTTCACTCCATCGTTCTCTATAACAGTCCATTATAGTGCTCAAAATGGACCGAATTAGGGTTCGGAAAAGTAAAGTAGAGATAGGTTTCATTTCTTCTCCCCCCTTTTTGTCTTCCTTTAACTTAAAAGTTCAGTTTCCTGCATTAGAAAAATACTTTGTTAAATGGTTTCCTAAAGTTCTGGAAGGGTCATGCTACTTTGGATCTTGAACTTAAATATAAGAGAAAGCTTTCTCGCATTGTTTTAGTGACTATGTAATGATTCTATTCTATTTTGACGTTTATTTAAAAATATTGATGATATTTTGATGATGATATTTATCAACCTCCTAGTCACTTTTTTTATTCATCTATTTGGTGTGGTAAAGATTAATTATTTGAGCCCCGTGTGTGTTTTATGGTAAAATATATATACCATAAAATTTTTTTTTAACCACTTTAGTCGTTAAAATTCAGTGGCTTGAAGTATATCTCACTCTTGTACAACCATCATCACCATCCGTCTTCAGAACTTTATCTTCCTGAACTGAGACTCTACCCATTACACAGTGACTCCCCATTACCACTTTCTTCAGCCCCTGCCAGCCACCATTCTACTTTCTTTCTCTAGGAATTTGACTACTTTGGATACTTCATATGAGTGGAATCACAGTATTTGTCCTTTTGTGACTGGCTTATTTTACTTAGCATGTTTTTAAGGTTCATCCATGTTCTAGCATGTGTCAGATTTCATTCCCTTTTAAGACTAAGTAATATTCCATTATCTGCATAACCATATTTTGTATATCCGTTCATCCATTAATGGACATTTGGGTTGTTTCCACCTTTTGTCTCTTGTGAGTAATGTTGCTATGAGAAACCCCAATGTTTAATTAGAGCAATTAACATGTAAACATGGATTCTGCCTGTGGACCCTAGATTTTAAAGAACCATGAGACATAAAAGCACCAAATAAATATGTGGACATTTTTGGCTTAGTGGAGGGTTAATTAGATATTCTAATAAGACTTTATTTATAAACACTATGACGTTCCTTCCATGTTTGAAAAATAGAGCCATTTATCTTTTTGTAAGACTTAATTACATTATTACCAACATTATAATGGTAGTCTTCTGGTACCTCATACATGGGAAAGCTGAGCCAAAACTTCCAAGTAATGTGACCCAAAAAAAAAAAAAAGTTATGGTTTATGTGGCTGAATGGACTCTTACAGAGCTAATAAATAAAAGTAGATTCCAAAGTGTTTTACTCATTTATTTTAAATGTTCAGGTCCTTTTAGAATTGCTGCAAGCTGGTGGCATAGTTCAGTTTGAAGAGGGTCGGCTCATCCGGATGGCAGAGAAAGCAGAATTGTAAGTTGTTTTTAAGGTATACATTAAAGGTATCCTAAGTTACACTTCTCTGACTGGAAGCCCAGTTGATGCATTGCCAATTTTTAATTAAGAAAGCTATATAAATAACAACAAAAACCTAAATGCAAAAGTTTTTGTCTTTTAAGTCTAGAAACTAAGTAACATTTGCAGAAATTCATACTGAGTAAATTTGAAGTACTTGTGCATTTGTTTTAGTACGAAAATGAAATAAGTCTTACGAGTTATTATTTTAGCTTTGTTTGCTTAAAATTTCCATTATTTTATAGATTTTTGAGTCACCTTATTCAAACATATTCTAAACAGTGCAGAATTTAACATAGCAAATAAGATGCAATATGTTAACACTATTATTTATCTCATTTGTTGACTATTTCATTTGCCAGATTTAATTCAACAGAAAAACTTCATATAGTTTAATTGATAAGTAATGTATTAACTTTTTATGTGATAGGTTGTTGCTTTAACATTTATTTTGTACACAGCTTTGAAAGTTCATATAAACATAGTATTCATATTCAGCAGCATTATAAACATATATTTAGAGGAATGGCAGCTACTCCTCTCCCTGATATATTATAACTTCGTTTCACAGAAGTCATATCTACTATGTTCATTTTTCTTAATAGTAACCTCTGTGATCAAACTTCTTGAAACAATAAGCTAAAAATCTCCTGCCTATTTGGTACTCTGAAGTTTTTCCTTTTATGTTCTAGCTATCAGATTTGTGAGTTTATGTATGAACGAGAACACCAATATGACAAAATAATTGATTGTTACTTACGTGACCCACTAAGAGAGGTGAGTTATGAGACTGCTTTACCCTTTTTTCTTACTCAGTCCTCCCCTCCCCTTTTTGAGTAGACATAACTATTAAGTAGGTATAACTACTCAGGTGAAATGTTGGGACATGTGTTCGCTGATTTAAGGCTTTTTCCATTTATTCACCAAGTTTGTATGGAGTGCCCACTATTAGCCAAGTATGCACTGATCATTAAAACAGATTTATTTGCTGCAACTTTAGAACTTTAGAACTTATATGGAGACTGACAGTAAGGAAACCAAGTACTTAATTACAGATGTGATGAGTGCTTGAGAGGAGAAAATGGGTACAACTTGAGAAGGTATTGGAGAAACAGATGTCTACAGAGCAGCCAGAGAAGGAATCTCAGAAGAGGTGACATAGAGACTGGGTTTTGGAATTTGAGGTGAAGCCAGTCCAGCAAAGAGCCAGCAGAAAAGTATTGCGGGACAGGGACAAGGATAATAGGGAAGGGCAAGAGTGAGGTGAGATGAAATTAGGACTGTGGATAGGGTCCACCAGAGATAAAAGTGTATGCTATACCCTCATTTGGTTAATGAAATTGAGACCAAAATTAAACGGAATGGATTTACAACTTCCAAGAGTCTACCCTAAACATTAAACTCATTCTCTTTAGTGTCAGTTTTCCAACAGTTTAACTATCTACAGATGGCTTACCATCTCCAAATAGTAGATGCTTGCCAAGACTGTTACAGATAGTGGATAGTGACTGACTGTTGCTTGAGTGAATGAATAAGTTGTATTGTCTTGTGTTCTTCAGGAAGAAGTCTTTAATTACATTCACAATATCTTATCCATTCCTGGACACAGTGCAGAGGAGAAGCAGTCTGTATGGCAGAAAGCAATGGATCATATAGAGGTGCTGATTCAATAAAACTTTTGAAATGTCCCCATTTTGCATGGATATCTCCCAAATTAAGTGTATGCCAACTACATACCAGGTGTCATATTAAGTTGATCTCTTTGAGGATTAACATCTTTTTCAGATTATTTATTTCACCTCATATTTGTATTCATGAAGGCCATGTCATATACAATGTATTCTATCACGACTTCTGAAAGTAACCCAAATTCAATCAGCCGAATGACAAATTGGATTATTTTTAGAACCTTAGAAGACTCGGAGAGAAGTATCGGTCTTCCTCCCTAAAATGTGATAGGGAGCCATTCCCCCTAATCACACAATGGAATTTTACAAACAGTACTCTAATGCATCGTTCTCTCCAATGTATTTCTCTCTCATACGTAACAGAGCAATGATTATTTTGTTTATGCATGCTGTGTTAATAAGAATACAGAGTTGACTTTGAAGCAAGAACTTTAAAAAAAAAAAAAAAACGAGGTTATAGATACCTAAATGGAGAGACTAATGCATGTGTAATGAATATGTGATCACAATGCATTCTAAAGAGGGGCCCCCAAATCAGTCCTCATGTTTGTTTCCTTAGATTCATCATGTACACTGCATTTCGAAAACCGACAGAGTTAGCAGGGTTTTTTTAATCTGTTCTGTTTTATGGGTCACTGATAACTGGGGGAGGAAAAAGTGTAATGAAAGATGCCGAGGTAATACTAGCTTTGGAGATATTTTGGAGATAACAAATCTACAAAGTTTTTCTCCTTGTAGCAAGGATCAGCTGATGGGGGAGCTTTTGGTGATGGGTTTAGAGATGTAGTGAAAGATATGTGATGATTCAATATCTTTAAAAAAATGTTATACATATGGAAAATGATCAAAAAGGATGAGCTCTGAAACTTTGAGGAAACATTGCTTGTGATGTGACTTCTTTGTTCTGGTTCCTGACGGTTGTAAAGTTTAGAGAGGTCAGAAATGTGCACAGCATCTTACGTGAAACATGTGCTATGAATGGGGGGCAGTCAGTCATCAGATATGTGGTCTGAAGTAATTGCTTTTTCATCTGTCAGATTGAGAACATACGTGTTATTTAATGTTCCCCTATTCCTGCTAACAAAAAGATGAATACCTCTTGGTAGAAAGAACCCAAGAAAACCTTTCTCTGTATACATTTGTATCTTTTTTCCCTTAATCATCTTGTATTCTTTTTCCTTTCATCATTCGCTTCGTCTTCATAGCTGCATTATGGCTGCTGCTTCATTTCACTTCATCTGCATTAGGCAGTGGTTTGAGCACATGGGCTCCAGATACCCGAAAATGAAGCTATGTCTCTGCATAATGTGAAATTGATGAATTAATCAATGAGTAAACAAATTACTCAGCCGAAAACTCTTACTGGAGAAACAAGAAGTATTTTTACTGCACAACAGTTATTTCTGCTGCTTGTTTTCCCCACATCTGCACATATTTTCACCTTGAACTTTTTAGTATCTCTTAAAGCCACAATTACAAATATATAGATTTTTTTTGTTGGAGAACTTCAGTGGCTTCAGTAATGTGAATAAAATCAACCTTCACTGTGTAGGGGGAAGAGTCCTCAGAATTTTCTGACAGTAGACAGTGTGCTGATTAGTGGTTCTTAACACTTGGGGAGTTATAGACGTCTTATGAGAATCTAACGAAAGATTTGGACCCAGGGTGCATATACTGTGCATATACACAAGCTACATAGTTTTATTTATAATTTCAGGGATCCACAGACCATCTAAAAGCTATTCTTAGGTTGGGTCTGTGGATTCCAGATAAAGAATCTCTAGTTTCAGTGGGTTTTTCCAATACAGATAAAACATTTATCATTAGATTTTAAAAAATATTTTTCATTTTGGAGGCCTGGGTGGCTCAGTCAGTTGAGCATCTGACTCTTGATTTTGGCTCAGATCATGCTCTCAGGTTTGGAAATCGACCCTTGTGTCGGGCTCTGCACTCAACAGGGAATTTGCTTAAGATTCTCTCCCTCCCACCCTCCTCCCTACCCCATTCTTATACATGTGCACGCTCACTCTCTCTAATAAATGAATAAATCTGTAAAATATTTTTCATTCTGAAATACAGAAAACATCCCCAAAAGTGCATAAGACAAGTGTGCAGTTTAATAACACATTTAAAAAAAGCAAACATCCCAGGCCCAGATCAAGAAATTGAGTTATTTCTAATACCCCAGATTCTTTTTGTGTATCCTTTCCTGATCACATTCTCTTGCCTTCCCTAGGATGCCCAGGATCCTGGTTTTTTATGATAATTTCCTGCCTTTCTATATACTGCTACTGCACATGCCTACATCTCTAAAAAGACATATGTTTGTTTTGTTTTTTTCTGAACTTTACGTAAATGAAGTTCTACTCTTCGAAGTTTGTACATTTTGTTGTAGTTGTGGTTCATTTTAATTCTTATATGGTATTCCATTTTATAATTATATTAAAATTTATTCATTTCTACTGTTAGTAAACATTTCTATTTCTAGTTTTTGACTATTAAAAGAAGTCCATCCACGATCATTTTTTTTTTAAAGATTTTATTTATTTGTCAGAGAGAGAGACTGAGCAAGGAGGGGGAGTGGCAGGCAAGCTCCCTGCTGAGCAGGGAGCCTGCGGGACTTGCTTGCAGGACCCTGGGATCCTGACCTAAGCTGAAGGCGGACCTTTAACCAATTGAGCCACCCAGATGTCCCCATCAATGATCATTCTTATTCAGGCATCTTAAGCACAGCATTTCCTGAGGGCAGACTAGCATTACAGCATCAGCTGAGAACTTGATAGAAAGGCAGTTTCCGTCTTCTCCTCCCACCTAGTGAATCTGTACCTCTGGAGGCAGGCCCAGCGGTATGGTTCAATAGCCCTTCCAGGTGATTTCGATACATGCTAACATTTGATAATCTCTGCTCTAAGGCCTGTATAATTGTCAGTTAATTAGGATAAATACATTAAACTTCACCAGATGCCTGCCTCCTATGAAGTTTTCCATTAGCTCTGTACTTCCTAGACTTTAAAATTTTGCCAATCCAGCACATGTATAATGATATTTTATTATGTTTGAAATTTACATACCCTTAATTACTAATGAGATTGATAGTCTTTTATTGTTTTTTGGCCATTTAAATTCCCTTTCTGTGATGTGCTTGTTGAAGTCTTTTGCTCATTTTTCTGTTAGAATGTCCCTTGTACTTACTGATTTATAGAAGTTCATAATGTATCCTGGATGTTAGTCTTTTTTCAGCGATATATGTTGTGGATATCTTCCGCTCTGTGCCTTTTTTCTGTGGTTCTTTTTAGAAAAGTTCTTTTTTTTTTTATGTAGTCAAATCATTAATTTTTTCCTTCTATTCTGAAGGAGAAATTCTATATTAATGTCTAAAAGCTTGCTTGTTTATTTTGTTGTTGTCTTTGAATCTTAGGTCTTCTTAAAAGCAGTTTTGTACATGGTGTAATGGTGGTGCCCAATCAATTTTTAAAGTATGGATATCCAGTTTTCTCAGAAACAGTTAATTTAAAAAGTTGCCTTTCCCCATTGCTCAGCAGTGCTACTTTGTCACAGGCATGTCAAGGGTCTATATGTTTGATCTGTTTTTCAGCGCTCTATTCTGCTTCACTGCTCTCTCTCTGCATCAGTGCCTACTATTGAATGTTGTTGTTTTATAATAAATCTTGACATCTTTAAGAGAGTATTGGCTATTCTTGACCCTTTCTACTTTATTTTTAAATTTCAATTCTAATAGAGTTAACATACAGTGTTGCTTTCACATGTATGGCATAGTGATCCAGCAGTTCTATACATTGCTCAGTGCTCATTGTGCTGGTGTACACTTCATCCTCTTCCCCTGTTTCTCCCATCCTCGCACCCCCACCCCTCTGGGGACCATGAGTTCTCTAAAGTTAAGACTTTGGTTTTTTGGTTTATCTCCTTTCTCTTTTGTTTTGTTTCTTAAATTCCACATATGATGAAATCATGTGGTATCTGTTCTTCTCTGACTGACTTATTTCACTTTTATACTTTCTAGCTCCATCCATGTTGTTGCAAATGGCAAGATTTCATTTTTTTATGTAACCAAGTAACATTCCATTGTGTATATGTACCACATCTTCTTTATCCATTCATCTGTCAGTGGACAGTTGGGCTGCTTCCATAACTTGACTGTTGTAAATAATGCAGCAGCAAACATAGGGATGCATATACCTTTTCAAGTTAATATTTTCATATTTTTTTAAGATTTTATGTATCTATTGACAGAGAGAGAGAGATCACAAGTAGGCAGAGAGGCAGGCAGAGAGAGAGAGAGGAGGAAGCAGGCTTCCTGAGGAGCAAAGAGCCTGATGTGGGGCTCGATCCCAGGACCCTGAGATCATGACCTGAGCCGAAGGCAGAGGCTTTAACCCACTGAGCCACCCAGGCGCCCCAATATTTTCATATTCTTTGAGTAAATACCCAGTAATGGAATTACTGGATCATATGGTAGCTCTATTTTTATTTTTTTTTTATTTAATGTATTTTTAAAAGATTTTATTTATTTGAGAGGAAGAGGGAGAAGCAGACTTGCCAGTGAGCCGAGAGCCTGATCCAGGGCTCAATCCCAGGACCTGGAGATCATGACCTGAGCGACTCAGGCGCCCCTATTTTTAAGTTTTTGAGGAACTTACACACTGTTTAATTTTTTGAGGAACATTAGTTTGCATTCCCAACTCAAAAAGTAAGAAAAATCTCAAATAAACAACCTAACCTTATACCTAAAAGAGTTGGAAAAAGAACAAACAAAACCCCAAACAGTAGAAGGAAAGACATAAAGATCAGAGCAGAAATAAATGATATAGAAACTAAAAAAATAGAACAGAGCAATGTAACCATGAGCTGGTTCTTTGAAACAAATCGACTATATAACTATGCTATAACTTCGCTTTTAGAGCACTTTTGCTGCATTCTAAAGATTTTGGATCATTGTATTTTCATTTGTTTCCATTTATTTTTTTTTTTTAATTATTTTTAAGCGATTTTATTTATTTATTTGAGAGAGCATGAGGGAGAGAGCATGAGCCAGGGGTAGGGCAGAGAGAGAGAGAGAAGCAGGGGAGCCTGACATGGGGCTCAGTTCCAGGACTCCGGGACCATGACCCCAGCTGGAAGCAGATGCTTAACCAATGGAGCCACCCAGGTGCTCCTGTTTGCATTTATTTTTTGATTTAATCTTTGATTTCTTGGTTGACCCATTCATTGTATGTTATTTAACCTCCATGTATATATTTGTGGTCATTCCAGACTCTTTGTTTTGGTTGAGTTGTAGTTTTATAACATTGTGGTTAGAAAAGATGCATGGTATGATTTCAGTCTTTTTGAATTTGTTTGGACTTGTTGTTGCCTAACTTGTGATCTGTTTTGAAGAATGTTCCATGTGCACTTGAAAAAAAAATGTGTTTTCTGCTGCTTTAGGGTAGAATGTTTTGAATATATCTGGATGGATCTATGGATTTCCATCTGGTGCAGTGTTTCATTTAAAGCCACTATTTCCTTGTTGACTTTCTGTTTGGATGATCTTGTACATTGATATAAGTGAGGTGTTAAAGTATCTATTACTGTATTATTATCAATGACTTCCTTTTTGTTATTAACTGCTTTATGTATCTGGGTGTTCCTATGTTGGGTTTATAAATATTTACAGTTGTTATATCTTTTTGGATTATTCCCTTTATAATTAAATAGTGTCTTTTGTCTGTCATTACACTCTGTTTTAAAGTCTAGTTGTTCAATATAAGTATTGCCACCCTGGCTTTCTTTTCACTTCCATTTGCATGGTAAATGCTTTTTTTATCCCTTCACTTTTGATCTGCATGTGTCTAGGTCTGAAATGAGTCTCTTGTAGGCAGCGTATGGTGGGTCTTGTTTTTTTTTTTTATCCATTCTGTCACCCTGTGTCTTTTGATTGGAGCATTTAGTCCATTTGCTTTCAAAGTAATTTTTTTTTTCAAAGTAATTATTGATAGGTATGTACGTACTGCCATTTTGTTACTAATCTTTTGGTTATTTTTGTAGTTTTCCTTTGTTCCTTTTTCTCATGCTCTCTTCTCTCATGACTTGTTGTTGGCTTTGTTTAGTGGTATAATTGAGTTCTTTGCTCTTTATTTTTTTGCATATCTTTTCCTGGTTTTTTATTTGTGGTTACCTTAGGTTTATATATAACATCTTATGCATATATTAACTTCATGGTCACTTAAGTTTGAACCCATTTTTCACTCCTTTCCCTTCCAGGTTTTAGGTATATGGTGGCATACTTTATATTCATTCATTTTGTGAATGCCTTGACTGATTTTCATAGATTTTTAATGCTTTTGTGTTTCCTACTTTTCTTGCTCTTTGAGTGGAAAGAAAGACAGTAAATAAGAGTATTTCTGGGGGGACTGTTTTAGTGGCGATGAATTCCTTAAACTTTTGTTTGTCTGGGAAACTCTTTATCTGTCCTCCTAGTCTGAATGGTAGCCTTGCTGGATAGAGTAGTCTTGGCTGCAGATTTTTTTTTCTTTTAGTCTTTGAATGTATCTTGCCACTGTGTTTTGGCCTTCACTCTTTCTACTGAAAAATCTGTGATACTGTTATGTGGTTTCCCTCATACATAACTGTCTTCTCTTGCTTCTTTTAAAATTCTTTTTATCAGTACTTTTTTGCCATTTTAAGTACTGTGTGTCTTGGTGAGGACCTCTTTGGGTTGATTATGTTGGGCCTCTTTGTGTCTCCTGGATCTGGATTTCTGTTTCCTTCCCCAGAATCAGGAAGTTTTTAGCTATTATTTCTTCAAATAAATTATCCGTACCCTTTTCTCTCTCTTCTCCTTCTGGAATCCCCATAATGAATGTTATACTTGATGGTATCTCTGAATTCCCTAAGTCTGTTTCCTTTTTTTTCCCCCCTCTGGCCTGTTCAGCTTGATTGTTTTCCATTACTCTGTCCTCCTCGTCACTCATCCATTCTTCTGCTTCTTCTAATCTGCTATTTACTTCATGTAATGTATTTTTAATTTCAGTAATTGAGTTTTTCATCTCTGTTTGGTTCTTTTTTATATTTCCGTCTCTTTGTTAAGAGTCTTACTGAGGTCCTCCACTCTCATCTCAAGTCTGAGTATCTTTATGACCACTAATCTAAATTCTCTATTAGGCATATTATCACTTTCATTTAGCTCTCTTGCTGTGATTTTATCCTGTTCTTCCATTTTGGACATATTCCTTTGTCTCTTCGTTTTGTTGAACTCTTTGTGTCTGCTTCTGTGTGTCTGAGAGTCAGCGGTGTCTCCTGGATGTTGAAAGTAGTGGCCTTATGAAGAAGAGGTCCTATCTTGCCCTGCAGTGTGATGTCCCCTGTTCACCAGAACCTGGTGCTTCAGTGGGTCTCCTGTGGCTGTTGCCTGCATCCTACTGTTGTGGTTGAGCTGCCTTTGCTTTCAGTCCAGTTATCTGCAATAGCTCTTTGCCCTTTTGGTCTGGGTTTGTTCCCTGTATTGTTAGTGGGTCAGTCTGGGGCTACCTTGGTCTTAAGGTGAGTTAGACCATGTGTTTGCCAGAGATGTGGTGACACTGAACTGCAGGAGACTAGGAGGGGGCGTGCAGTGCTAGCAAGGTCCCCAGTGGCAAGAGGGAACTTGCAGCTGCTGGGGATCCAGGCAGGCTGGGTTGGAGGAATCAGATTCTTTGAAGTGCCCTGGGGCAGGATGCATGCTGTTAGCAAGGTTTGTGTGGGTCTGCTGTGGGAGGGGGCCTGGAATGGAGACCTGGCTGAAGGAGGCATGTCCACAGGAGAGCTGGGGTGCAGTGGTGGTATATGTAAGTTGGAGAGTATGGGTGCTGTGCTGGTTCCTGCAGGTGGCTGTGTGTTTATGCTGGGGGTGGGAGGCAGGCAGGGGAAGGAAGTGGTGCCCACCCAGCACCTTTGTGCCTGGAGAGATCTCCCAATGATCCCTGCCCCTCCAGCACATGCTCTGAGCAAATAAATCTCCCTCTCCCATGCCCTACACATTTTTCAAACTAGTGCTGCTATGTTGTATCTCTCTCCTCGGGACTGTTTGTTGCGCTGTCTCTTTAAGGGTGGAGACTCAGTCTCCTCTCACCCTCCGTGCTCTCTCACTAGTATGCTGATTTTCAAAGTTCTGAGTTTAAAACCCCACTGAATCCATAGGAATCCACAAATTCAGCTTCTCTGGTTTCAGAGCCATGTTATGGGGATTCATCTTCCCCTTCAGGCTCCCTCCTGTGGCCAGTCCCATTGGTCCATTTAGCTCCTACCATGTCTCCACCCTTCCTGCCAGCTTCAATGGGGGTCTCTTCTCTGTATTTAGCTGTGGAAAGTTTTTTCTGGCAGTCTTTAGGTCATTTTCTAGGTAATTTACACTAATGTAGGTCTAAGTGTTATCAAGTTGTATTGGTGGGAAGTGGTGAGCTTAGGGTCCTTTTACTCTGCCATCCTCCCTTCCTGTCGACCTTCTACACTTTCAAATATATTTTATCAGCTGGTCAGGTTCTACCAAAAAAAATTCTTTTATCCTTATGATAGTGACAGGGATTGCACTGAATCTCTCAGTTATTTTAAATTTAATTGGCATCTTTACAATATTGAGTATTCCAGTCTATGACCATGTGGTATAAGCCTTTATTCAAGAGCTTCTGTAAAGGTTTACAATTTTCTCTATAGAGGTTTCCCATTCTTTGTTAGATTAGCTGTCACAATTTCATATTTTTATCACAACAGTGCTATTGTTAATGATATTTTTTAAATTATTTCCAACATAAGTACAAAGCTTACTATAAGGATTTTTATGGAAGTCTTCTGTTTCTGGTATGTTAACAGTTTTTTCATAAATGAGTTTTTTCACCTTTTCTTTCTTACTCTATAGTTATGGTTACTGATATTAAACCAGCCTTGAATTCTGTGGATAAGTGTAACTTGATCCTGATATTCTTTTTATTTTTTTAAAAGATTTTATTTATTTATTTGACAGAGAGAGACACTACAAGTGGGCAGAGAGGCAGGCGGGGTGGGGTGGGGGAACAGGCTCCCTGCTGGGAAGAGAGCCCGATGCCGGACTCGATCCCAGGACTGTGAGATCATGACCTGAGCTGAAGGGAGAGGCTTTAACTCACTGCACCACCCAGGTGCCCCGATATTATCCTTTTTTTTTTTTTTATTAGAGAGAGAGAGAGTGAGAATGAGAGGGGAGAAGGTCAGAGGGAGAAGCAGACTTCCCGCAGAGCCGGGAGTCCGATATGGGACTCGATCCCAGGACTCCGGGATCATGACCTGAGCCGAAGGCAGTCGCTTAACCAACTGAGCCACCCAGGCACCCCCCGATATTATCCTTTTTAAATATTGTTGGACTTTGTTTTTATTTAGGATGTTTGTATCAATGTTTATGGTTAAGACTTCTCTGTAGTTCTCCTTTCTTGTCCTGTTGAGTTTAGGTATAAAATTTTGCTAGTCTCATAAAATGACCTGAAGTTTTTATTTTGTTTTGTTTCCTAGTCTCTATATGAGGTTAATTAATGTTGGCATTATTTCTTCCTTAAATGGTTGCTAGAACTTACCAGTGAAGCTCTTTGGGCCTGGAGTTTTCCATATGGAATGATTTTTGAATATTCATTCAATTTCTTTAGTGATTAAAAATCAACGCAGGTTTTTCTAATTAAGTCAGCTTATTAAATGACTTTTTTCTAGGGACTTTTATCCATTTTGTCTGAATTTTCAAATTCTCGATATAAATTTGTAATTTCTTTTTAAAACTTCAGATTGAGAGTAATATCCTCTTTTCATTTGTGTTGTTCATTAGTTGTGCCTTCTCTGTTTTGGTATGGATTATATAAAAGTAGTGTAAACTACAATTACTTGTGTCTGCTCATTATTATTAAAGAGCAGGTATTAACACAGAAATATTAGATATGTCATGAATGTTGCAGTCACAATAACTTGTCTCATTTTTATTCGAGAACATACCATGTCGATGTGTTGTTGGGCTTTGCATTTTATCCATGTAAACATGCAATGGAAGGGTAGAAGAGTAGGTCACAGAAACCAAGTTAGAAGAGAGTTTCAAGAAGATAGGTAGCCAGTAATGTCTAGGAAAGTTCTAGGAGAGGGTAGATTGAAAGTCTTAAATTTGATAGAAACAGATCTTATTAACAGTGGTTAATAAACGGTGGTCAACCTCTTTGTCTCATTTAAGACTCATGACCTTAAAATGTTTTAAGATACACTCCTTGTTTCAAAATTTACCAGGCATCAGGAGTAAAGTTTTCAAATTCTTAGCTGGAAAAATTGCAACTGTCCTTTCTTTCTTTTTTTTTTTTTTCATTGCTTCAAGTTATTACTTTAAGCTCAAGGGTGAAATTCACTGACAGGAAATTTGGGAACGCTCTTGTTCCTTCTGTTCATCCTGTAGATATCAGGGCTTAAATCCAGAGTTTTAGTGCTTTCATTTTCTAAGCATGAATTACCTTTTATATCAAAACCTAGTGTTTTACCTGGCATATATCTAATTTTGTTCACTTGCAATGTGCCTTTAAATTGGGACCTTATATTGAGGTCTTCTGAATTGTAGTGTAGAAGCTCATGAAAATACTAAAGTAGGTAATTAGGCTTCACATCTATGGAAATTCTATTTAAACTTAACATAAAAGATCATTTTATCTTTTTCTTTCATTTTAGGAACTTGTATCCCTGAGGCCTTGTAAAGCTGCAGAGCTGGTTGCTATTCACTTTTCTGAACAGATTGAAACAGTCATTAAAAAACTTCAGGTAAATATTACAAAAATATATTGGGAAGAAGCATGTAGTGGAGAGACAATTATTGAATATCCACCTAAGAACCTTGATTGTAGTAATTTCTTCAACAGTTGCCATTTAAGCATTTTCTACACAGTGTGTGTGTATGTTTGTGTGTGTGTGTGTGTCTGTCTATTTGGGAGCAGTTGTGTAATCTCTGCATCTGGAAAGGAAAGAGTTCATCTTTCTGCATAATAAATAGTAATATCACTGAAACATTTTTAGAACTATTGCCCTGTACTTAATCTAGAATTAATAATCCACAGAAGATCCCCCCTTTTATTGTTTTTTTGTTTGTTTTTTTGCTATAGGATCTACAGCTCTGTTCTCTTTGAGGTTGATGTTATTTATTATTTATTCAGACTTTTGTCATCCTCAAATTGGGCTAGAGCTGACTATTTAGAATTTTTCTTAGAAAATCTTAACTAGAATACAGTTATATCAATGTCGAATATTGAGATGCTCAGTTTGAAGCGTTATTTACTGAACCTAGTATTCCACTTGTCACTGTCATTGCTGGTGGTGCATTTTGCTTACTGTTGTTGGGGCCACAAGTGATAGAGGTAGGGAATAGGACAATGATAGCAACATAAAGCATGACCTAGAGTCCTCAAGTGCCCATAATTGTAGGAGGGGATAACTACGCAAGAGGAAACCCAAAGCAGTGAGTGGAGGGCAGCTGGCATGAGAGCCAAAGATGTGGAATCTATTAATTTAAACACTTATTATGGCCTCACCGTGTACCACAGTATGGTAGGCATTGGGTTGCAAAAAAGAATGCACCTTTTTCTTTAATTTTCCCTGTGGAAGAAAGAAGCATTTGCATAACATGCAAGGTTATAAGCGCTACACCAGATACATGGAGAAAGTGTTATAGAAGCAGGAGGAGGGAGAGAGAGACAGAGACAGAGACAGACTGAGGCCAGGTGAGAGCTCCCAGACATGCCTGGGCTGGGTCCTGAATGACTGGCATCAGTTTTCTAGGCAGAGAATTGAGAATTGATTTCTAAATAGAGGATTCTGGATATGTAAAGACTTGAAGGCATGAGACAGCATGTATATGCAGAGAATGGCCAGGTCTGTGAAGCATGACATGCTGGGGGCAGTGGTGGGGGGAGCATTCAAGTGAGCCGGAAAGGTCTGATGGAGGGAAGAGTTAAAGGTACAGGGGCTAGAAACTAGCGTTTGTGCTCTGATACTGAACTATCTTTTGTGTAGTGCTAAGAAGTCATACTGAATAGAATAGTCATCTATTTCTAGATAGTCTAGAGAATTACTAAAGTTTTTCAACAAAAGGACATCATCAGATTCATTTTATAGAAAATTAACTTTATGTATAGGAAGTAGACTAGCAAAGAGAGCATATGGAGAACAGAGACCACGTAGACCAGTTAGAAGGTGAAGGGTCTCAGCAAAAGATGGCGAGGCTGGGGACTAAGTGGCAGTGATGGGGACGGGTTCAGGATGTGTTTGTGAAGTAAAACATGTAGGGCTTAGAACTGAGTCAAAGGTGATGAAAGAGGTCAAAAGTGATTCCCAGACATCAGGCTTGGCTGTCCAGCATGATGTCCATTAACTCAAGATAAAGACACATCTATGGATTCAATAAATATTATGTCCCTGCTGTGAACCAAAAACACTGTTTTGTGTCAAGGATACAAAAAACATATATATGTATCCCTGTGCTCGAGGAAGAAGACGGATAAGCCAAAAGACATCTGCAGAATAACTGGACTTGAGTGATGACAGAGCATTGCCCCGGACACTGAGGAGAGTTCATGGAGTTCATGGAGAGTCATCCAGTCCACATCCAGTCCCCTAGTGACGGGGACAGGAGGACACTTCTGTGACACTACTCTCAGTCCACGGAGCCTCTCCCCTCTTTAGAAAAAATCAGCAGTTTCTGACGTATCTCCTCATCTTTAGCGCAGTTACTGTCATTTAAAATGTAAGCCTATCCAGTGCAGGGTTTCCTATTCTCCTTAGTTTCTAAAGATCCTTAGAGATAGAGAAGACAAGTAAATGAATATGATGTCACTCATCAGACAAACATAAAAAAGCTGAAGTGTCATGGATTTTTTTTTTAAACTGGCTTTTTGTGGAGTACTTGTAGAGTTGTACACATTTAAAGAAATGAAGTGTTTATTTATTGCAGAGATTTACTGAATATGAGAGAATCTCACACAAATTTTATGAAGTACCTTTCTAGGTGGCAAGAAATATGCTTCTGACCAAATGTTTTGAGAATTCTTGAAATGAGAAAAAAAGCCAGAACATTAAGTTATAACCAGAAGGAAAGTCATATTAAATAAAACAAAATAATAGACCAGGGAAAAGATAGAAAATTGAAGACTGATAAATATATTTTAAATATCATCTTCTAAATTACATTAGTCTTTTCCAGTTTTGAGTTCTGTGCTTTATATAGGTAAAGTTTGAATGTATCCAAAAATACAAAAGAAAAACTAAGCTATAATTTTTGCTTAGCTTTCCTAAGAACCTAAAAACATGATTGATATTCAGAGAGTATTTTAAGGTGTATCTCATTTAATTCTAGGCAGAGAAGATATTGCCGTTCTCTTTTTTGCATAAGTAAACCGAAGAGCTAAGACAGGCAGTGGTTTATACCAAGTCACATAGCAAATAAGTGGAAGAAACCAATCCCAGATTTTATGGCATATTAACTGCTAACATGTTGTAGTGTGTTGTCTCTTCTGTAGTTGATTACACTGGGGAGTTAATGAACTTTCTTGGTGCTGCTTGCTGTTTGGGCCTCAAACTCCTAGCCTACTTAGATTATCTCACGGTCGGCTGTCCTCACAAGAAGAGGGCCAGGTGGGGCAGTGTGAAGCCCTCCGCAGAGCCGGAGCACATTGTCAGCACAGCAGTTCAGAGCACCTGCCGTGCCCAGGGTCCTCGCGCTGAGAACCACGCAGGGTGGTTAGTAGAGGGCCAGGGGTGGCGGCGAGGGAGGGGCAGTAACAAGGCATTTGTGTTTCCTCACTCAAAGTAGAATGTGTGATAATGATTTGAATTACTGCGAGGAAATGACCTCCAAATGACTCTTCCGAATTTCTTAGATCTGTACAGAGAACTTAATGGAAATTTGTGCACTTTAGAGGGATTTCCTAGTTTGGCATAGTTTGGACAATTTTCTTTTAATATTTAATTGTATTTTTAATTGTTTTTCTATTCAGAACCAGGTTTTGCTTTTCAAATTTTTGAGGAGTCTTCTTGACCCAAGGTATGTTAATAAATTTAAGTTTCTCATTATACACAAATGAAAAATAAATTGGAAATAAATTGAGGTTAAGAATAATGGCCCATTTTGGGGTGCTTGGGTGACTCAGTCGGTTAAGTGTCCAACTCTTGATTTCGGCTCAGGTCATGATCTCAGATTCTTTCTGCCCCACCCTCCACTCCCAAAAAGACAAAAAAAAGAAACTGGCCCGTTGTATCCGAACAGTATAATCACCTTTGATTTTTAGTGTTAGTTTGAGTCATAGTCTCATAGATTATATCAAAATATATGATGAAAGTAGATTATACCTTGAGGGAATACTTTTCTTTGCATTTGAACATGAGCATACATGTTGAGTTGTTATCATTATAAAAAACCAGTAGTGAAGCCATGCCATGAAGGCATGTTTTAGGAAGAATCTGATGACCATCTAGTTTCCCCTTTCTATCCTAACTTCACTCCTTCCTGTTCTTTATTCCATGTTGTGGATTGAGAGCTTTGCTTTCAAAGTAAACACCTAGTTCGCAGCTCACCTCTAAATGTATTCCCTCTTAAATCCTCATTTGAAGTGTTAGTTTTAAATAAGTTCTCGTGGTGGCGTGAGAAGCAAAGTTTAATTTTTTTTAAGTGCTACTGTGGTACTCATCAAATAAAACTAACCGAGGGAGATGATGAGATTAGTAATGGTTTTGTAAGCAAAGCAGCTCTGTGTGCGATCTCAACATTTTGCTGTGACTAAATGGAGTAATTGGGAGTTGAGTGGAATAATATTTAACATCCTCTAACACAGTCACTCTGTCTTAACTGGAAGTATGTGTCAGAATCACCTTAGAAACTTGTAAAAATACAGACATCTGGGCCCAAACCCACAGAATCCTTGTGGGTGGGCATAGTTTTGATGTACACTCAGAGTTAAGCAGCAGTGGCGTAAGTGTCATATTCCAGTGTCACAGAGCTTTCGCGTCAGACATCCACACTTTCACGTTGTGTTATAACCTGCACCGGCCGTTGAAAACAGTCATTTAGTGACTTTAGTGATAATCTCAGTTTGGGTTATTCCAGTATTCTGTGCTATTTTTACATATCAAAATGCCAGTAGTTTTGTTGATTGTAATAATTTTTTGAAGTCTCCGTCATTGGAATCTAGAGCGGGCTGTGCTGCCAGCTGTGGGTATGCAGGTGTCTAGAAAAGCCGTCTGTTCAAGACGTCTTCAGGTGACCAGCGTTTTAGTTCCCTGTTCTCTGAATATCAAACGAGGCTAGATACTTTTATTTTTATTTCTGTTAATCATTTGGCTCTCCCTTAGAGCCAGTTTGGGCCAACGTCTACTTCTATAATGAATGGATAGAAACATCTTAGAGCAGTTGGTTGGGGGCCGGTGGGGAAAAGACACGGAGAGCTGGGGACAGAGATGTGAAGGAAGAGTGGAGGTTCTAGGCTGGCAGAGGAAGGACCCAACTGCGGCCCCAGCCCTTTCTTCAGATCCTGTGCACCCCTTTTCCCGTGGCACAATTCCTTCTGTTCCTCTCTCCTAGTGATGTGGAAATATTGGGGTTCGGAGCCTCAAGAATTCTTTTGTGGGACGTCTTCGGTGCAAAAATGTGTTTTTATGGCATGAGACAGGACTCATAAGCACAAAGGGCTGCCCTGAGATTGTGAGGAGTGCTGATTGTATACCGTGGAGTTGGGGGAAGTTTCCAAAAGGATTTTCATATGCTAGAGAGGGCTCCTGGGATACTGGCAGCCTAGCTATTGTCAAGCTGAGGTGGTTTTTCCTCTTAATTAACATTAAGATTGAAGTTCCTGGGGATGCCTGGGTGGCTCAGTTGGTTTGAGCAGCTGCCTTCGACTCAGGTCATGATCCCAGGCCTTAGAATCGAGTCCCACATTGGGCTCCCTGCTCCGCGGGGAGCCTGCTTCTCCCTCTGCCTCTGCCTGCCACTCTGCCTCCTTGTACTCTCTCTCTCTTTCATCCTCTCTCTCTGACAAAGAAATAAAATATTTAAAAAAAAAAAAAAAAAAAGATTGGAGTTCCTGGAAGAATGTTACGTTCTGCCGGCCTCAAGTATTTGTCAGTGGGCTGCAGGTTATAAGGAAATTTAATTTCATCTACATTTCCTTTTTGCCTTTGTTCCCCACCTCACTAGGACCTGGAGCCTCTTCCCTTGGAATCGTTTATTTGATAAAGTCCTTTTTCCCCAACTGTCCTACCTAGAGAGACTCAAGCTAGAAGGACAGAGGAAGTTCAGCTTTGTGCTTGGCCTTTTCTCTTATGTAATATAGGTGATATTGACCAAATCTTAGCTTTGTTTTTTATTTGACACAGAGCTAGAGAGTATGAGCAGGCAGAGCAGCAGGCAGAGGGAGAGAGAGAAGCAGGCTCTCCGCTGAGCTGGGAGCCCAATGAGGGGCTCGACCCCAGGACGCCGGGATTGTGACCGGAGCAAAGGCAGCTGCTCAACTGACTGAGCCACCGAGGCACCCCAAATCTTAGTTTTTATAAATAAAAAAATCATTAGGTCAGAGAAATATCAATATAGTTATTACTCAGAATGACTGATTTTCCACCACATTTTAGCTTTTCAAAATAAATAATGCTTTTTGACTAATCTGAAAAAGTGGTTAGAGTCTTGTCAGATTCTGGGAAACAAGAGAGTATGGAAAAGATACTTAGAGGAAAAAAGAACAGTGAGAATAGGTAGACTGGAAATTTCCTGCCTAGCAGTTTTCACTGGCAGATAGTGGAGACTGTTTTTGCCTTTGATTCTTTTTCTGTCCTTAAGCAATAATTTTTTTTTTTTAAACTGGGTTCTCCCCCACCACTCAAGAAGCTCTTTTAGTAGCATTTTGGCAAGTAAGGAAAATGAAAGAAAACAGTCATTTTCAGAGGGAGACTGTTTGTTCATGTGTGTTGTGTCAGAATATTGCCTTTTTTTTCTTACTTTTGCCCTCAAAACCCGAGTTAATAGGATCCTCATATGTAAATGTGTGTGTGTGTGTGTGTGTGTATCTTTGATTTAACATTTACAAGTTCCTTGAGTTGTTTTGGCGGGAGTAGCCTTTTATTTTGTGTATAGCATTTTTAAAGGGACAGATCATCTATTTGAGTTCTTACATATATTTTTCTGTTGTCCTTATTCAATTTCTTTATGTTGTCTTTACTATGTATATAATGTCCTCAGTAGAATTAATTGACCTACAAAGATATTGGTGGCATCTGTACATAGAAAGATTAGTTTTTGGTGGGGGAGTTAATCCTACAGAAGCAAATTACTTGCCCAAATTGAGGCCAACAGCTTGGGAGAGAATGGATTTGCATTCTCTTCCAATTCCCTTCTTTGGGACAGATGCTCCATAAAGCTCACCCCACCCCCACTCCCTGTGTGTGCTCCTGCCAGGCCAAGAATTCTCATGGGAGTTCTCCTGCTATATTTACATCCAGATGTAGGCCTTTTGTGCAGTGGGGATGCTTGAAGGATGATACAAAAGGACATTCATGATTTTTGTGGAGCTGTGAGCTGCATAAGGAATAAAAAGAATGTGCGAGTATATTTATATTCACAATATTTTCCTCAGTACACTTCTCTTGGTAATGTCGATTTAGCTTTTGTTAACCATGTCCTGGAGGCCTCCGAAATATGTAGTATGGTTTTCTTATGGGACAAAAAAACCACATAAAAGTCACATTGTATTTCTAATCTTTAATCAAAATAAAGTAAAAATTGAGCATTGCTAAGAAAATGAGTAACATAGATTCTGGAAATGGTTATATATTGGATTTAAGTTGAACCTGTATTTCTGTGGATAATTTTAAAAGGATATTTTAACATACTGACACTCACTGTTGAAACAGCATATTTCAAAATTAAAATAAAAAATTAGAATGGTATAGGGGCACCTTGGTGGCTCAGTAGATTAAGCATCCTACTCTTGATTTCAGCTCACATGAGATCGAGCCACCGCACTGGGACCCTTGCTCAGCAGGGAGCCTGCTTGAGGTTCTTGTGCACCCACCACCACCCCCCTCAGTGTGTGCACAAGCACACACACTCTCTCTAAAATAAATAAATCTTTAAAAAAATTAGAATATTATGTTCATGAACTTTGACATAGGAAAATTCATTTCTACTCAAGTGACTTCCTATCAGCTTGTCCAGGCTTACCCCCAGATATCATATTGTTAGGACAGATTTTGTTGTACACTTCAGAGGTTCTTCTGGCTGGAGTAAGAATCAAATTGACATGAGTCAGATTAACAGGAGAAAAATTTAATTTCATATGTGTGAAAAGCCCACAAACATGAGAGTTGCAAAGACAGGTAAAATTATATACCAGCATGAGCTTAGGAATGGGATATAAGGACCTGGGGCTTCAGAGGGGAGGAGGGCAATTCACGGGGCAAGAAGAGCAAATGTTTAGTATTTAGATGTTTGCCCTGCCGTACAGATGGGTCACTCAGATAAAATTTATTTCTGATAATAACTCTTACTCTGGGGAAGTCTCCCAATTTAGATTCTTTTAGGTAGTTAATGGAGGGGCAAAATTTCTCTTAAGCTCACAGGGCCTTGATTACCTTTAGCTCAAAATAGTCCATATGCCAAAGTAACACATTTTGAGGAGACTTGTTCTGAACCCTTCAGTATCTTTGGTTAGTACTTCGTCAGCAGCTTAGGTGCAGCCTTTTAAATCACAACATATCATTTCCTAATCTGGAAGACTTGCAGATGGGTGGATGGATGGATGATAGCAAGCAAGAACATGGCGTACATGTGTTTATTTTTTATTCCTTTATTCAAGACTTCTTTTTTGTTTTTGGATAGTAGATATTTGTATTTTATTTTTTTTTCTCCCCAAATATGTTTAATTTTTCAGTGTTACAAGATTGATTGTTCATGCACCACACCCAGTGCTCCATGTAATACGTGCCCTCCTCAATACCCACCACCAGGCTC
>CM052799.1:122593380-122685607 GCA_028533885.1 Nasua narica
TTAGATATCAGACCTTTGTCTGTATTGTCATTTGCGAATATCTTCTCCCATTCTGTGGGTTGCCTGTTTGTTTTGTTGACTGTTTCCTTTGCCGTGCAGAAGCTTTTTATCTTGATGAGGTCCCAAAAGTTCATTTTTGCTTTTGTTTCCTTTGCCTTTGGAGACATGTCCTGAAAGAAGTTGCTGTGGCTGATGTCGAAGAGGTTACTGCCTATGTTCTCCTCTAGGGTTTTGATAGATTCCTGCCTCACGTTGAGGTCTTTTATCCATTTCGAGTTTATCTTCGTGTATGGTGTAAGAGAATGGTCAAGTTTCATTCTTCTACGTATCATTTCTCTTCCTTTTGAAGAACTTCTAACATTTCTTGAAAAGCAGGCCTCTGATGACATATTCTCACAATTTTTATTTCAGTATTTTCTCTTTCATTTTTGAGAGGTAATTTTGCTGGATACAGAATTCTAGGTTGATGGGTTTTTTTTTTTTTCTTTCAACACTTTAAATACTTCCCTCTCCTCTCTTCTTGCTTGCATGGTTTATGAGAGAAGTCTGGTATAATTCTTATCCTTGGTCCTCTGTAGGTAAGGTGTTTTCCTTCCCTCTGACTTCTTTTAAGATTTTCTCTTTGTCTTTGATTTTCTGCAGTTTGAATATGATATGCCCAGTTACAGATTTTTACTATTTATCCTAGTTGGTATTCTCTGAGCTTCATGATGGGTAGTTTGGTATCTGTTATTAATTTGAGGGGAAATTCTCAGTCATTATTGCTGCAAATATTTCTTTAGTCCCATATTCTCTTTCTATTCCTTACAGTGTTATATTTTATACTTGTTCCACAGTTCTTGGATCTTCTATTCTGAGCCCCCTTGCCCCCAGGTTTTTTTTTCCTTTGTATTTCAGTTTAGAAGTTCCTATTGACATGTTATTGACATACCTTGCTTAGCTGTGTCCAACCTATTGATGAAGCCATCAAAGGAATCCTTCATTTTATTCAGTGTTTTTCCATTTCTAACATTTTCTTTTAATTCTTTCTTAGAGTTTCCATTTCTCTGCTTAATTTACCCATCTGTTCTTACATGTTGTTGCTTTTTCCTTTACAGCCCTCAGCATATTAATTTTAGTTGTCTTAAATCCTGTCTGATAAATTCAGTTTGGTTTGGTTTGATAGTTTGAGTTTGGTTCTGATGTTCGCTGAGTCTCTTCAAACTGTATCACTTTTTATTTCTTAGGATGTCTCGTACCTTCTTATTGAAAGCTCGAAATGAGGTACTGCATAAAAGGAACTGAGACAAAGAGGCCTTTGGTATGACTTTTTATGTTTATGTGGCTTGGAGTGAGGCTACACTTGCCATGTGCTATAGCAGTAGTTGTCTGAGCATGAAAGTTCCTTGGGTGTCCTTGTTTTTGTTTCCCTGGTTGTCTTTGGGTTTCTCTAGAAACTTTTCCTAAAGTCTGAGCTGTGTGTTCTTTCAATTATATTTCCCTATTATATGGGCGAGCCCTGTTGATGTGGTGGTGAGGTATGGTGAAGGGGAGGCATGCTGTAGTCCTGTGATTAGTGTTCACTCTTTTGGCGAGTTGTGTCTCTGGGTAGTGACCGTCCCAAGTACTTCTCAGTAGCCCCTCTGCCCTTTAAGTAAGACAGGGAGGACTTGGGTTATTTCTCTTCCCTCAGCTTGTTTAGTTTCTAGTAAAACAGTTTTCCTTGAAGGAGGTTGTATTTGCTTGCTAGGGCTGCCTTAACAAAGCACACGACTTTGTGACTTAAACAACAGAAATTTATTGTCTCTGTTTTGGAGGATGGAAATCCAAGATCAAGTATTGGCAGCGTTGTGTCCTTCTGAGGGCGGTGAGAAGGAGCATGTTCCATGGTTCTCCCCTAGCTTCTGGTGATTTGCTGGCAGTCCTTGTCACTCCTGGGCTGGCAGAAGCCATCACTCTGATTTCAGCCTGCATTTTCACAAGCGTTCTCCTTTTACGTTTGTGTCAAAATTTCCCCTTCTTTTAAGGACACAAGTTACGTTGGATTATGAGTCCACCCTCCTCCAGCATAACCTTATCCTAATATTACTAAGTACATTGACGAAGTCGCTGTTTCCAAACAAAGTCACACTGTGAGGTCCTAGGAGTTAGGACTTCAACCTACGAATTTGCAGGGGACATAAGTCCATAACAGCAGGCCTTGTTAAGAACAAAATGCTCTGGATATATTTTTAAATGGCTACTTTTCTTCTCTACTGGAAGCACGACTGGATTTTTCTCTATAGTCTTCACCATGAGAACCGGGTGGCTCCTCAGGATAAAATTCAAGACAGTGTGGGAACTGCCCTCTCCCCAAGACTTGGCTCCCTAGAATTTTTAACTCTTTTGTCCACAGTCAATCTCTGGCATTTTGTCGTTTCCAGTTGAAGTTTTCTGACCCCAGTACTGGCTCCAGCAGTGATGGTCTCTGCTCCTGGCTTCTACTCCGGTGACCGCTGGCTATTTACACCCACCTGCCTGTTGCTGTGTCATTCAGGGCTGGCAGTTTGCCCCATGACCTCAGCTCTCAGGTAGATCAAAGAAGAGGTGTTGATTTTCAGTTTGTTCAGCACTTTTCCTGTGAGGATGGAAGTGTTAATTTTCAAGCTCTTTTCATGCCAGACCAGAAATGAAATGTCTTTGTTCTCTATATGTTCAGCATTATATGTGGCTATCACATTAGATTTATAGTAGGCTGACCCAGGATCAGTTCAAAAACTGTTTCTGAAAACCACATAAAGAATGTCCCTGTGGCAGAGTCACAGAACTGCATCTCTTTTGTCTCCAGTTACGTCTGTCACTTTGGGGAGAGAACGGCATCACGTGTCTCATCCAGGGCTGAAAATGCCCCAATTTAGGTATTATGCTGAGGTGTTAGGGCCTGCCCCTTTCCAGGCTTTCTTTGACTTAGGCCACATTGAAACACTCCTTGCTAGTGGGATTACTGGCAGATTTTAGTGTGAAGGAGAGCTTTGCAGTGGCAAGAAAATACACATCGCAAATAATCCCAGCATTCTCATCATTAATAGTGGTATTTTGGAAAAATTGTTTGAGCTTACCCTCTGAGTTTTTACTTGAAGTCGGTACAGCATTGGAAGGATCCAGGTACTCTTTATACGTGATAAGGTTATGGAGTTAAATTACTTTTCTATGAAAATCATTAGGCTCTTATTTCTGTTAGCTTATAAAAGCCATTTTTCCTGCTTATGCAGGAGAACATTCAAAACAGTGTTTTCTTTTTTGTGAATATCAGCAATAACAAGAATTCTATTAAGATTTGAGGAGGACCTTTTGACACTTGATTAGTAGTCAGTCTAGGGAAATGGAAAGTGAACAAGTTCCCTGCAGATCTAGCTTACGTCTGCTGCTAGGTCGATTTGATGGGGCGGAATCTTTGCGGTTAGACAGAATGGTGCACTTGCCGGCTTCAGTGTGTGCCTCCTACGAGCTGGTCGGGGAGTGTGGCTGTGCTGTGTGAGGACTGCTGGCAGCTCCGCGCGAGGTAGAGGGCCCCGGAGATAGGCACTACTGTGTCTGTCTTGCCACAGGACAGGTTTCCATCTAGGCCTCTCCTGTCTAGTGTGCGGGACATTACTGTTGGTACAATTCCACATACATTTTTGTATGTATTGTCTTTGCTACCTTTAATGACCCCACTTAATAGTGTCTCCCAGGCAGATTGGCACATTCATTTATGTTTTATTCGAAAGACATGGGATTACATTATGAGTTTTTTTTTCCATTTTTTTTTTTTATTGGAGGGGTAGGGAGGGGCAAAAGGAAAGGGAGAGAGAGAATCCCAGGCAGTGTCCACGCTCGGCATAGAACCCAACTCGGGGCTCCTTCCCACAACCCTGGTATCATTCCCTGAGCCGAAATCAAGAGTTGGATGCTTAACCAGCTGAGCCACCCAGGTGCCCCTCCGCTGTGGCATTTTTAACATGGAATATATATGGGAAGCTGGAAATTCAGCTTAACAACCTCTAAAACAACTTGATGAGAATGAAAACTACAAGGAGAATAATTGTCTTTACTCTTGTGTGTTTTGAGTGATGCATTTGAGTTCTCAGTCAAAAGGTACCATGTAGTCATCTATATGCCACCACCTGGATTTATGGGGATGAGCAGGGAATTGAAGCAGGCAGGATTTAGGCTACGCTGAGGTGGCCCGAAATTGTCAAAAGAAGTTACAGGGAGACTGTGAAATTCTCTTCCTCAGAAATCTCGAGTAGTCTAGTCTGGCCTATTTTTGTGCAATATTTAGAGTAAAGGAGAGAGACTAGGCTAGATTTTCCTCATCCCTGTGCAGCATTTATTTTCTTTGTCAAATTTTTTTAAGAGAATTTGAATTTGAGTCATTTTAATGATGTAACATATTTAAAATTGAAACATAGTTTATCCTTCCCCAGAAATAACCAAATGTACTACAAGATCGTAATTTTAAAACATTTTCACAACCTGACTAAGGATGGATGTTTTTTCCCAACGTGAATTTTGGTACATGGTTGGTGTGTGTGTTTATTTGACAAGGCATATATATGCTTTCTTTTAAAGCTGACAAGAGAAAAGTCTTTTGTGTGCCTTATAAAAGTCTACCTTTTATATTACTTAAATGTTCATATCCTGTAAGTCAGGGCTGTTATTAAAATATTAAAATTAATATTAAAATATTTTAAAAGTAGATACGGTTTAGGTCTAAAATACATAATTTTGATAAATTAAAGTTAGCAGTGGCAACTTTTAACTTTTTAAGAAGAGTAACAGAAGTAGCTTTGAGAAATAGATGTGACATATTATATATATGTGCAAGACTGATAAGCAAGTCAGAAATGGATGTAAATTCATTAACGTTAGCTTATTAAAATTTTGCTTATGTTGATGTTGCCTGATCATCTTCCAGCAGACATATTATTTCCCTCACAAGTGAATGCATCAAAATCTGTCTGAGAGATTTGCTTGGTTTAATGCATATTCACATATTCAGTACTTGTAAGGAGTTTTGTCAATAAATGTTCTGGAAAGAATCAAATACTGGGATTCATTGGCAGATGCTTACATGTAGTCTTAATTTGCTCCATAATTTTGCACTTATAAGACATACTAACAGAAGTCTGATGTAGATAAAATATTAACACTACCTACAATGTGGTATAAACATCTGAAAGAACACTGACTCACCTTAACATCAAGGATCATTGATTATCATTCCCTTTTTCTATTACTGAGCATTCTGTTGAGACAAAACCTTAATCTGACATAAAGAACCATCATTTCCCTGCGTTATCATGTGCATTTTCGATTTTGTCCATGTAGAACTTTCTGACAGGATTCATTCATAGCTCAATCTGACTTCAGAGCCCTAGTCCTTGTAATTCTCTCCCTTCTATCTTATATTTGGTTCCCTTTTTCTGAAGGCAATCCAGTGCAGTATTGCCAATCAATTCAGTCTAATTCAGTGTACATTTACTGAGTACTTATTTACTATGTGGATGCACAGTAATGCCTAATCTCGAATGCCAGCCACACAGCCTTTGCTCTCAGAGTTTATAGTGTAGTTGGGAAATGGACGCTTAAAAAGATAATTTTCAAATTCTGCCTTCCCAGAAGATAATTTTTGGAAGAACTAAGATGATGGTCTACATAGGGAAGAACTAGTTACCAAATTCTGTGCTGAAGGCAGTTGTGAAATCCAAAAGAAAGAAAAGAGAAGAAAAAGGAAAGGAGACTTGATCTGAGAGCTTTATAGCCAATTTGAGGTCACACTGCATTAGCCCATGAGCGAGTATCGACAGCCTCAAACAGCAGATTTAATTAACGAGTTCATCACTCAGCCTCTGGTCTGGATGGAGTGTCACAAGACTCTTAATTTAGGAAAGATTTCCTATGTCTAAATATAATTCCTCTTTCTGTAACTGAAGTCTCTTACGAGTAAAAATAGGATGGCTATTTACCATCATTTGCAGAGTATTTATAACCTCAGGTTGATCTCAGTGGAGGCCAGAGATTCCCGTCCCTGATTGTGGGTGTGCTGCGCCTGCATTACAGGTGTGCCTGGAGATCGATCCCTGCAGCTCTTGGGGCGGCTTTGGGGGCACCCCTAGTCCCCTGTGATCAGTCTTACTTCTTTACTCTGATGGGCCATATGAATACTGTCCTGCTCTGTGCGCCATGATGTGAGAAAACCTGGGCGGTATTGCTTAAAAACCATCTGCCTTTTCTTCAGAAGGCTAGTTTCCCAAGCATTTTTGTATCTTATTAACCCCATTCTGATAACTTTTTATAAGGAGCTTTGGTTGAGGAGTGTTGAAGAGAAGATAGGGCTCCCAGAAGCAGCCGACTTCCTTTGAGGCTCCAGAGATGATTCTTATTCTATGTTGATTCTAAGTAGTTCCTTTTGGCCACTGGTAGTTGAGTGTCCATCATGATAAAACAAACACCCTATTTCTCTAGCTTATTATTTTTTTTTAAGTAAGCTGTACGCCCAGGGTGGGGCTTGAACTCACAACCCCGAGATCCAGAGTCGTGTGCTCTACCGACTGAGCCGGCCAGGCACCCCAGTATCCCCAGCGCTTGGTAGGCGTTATGAATAGCTGACATACAAGACAAGAGAACGCATAACTATTGTGTACCCTGCCATTCATCTCCTTTTTGAATTTGTTTTAACAATTCCTAAACAATTAGTCCCTACAACATGGAGGGCACTATTGCAGGCTTTTCATTAATGAGAAGATACTGGGTGCCTACCCTCCAAGAATAGATAGTCTTTAGGTAAGAAAGATAATTAAAGAAGTAATTACACTATGGTGTGATGGGCGCTCTGGAGGAAGTACAGTAGGGACACCTGTTAAGGCTGGAAGATGGTTAAATATATATAGTTATGCAACTTTGGTGTTTATTTAGAGGAGCTTTCACTGAATACCATTTCCGTGATTAGTCAATGTACACTGATTACTGTTGGGATGTAGATTGTCTCTGATGTAACCCATGGTTCACTCTCACAACCTAAGTGACAGTGAGACTTTGAATTCACGATTTACCTTTCCAGGAGGTAGTATTGGTCTCGAGGTTTTCGTACTTCTTACCTGTAGCCTTAATTACAGATGTGGTGAAATAATGCTTCTGTCTCGCCATCTGTGTTTCCAGGGAGGGTGTTCATGTACATCAGGAATTGCTGCAGATGTCTCCGTGTGTCACAGAGCAGTTCATTGAGCTGTTGTGCCAGTTCAGCCCAGACCAGGTTATAGAGACCCTGCAGGTCCTTGAGTGCTACCGCCTGGAAGAAACCATCCAGGTAAGACCAGTAACGTGGGGCAGACAGCAGGACACTCGTGCTGGTCACCCACCAGTTCAAACACGGGCAGAAGGAGACTCACGGGTTACATTACGTAGCCCCTGGGACCGAACCCCGATAGTCTGACTCCATAGCACAGGCCCTCCATTGTGCTGCCCCTTAATTCTAGTCAAGTCAGAAACAGTACGTGCCTATCATTGTTATAAATCAAGTCTCACAGACATTCGAACCAGCACAGTAAGCCTAGAGGAAGGCATACAATAAAAATATTAAAAGGAAAAACCCAAGGTCTTGTTTGCAGGCACTGATGGTTAGATAGTCCTGTGGTGCTTAAGACTTGGGCTCAGTGGTGGTCGGTAGCCTTCGCCCACTCATTGCCTTGAACCCCTTCCCTTCCCTTCTCTTGTTTCCAAATGGAAATGACTGTGCGTGTGCACTTGTGTGTGTGTGTGTTTACGTACACACACACATATTCTAATCTGTAAGAGGTAGTATGTTCCCCACTTAAAGTTTGTGTTTCAGCTGCCATTATCCCTCCTTTCCATTACTGTCAGTGCTCATGGAGCAGTGGCCCGTGTTCTCTGTACCCTTCCTGAACTGCCCACACGCTTGACAAGTCTTACATTGTGAAGGATTGAAAATAGGTAGAAATGTGCAGAATATCAGATATCTACGTACCTACCAACCCAGTTGTATAGATGCTCACATTTTGCCATACTGGCTTCAGATCGTTGTTGTTTGTTTTAGAGATAAAGCACCCTTTATCTGTTAGTCCTCCTCTGTCCCCCGAGGTCACCATCCACTTGAAGGTGGCGAGTGGAGCCTTCCTCTCCATGTTTTTTATTTTCCCTATATATGTAGTTACCTATAAAATGCATAATACAGTCTTACATGTTTTTAGAATTTGTATTAATGGTATACAGTACATTCCCATTGAAGAATTGCTTTCTTCATTAAATTTTTTTATCAGTTTTATACATGTAGATCGAATTCATTCATTTTAATAGTCATGTATCAATTGAATGTGAATGTGCCGGTTTATTTCCCTATTGGTAGACGCTCGTGTTGTTTCTAATCCTTTACCATTAGAAACAATGCTACTTTATACATCTTTGTACCAATCTTGTGTGCCCATGTGAGGTTTCTCCAAGTAATTATCTGGAGGTAGAATTCTTAGACAATAGAGTAGCTTTATTCTACTGTTATTGCCAAGGTGATCTGTTGTTTCTATTCTCATCATCTGTGGTTATTATTTGCTATTTTTCCCCATTCTTGCTGATTCCTAACATTTTTAGACTCCTTAATTTTTGCCAGTGTGATGGGTATCTTTGATTACTCATGACATTGAACATCTTTCCATATGTTTAATGACTCTTTCGATTTTCTTTTCTCTGAATTATCTGTTTTGTATCATTTGCCCATTTTTCTGTTGATTTTTTGCCCTTACTGATTTGTAGAAATTCTACTTTCTGCATCTCTCATCCTTTGCTGATGTTATGTGTTGGAGATGCCTTCTTCCAGTCCATTGTGGCAAGTCTTTTAACTTGGTTTTTAGTGACTTCTATTTTAATTTATCAGTCTTTTCCTTTAAGGTTTAAATTTTTGTGTGTGTTTTATTTCTTTTTCCACTCTGATGACACCAGAGTGGAATTCACAAAAGATATCCTCTTATATGAGTTTTATAGTTTAGCTTTTTACAGTTAGGCCTTTAATCCATCTGGAATTTATTTTTATAAACAGATCAAGAGAGAGATTTATGTATTTCTTCCCAGTGTATGACCAGTGGTCCATGTGGTATTTTGGTGTCCTTATCTCACTGATTCAGAATGCCCTACATAGACGTAGATCTGTCTGTGAGAGCTGTGCCATTCCTTTGGTCATGTCTTTCCTTATCCCATGACCACATATTTTAATTAATACAGCTTTACAGTAAGGCTTATTATTTGAAAGAACAGTCTTCCCTCGTTCTTTTTCTTTAAATTTCTATGCCTACTCTTGGGCTCTCACTATTTCACATCAAATTAGAAATCATGATCAGGTTCCTTAAAAAAAAAAAAAAAGTCCGGTGTTTTTATGAAATACATACATTGAATTTTAGATGAGTTTAGTCAGGGAAGACTGACATTTCACAATGTAGAGTCTTCACGTTCAGGAACCTGGTTGTCTTTTTAAAAGCCTTTGATTCTCTTTAGTGAGGTTTCAGTAACTTTTATATGATATACAAGGTTCTTGCACATGTTTTCTTAGATTTATTCCTAAATACTTACACTTTTTGTTAAGTATGGAAGTTTTTGAAATGACATCTTTTTTGACTGCTGCTGTTATATGTTATTAATTTTTGTGCATTGTTTTATATCAAAAAGAATCTGAATTCTTCATTCAAATAGTTTCTAGATCTTTTTTAACGACAATACTACTTTCCAAGAATAAGGGTGGTTTTTTTTTTTTCTTTTCGATCTTGCCCTGTTTTCTCTCTCTTATCAGGTGTGTAGGATCTCTAGGATATCACCATATAGAAGCAATGACAGTATATATTCTTGCCTTGTCTCTGATTTAAAAGAGAACATGTCTAACATCTTACATTAAATGTAGTGTTTATTTTAGGATTTTGATAATTTTTATTAAATTAAAATTTCATTCTCAGTTTGGGTAACATTGTCTTCGTTTTTGTTAAGAATGGGTACCACGTTTTATCAGATACTTTTTTGCGTATCTATTGAGAGGATCATAGGTTTTTCTCCTTTGGACCTGTTAATATGTTATTTGTGCCTTTTTTCTTCTTGCTAAGAAAGTTTTATTTCACCTAATTAGCCTTTTCAAAGACTATGTTGGGGGTTGTTAAATTTCTGTATTGTTTTTCCTTTGTTTCTTTTCAATAGCATTATTTTCTGCACTTCCTGTCTTTCATTTCGCTTCTGAGCTTACTTGGTATTTCCTTTACTTATTAGAAACTCTTAGCTTATTGATGTTTATTAAGATCTCACAAATTGTTTTGTTGTGTTTCATTGCCATTTTGGTCTAAATATTTTCTGGTTTATATTGTTCCTATTATGTGTGTGTGTTACCTTTTTTCCAGTGGATATACTAACTCAGGTAAATGACAGTTTTAAATTAAATCAGTGAAGGAAAAAGTGAATGAACTTGGTTTAGTTAGAACTTCCAAGATGGACCACTTATAAGACTAGAAAGTCAAAAATTTCATGTTAGACTGGACAGTAGAGTACTACTAAGGTATGAATTTATTATTTATTGTCATGTTGTTTTCATTCTTAATAAGATCCACAAAAAAGATTTGTGAACAAAAATCTTTATCTTTTCTTCTTTCCTAGATCACCCAAAAGTATCAACTTCATGAAGTGACTGCCTATCTATTAGAAAAAAAAGGAGATATTCATGGTGCCTTCTTAATAATGCTAAAGGTAATATTTTACTATTTTTGCTTTGTCATGTTTCTTTCCAGCCCTCCATTCATCAACCCATCTTTCTTTTATTGAGATATACTTGACATGTAACATTGTGTAAGTTTTCATCCTTCTTAATCTCTTGTGTGTCAGAATGAATTGCAGAAAGAACTACGTTTTACCACTGAATATTTTTATCATGACTAGAGTTTAGTCACTGACTAGAGCTCAACGTTTCTTTTTGGTATTTTTTTAAAGTGAAATTTACATTCAGTAAAATGCCTGAGTTTTAAGTGTATCATGTACTGAGTTTCGACACATGCATGCACCTGTGTCCCTAGTCCCTAACAAGATAGAGAACATTACCTTCACCAGAGAAAGTTCCTCATGCTCAATCACACTCAATTTGCATTTCCGTACCCCTACACATAATCCCTTTTCTGATTTTTTTCCACTCTGAGTTTTACCTATTTTATACACTTACATTAATGGAGTCCTCTAATAGTACTCTTGTATAATTCTTTCAGCATGATATTTTTGAGATATATCAGGAGTTTGTTTCTTTTATTACTGAGTAGTATTTAAGTGTATGAATATACTATAGTTTATCCATTCTCTTGATGATTGACACCGAACTATTTCTGGTTTTTGACTATTAAAAATAAATCTACTATGATCGCTCTTGTACACAAATGTTTTCATTTTCCTCAAGTCAGTACCAAGGAGTGAAATTGCTGGGTCACAGGATAGAAAGTTTTGTAAGGAATGATCAGACCTCTTTCCAAAGTAGTTATTCTATTTTACATCTCCTCCAATAATGTATAAGAGTTTTGGTTTGCCACACATTCTCACCAAGAGTTGGTCTTCTATCTATTTTTTACAAAAATTTTCATCCACTTTTTAAATTGTTATAAAAAATATATTACAAAAATTTACCATTTTGGTGGCATTAAATGTATTCACATTGTTGTATAATTATCACCACCATCCATCTCCAGAACTTTTTCAGCTTCCCAAACTGAAACTCTACCTGTTAAATAGTAATTCCTCCTTCCCCCATTTCCAAGGAACCACCTTTCTTTCTGATTCTATGACACTCGGATTGGTTCCACCTTTTGACCATTGTGAATAATACTGCTATGAACGTGGGTGTACAAATATCTTTTCAAGACCCAGCTTTCATTTCTTCTGAGCATATAACCAGAACGGAATTACTGAATTCAATGATAATATTATTTTTATTTTTGAAGGAACTGCCATAGTATTCTCTATAGTGGTTGCACCATTTTACATTCTCATCAGCAATGCACAAGGGTTTTAATTTCTCTACATCTTCTCCAACATTGTTTTCTCGATAGTAGCCATTTTAATGGGTGTATTATCCATTAAAATGAAGTATTTTTACTTCATTTTAATGAAGTAAAATGAAGTATTACCTCAGTGATTTTAAATATTGTCATCTAGTTAAGGATTAGGTCTATCCTATTTATATTAAAAAAAAAAAAGTTCCATATTGGCTTCTAGTTTTTTTCTAGCTATGTAATCACCAAACAGGCCAGGAAGAATATTCCACAGATGCTTTGTATAGGCTCTCAACTTTTTTTAATGTGTAAGTTACCCCTACATCTCTTTTTTCCTTGTAGTTTATTTGTTGAAGATACCATGAATCTCTTTTTAAAGGATAAATTAAAAGTATTCCTGGCATTGGTGGGGGAAAGAGAAGCAGGATATCCTTGCAGGGAATAAGACCAGCATTTACAAAGGCATGGGAATACAGAGAAATATGAGTCGCTAGGAGAGAATCCAGCAGCTCTGCTAGGTCTCCACTATCTATGTATAGACATATACATAGACATTCTAGGTGAGGCTAGAAGCAAAGGCTGGATCCAGATTTGGGAAGATTTTTAGGACACCCCTAAAGAATTAGGACTGACTTGTTATCACACAGGATCACTTGAAGGTTTTTAAGTAAAAGAACTGACATGATGTGTCATGAAGATTGCTCTGGTAGAACTGTAGGAGGATGGGGTGTCTACAGAGAAGGGAAAGGGAGCAGAGAGCATTTGCAAGGCTGTGTAGTACGAGTAATGAATCCATGAGGCTTGAGCTAGGGGTAGTTGTAGTGGTGGTGGAGTGGGGAGAGGATTGAGAACTGTTGATCATTTGAATATGGTGTAGAAGGAATAAGAGGGAGTGGTTAATGACAGTTGGCGGGATTTTTAGCTTTACATTATTAACCTATAAGGGACCTCAAGAAAAAGAGAAATTTGGAGTAGAAAGGCTATATTAAGGTTAGCCTCAGTGTATATTAAGAAGCCTTTGAGGGGCACCTGGATGGTGTAGTCAGTTAAGCGTCCAGCTCTTGGTTTTAGCTCAGGTCATGTTCCCAGGGTCCCAGGATTGAGCCCCACATCGAGCTCCTCGCTAAGCAGAGAATCTGCCTGAGCTTCTCTTTCTCCCTCTACCTCCACCCCTCTCCCCATGTTCTCATTCGCTATCTCTCTAAAATAAATAAATCTTAAAAAAAAAAACAGCCTTTGGAATATCCTAAATTAAGTCTTTCTAAGGATCTAGTCTTTGGTATAGCAGTGGACACTGCAATTTGCATGCTTAGAGTTGTCACACTCAAGGCTGTGCCCTATGCTCTGGACACACACTTTATGTTCCTTTTTCATTCCCACCCACCCCTTTTCCTCATAGCCCAGTATGAATTTTATTCCCTTACCCAAAGTCTGGATAAATCCTACTTTTTATTACTGTGCCTAGAGAATGTCATTGAGGACTGTGTGAGGGTACAACAGAAGCAGAAGTGGGGCAGGATAAATGACACTTGATACTTTGGGTCCCTTCCAATACTGCTGGTTATGCTTTGCGTATACCCCAGAATTCTCTTCTGAATGACAGTAAGGGACCTATCTTTAACCTTGTTGTTTAACCTTGTTATTTCTTCAGGTTTTTCCTTTAAAATGTGTTAGTCTGGGTAATGGGTATTAAGAAGAGCACATGCTATGATGAACACTGGGTGTTTAAAAAAAAGAATTAAAAAAATAATAAAAAATAAAATGTGTTCAAATATTTGTGGATTAGATAACTGTGTCCTTTTTACCTCTTGCATTTTTTTATTTTTTACCTCCTAGAGACTACAAAGCAAACTTCAAGAGATAACACATCAGGATGAAAGTAAGTTCTTGAGTGCGATTTACAATTTTCTTCCCATGGACCCTGTGTTTTAAAAGATGTTGTCTAGCAAACTGCATTTACTAAATAGTAATTGCATAGATCTGTGTAAATAACATTGATCCCAATTTTAGCTCATTTTCAAGAGCTCATAATGGGGAATCATGGAAACCACTGTGGCTTTGCGATGCCAGTTGTCAGTGGAGTTCAACGTACAGAAAAGTGGGCACTTTTCACTGATACTGATTTTTTTTTTGGTTATATTTCTGTGCCAGTTTTTGGTTAAATATAAATGAGGTGCATAACCAATGTCGTAAAAGCTACTACAGTGTACTGAGCAATAGCAAATCAGAGCCTGTAATCAGTAATAGCCCGTATTTCTGAAGTGAATTTCTATAATTTTAGCACAAAGCAGTAAAACTTGACAGTGTAGAATCTTGGGTGGCCTTGTCACAAACAGATGTAAAATTCCCATTATTTTCCTTGACATTTTAGGGCATAGATTCATTTTTTTTTAATTGTGATAAAATATACATAACATAAATTTACCATTTTGACCATTTGTAAGGGTCCAGTTCACTGGCATAGAGTCCATTCACATTGTCGTGCAGCCGTCTCCACCATCCATCTCCGGAAGTTTTCCAGCTTCCCAAACTGGAATTTTGTACCCCTGAGACAATTACTCCCGTTCCCTGCCCCCCAGTCCATCCCTGGCACGTCCCATTCTGTGTTCCCACTCCACGAATTTGACGAAGGGCCTTCTATAACTGGAATCGTCCCACATTTGCCCTTTTCTGTCTGGCCTGTTGGCCTAACATAATGTCTTCACAATTTACCCGCGTTGTAGCACGTGTCAGAGACTCATTCCTTTTTAAAAAGGATGAATAATATTTTGGTTTATGCATGTCCCACATCTTGTGTTCTTTGGTCTGTCAGCGGACACTTCCGACCATTTCTTCCGGCCATTGTGAAGAATACTGCTGTGAACACGCTGTCTAGGTAGCTTTCTGAGACTCTGCTTTCATTTCTTTGGGGTAGATTCCCAGAAGTGGTACTGCTGGATTAAATAGTAGTTCTCTTGTTAATTTTTGAGTGGCCGTTACACTCGCTTCTCCTGTGGCCGCCTCACTGTACGTGGCCGTCAGCACAGCAGCAAGGGTTCCAGTCTGCCCAAGCCCTCACTGACACTTGTTCTTTTCTGTTTCCTTGAGAGTAGCCATCTTCCTGGTGCCAAGTGATAGCTTCATGGGCTTTTGCTTTGCATTTCCCCATTGAGTAGTGGAGAGCGTCTTTTCGCATACTTATTGGTTATTTGTGTATCTTCTTGGGCCAAATGTTTATTCAAGTCCTTTGCCCACTTTTGAATAGGATGATTTCTTTTCACATTGTTGAAATTTTCAAAATAGCTCTTCCAAAGTTCATTCGATAGGTGATTTTTAGATTGTCCTACCTCTTTAATACATCAGCACATTTCTTAGACCCCCTTTGCCCACACATTTCCTTAAACTCCTTTACCCTAATTCTCTATAAATTACATTCATTTGTGTTTTCTATGGCTAGGTCTTAGATGATAGGATCTGTGTTGTATCGGAATCATTTTGTATTATACAGCGTCTTTTTGGAACCTCAGTAAAAGGTTGACTTTTCCACATTTAGTTCAGCTAAACATTTAATTATTATTTTTGTACTGTTAGTCTCTGTTTAGTCAGTTTATATTAGATTTATTGCATTTATGATATTTTTCTTGTTGTTAGAATAATTTGTGCACATATTACATGAGAGATTGAGGGAAAAGAAGAATGTTTCCCTAAAACCACTATAATGATTTGCAAGTTGATATGTGTAGGGAAGCTAGTTCTTTGAATTTAAATTTCTTTGAAGATCAATTTTTCAGTAATAGTCTCATATCCACTATTTACTCTCAGATTTAATTTTTTCTGTGTGCCTAAGAATTTCAGAGGATTTGCTAATTGCAAGACGTGGTGCTAGTGTGGGTTATGCACAGATGGCTGAAACACACACTCTTACCCAAAGAACTATAGTCTTTGTGAAAGAGATATGTAAATAAAAACTTTGAATGCTGGAGGAATCAAGTATTGTAAAAGAGATGCAGTGGGAGTGGCAAATGACTGTGAAAAATTAAGGAATGATTTGCAACTGATGAATCAAAGGCCATTTGTGGAAGATGTGACCTTTGAAGAAAGACTGGAATGATGACTAGCAGTTTGATAGGGGAAAGCAAGGAAAGGGCACCTGGCCTGAGCAGAACGTGAATATCAATAGTACTTGGCCAGGAATTCAGGAGTAAGAGCACAGAGGGTAAGAAGGTAAGCTGCCGGATGGTTATTGTGTTTCCTTAGGATCAAAGGTGTATTTACGCTCTGCTTTTAAAACTTCGAAGCCTTTAATGATTTTTATGGATAAGACTGATACGTTTGCTTATGGCAGTGTCAAAGAGAAAGAAGGCAAGATTCAGAAGTCAGAAGTTTAATTAAGAGATTGTTGCTGTAGTTCACAGGAGGTGAAAAGCAGCACAGGGTGAAAATCACGGGCATGTGAGGGCATGGAAGTAGAATCCACAGAAGTGGCAATTTATTTGGACGTGTGGGTGAAGTGGGAAGGGAGCATCAGGGACAGTGAAGATGTATAAAATGACCTAATGATGATGGTTTTATTAAATTAGTTTAGGAAGTGAGAAAAAAAAGTGATTTGAGTTTTGTGCATATGAGTTCATGGTGCTTGTAGGACATCCATGTAGAGATGGATAGGGTCTGTGGAAAGTTCACCCTGCAGATGATGAAACGAGTGAGGGCTGCAGGTGTACATTTGGAAGTTATTGACAAGGACCTGAGGTTGAAACCACAAGAGGGAGTGAATTACTGGGAAATGAAAAGGAGAGGGCCTAAGATAGTATCTTGAAGGAAGACTTACATCTAAGAAATAGAGGGAAGAGGAAATGGTAGAGCAAGAGAGGTGAAAGGTAATCTTTCTGCTGACTAACCCACAAAGAGATGATCAGGGCTGTTCCGTAGCTAAAGCGTATTAAAATGCTAATTGCGATGTGCTTTCTATGTCCTGTGAATGTCAGGCATTTACATGGAAACAAAATTATCTGTTTTTAATCTACTAAGCATTGGTATCATGCTTCTGGAAGATTTCATATTAGAAAACTAGTGCTGTGCCAAAAAAAATAGTTTAATTTTTTTACAGGGGCTCTGAGGCTTATCAGTAATATATCATTAAGTCTTGTTAACATTTTTTTCTGAATCTAGAGACTGAAGAGGAGCTCTCATTGAAGGATGTTGAAGATACCATGGTAGAGACGATTGCCCTTTGCCAGAGAAATTCACATAATTTGAACCAGCAGCAACGAGAGGTAGGAGAATGACTACTTAGGCATATCAAAGTCGGTTCTGGTCTGAAACTAGGAATTAATTCTATTTCTGCTGCCCTCTCAGCACCTGAGTTTAATTCAACTGGATTTTAATCACTGTTTAGTACTCCCGGGAGTATAAGCCTCCTAAAGTTATTGTGAGGAGTGCTTGTCCTCTTTGTTCTCACAAAAGGCTTTATATTCCTGGCTCTGGCTGCGCTGCAGAATTTAGGCGCATGAATACTGGATGTCCTTGTTCTCTTTGGACCGTGATTTTGTGGATTCCATGTAGTGATTCTGTGGAGGTGTCGTCATTTATCATCTCTTCTCTCCTCTGGAGGAAAATGAGCAGGAGGGGCTGGAGGGAAACCCTCAGGGGACACAGAGACCGCTGGAAAATCTCAAAGAAGGCTGTGATGTAGTTTCTCAACCCTGGCTGCACATTACAGTCACTTGGGGAGCTTTGAGAAAATCCCAGCACTCGGGCTGCACCCCCAGACAATGAAATTAAAGTCTCTGGATTGGGACCCAGTGCTAAAGCTTCCCACATGATCCCACTGTGCAGCCAAGGTTGGAACCACTGCTGTAGCAGATTCCAGACTGCCAAAAGGAAGAGCAGAGCTGAAGGAGGCATGGCTGAGCACCTGGTGCAGGTGGGAGTTACAGCAGGGAAGCAGAGACTAAGGGGGCGGGATGGGACTTGACAGCCACATTCTGCTGCAGTTTTCCAAAGAGAAGTTGCAGCGTGATGCAGCATCGTTGTAACTCCTCGGTGTTTGCCACCTCCGATGTGGCACCACCCGGCCCCTTCCTCTTCCTGGGGTTCTGAAATGGGAAGTAAGGCAGACTTTTTATATATATTTAGCCATACATGTTACAGTGAGAATTATAAACTTATTTTTCTTTTCTGTTCTTTTGAGTTGGGTAAATTGTAACTTTAAGTGTTTGTCAAGGATTTTTTAAGGCCACATATTTTAGAAGTCCTTCAGAAGAAAAATTGTGTACAGGCACATTTATGTAAGAGGTGATTTTTAAAAAAACGTTTTTGTGTGATGTACATACTCATTACTTTTTTAAATCTTGCCATACAGAAAGATACACAGAAGAATGTTTTTTTAAAAATTACCTTGTAAGATCCTACCACCCAGAAATAACCATCATTATCACTGGGTGTGACCATCAGCCTAGATACTTCCTATCTGCCTAGATCAGAAAATGCTTGTTTTTACAAATAAATACAGTATTCAATCTCCATTAGGAAGCTTTCTGAATTTCAAATTACTATTTCTTCTCCATACTATTACTTAATAAATACCACTACAACTTAAAAAAATCTGAATGACTGTAATAGATTGGACTTATTTATTTATAATTACATTTCCATTTTATAATATCTGTGATGCCAAACCAGTAAGGAAACGTATGTGAATTCGTGCTTGTTCCCATCTCTCTTCTCCATCCCTCTTAATTTTAATTAACCTCATTGAGGCCAGTAACACATACATTCTTTTCTGTGTCCACAATTTCCATAAATTGTTTAATATTTTGAAAATGGATTATGAGCTTTTCAGCAGTCCTTTTGCTGTGATTTTTCTATTCCTAAGTTTTTATTTTCATTTATCTTTTGGTTGGCTGACTGTATGTGGACATGGTTGTATTTTGATAGAAATAACATAAAAAGATAGAACTCTTTAAGTTGTGTTCATACATACTTAATTCTAAGTCTTTTTCACTTTTCAACCCTTCCATCTCCTCTCTAATATCTGTTTGATACTCCTCCATCTTCTCATGGAAAACTTAAGGAAAAGAGATAATTATGTTTTATAAGTAGGGCTGTTTAGGTTCACATAAGCTGAAATATGTGATTCACATGTATTAAGGGTAGACTTAGTTATAAAAATCCATGCCTCCAGAACTCCAGGGATTACTCTGACTGTCTTTGCACTCTGTATCTCTTAATCAGAGACAGGAACAATGCTTCTTTTGATGTGGCAAAAGGAAAACTCATTAGATCTTTTTTTTTTTTTTTTTGGTCCTACTTGGATTTGTTTTAGTAAAAATATTAGATGTTAGATTTCTTCCTATCTTTTGAAATTTTCACTTCTCTATGGCTATTATGCCATTCACTGGCCGTGTGTAAGAGAAGTCTGTCTCTCCCTGACTTAGAGAGAGAGAGAGAGAGACACACACACACACCCCCTCTCTCTGTGGCCCCACCCTCCAACAACTGTCTGGCCTGACAGATAGTTCTTCATTTCTGAATAAGTTTCATAATAACAACAAAAATATTTGAATGTAAATTTTATGTAAATACTCTCTTGTGTGAAAAATGCTAGACTGATTTTATATAATACCAAACATTAAGTTTGGGGGATTTTAATGGTAGTTTGTCTTGATTCTCTTTGCTTTGTTCTGGAGAGTGAGAACAAAAGCTGTTGCCACAGACAGTCAGCCAATTAGAAGATTGGAAGTGTTCGAAAGTTTGGCAGTGGACCGTTCATAATATCTCGTTCCAGAAGTTGTCATCACAAGAGTTAATGTTATGAGTATTTACTTAAAGCAGACTACAGGAAATTGGTCTGCTGGTCCTTTCTCAAGTTGAATCTCTACCTGTCCTGCTTTTGTATATCTGTTTCTGGGGCTGCCCTAATACACAGTGATTACATATAACTAAGAGTTTGGCTTTGTTATGCATCTAATTCCCTGAAAAGGAAGCTGTTTATTACACAGCATAAGAAGGGAATTCAGATTTAGTTGTGTTGCCCTCAGGGGATGGTTCGTGTGGAGATTTAATTAAAGAAAAATAATTCCTCTGTATAGAGTATGAGCATATCCCATGGCTGTTTCCTCCACAACCGTGCTCCCCCCAGTCTACCATTTATAGTCAAGAAATGGCTTATCTTTACAAAGGTAATTCTTCTAAATTGTTTGGATTAAATAAGAAAATCTAAAAATGAAATTTCTAAACATAATATAAAAACAAAATGTATGCCATATATAATTAAAATAAATTACACAATTAAAATAACCTACACAGAAATAAATAATGTGGTTATAAAAACATGTTAAAATAAGCAACTAAGGGGCGCCTGGGTGGCTCAGTGGGTTAAGCCACTGCCTTAGGCTCAGGTCATGATCTCAGGGTCCTGGGATCGAGCCCCACATCGGGCTCTGTGCTCAGCAGGGAGCCTGCTTCCCCCTCTCCCTCTGCCTGCCTCTCTGCTTACTTGTGATCTCTCTCTCTCTCTGTCAAATAAATAAATAAAATATTTAAAAAATAAACTCCAAAAAAAGCAACTAAAAGGTAAGCTAATTAAAGCTATCTAAGAATAAAATATAACACTAAAAGTTCATGAGTACTAAATAAATTAAAATTTCAATAAAATAAAAAATTGTCAGTATGTAATATAGTTAAAACCTATATCTTGAGAACTTGATTCTTCAATAAATCAATACATCACAATACAATATCGGTATATTGGAGCACCTGGGTGGCTCAGTCCTTAAGCGATCCCAGGGTCCTGGGATCGAGCCCCGAATCAGGCTCCCTGCTCAGCAGGGAGTCTGCTCCTCCCTCTTCTCCTGCCTGCTGCTCTGCCTGCTTGTGCTCTCTATCTCTCTGTCAAATAAATAAAATCTTAAAAAAAAAAAAAGTTATCGGTATAAAATCTTGGCCTTATAAAACCTTAAATGGGAACAGATAAAGACTTCCTCTACATTTAGAAGGTCAACCAGTGGAAAAGTTACTGGACCCGCAGTTTGTTCCTTTTGCCTTAAAAGGCTCCCATACCTCTTCTGCCATAGAATTTGTACAGCGTCAGGGGGCAGGGTACAAAACATGCCCTTTTCGGTAGATAACCACTCTCATTCTGCTTTGACCTTTCTTCATGGCTCCCAGATGTTTTCAGGAATATGTTCCTCCCAAGACATAGAGTCAAGGCCTTTGTAAATGATTGTCCAACAAGAAACCATGTTTGAAAACTTAAAATGTATTAGTTTGATTTTTGATTAAAGATCCCTGCCCCTCCCCCCCCCAAAAAGGAAGAGGACAGAATTTGGAGGCAGAGTACCAGTTTACTGGTAGCGTGATCTTAGGGAAATTACTTTTCTAAACTTCAGTTTCTTATCTCAGGTGAAGATCATGCTTATTGTATAAGGCTGTTATGAAATCGAAATGAGAAAGTGTGTGTAAATCATTTAATTGAGGACCGAACATGATAGGAATAAGGTGATCTTTTAATAGGGTGGATCTATTAATTTATCTCCTGATGTGGTTGGAAATGTTAATTGAAATAATGTTAACTTCTACTTCTTGGTCTATGATGACTAAGGTAATACAAAACAACGCTTTAGAGAGGGGAAGCCTTTATCCACTTCTCTTGCTTGACACAGCTGAAGAGAAATGCGGGGGAGGTGAGGTAGCAGAAGGGGTGGCCCTCTGTCCTCTGCTGCAGCGCACAGGGCCACTTAGACTTGGTCAGAGGTGCGTGGATAGCACGGTATATGAGAACCTGGCTGGTGTCTCTGCCCTCTCTCCTCCGGAAACACAGAAGACTGCAATTCCGAGGTCTAGACTTCTTTCAGTTTCTCTATTTTCCCTAGGTGCATGGTAAAGATACCTGTTCAGGCTGTGCTCATTGCTTCCTATTGTCGTTTCTCTTCCCAGTCAAGTGTTCTATATTTTCTTTTTAAAACATTTATAAACAGGGCTCCTGGGTGGCTTAGTCGGTTAAACATCCGCCGTCAGCTCAGGTCATGATCCTAAGGTCCTGGGATCAAGCCCCTCGTCGGGCTCCCTGCTCGGCAGGAAGCCTGCTTCTTCCTCTCCTACTCCTCTGCTTGTCTTCCCTCTCTCGCTGTGTCTCTCTCTGTCAAATAGATAAACTCTTTAAAAAATAAAAGTAAAACATTTGTAAACAAATGTATGTGAGAGGTACATCTCAATGTGTAAAACACTATGTTGATGTCGGTCTTAAATATAACAGTGCTTTGTTTTCCTCTGACATTGTAGGCTCTCTGGTTTCCATTACTAGAGGCAATGATGGCCCCTCAGAAGCTGTCTGGTTCAGCTGCACCTCATCTACACCCTGAAGGTAATTACGTTCATCAGAGTCCACCTACAACACCCCCACCAATTTTTATCTGCGAAAAATTATCATTATGATACCTTTTCCCAGTATCATAGTCTTAGTGTTTTTCTTAATAAATCATTGTATAGTGTTGATCTTATCTTTTATGTTCAGTTCTTTCTATGGTACCAATTCTGTCATTTGTCTTGAATAATCATAGCTTTGTTACTTATCAGCAATTCACTTTAAAATATCCAACTGGCCCTGCTTAGCTGAGTTTCTAGGAAACTATATAAATCTCCTATTTTCCGCTGACTTGTAGGAAAAACCAAAACCTCTTATTTTAAACTAACCTTAATATTAACATTTTATTGTTATAACAGCTCTGAAATCTTTGACCATGCAAGTTCTAAACAGCATGGCAGCATTTATTGCCCTTCCATCGATCTTGCAAAGAATCTTACAGGTGAGTTAAAAGGGGAGAAAATTCAATGTTGATCAGTTTCAACTAATATTCTAGATATGTTTAAATAACAAATTAAATGGGTCTCGAGAGTAACGCAGCTGATTTTTGTCCTTGCTAGCTATCTAGCTTATGACTGTCGTCCTTGAGCCTTTCCTGGTGCTCCAGGAGTGTGGGTTCACCTGGCACAGGCTGGCGACCTTCCGGGAGGGAGTGCGGCCCTCATGTGTTCACTGGCGTCTGGGGATTCGGGTATATAAGCTTCCTATTCAGATGCCACTCGGGAGAGAATCACAATCTATTGCCAGCTAATTGTACTTTTTAGATTAAAAAAAAGATAATCTACAAGTTGCATTAATATAGGCATTTCCGAATCATTGGTTGTAACTTGGGTTTTCCAACTCATCATAAAAAAAATTTTCTTTATATCCAACACTCATCTCCTATTCTCAGTTCTACCCAACTTTGTGTCCACAGCCTTTGTAGGAGATACCATTTCAGCCTGTTTCCTTCAGCAAAAAGGCCTTGAACATTCCCAGCATCATCAAAAAGAACACTAAAAATACCCTAAGATATATTTTTCAAAAACTCTGTGAACATTTCTGGGGAAACAGCAGGAATTATCCTTAGAATCAATTTTGTCTTCCTTCATTTTATGCAGCATACACATACACACTCAAAATCCACCAAAAACCAGTACTATGATGCCATTGGTCTCTATAATTCTCAAATGATTTTTCTCCCATCGAGAATGTCCCTGGCAGCTCTCTTTTAAGACTTGCCAAGCTCAACTTGCATCTGGCGTGAAGTGTCTGGGCTTTGCTGATACAGACACTGCATCCGTGGGCTCTCATCACAGTTTATGTATCTGCACACATCCTCTCTCGTTTGATCCATAGCATGTGGTAGAAGAGTCTTTGATATAAACTACTTGATATAAAATACTATGTATTTTAGAATACATTAGTCATAATGTTTTTAATCGTATATAAAGTAGTACTTCCATAAGTCAGAAATACTTTAATTTACCGAGTAAATTAGAAAAAAATGAAATCTTCAAGTCAAAAGTAGCTTCACTTTCAGTATATACGTTTTGCTTTATGTTGAGTTTTAACCACACTTTGATACATAAATTACAATAAACAAAATTAATTTTTTTCTTGGCAAAAGCATGCGATTTTTAAAATTTTTGTTTTTCAAGGATCCTGACTTTGAAGGCTTTTGATATTAGAAAATCTTCACTTTATTTTGAGTTATATTGGCATTTATTTTTTTATTTTTTTTGGCATTCATTTTAATTATATTCTAGCATTTTCTACCTTCCGTGGTAGAGAAGGTACCTTCCACCTTCTCTTCCCACTAATCGGGAGGGTATGCTCTTTCTTAAATTCCTTATTTGCACATTTGTGATTACTGTAATAATAACTTTACCTTGTATTTGTATATAGAGATTTTTATTTTTTTCAAGGTGCTTTCACAGATAGTATCTCATTTGAAACTCACAACAATCTCTTCAGGTAGGTAGGACTACTACAAAAATTTCTGTTGATGAAGGAGGAAACTGAAGTATAGAAAAGTTAGTACTTAATCCACTGTTCGTGGCAGAACCCGGACTACCACAAAATTCTCTCACGTCCTAATTTATGCTGTTACGCTATTAAATCGCATAAGCTTTTCAGTTGTTTCAGTGCCTGGTCTCTTGAGGAGTTAACTAATTTGTTTATTAATTATATGTTACTATGTTTGGTCATTTCCTATGTAAATGAAAAGCTTAGCTCTCGTCCTAAAAGAGCTTTTAGTAGAGACGGAAGATGTTCTGATGTGTAACTATTCTTTGGGCTCTACGCAAGTAATGGTGGCCACCTGAAGGATTATCTGCTGTGAACCCCACATAGGGTGATTGCCACTTCATCCCTGCATTTTCAGTCCATATCATTACAGCAGGAGAAGCATCTGTTAGGACCCTAACTCCACTAGATTGACTCAGGGTGAGCAACTGAGTCAATGCCACTCAGTGCCTTTTCCAGGAAATAATAGAACTGGATTTGAAGAGGACAAAGGACCCTCATTTCAGGTCTCTGCGTTCTATAAGGTACAAAGTTCAGCAACTGATGGTGGCTACTTTAACATCACATGGGCTGAAATAGTTAAAAAAAAAAAAAGGTAGAGAAGGAGAAGAATAAAGCAGACACACAAAGAGGAGAATAGATAAGATGCATGAAGAAGAGAAGATGCCAGGAGAGGATACAAGGCACAGGGAGAGGAGACCACAGAAATCCTGATGGCATTTGAGTCCTTCATTGTAGCCCTAAAGGCTCACCTGCATTCCTTTGCTTGGATCCTTGAAACAGCCCAGTATCTTTACAATAGTTATGTTTTTTGAATAAGTTGGAATGAGTTGGGTTTCTGAATATATCTAGTTAAAGGAATACCAATAAAAGTATATCTGAAACAGACTGGGGAATTTGGGAAGATTTCCTGGAGGAGGAAATGTCTGAACTGAATCTTAAATAGCCTAAAGGAATTAGGGGAAAAAGGAGATAGGGCTATTCTAAGCAGAACTATATATACAAAGAATGTGAGGTAAAACATGGTACATTTGGAGGAGTTGCAAGTGTTAAGTATGCTTGGAACATAGGACAAGAATAAAGGTGAGTCACGGAGCTGAAGTTTGAGAGACTGGCAGGGACTGTGTTCTTAATTGCTTTGTGAAACATAAGGTAGGACTTTGGATTTAATTTTAACATTAGTAGATTCTCATCAAAGGATTTTAAGCAGAGGAATGATGGAATGATGTTTCTATTTAGAAAAATTATTCATCCAGCATGTTATACAGGATAAATTGGAAGGGATCAAGACCGAAGGCCTAGAAATACCCAGAATGTAATAGGGACTCAAAGTTTGTTAATTGTGCTGCCTAGAGGGGCTAGAAGAAGATGGATTTGGAGGTTAGTTAGTAGAATCTGCTTGACGTTTTGATGTTTCGAGGTAGGGAAATACAAGAACTCATGTTTCATGTGACTAAGAATGAGCAGTGGGGAAATACGAGACTGGACTTTATGGGAAGAAGTGAAAGTGGAGACATAGACTTGGAAGTTGTCAGCACGGCAGTGGTCAGTCGGTTCGTGAAACTAGGTGAACTTTAGGAGGAAATGAATTAGCGAGAAAGGCAGAAGACTAAAAGTGGAGTTCTTGGAAACATCTAAGAATCAGGTCTATTTACCAATTTTTATTTACCATTAGAATGGAAGGACCTTCAGAATAAGACTATACTTTGCTACTCTGTCACCATCGCCTAGCCCGCAGGTACCTGACATACAGCAGGACCTAATTAGTTGTAGAGTGAATAAAAGCCAAGGGTGGAGGAATTCCACTCCTGACCAAAATGGAGTAACGGAGACTGGATTTACCCCTTCGCTTGAAACAACCAAAAAGTTGGACAAAGTATATGAAATAGTTTTTGAGTAACTGGATATCAGGCAATAAAAGTCACTGATAACTGAGAGACAGGAAACAGACAAGGTAAGCCCTGTGTTTGCCCCACCTTAACATTTTGAGAGACTCTCTAGGCAAAAGTGCTGGAAGGGGGATCCCAGCCAGTTTCCAGCATATTTATTGCTTTGAAGAGATGGAGCTGAGAATCAAGAGACTGAGGTGGCCAGAGTTTGTAGGCAAGTACAGAGATGTGCAGAAGGCTCCTGTCTCAAGTATAAGTGCATGGTATGAGGAAACTAGCTAGGCCAAGGAAAGAACCTGAAAGGATCAGAAGGAATAATACTTGCACTTAAACAGAGCCAATAGCAAGACTAGAATGAAGACCTCATAATGCACAGAACCTGGGGTAGAGTACTCAGAAGTACTCAATAGTGGGAAACAGCCCTAGACTGCACATAGCTCCAGTCGTGCTTGCAAATCTTAATAGCAGTACCTGAAAGGATCAGACTTTCCAAGTAATTTTAACTGCATCCCAGAACAAAGACTAAAAATACTTTTAGGAATACAAAAATATCCAGGACCCAACAGTGTAAAATTTACAGTATATTACCTTGAATAAAAAATTACAAGGTATTCAAAGAAGTTGGAAAATGAAACCCACATATGACATTGGATGTTTAAATTAGCAGACAAGGACACCAAAACAGAAAAAAAGATAAGTGAATTTGAAGACCTGGCAATGCAGACTCTCCAAAATGAAACAGAGAGGGGCACCTGGGTGGCTCAGTGTGTTAAGCCTCCGCCTTCGGCTCAGGTCATGATCTCAGGGTCCTGGGATTGAGCCCCGCATCGGACTCTGCTCAGCAGGGAGCCTGCTTCCCCCTCTCTCTCTGCCTGCCTCTCTGCCTACTTGTGAGCTCTCTCTCTCTCTGTCAAATAAATAAAATCTTAAAACAAAACAAAAAAACCCAAAACGAAACAGAGAAAAGTGAATTGAAAAAAAAAAAAAAAAAAGAGTCCATGAGCTCTGGGACAATTTCAAGCAGCCCAAACTATGTGTCCTGGAATCCTGAAAACAGTGAGTCAGAGAGGAAAAAAATACTTGAAGAAAAATTGGCTGAATATTTTTCAGATTTGCTGAGAACTATTAGCACATAGATCTATAATCCCAAACCTGAGCAATATGAGGAAAACTACAAAGCCCATTGTAATGGTTCAAAATCAGGGATTAACAGAAAAGTTTACCAGCATCAGAGAAAAAAAAAGAGGAACAAAAATGAAGAAGATAACACATTTCTGTTGAACACTTTTAACCACTTTGACTTAGTTGACATTTATATATCAATTCTACCAGCAGAAGACACATTCTTCTCAAGTTGTATGGGGAATATTTACTAAGATAGACCATACTTTGCGCTATAAAGTAAGTGTCCATAAATCCAGTGTTTTGGATTTTAACCATTCTAATAAGTGTGTAATGGTCTTATTGTTTTAATAGGCAGTTCCCTAATGAACAATGACTTTGAACACCTTTTTATGTGTTCACTTGCCATTTGTGTATCCCCATTAGTTGGGTTGTGTTTTTTAATTATTGAGTTTTAAGAGTTCTTTGTATATTTTTATACAAGTTTTTTGTCGGATATGTTTTGTACGTATTTCTCCCAGTTGGCAGCTTGTCTTTTCATTCTCTCAACAGTGTCTTTTCATTAAGCAGAAGGTTTTTTTAATTTTAATGGGGTCCCACTTTTCAGGGATTTTTTTTTCACAGATTGTGTATTTAGTGTTATATCTAAAAACTCATCATCAAACCCAAGGTCACCTAGATTTTTTTCCCATGTTCTAGAAGTTTTATAGTTCTGTATTTTACATTTTAGGCTGTGATCCATTTCGAGTTAATTTTTATGAAAGATGTAAGAATGTCTAGAGTCATTTTTCTACATGTGGATGTCCAGTTTTTCCAGCACCATTTGTTGAAAAGACTATCCCTTTCTTCATTGAATAGGCTTTGCTCAGTTGACTATATTTATGGGGGGTTATTTCCAAGTTCTTCTCCAGTGATCTCTTTGTTTGGTCTTTTGCCAGTACCACATTATCTTTATTATTGCAGCTTCATAGTAAATCTGAAAGTCAGGTAGTGTCAGTCCTCTGACTTTATCCTTCTTCAATATCATGTTCGCTATTTTGGGTCTTTTGCCTTTCCATATAAATTGCGGAATCATATTGTCTATATCCACAAAGTAACTTGCCAGCATTTTGATTGAGATTGTCTTTGGTTTTGTCCGGGTAATGCTGGCCTCATCAAATGAATTAGGAGGTGTTCCCTCTGCTTCTATTTTCTGAAACAGATTGTGGGATATTGATACAATTTCTTCCTAAATATTTGGTAGAATAAACCAGTGAAACCATGTGGGCCTTGTGCCTTCTATTTTGAAGTGTTATTGCTTAAGGATTCAATTTTGTTAAGAGACCCAGGCCGGTTTATTAAATGTTTCTCCTTGTGTGAGTTTCGGTAGAGTGTGTCTTGCAGGGTGTCGATCTGTTACATCTAAGTTATGGAGTACTCTAACCAGGAGTTTTTATGTTCTTAGGTTTTGGGAGTTTTCTATTTGATTGTTTTTTAATCTTGTCCCTTGTCGTCATTTCTTTCATTAGTCCCAATTTTCAATCTACTGCCACATGTTCTCCACTGGACTATTTTCTAGATTATTTCCTATGTTTCAGCACCGTGCAAGGAACATAGTATATACTCAATAAATTTTAGCTGGCTCAGTCACCTCAGCAGTAGTTCTCAGCAGTTCATAAAGCACTTCTGTGTTCTTTATCTCCTTTGACCTCTGTGTACATTAAGCTGGGGAAGTAGTGAGATCCCCATGTTGCTCTGAGGAAAGTGCTTTCTTAGTCTGCTCGATTAAGTGGCCATAGCTGGAACTTGAACCGAGGTCTTCCAACTTCGAAGTTTAGGTACCTTCTGTACGCAGCATCAGCCCTGGCGTACTTCAGATCCTCCTCCCTTCACCAGGTCCCCTGGAGAGAAGAGATGGAGTGACAGTTACTTAGACGAGCACTTGCTCAGACAGATACTGTTTCTCCAGAGAAGATGTTCTCATGATAAGAGGTTCTCAAAGAACTTCTTGACCTCTAAATGTTTATTCAAACTGTTGCTTGGAACCTGAATTGTGCAGGCTGTTTCCGTGTGCAGTAGATGGTAAGTTAGTTGGGAGTGTTTTTAAGGGCCTATATTTATGTTACACAGATGCGGCCCTCACAGTTTGCTTTTATTGAGCTTTACTCTACGGCAAAGAGTAACTCTTGGCTTCTGAGAAGCTGTTTGTGACTGTCTTACTGAGGAAATAAAGACAGACAAATGGTTTATGTACTAACCTGCGGAGAGCATTATTCATATTTTAAAGTAGTGCTTGATTAGGAAAGATTTTAATTACAAAACAAACCACATACATGCTACAGTAGGTCCCAGAAAGCAAGAGCGGGGAAAAAGTGGCCGTCACATCTTTTTCTAAAGAGCTTTTTTAAAAATCAGGTTTGTGCGAAGTACCCAAGTGTGTTCTTCTTTTATGGTTTACAAATAAGTTGAAGACAAACCTCAGCAGTTATTCATTGCTGAAGCATCTAACTGACATCTTTGGAAAATAATTTGAAAAGCTATTGGATTGCATACATGCTGTGCTAGAAGGCTTGAGCTCCCTTTTGCCCTCTATAATTTATATGTTGTCCCAGCATGAGGTAATTTTCATGATTTTGCCTTTAAATTATGCATATTAAAGTGAAATGTACTGATACAAATATAGACATGACCTATAAAGATTTCTTCCTTTTCCCAGAATTTAACCTTTTAAAGACCTTTTTATTCTCCAAACCACCCTTGTCAGAAACAAATGACAAAGCTTGTCTGTGCTAAAGCTATATTAATGTATTGAATGCACACCTTACAGTAGCTACTATAATATGCTTTTTATAATAAGGTATCACACTGTCCCTTGATACTTTGAGAAATAGGTCTATTTATTAAGAATTTGACCAAAAGCATAATTGAGTATAAGTTCAGAAGCATTAACAAGGATCTATTTTCATGCAAAAAATTTTTTTTTAATTATCTCGTGAGTATATGGCCTGCGTTATTTTTCTAATAAAAGATTAGTCTGAGATATCTAAAGTCGGGCCTTTTGTAAATGGTCCGCACATGTTTGCTCTCTAGCTGTGAAACAGAAGATGTCCCCATTAAGCTTCAGTGACAGTTTAATCCAAACTTATAAACCTGTTAGTTAGTACACAAGTACATAGTTTTTCCGTGCCTTTCATTTCTTAAGCATAACCTCAGCAGCAGGGCCCAGGAACCTACGGCAGACACGGTTGTGCTGCTCTAGACCGACCGCAAGTACTACAAACCGATCTTGGTTAGAAACTGTACCCACCCAGTCTTCCAAGAGCCGTCATCGGAGTCTAAAAGAGACAAAGAAGGAAATGCTCAGACTGTGCTACAAGAGCAGGAAGACAAGGTTTCCTCTCGTATTTCTCAACCTCTCTTCTGCGTTATTCCAGCTTTACATCTTAATATCCGAACTCACAATTACTTTTAATGCACCAAGATTTTTTTTTAAAGATTTTATTTCTTTATTTCAGAGAGAGAGCGCATGCACAAGTGGCAGGGGGCAGAGGGAGGAGCAGACTCCCCACTGAGCAGGGAGCCTGGTGTGGGCTTGATCCATCCCAAGACCCCAGGATCACAACCTGAGGTGAAGGCAGACGCTTAACTGACTGAGCCACACAGGTGCCCCTAACGCACCAAAACTTTAATAACAGCCACTCCCTAAGAAGTAACCGGAAATGTTACCCATATTTTCCAGCAAACATTAGCTTATTATTTAGTTTATTAGTTTATGTATCTGTACTTGGGAGACCAGTATAACATGTTAATTAAAAAACCTGGTTTCTGGTGTGCCTGGGCAGCAGTCCTTTGGGGGTCCAACTCTGGAGTTCAGCTCAGCTCATGGTCTCAGGGTCATGGGATCGAGGCCCATGTTGGGGGGCTCAGCACAGTGTCTGCATGGATTTCTCTCTTCCTTTCCCCCTCCCCACTGCATGCCCTCTCTCTCCCTCTCTCTCATCTTTAAAAAACAAAACAAAACAAAAAAACCACATGATTTCTGAAGTACCTAGATTCAAGTCCCAATTTATCTGCTTACTAGTTCTGTGATCTTAGAGAATTTTACTTAGCCTTTCTGAGCTTGAATTTCTTCATTTATAAATGTTCTAGAAGGAACGTAATGATACGACACATAAATATCAGCTATTTTCATCGTGGCTGTAGAGTTAGGCTCTCCTTTTGGGCATGGGAGAGTCATTTATGTCAGACATAACCTCATATTAGAGTAAAGTAATAGGCTTGACATACTCAGTTATTAGCAATGTTTTAATTATAATTCTCAGCCTAGCCAAAGGTACAGTAAAATGAGCACACAAATATGCTGATGGAGATAAAAGTTGCATAATACAACTTTGTGGTAGAGCAGTTTGGCAGTACTCATAAAAATCTTCTTTAATCTGTAATTCCCTTTCTAGAAATCTCCTCTAAAGAAAGAATCAGAGATTCAGACCAAAATTTACAGCTACCAGCATTTAACTGTCACGAGTGGGATTTGGGAAGAGGGAGGCAAACTTAAATGTCTAACAAGAGAGAATGGTTGAATGACACGTGGTATTTTCATATTATTCATACTCCGTGGTTGTTATGAAATATTTACTGATACTGCTCACAATATAATATCATGAAAGTATGTAAAATACTCATATTCTCTACACTAAGAAATCTCTCTCTCTCTCTTACCCTTTCTCTCCTTTTCCAGAAACAAGACTGGAAAACAGTACCCATAGTATTTATCTCTGTGTGGCTGGATTTCAGTTTTTTGTGTCTGTTTATTATTCATTTCTGTATACTTCAGTGTTTTCCAAATTGTACAGAATAAACAAGTTACTTGGCATACCTCAGAGGAAAAGCGGTGGAGGAGAGATTGGGTGTCTAGGTATCTGTTGTTTATCAGTAGGGACTTTATTGAAAAAAGCTTTGAAAAACTGAAAGCTGCTCCTTGGATCCAGAAAGTCTTGTCTCCTACACTGAGCAATTCCATTTAGTTGTAGGGGCCAGGCAATGGCCAAATGTGGGTCATGTTGGACAGGTTCCGATATTCAGGTGAACGTTATTTGAATGTAGCAGACAAATAAGGGAGCAGAGAGGGACAGGTTATGTTTAATATGAAGGGGAGGAATCTTCTTGCCAAAACAGAACCAGGGTGAACTTTAATGAAACTTGCAAAAAATATTGTCAAGTAAGGGGCTTATCTCACTTAAATTTTATTTATCTTTTTCAAATATTTGTGATGGCCGGAGGGCAACCGATATGCATTTCCAGTGGAAGGTTCATAGAGGAATAAATACTTTGTGACTGTAGAAAAAGTATTTGAGTATTCAACATTTTCCGATAACATATATTAATCTTGAGATACAAAGAACAGAATTAAACATTTTTGCAACTTTTTTCTAATTAGGATCCGGTTTATGGAAAAGGAAAACTTGGAGAAATCCAGGGACTTATTCTGGGAATGTTGGATACCTTTAACTATGAACAAGTAAGCTACTTTCTATTTCTAAGACTGTCCTAAGGTAAAAAGAAGCTCTTTCTTTTTCTATGGAGCTATACTTTTTCTTTAAAAATTCCTCTCTCTTTAATGGAAGTTTGGTAGCTTGAATTGTATGCTTTTTAAAAAGTTTTTAAATCTCTTGGCATTTATATATTATACACACACGCACACACACATACACACATAGATATTCTAGAACGTGGAAATGCATCAAACTTGGACTCATTTTATTCATTTGATTCATTAGCAACGGACCAGTTCCTTTTTTTCCAAATGAAAAGTGTGAGAAACTTTCTGAACAAAAAATTTAATGCAAAGATGTAACCCATGAAAAGAGTCAGCATGAGTATAGAGAATTGAAGGAAAAAAATTCCTTTTCTTTTAAACATTCTGAAGCAGATAATTACCACTAACCAAAAATCGTCATTGGTTTTCCTCTAACTCAGGACTGTCTATAGCATTAATTCTCAGTAGGAGCCAGCATGGTATACAGATTTTTTTCCTTAGTATGGATCAAAGTGACTCATAAAGCCACCTAGGAAAAGCACCATTTAGGCATGTTAGATACAGTATCTGCTTTTTCAATAACCCAAAAGAAGAATAGAAAAATTGGGGGTGACAGCTTTTCTTAGGGAATATGCAGTGAAAGAGACACCCCTGCAGGCATGGACTCCATGTTGGCAGAAGGGAAGCTTGAGCGCAAGGCAGGAAGTTCTTGCAGATTCTTCGAAGAGGAGGAAAAGATGGGGTTGATTGGAAAGAATTACAGTGGTAAGACCGTTAGGCCTAAAAATTCTGCTTTACAGATAAAATTAAAGGGCTAGCAAGGAGGATGGGCTGTATGTCTTCCCCCTTTGGGACTGCACATCTAAACGATATATATGAATATTGAGAATTAGATATGAAAGCACATTACTTAGTTATTAGTATGAAAGCAATACTTTACAAGCACACAAAGCCTTAAAATGACTTAATGTGATAGCTATGAAAATGTCTCTGTGTGACTTACTGACAGATGTCACAGTCTTAAGTAGATTCAAATGACTTGTAAGTGCTGGTGAGGAAAATGTGATCTCTGCCCAAGGGAGATGAAAACTGAGTAATGGCCATTAGCCTTTTCAGTGAAAGGTTATTTGAAATATTGCCACAGAAGCAGTTTCTATAAAAAACAAACAACAACAACAGGATTTTTTGGTTGTTTGTTAATGCTTTGAGTCATTCAGAGGGAACTTATTACAGAAATAAAATAAACAAACAGGTTTGGGTTTATCAAGTCATTCGAAAGCCATCAGTACTGAATTAAGCCACAGAATGGCAGAGCACACATTTCTCAGTAGAAACTAATGACAGCCTTTTAATAAGGATTTTGAGAATGTAAGCAGTTGTCATTACTTGCACGTCAAAGTTAACCACTGAAGTTTGGGAGTATTTGGTGTTTGTTTTATCAATGTTTTGCCTTCATAGTCTATTCTAACTTCAGTTGTTTGTGTTGAAAACTCAACAGTGCTATTTCTCCCTCACCTCCTTTGTCTCTTTCACTTAATAAGCCATTTGTCTGTGTGTATTGTTTTGGTCTTTCACAGACCCTGCTGGAAACAACTACTAGCCTTCTAAACCAAGATCTGCATTGGTCATTGTGTAACCTGAGAGCTTCAGTCACCAGAGGACTGAATCCCAAGCAGGATTACTGCTCCATATGTTTGCAGCAGTACAAGAGACGCCAAGAAATGGCTGATGAAATCATTGTCTTCAGGTGAGCAAGAGAAAGGAAATGTTGTACAGCATGGTGTGTGACTTGTATGGTATTACGAGGCAGGGATACACGTGCATACACAGCCCTAGGCAATCACTCTAGCAGTGAACAAAACAAGGCAGAGTTCCTGTCATGGACTTTAACATTCTGCGTAGGGGTTGGGAGAATATATAGGTGGTGACGATATAAGATGGACTCTGGGCCCAAACTTTTTGAGTTCAGATCCTGATTCTACCACTTACTACCTGTGAGACTTCGGACATGTCATTTAATCTCTTTACATCGTAGTTTCCTCATCTATAAATTGGGATAATAATGACCTTTTCCTTAGGGTTATGTGATGATTACAGGTGTCATCGTACTGACATATAGTAAGCACTGTATAAGTGTTATAGCTTCTATAATAGACACAAGAAGACTAGTAGATTTGATGGTTGGAAAGAGAAGGAGTTCTCATCACACAAAGAGTCCATTCATTCAGCACCTATTTATTGAGCTCATACTGTGTGCCAGGCACTGTTCGAAGGGTTAAGGTACAGCATGAACAGGACAAAGGATCTGTTCTGATGGAGTTTACATCCTAGTGGCAGGGACAGACAAACAAGTAAAATGCCTGCTAGTGATCGTGGCAGGTGGGGGAGGATATGGTATATAGGGTGATCAGGAAAAGCGTCACTGATACAGTGACTTAATAACAGACAATTTAAAAATTAATAAAAATGTAATAATTGCCATGAATAAAATAAAATATGATGTAAAGGAATGTTGGGAGCTACTAATTTCCAAAGAGTAATTAGGGAAAGTCTCACTAGTTTAGTGACATTTGAGTAAAGACCTAAGGGAAATGGCCATGCAGTACCAGGGAGAAGGTGCCCCAGGCAGAGAATCAGCAAGTGCGGAAACAGTGAGGCTGGAGCATAGTCCATGAGCTTAAGGAGTCGTGAATGAGTGGGCTTGTGTTGGCAGGGTATAGTGAAGGAAAGGAAAGATGATAAGAGATGGCTTCAGAGGAAGAACAGGCCAAATCATGTAGGAACTGGGTCATTATGAATATTTAAAGTTCTACTCTGAGATGAGAAGCCATTGGATAGTTGAGGATAGGTTTGACATAATCTGGCCTATGTCTTAAAGATCACTTTGCTATGTTAAGAATGAATTACAGACAGTCAAGGTTGAAAGTGAGGAGACCAGCTAGGTTATTGCAGTAATCCAAGTGAGAGATGGCCCAAGGTTGTAATGAAATAAGAAGTGGTAGGATTTGGGATATATTGTGAAGTAGAGCTGATAAGATTTCTTTCTAGATTGGATGTGAGGTGTGAAAGAAAGAGAATGGTCAAGGATGATGCCAAAGTTTTTGGCCTGAGGGGCGCCTGGGTGGCTCAGTTGTTAAGCATCTGCCTTCTACTCAGGTCATGATGCCGGGGTCCTGGGCTCGAGCCCCGCATCAGGCTCCCTGATCAGTGGGAAGGGAGCCTGCTTCTCCCTCTCCCACTCCCCTTGCTTGTGTTCCCTCTCTCGCTGTGTCTCTGTCAAATAAATAAATAAACTTAAAAAAAAAAAAAAGTTTTTGTCCTGAGCAACCGGAAGAACGTAGTTGCTTTTTACTGAGATGTGGAAGGTTGGCTGAGAGCCATGCAGTGGGGTTAGAGCAGAGTGGAGATCAAGAATTTGGTTCGACCTGTGTTAAGATTAAGATGCCTATAAGACTTCCCATCTGTATGTAGGTGGTGTCTTAAAGCTATGAAGCCGAAAGTAATCACCGAAGGAGCAAAGCATAGCTATAGAAGAGAAAGAGTAGTGAAAGACTGTAGAAAAGAATTGGCTTCTGAGCTCATCCAACATTTCAGGTTGGAGAAATGAAGAGGAATCCGTATAGATGACGGAGAATTCTATTCACCACTCACTTCTGGGAAGCTCATTTAGTAATCAACAGGGAATTTCTTCTTATGGATAGTGTAAGAATTTACGGTAGCACTGACATTTTTGTAAATACTTAATCAGATCACAACTGTTGCTTTGGATTTGGTGAGGCCAACCACTCATGTTATCAAGCTACTTAAAGCATTATAATTTTCCCCAATTGCATTTTTTATACTATCTAAAAATATTTCATAGTTTGAGAAATGAACAGAAGTTCAAGTCCTGTCTCTGGTGGTTTGTAATCAGAGTACTATGATTCTATTACTACTCACAACTTAAGTGTACAGATATGTGAGTCCAGATTTTAAAAGAGAGGACAGCAACAAGTAAATTTCCTTTCTTCTTAACTATACCACAGTCAGTGTGTTCCAGCTTAACGGAATCCTTTTCACTTATAAATACACTCTAACATACCATATGTTTGTGGATTTCATGATGGGAAAAGTGCAAATTGGTTGCCTTCATTTTGCAGCTGTGGCCATTTGTACCACTCATTCTGTCTGCAAAACAAAGAGTGCACCATAGAGACCGAGGGGCAGACCAGATGGACATGCTACAAATGCAGCTCAAGTGCCAAAGTAGGGAAGTTAAGTGAAAATTCATCTGAAATTAAAAAGAGGAAGACAGCCCCATCCCAGGTAAGACTTGTTTTCATGACAAGATGGAGTTAGTCTTTTCTTACCAATGTCTTTCAGGCCTGGCCCCATTTTTCTTGTAGGCCTCCACAAATTTACCTCTGGGTGTCCAGTGCATGGCGTCTTCTGTTCAGCCCTATTCAGTATTTGAAGACCCTCCCCTCTTTGCCCCACACTGAAAAACAGGGACTTAGGAGCAAGAGAAGACATTTTCTGCCCTTAAAAAGTGTAAGAGCTAGTTGAACAGAAGGGATGTACCCGCATGAGTCGGCTGAGGAGCCTTTGACCAAGCACAAGGTCAGCAAGTCCAGATGCTGTAGTCCTCACGGTAGCTGTGTGCCGAAGAGTGCAGAGCTGTCACTCGGAAGTGGGACTGGCGGGCAAGGTAAGTACGCAACGTGCTCTGTACGTGGTTTCCTCAGCTGGGTGCCTTTCCTCAAAGGACGGCATGCAGTAGTGTTCATCTGAGAAATTGGCATTGCCTTTGGAGTATCTACTAATGGAGTAGATACAACTTTTGTTCATTTTACAGCCTTTCTTTTCTTCTTAAGCAGGTAGTAGTGCAGTTGAGCTCCACTGCTTACTAACTTTTGGGAGAACAGAACTTGACAACACGAAGGGCCCAGTGTGGAGGAGGAGCAGTTGCTAGCTGCTATGACTTGATCATTATTCTGTTCTCAATTTATTTCCTCTTCAGAGTAAGAAGAGGTGTCACATTTGCTGTTTCTTGCTCCTTCCTCTGTGCCCCTACCCTGTAGTTGGCCTTAACATCACTTCGTGAGAAGTTGAACTTGTTGATTTTCTCTTTGTTTCATCAACCTTCAGTGCTGTTTTAGAAGTAGACCCAGAAAAAAAACTGTCTTAGCTTCTCCCAGATAACAGTTGAGAATTTTTATACTCCGGTGGTAGGCATGCGTTTCTAGTTACGTGCTGTGTATGGGACAGCATGCTAGGCACTGGGCCGAGTGCTAGGGATGCAGCGGTAGACAAGACATTTTGTCTTGTGGAGTATATAACCAATGAGGTTACAAACAGATTTTGAGTTAGTATTCTCAAGTTCTTTCTGACATCAAATATGTGGTATTTTTTTCAACACCAGGTCCAACACTAATTCTATCCATACTTTGGACACCAGCTAAGTGTCCAATAATTCACTTCCAACACTAACTACCAGGAGTTAGCATCAGATTCCATGGGTTGAAGGATTCATTCACACAAGACTACCCTTACTTCAAACACCACTTGCATATGGAATGCCCCAGTTACCCACCCTTCTGTCTGACTTGGCAGACTCAGAGGTTCCCATGATCAACCCCCCTGTAGTCTAATAATTCACTAGAGCAACTCCTAGAACTTAGGAAAATGCTTTACATTTACCTGTTTATGAAAGGATCCAACTCAGGAGCAGCCAAATGGAAAAAATGCACAGGACGAGGTATGGAGGGGAGAAGGGTGCTTCCCTGTCCTCTCCCAGCACGATACCTTCCCAATACTTCAATACGTTTGCTAACTCAAAATCTCCTTGTACCTGGCCATTTGAGGGTTTCTGTAGAGGTCTCATTACATAGGCATAATTGATTAAATCATTGGCCATTGGTGATTAAACTCAATCTCTAGCCTCTCTCCCCTCCCCAGAAGTTGGGGGTGGGGCGTCAGGGTAGGGGATGGTAGAGCTGAAAGTTCCCACACTCTAGTGACTAACCCCCAACCTGAAGCCATCTTGGGGACCAGAGATACCAGTCATCTCATTGGCATACAAAAAGCACTCATCACTCCAGAGATTCCAAGAGTTTAAGGAGCTGTGTACCAGAAACCAAGGACAAAAACCAAATATATATATTTTAAAGTATATATATATATTTTAAAGTGTATATATATATATATATATATATATATATTTTAAAGTGTATATATATATATATATATATATATATATATATATATATATATATATATTATGCCACAATTATTTACAGATGAACTGTGCTGTAAGAGCAGGTAATAAGCAGACTTAATCAACATGGGAAATCATGGAAGGCCTTCCTAGAAGTGTCATGTTAGCTGCCTGGAGGAAAAAGGGAAGTAAGGTAGACAAATTTAGGTGCAATGGTACGTAGAATGAGGGCTACTCTAGGCCAAGGAAACAATATAGATAGAACAGACATAGTATCTCTGCTGTGAAGCTAGACATTGAGCATGACTAGATCAAGAACATGAGAGAGTGAGTGGTATGAGGTGAGGCTGCTGTGGTAAAAAGGAATCATATTAATTACTTTGGTGATTGTACCAGAGAAACAGGGAGGCCCAGTCAGTTAAGTGTCTGCCTTCAGCTCAGGTTATGACCGACCCCAGGGTCCTGGGATCAAGCCCAAAGTAGGGCTCCCTGCTTGGTGAGGCGCCGGCTTCTCCCTCTTCCCCTGCAGCTCCCCTTGCTTATGCTCACTCACTCACTCTCTCTGTCAAATAAAGTCTTTTTTAAAAGGAAAAAAAGGGGGGGTTTAAGAGGTTTTAAGGAAGGAGTGATATCTGATCAGAATAGCAATTTTTTCCAGAGCAGTATTCTTAGAGCACTCTAACTGCAGTGTAGAAAATGGATTAGAAGGGAAGCAAGAACAGATGTAGAGAGACCCAAGAATATTGAAGTAATTTAGAGGAAAGAAGTGATAACTTGTACTGGAATGATGGAAGTTGGTATAGAGAAAATACTACATATTTGAGATGTTTATGAGATGTGCGCAAACATCAGAATAATTAATATGGTCCCTGCTTTCCTCACCACCTGCATCTCAGGCCACTCTCTTTTCACCTTCTCATCCAGTCACGCTCAGCTTCCCGTTCCGTGCTCTTTTCTGCTTCACAGCATTTAATTGAGAGAGAATTTATCAGGACTTGGTGATAAACAAATGTGTTGGATGGGCAGGTGAGACAAAGGGAGAAGTCAAAAATAGTACCCAGATTTCTTACTTGAACAATTGATGGATGATGGTACCATTTACTGAGATAGGAAGCAGTAAACAAAGAACAGACTTGGGAATAAGAGAATTCATTGCTGAATTTAGAGACTTTGGCAGGACAATACAGGTAAAGATGTTGAGTGTGGTTTCCAGCTTGAAAATTTTATTAACTAGTCATCCAAAATGCATCCTTGTTTGCATTTAGGGAAGGAAAGACAGGCCTTGTGATTTCCAGCATGTTTCCAAGCTGAATCCAAATTCTTATGCAAATTCTCAAGTCACATCTTGGGGCATTTTAGTTTTTTTTTTTTTTTTTTCTATCAATTCTGTCCTATTCATAAACCAATTTATGATTGTATTATATAATTGTTTGGATATTACCAATTAAAATTTTCTTTTTAGACAGTCCTGAGCAGCTAAAATAGACCTTTTTTCTTTTTTAAAAAATAAAATTATGTTTTATACATGTAACTACGTATTTTAATACATAATTTCCAAACAGTAAAATTTACGTTCCATGAATTTTGACAATCACCTTTACAATCAAGATATAGTATTACTACCTATTCTCAGATGTCTCCCATATCTCCTTGTAGTCAACTTTCGCCCTACTCTCAATACCTGGCAACCACAGATCCATTTTGAGTTCATTTTTATTAGGCTACAAGATAAGGATTGGAGTTTATTCTTTTGCATGCGGTTATCCACTGAACTGCCTTTGTACCTTAGTCAACAATCCATTGACTATGTATGTGTAGGTTTATTTCTTGATTTTGTATTCTTCCAGTGGTCTATATACCTATCCTTTCTCAGTACTGTGGTTTTATAGTAAAACGTGAATATTAGGTGGTATGAGTCCTCCAACTTTATTCTTCTTACTAACATTTGACTATTCTGATTCCTTTGCTTTTTCTATGTAAAATTTAAAATCAGCTCATCAATTTCTACCAAAAAGTCATGCTGGGATTTTTATTGGGATTGTGTTAGATCTGTTGATTGATCAATTTGGGGAGGGTTGATATTTTAACAATATTGAGTCTTGCAATTCATCAACATGGTATATCTATCAATTTATTTCAATCTCTTTTTATTGATTTCACCAATGTTTTATAGTTTTTGGCATGTAAATCTTACATGTTTTGTTTTTAAGATTTATTTCTAAGTATGTAATGACCTTTGATGTATTATATATGTTACTGTTTTATATTTTGCTTTCTAATTATTCATTGCTAGAATATAGAAATGCACCTTATTTTGGTATATTGATCTTGTATCCAGTGACCAGTGACCTTAAAAAGCTTACTTATTAGTACTAGTATTTTTTTTAATAGGTTCTTTGGTCTTTTCTACATAGACAGTCATATCATATGCAAATAAAGACTTTTATTTTTTCTTTGCAATCTTATGCCTTTTATTTCTTGCCTTATTGCATTGACCTTCAGTATGTGTTGAATAGGAATGGCAAGAAGAAACCTCTTTGCCTTGTTACTGATCTTAGGTAGAAAATGTCAAATTTTTCATCAAGTATGATGTTAATTACAGACTTTGTGCGTGTAACCTTTATATCATGTTTTAGGAAGTTCTTTTTTATTCCACATTTGGCTGAGACTATTCCTAAGTATGTGTCGAATTTTGAAGCCATTTATACTACATTGGTTGCCTCATACCCACATCCACATGCCTCATACAGTGAAGAAAGACAGGAATCTCTCTCACTGACTTTCTTCCTGCCTTCTCTCAGAGCACCTAGAAAGGGGGAATTCTCTTCAAATTGGACCTACATGTCAAAGGCAGCTTTATTTCTGAAGCTATTTGAGGCTCTCCCATTCTGGAAGGGAGAAGAGATGACTCAACCTTTTTGTTGTTTAGGAAACTCCAGTAAGATTACTGGTCAGTTCCTTTTGGAAATCTTTTTTGGATACTTCCTAATAATGAAGCAGTGATTCTCGAATCATATAAAGTAATAGTTCTCTAATGAGAACTCTTTGGGATTTCTTAACTTTTCTCCTAGCTGTCTTTGTCTCTTATTTTTATTACTAAGACATTGTAAAAAGATCTAGTGGATTGGTAACACAAGAAGGGAAGAAAAAATGAAATGTATCAAACATATACCATAGATGTGTTTATGCTAATCTTCACAATTTTACAAGGGTGATGTAGTCCCTGTTTTACAGCTAAAGGAACTATATGCAGCTCAGAGAGGGAGACTGGTACCTGACCTCAGTTTGTGTAGGACCAGCATCACCCCCAGTTTTCCTGCCTCCAGCCTGTTCTATTTTTAGCATTTTGGCTTTATTGAAACCTGGTAAGACTGATTTTTAAAATACCTCCGTACCATATTGGCTGTGCTAATTAAGATTTCTTACCATGTGTGAGCCATTCCATTTTTTAAAAAAATATTTTATTTATTTATTTGACAGAGAGAGAGAGACCACAAGTAGGCAGAGAGGCAGGCAGAGAGAGAGGAGGAAGCAGGCTCCCCGCTGAGCAGAGAACCCAACACGGGGCTCGATCCCAATACCCTGGGATCATGACCTGAGCCGAAGGCAGAGGCCTTAACCCACTGAGCCACCCAGGCGCCCCTCCATTTTTAATTATAAGAAAATTTAAAATGAAAATATTACTTTTGTATTTGATGGCTTTTATTAAATTTTATTTCATGAAAGTTCTACTCTGGGGCACCTGGGTGGCTCAGTGAGTTAAGCATCTGCCTTTGCCTCAGGTCATGATCTCAGGGTCTTGCAGGGTCAGCCCTGCATTGGGCTTCTGCTCCGCGGGGATGCTTCTCCCTCTCCCGCTGCTCCTCTCCATTCTCCTTGTGTTCTCTCTCTCTAAATCTTTAAAAAAGAAAGAAAAGAAAGTTCTCCTTTGCTCACTTAATTTCCTTTGAAAACTCTCTCAGCCCTGCTCATTAAGTTCCAAGCATGGAGGAGAACAGAAGTGAGGGCCCCAGTGACTCCAAAATCCAGCTGAGGTTGTGTGTCAGCTCCCACTCGTTGCTCTCCACTCCCAAGAGACACAGTGCATTTGAACCTTCTCCCTGCCTCTGTAACATGATCCTTCGGTACGGTTGCTTTTTGTTTCCTTCTTTTCCAAGACTTGTGATGATTTTTCACTTGTTCAGTTTCTGACTCCAGCCCAACAAGCTGCAACAGTTACCCTCAAAACTGAGGCTCTGGTGGACAAGGCCTGCCTTCTTCCTGCTCCTTACCTCATTTCTCATTGTGCACAACTGGTCAGTGTACATAAACAATAACTCTGACATATCAGTTGCCTCCCAACAGCATGTCTGCACAGACACGATAGGGAGTTATGCCCCCAGAAAGCCCGCTCTCCTCACTCTGGGATAACTACTTTTATTCCTTATGAGCAGGAAAAAATCACTCAAGTTTCTTTCTTTCCTTCCTTATCTCCTCTCCTTGCTCCAGGTTTACGACAGCTCAATCTGAAATGTTCAGATCCATAAATAGATCTTGCAAGTCTGTCTGATTTTCTAGTTTGATTTCCATAACCTATTACCCACAAATGAACTACATTGGAGAAATTAATTTCAACTGAAGTATGTTATCATTCTTATCGTTTTCTCTGCAAATGTTATTCCCATATGCTATATAATATAATATAATATAATATAATATAATATAATATAATATAATATAATATAATATATAATGGTTTTCTTGGATTATTTGCTTATTCCTTTATTAAATATATAGTAGCAAATAACCATCTTCATTGGCACTGATGAGCAATAGAAGAAATTAACTTGCAATTCATTTTCAAAATAATTGTTGATCAACAGGCAACATGCTGTAAATTCAAGGAAACATAATTGAAGATTTACTAAATTGTAGTTTTAATATTATATTATTAACATGGCTTAGAATTTTTGAGAGCTGGTATTAAGCTAACACTTTTTTTTTTTTAAGATTTATTTAGAGAGAGGACACATGAGTGGGAGAAGGGGCGGAAGGTGAGGGAGAGAGAATCCTCAAGCAGATTCCCCACTGAGCATGGAGCCCAATGCGGGGCTCAATCCCAGGACCCTGAAATCATGACTTGAGCCAAAATTAAGAGTCAGGCACTCAACCGACTAAGCCACCCAGGTTACCCCTCAGCTAACACATTTTATGTGCCAGAACTATTCAAATTGTTCCTTTTAAAACTTCAAAAAACAAGAGCATTTAGAGACTCATTAGAAAGTTTTATAACCTATTGCTTGATATCTTTACAGAGTTGGATAAATCATCTCTTATTGGTAGAAAGGCATGTATATTAGTCAAATATCAATCCCCCCCATAAGAGATAAATATCTGAGAAGAGGATTGGAAATAAACATTTAGCCACCTCCTCATCTTTTAATAATCAGAACAGGAAAGAATTAAGTGAAATAAGCTGATACTTTTCTTGGTACTTTGAGTTGGTTTTATTTCTTGATTTTTAGAGTTGTCTAAGAAAATGTTTTATCTTTTGGAGTAGATTTATAAATACTGTCAGAGGGAAGTATTTACAACTTCCAAGAAATTATTCAATAAACGACATTTATTTGTGCTCACTGGTCATAGTTTTTTATTAACTATTGCCCATTGCTTATTTAGTTTGGATCCCCACTGTAAATTAGAGATTTGGTTTAGAGGCTGTTTAATGAAACTGGAACACTGGTATTAATGTCTGTTTTCATTTGTCCATTTTTAACAAGTGTTAGTTCCCCATTATAAACAAGTTAAATGAAAACTAAATGCTAAAACATTGGAATTTGGTGACAGCAACATTTCTCCAGAGAATATCCTATAACTTAAATTTACAAATTAAATGAGGCTTAATAGTATCTTAGAAGTGCAGAGAGGTGATAAATGATTCTAATTTAAATGAATCTCTTTGAGGAGACTTTTGCCCATTTTACAATAATCTTGTTATTATACCCTAGTATTTAGTGATTCATTCGGGCCAAATGCTATGTTCTTGGACTAAGTATACATTACTGAACAACCCCCCCTCCCAAAACCGAAAATATATTTCCTACTATTATGTAGCTTACCGTGTAGGAAGAGAGCTAGACAATAATTGTAAACAAACTATACCAGATTTGTCATTCCAACTTGTGATAGGTTGTGAGTGCTATCAGGGTGAAGACTAGAATGTCGTGGGAAGAATGACATGAGGGGCAGCCTGCTTTGGAGCGTGGTTGGGGGAGCTCCATTGCAGAGGTGGTATTTAAGGTCTGAAAGACCTGAAAGATAGGAAGATGCCAGCCCTGTGAAGACTGTGCAAGCAGGGGAACAGTAAGCACGGAGGAACCGAGGAGAGGAATGACGTGTTCGAGGAACCGAGAGAAGCTCAGTGGCGGAACCGAGAAACCAAAGGGGAGCGTGGCAGGGAATGAGGTTGAAGAGGTAGGACCTTGTCCCGAGGAGCCGGGAGGGTCTGGTGAAGAGTTTGCTTTTTACTCTTAAAGTAGTAGGCAACACTGAAGGGTCTGGAACAGGGGACTGCTGCAGTCCGTTTGGGAAATGGATCAACAGCTGCATCATGATGAGCAGCTCTGTCGTCACTGCTGCCCGCACGGTTTGGAAATCGGATGCTTCAGGTCCTGGAAATGGGCTCACTTCCCTTTGATCCAGGGATGGCTTGTGTCTGGGATGACCAGAGGATAACAGTAGTGCCCAAACAGTAGTGTTTTGAGTCTTTATGGAGAGCCAAAGCCTTGATGGGAATGTGGGCAAATGACATTTGAAAATTCTGTTGTTCAGTGAAACGTGAAAAATGTTCAACTCTATCAGTGAGCAAAGAAATACAAATTAAAACAGCAGTATGATGCCATTTCTTAAACTTACTGAACTGGCAAACTTTAAAAATGCCAACGATAAACTGTCCTACATTTCAAAATACATACGCATTTACGTGGATGAGGATGTGAAGAGACACTTTCTGCATGACCATTGGGACTGCATATTGCCACAGGTCTGCAGTCCCCTAGGCAAGTGCCTCTGACCAGATAGGTTTCAGAAGTGAGAATTTCTCTGATTTTAGATTTTGTTTTAGAAGGTAATATAGGGACTTCAGCTTCTGACAGGATTCATTCGGAGTCTCCCAGGGGAGCACAGACAACATATATACAGCAGTGGTTCTCAAGACAGTGGACATCTAGCAGTGAGGGAGCGTGACTCCGGAGAGACGAGAAACGGGTGACGTGAGCCCAGACTCGTCCCTAGTGTACTGCCAGGGGAAGTTTCCACGCCCTCGCCCAGGGAGGGGAAACTGAGGCAGAGCTCACCAGTCTGTCAGAGTCGAGGAGACAGAGCTGGAGTCCAGGGCAGCAAGGTGGCTGGAGTTTGCAGAACAGCATGGATGGGAGAGAGCTGCCCAGAGATCTGCACAAGACAACTTTCAGTATCAAGCTGAATACCGTCCACTGCGTGAGGAAATAGTATAGTATACACTCGAGGCCAGAAGAAGAACCACACAAAAGGCTTAGAGTAGCAGTGCCCCCAGATTCACACAGAGCCAGGAATACTGCTGGCCAGGGGCACTGCATACTTCTCCGGGTGCACTGAGTACTAAGTCCCATCTGAACCTTAGTACTGGGGGGAAGTTAACCCTAGACTAACCGCAGCTCTGATCCCACCTAACAAAGCTGAAACGCAAAACCTAAAAAAGATCCAATTATCTAACAAAGCTGAAATGCAAAACCTAAAAAAGATCCAATTATCTCCAAGTATTTCTTTAAGTTTTGGGGTTTTTTTGTTTGTTTTGTAGTAATCTGCGTATCCAACGTGGTGTTTCAACTCACGATCCTGAGATGAAAGGTCACATGCTCCTCCGGCTAAGCCATCCAGGCGCCCCAAATTATTTCCAAGTATTTTAACCACATCCCAGAACAAAGTTTAAGAATATGTTAAGGATTACAAAAGTATTTTACCCAACAAGGTAAAATTCACAATGCCTGGCATTTGATCAAGAAGGAAGGAAAAATGGAAGTCATAAAGCGGAGGAAAAATCAACTATATGACATTCTGGAGAAGGCAAAACTATGAGGCAGTGAGAACATCAGTGGTTGCCAGGAGCTAGTGGGGGTGGGATGGGGGGGTGAATTAATGGAACACAGAGAATTTTCGGGCAATGAAAATACTCTGTATAATACTATAGTGGTGGACATACATCATTCCACATTTGTCCAAACCCCTAGAAGGCACACCACCAAAAGTGAACCCTAACGTAAGGTATAGACTTTAGGTAATAGTGATGTGTCAGCATAATGTGTCATCAGCTGTAGCAAGTGTAGCTTTCCAGTGGGGCCTGTGGATAACAGGGGAGGCTGTGCATGGATGGGAGCATAGGATGTATGCAGTATTTCTATATCTTCCTCTCAGTTTTGCTATGAACTTCAAACTGCTCTAAAAAATTGTCTCTTAAAAAAGCAGTCCATTGAAACAGACCCAGAAATAGCACAGATGATAGAATGAGTAAACAAGAACTTTAAAAGTTATTATAATTTTATTCCATATGTTTAAGAAGCTAGATGCGAGGCTGGACATGTTCGATAGAGATGTGGAAGTCATAACGTCAGCAGAACATCTAAAGATTAAAACTCCAGTGTCTGCGTTGAAGAGCACACTGGATAGGATTAACAGCACAATGGATATTGCAGAAGAAACTTTTAGTGAACTGGAATATATAGCGCAGCAGTTATGCCAGATCAAACACAGAAAAACGACTGGAAAGAAATGACTAGAGCAGCAGTGAACTATGGAACCACTTCAGGTGGCAAAATACACCTGTAATTGGAGTAATGGACAAAGTAGGGGTGGGGATCATACAGAAAAAGTATTGGAAATGTAATACAGAGAGTTCCAATTCTAGTAATGGCAGGGTAACCTGTATTGGACAACCCTTCTGCTAAACAATTATAAGCACTAACAAAATATGAAAAAATATTGTTTAGAGAGCAAGCAGAAGTTTCTGATGGCTGACTTCTCAAAAAAAAAAAAAGCATATTTGAAGTGCTAAAAGAAAAGGTAATATGGTGCATATATTATTACAGAACATTCCCGATGGGGTCTAGGGCAGCATCTCATAATATGTGGGATAAATAAAGACTATAAATAGCCTTATTTCACTTCGGGTGGTTTTTGCTGTCAGTGCCAAAAGTTTAAAATATATATATATATATATATATATATATATATATATATATTTTGTTTCAGTGTTTTTGGGATTTCAGAATTCTAGGAAAAGGGGTGTGGATCCATCTTCCTTGCCAGGGAAAAATTGGCAATATGTATTTTTAAATGTCTTGTACCCTTTGAAGCAGGGACTTATGTGTGCAATGGAAATAACACATCAAGAGTGTGTGCCAAGTATATATAAGATGTTTATGACAGCATTTTTTAATAAAAAAAAATTGAAAACAACCTAAATGTCCCAGTAGCTTTCCAATAGTTGTTGAAATTAGTGATAGTATATCTCTGCAGTGAAGGGACTGTTCAATAGAAAAATCACGTTGTGGAAGAATACAGATAGGGTGAAATAAACATTTTCAGCAGGTAACATGGAAAGATCACAAGACAGTGTGATTCTAAATGTCAATAGTAGTTATTGCTGTACAATTGGATTGTGATTTTTATTTCCTTTGTTTTGCTTTTTAGTATTTTCTAAATTTCTATTTGTTAACATATATTCCTTTGGTAACCAGAACAATCAAAGCTTGTTAAAAAAATGATAACGGGCGCCTGGGTGGCTCAGTTGGTTGAGCAACTGCCTTCGGCTCAGGTCATGATCCTTGAGTTCCGGGATCGAGTCCCACATCGGGCTCCCAGCTCCACGGGGAGTCTGCTTCTTCCTCTAACCTCTCCTCTCATGATGTCTCTCACTTTCTCTGTCTCTCTAATAAATAAATAAAATCTTTAAAAAAATGATAAGGAAGGTATCCCTCTTGCTATTAAAATTCAGATCAGATTGCTTCTTTAAGTCAGAGATTATTAACAAAGATTGAAAAAGTTTAACATTATTAAGGCCAGAGCTTAATATATCATCCATATCCCCAGATCTATTGTGTGCACACCTGGATTTAAAGTGTCTCTTTCAAGCCGCATTGCCTGAGGCATTTCCAGAAGGAATCCTGTTAAATGAAAAATAAGACCTTTCATGGGTGATGCTGAACCATTTCTGTTGCCACTTCAAACACTCTCTAACTTAATCTCCAGAGAACAGCTTTCTCAGATAAATTGTCCAGCATCACATCTAGTTCTTGGCTTGTTTTTTTAAAAGTCTGCAGATTCTTTCATGAGGTCATTTTTTAAGCTTAAATATCTACTTTGCTTTGAAAATCTATTTTCTCCCTTTTCAAAAAGAGCATACCAGGAGTTAAAATTGGATCATGTTTAGCAAGCTACATAGTACATCTGGAGTGAATTCCAGAGTATTAATGTCATGGTATGTTAAAGCAAAGACTGTCAAGTCTAATTTTTGCAGACCTGCTAAAACCAAAAGGACAGTCTGGACAGCCAGCCGTTTTGACCCCTGAGATGAGGTATGTTTTCTAAAGTCATTCTGAAAGTCATAGGGGAAAGGAAAAAAAAAAAAAAAGAAGGGCTACAACATGGTCGTTCTTGAAAAGCTTGATGCCACAGCGATAGGAAATGTCTTCATCATCTGTACTGGAGGTTCTTAGAATTAGACTGTCAGAATGGAAGGTGCTGGAGAACTCGAATCCAATTGCTTGCCTAATAGTTACACCCCAGCTACATCATCCTAGACCGATCCTACCGCCTGTCTACTGCTTGTTGCGCTGCTTGCAATAGGGTATATTTTTCCTTGTAACTAACAAGTTGCTCTTCCAATTTCAGATACCAATCCCTGTGTCCTTCCTATTTGCTCGAATTCACTGCTGACATAATTAGATAAGATTCCGGGTTTTTTTAAATTAATAAAAGGTTATTCATCTTTCCTGTTTCATCTTGGATCCATCTTTATAACTTTTTCAAGAAATGTGTCCTCTTAATTTGTCATATGTGGGACTCCTGGGTGGCTCAGTCTTACGCGTCTGACTCTTGATTTCTCCTCAGAACATGATCTCAGGGTCTCAAGATCGGGATACCCCAGATCCACTGGGTGTGGAGCCTGCTTAGGGTTCTCTCTCTCCCTCCTCCTCTGCATCTCCCCCACTATAAAAGTTGTCAAATTTATTGGCATAAAATTGTTCATAATAGCCTCTTTTAAATGTGCATAAGTATTGCAGTATGTAGTAATATATCTTTCCTTGCTGATATTATTGATTTATATTCTCTTAATCTAAATAACAGTTTATCAGTCTTACTGATATTTTCAAAGAACCAACTTTTGGCTTTATTAATTTTCTCTAGTGTTTTGTTTGATTTCTTTTGATTGAGTTCTGCTCCTTATTTCCTTCCTTCTACTTAGTTTGGCTTTACTTTGGTTTTCTTTTTCTAGCTCGTTAAATTGGAAGCATAGGTCCTTCGTTTTAACCTTTCTTATTCAGTGTAGTATAAAAAGCTGTAAATTACTTCCTCTAAGCCCTGTTTTTAGATGCATCCTACAAATTTCTTTAAATGCTTTATTAGGTATAACTGATCTTAAATAAATTTACATATACAAAGGCATACAAATATGACCTGTATCTATCCTTGAATCCATCACTACAATCAAGATACTGACCCTCTCGGGCGCCTGGGTGGCTCAGTTGGTTGAGCAACTGCCTTCGGCTCAGGTCATGATCCCAGAGACCCGAGATCGAGTCCCCACATCGGGCTCCCAGCTTCACGGGGAGTCTGCTTCTCACTCTGACCTTCTCCCTTCTCATGCTCTCTCTCTCACTCTCTCTTTCTCTAATAAATAAATAAATAAAATCTTTAAAAAAAAAAAAAAGATACTGACCCTCTCACTGCTAAAAACTTACTCAGTTTCTCCATCTGTTCCCCAGAAACCACCAATTGGCTTTTTGTTTTAATAGAATAATTTGCATTTTCTAGGATTTCACGTGAATGGAACCATCAAGTAAGGTCTTCTTTCACTTAGCGTAATTATTTAATATTCATCCATGTTGTTAAAAGAGTTTGTTTCTTCATACTGCTGAGTAGTATTTCAGTGTAATGCATATACCATGGTTTGTTTATGATAGCACCAGTTGGTGATAAGTGTTTGTGGCTGTCCAATTTCTGGCTGTTACAGATAAAGCTGTTTTGAAGATTTGTGTACAAGTCTTTGTATGGGCGTATACTTTCATTTCTCTTGGGTAAATACCTTTGGAATGGAATGGTTGACAAATATGGCAAATGTGTGTTTATCATCTTAAGAAGCTACCCAACTGCTTTCCCAAGTGGGTGTACCATTTTAGTCTCCTACCAGCATTATATGAGGGTTCCAGTTCCATCACATCCTTGGTATAATCTTTTTAGTTTTGGCTACTCTAGTAGGTGTGTAATGGTATCATTGTGTTTTTACTTTGCATTTTCTGAATGACTGATGATGTTGAACATCTTTTCTTGTGCTTATTGGCTATCCATACACCTTTACGGAAATGTCCAAGTCCTTTGTGCATTTTTTTGATCAGGTTGTTTGTTTTTTTGTTGTTGAGTTTTAAGAGACCTCTGTATATTCTGGATATTAATTCCTTAATTTGGATATTTATCCCATATTATTTGCAAATATTTTCTTCCATTTGATGAGTTGCCTTTTTATTATATTTATGTATTTGGTATACAAAAATTTTTAATTTTGATGCAGTCCAGTTTTTCTATTTTTTTGTTAATCGTTGCTTGTGTCTTTGGTGTCATCTTTAAGAAATCATTGTCAAATCCAGTGTCATGAAACTTGTTTCCTTCTAAAGAAGAGTTTTATCATTCTAGCTTTTGCTTTTAGGTCTTTGATCCATATTGAATTAGGTTTTTTTTATTTTTTTATTAACATATAATGTGAATTCATTTTTATGTATGGTGTGAGGTATAGTCTAACTTTATTCTTTTGCACATGGATATCTAGTTCTAGCACCATTTGTTGAAAAGACTATTCTTTCTCCCACTGAATGGTCTTGGTACACTTGTCTTGGTACACTATGTGAAGATTTATTTCTGGTCTCTCTATTCCATTGGTCTACATGTCTGCCTTTATCCCAGTAGCACAGTTTTGATTACTGTAGCCTTGTAGTAAGTTAAGAAATTAAAAAGTGTGAGGCCTCCAACTTTGGTCTTTTTCAAGATTGTTTTAGCTATTTAGGGTCCCATGAGGTACCATATAAATTTTAGGATGGATTTTTCTCTATCTGCTACAATGCCACTGGGATTTTGGCAGGGATTGCCTTGAATTTGTAGGTTGATTTGGGTAGTGTGGACATCTTAACAATTAATTAAGTCTTACAATCCAAGAACATAGGATGTTTTCTTTTTATCTTTGCCTCCTTGGCTCAGTTTATTCCTAAGTTCATTTTGATGCTGTGGTAAATGGAATTGTTTTCTTAATGTCTTTTTCAGATTGTTCATTGTTAGTGTACAAAAATACTGATTTTTGTGTGCTGATTTTGTAGCCTGATATTTTATTTGTTTATCCTAACAGTTATTTTTGTGAACTCTGTAGAGTTTTCTACATAAAACCTGTCATCTGAAAACATAGTTTTACTTTTCCCTTTTCTGATTTGAGTGGTCTTTATTTCTTTTTCTTGCCCAATTGCCCTGGCTAGAACTTCTAATACTATGTAGAGTAGAAGTGGTGAAAACAAGCATTCTTGTTTCTAATTTCAGAAGAAAGATTTCCATCTTCATCACTAAGTGTGATGTTAGCTGTGGGGTTTCTTTTTATACATGGCCTTTATTGTGTTGAGGTAGTTTCCTTCTAATCCTAGTTTGTTGAGTGTTTTTATCATGAAAAGGCAAAGATTTTTTTCTGCATTGAGTGAGATGATCATATAGTTCTTTTTTCCTTAATTCTCTTAAGTGTGGATACCACATTTACTGATTTTTATATGTTGAAGCATCTTTGCATCCTAGGGATAAATCCCACTGGATCATGGTGTGTGATCTTCTTAATATGCTGTTGAATTCTGTCTGCTAGTATTTTTTATTTAAGATTTTACTTATTTATTTGAGAAAGAGAGAGAATGAGAGCAAGGGAGCATGAGAAGGGAAAGGTCAGAGGGGGAAGTAGACCCCCTGCTGGGCAGGGAGCCTGATGTGGGACTCGATCCTGAGACTCCAGGATCATAACCTGAGCTGAAGGCGGTCGTTCGAACAACTGAGCCACCCGGGCACCCTGTTCACTAGTATTTTGTTGAGGATTTTCCATCTTCGTTCACCAGGGATATTGGCCTATAATATTCTTTTCTTGTAGTGTCCTTGTCTGGCTTTGATATTTGGGTAATGCTGGCCTCCTACAATGAGGTTGGAAGTGTTCCCTTCTCTTTAATTTTTTGGAAGAGTTTGTGGAAGGTTTGGTGTTAATTCTTTGAATGTTTGGTGGAATTCACCAATAAAGTTACCTGGACCTGCACTTTTCTTTGTTAGGAAGTTTTTGATTATTGATTCAATCTTCTTACTCATTGTTGTCTATTCAGATTTTCTGTTTCTTCATGATTCATTCTTGGTAGGTTGTGTGTTTCTAGGATCTAAGTGCCTTTTAATTTTTTCTTTGACCTGTGGGTTACTTGAAAATATAACTTAGTTCCTAAATATTCGGAAGTTTTTTTGGAGATCTTTCTTGTTGCCGAGTCTAAGTTACTTCTAGTATTATCAGAGAACCTTCTTTAGGATCACTTGGATCTGTTCAAATTTATTGAGAATTACTTAGTTAACAGGAAATAGTCTGGTGGTCCGTGTGTACCTGAAAAGAATGTGTATTCTGCTTTGGCTGGGTGGAGTGCTTTATAAATGTGCAGATGAACTAGTTAGTTGATTGTGTTCTGTAAATCTTCTAAATCCTTTCTAAATATCTGCCTCCTTGTTCTTCTATATATATAGAGAGAATGATGTGGAAATCTCTGGCTATAAAATCTTTTTCTCCTTTCAATTCTATCAATTTTTATTTTATGTATTTTTAAGCTATTAGATGCATTGATATCTGGGATTGTTATGTCCTCCTGATGAATCAACCCCTTTATTATTCTGAAGTGATCTTCTTTATCCCTGGTAGTAGTCTTTGCTCTGAAATCCAGTGCTAGCATGGCATATCTTCACAATCCTTTTGCTTGTAACCTATTTGTGACTTTACATTTAAAATATGGTTTTGCACATAACATGTAGTTGAGTCTTGCTCTTTTTTTCTGATAGGACAATGTCTTTCCACCCTCAGGTATTTCAAGATATCCCTCCACCATCAGTCTTCTCTTCCTTGAGCTCTAAACATCCTTTTATTATGGTTTGGCTGATACTTTTCCTTAATCTTTCACTATTTTATGAAATTTTTTTTGCATGTCTTGCCTAAAGGGGGTATTATATCACCGATGATACTTTGAGTTGGCCTCCGTAAGAAATGCTGACCATTGCATATTGCATCAGTTGATTAACATTGACAACAAAGATACGTGTCTGTTTGATTCCTCACCATTTGGTTAAAACCAGTCTGGACCGTCTATTCTACTTATCTTAATCATATTTTTATCTTGGCTAACTACTGACTTTTGATCTCCAGAAAAGTTTCAAAGAGACTTAACAAAAAAAAAAATCCATTCATTGTTCCTCTGAAAATGTCTGTTTTATCTCAGTTATACCAATTCTAGTTGAGTTATTTTGAGTGTGGATCAAATAAAACTAGATTATGATGAAAAGGATATTAAAGTGTTTGCCTTTTTTTCTAGGTAAAAATGTCTCCTTCTTGTCATCCATCCAAAGGAGATCCTGCTATTAAGAAGGTGAGTTTTTTTTTTATTTATTAAGTTTTTATTTTAATTCCAGTATAGCTAACATATAGTTCTATTAGTTTCGGGTGTACCATATATGATTCAGCACTTCCATACATCACCAGTGCTCATCATGACCAATGCACTCCTTAATCCCCAGGGCCTATTTTAGCCATCCCCCCACTTTCTTTTCCTCTAGACCATCAGTTGGTTCTCTATAGTTCACAGTCTGTCTCTTGTTTTGTCTCTTTTTTTTCCCTCTGCTCATTTCTAGAAGATAGTGAGTTTTAAAGGCACAAACCCACCTTCCCCCTTCTGTGTCTTTATTCTCCTCTCTTGAACAACTTTCTCAAAATGACAATGATTTTTAATCATCTCAGTGCTGTCAAAGGTTCGTTCTGAGCGAATGCCTTAATAATATATCACCAGAATTCCTTGGCTCTTCCAGGAAGCCAAATGAGGGGTTGGACTAGCATCCGTCTCCTGGCAACTAAGAACTTTCATTGTTCTAGAATTCCCATTCTCTTTATCAGGCAAGTATCCTGATCAGTGAGTGCTAGCAGATAAAAGATATTCTAAGGAGGGTAGCCTACCATATTCTTTCCCTGCTAACGTGCTTTCCCTCCAGATAGCTGCGCCTAAAGAAAACTGGCGCAAGATATTAGCATTTCATACTGCACAAGCAAGTGCTCAATAAATACTTGTGGGATGAACTCTTACTATGCCACTTCAGTCCCTGACTGTAAACTTTGTAGCACAGAAAGGGTGTGAGCCTTTCAGTCTCAGGTGGTGTCAAGAGAACCAGGTCCAAAATCCTCTATACAGCTGCAACAGTACAGTCGAAATGTGGTAAACAAGCTGACATTTTTGCTGTTTTCTTTTACCACTTTTATTTTGCTGACAACTGAAGTGTCCCTGGATATAGGTTTGCTTTCCTTGCCCTTTTTATAATTTCAGCCAGCATCCATGTCAGTGAAGAATTGTAGAACAAAAACAATAACTTGCTGGCTCTGGTACCTAACAGCAGGTTCTAGCTTCAAAGCCATGTGCCAAAAATGGGTCCCTTTTCTCTTGCCTGTAGAATCCCCTGAGACGATTTTAAAAGAGAAAAAGAATAAAAACAAAATATGTTATCTGAAAAGCCCTATTCCACACTGCCCAGGAAAATCTCTTCCATTTTTGTCAGGAGCACAAGGGCAGACAGACTGAGGCAATGACTGCTGCCGCCCCGCACTGTGACCTTGGTGGGGGGAGAGGGCATGGCGCTTGAGTCACCTGGTCTTGCTCCACAAACAGATGAGGAAATTGGAATCCAGAGGGACTTTTTTTGCCTAAGCTTTCAAGGGTTAGCTGTGGGACATACTTCTAAAGCAGAGGTCAAAAACATGCTTTCAGTTCAACCAGACATGGGTTCAAAGATTGACTCTTCTGCTTATTTATCTGACTTTCTTTCTTTCTTTATTTATTTTTTATTTTATTTTTTTAAGAGATAGAATCTTAAGCAGGCTCCACGGCCCACATGGAGCCAATGCGGGGCTCAATCTCACAACCCTGAAACCTTGACCCAAGCCAAAATCAAGAGTCAGACACTCAACTGACTGAGCTACCCAGGTGCCCCTAGTGGAATAACATTCTGAGTCAGCCTCTCTGGTTCCTCTGCTGTAAATGATGGTGCTACCTCTCAGGAGTATCCTGAAGACTAAATGAGATACTATTTAAGGACCTAACACTGTTTGACACACAGTAAGTCCCTGGTAAATTATTGACACATAGTAGGGACAAAGGTGTTACTGAAACTGGTGTTAAAACACAAATTCCCCAATCCTAGTTAGCTGTCCTATCACTTTATTATTGCTACTTTATATTGTCTGTTCAGCAGGTATTTCTGTATGTAGATACCGAAGATGAAAAACACAGTCTTTGTTCTCACGGACCACAGCACTTGTTGGGGAAGATAGACGTGTAAACTGACAATGACCGTATAGGTTGACCCATGCTACAGAAGATGCGTGGGGTACACAGGAGCAGAGAGGAGGGGCTGTGTGGGGTGACTAAGTAGATTTAATACGACTCTTAAGCTCTTATAGTAAAAAGTCCAGTGAAGAAGTTTGAGAAATGCTTAGCTGCTCTCCTAAAGCTTTGTTACTAATTATAATGAAAGCAAATCCAGCCATGCTTAAAGATGTTTATTAAATACTCATTTAGAAATAGCCTCTTATAACTTATTTTTTAAACTTGGTAATGGCCTAACTATCTGTCACATTAGGTGTCTGATCACGGTCAGGGGTGTAGCAATGTTTCATAAGTAGGATTCTCTTATTCTTGTAATCAGCATCGGACAAACTTCCAAAGCCGGTGACTGGCCCCAGGTGGCATTCCTAAGTGATCAGGTGCAGACTCACTGTCCATGCAAGAATTGGGACTCCCTCTAAAATATTTTATTTAATATATATATATTTGTATGTATGTATCTTGAATATGTTTTACTTCAGCAATAAGAGCCCATCTCTCATATTTACCATTCAGATTAACAGACATTAATTTCACCAGTAGAAACATTTCTGGGTTTTTTGAGCTAATGAGCACAATCTCAGGTGTTGGTCAATAATGCACAGCCAAAGTAGCCGCTTTGGGAATTCACGTTAGCCAGCAGTCTCTGAAATATGGATGCTTGGTTAGGACCACTGACGGTCCCTAAGTTGAAGCTTAAATTAAGTAGCGCATACTTAATATCACAGTTATGATGTCTAGAATGACTTTAAAATACATATATGTATAAAATACATATAAAATAAACAGGTACCTCTCCCAGACTGAGCGGTCAGGGAAAGCTTCTCAAAGAAGAGAAAGCTTGATCTAGTGTTGAAGCACAGGGGACAGCTATGCCAGGTACACATGGGTGAGTCAGGACCCTTCAGAGACGCGCTGGTTCTATATGTCTTCAATATGGGAGCGTGCAGAGGCTTGGTGAAACGAATGGGAAGCCATATCACAAAAGAGCCCTATTTTATCAAGTTTACTTTTTATCTTGAGGGTAAGAGTTTCTGTCAAAGGTGAGATTAAAGGCAGTATGATCGATCAGAAGAATAGACAGTGTCCAGGCAAGAAAAAGGTCCTGAATCTGTGCTGTATTAATGGAATGAGGAGATGAGGTAGATTCAAGACTAGGTAGATTCAAGATGAGGTAGATTAAGACTTGAGGTAGATTCAAGTCTTATTTATCGTCCTCCAAAACACTTTCTGACACCTTGAGTGTGAGCCAGGTGTCCCTCCCATTTTGAGCTCTCTCTTCTGGCCCCCTGAACTAGTCCCCGCCTACCAACCTGTTTACCTGGCTGTCTTGAAATTGCCTCGTGACGTCCATGTCTGCCCCACTGGAGACCGTCCGCCCTTGTAGGCAGCCACTGCCTCGGACTTGCCTGCTCTCATATCCCTACGTGCAGAACCAAGTAGTCAGTAGTTGTCGAGTGAATGAGAGATACATGAAAGAGATTCCACAGGACTTCATAGTTGTTTACGGGAAGAGAGGAGGAAGAAGTTGTTTCTGGGCCTGAATAAATAGAGAAAGAACAAACAAAACCTCGTTGCTGTCCCGGGCTTATATTCCCACCACAGTCAGTCCCTTACTGTTTGAGCCACGTTAGCAGTATTCTGAGTGAGACCAGTGTGAAACTCTACCTAATTGGTACTTCCCTGGTTGTATATGTGTTTACGTGTACATACATGTGGACGTCTGCATGTATATTCTGGGCATCATCCTGGAGCTCCATTGTCAAAGCCGCATTGACTGATGGAGGCACCAGCAGTGTCTGTTGAGTGATTGACCACCAAAGTAATGTGTAAGAAGCACAACGGAGCAGTAGTGTTCTTGATTTGAGCCGAAGGTTCTCTGTTGGCCAAGAACCAAAGAAAGTGTTTGGTGACTATGTCATCAGTATTGGCTCTGGCCAGAGCTGGATGCAAGTGCTGAGGAAACAGCCATTTTCTGTAGGGTTCTGTTTAACTTCCTGGGGTAGGTGTCATGTAGGAGTCGCTCTTCCACTCTGCTACCACCTGTCAGAATCTAGCAAATTCTGTGAGTATGTGTACGTAACTCTTTGCAACATAAGCATTTTGTATTTTAGGTATTCTTTTAGAAAGCTCTGGATTAGAAATACCTGTTGTATGTTATATATATGTGGCATATAAAATTTGTGTATAATATTTATGTGTATAAATATTAAGTGGCTCTGATAACTTCAGTGAATTTAGAAGATACACATGCTACTTTAGGGCTTGTGCAGTGTTTGATCATAGATGGATGGAAATTTAAAAACCAGGAAGCATTTTCCTAAGGTAAAAATTACTGTCAAATTCTCTTGCAATCGACTTACTAGAATAGATTAAAATTGGAAGTGTTGATAATGTTTAAGGTGATAAATGAGTTTAGAGAGTTAGTTGAAGGCAGCATCAAAAACCACTCAGCTTTGATGCATCTTTTCTCAACTACTGAAGAAACACCAGCCAGGGATTTGTAAGATTGAGATTATTATGTGCATGGTCACCAGAGAAAGCAATTTTGTCTTATATCTCAATCACAAAAGTATAGTTATGCTCCCTGAGCCATCCCCTGTTTTAGATGAGCTTTCCCTGCTGCTATGTTTGCAGAAGCCTGAGGAGTCAGGAGCTCTGACTAATGAGTTTCCTCAGGCTGGTGACACCCACTGCGAGAGTCCACAGTTGATGGTCTTCCCAGAGTGACTTCTCCAGCTAAGGACAGGCACAAGGGGAGGTAGAGTGGAAAGCCTTTCTCATAAGTCTGGGATAAATTCAGTGAATATTCCACATACTTCCAGATGCCAGGTCTGGGAAGGACCAAGATCAGTGAAGTATAGTTCTTGCTGTCAACACATTTCCAAGGGAATAGTGACTGAACTGTTGGATTTCCTAGCCAAATCTCCCAGAGATTGATTAGCGATTCCTTAAGTATTCAAGCATATTACAGGAATTTGGAGCAGTTTTTGTTTGTTTTGTCCAAGTGTTCTGGTAAGGTACAATTTTTATAGTCCGTTCCCGATCTTGCCACTCTTGTCAGGAATGTAGACGACTGTACTCACTCATGATTTTTATTGAATCATTGGTGGGGAGGGGGGCTGGGGGTGGCATTTTTAAGGGAAAAAGCCTCACAGAGCCACAGTTTCCATAACAACAGAAAAAGCTAGCTGCAGTGTCTCAGCTGACTGGCCCCTCATGAACAAAAAGTGATAGCCCTTGATGGATGTCTGCTGCCTCTTTCCTTGTTTTCTTAGTAGGACTTACATCCAAATGTGACTTCCATGCCTCTACTGATTAAAAAGAAAAAAGGAAGCCAAGGACAGGATTTAGTCTTTGTTTTTGCATAGACAGGGTGGAGGAGTCCACGGGCCAGGTGCCCTTGTATGCTGACGTGAGGAAGCTGGGGTGCGGTTGCCTCCAGACGGCTGAAAGATGTGGAAGGAGACATAAGCATTCTTTGTAGTTCAGAGGACAGAACTGGTGCCTGTGGGTAGCTGCTGTGTAGATGGAGATGGCAGCTTCGTTGGGAGCATTTTCCGAGTGGAACAGGTTGCCTTGTGAGATAGCACGTGATCTGTTACCACAGGCGTTTGATCCCCGCAGCATGGCTGCCCCTTGGAGCTGACGCTGAGCTTTTCCTGCCACGGGTAAGAAAAGAGGTGAGCTGGTTAATTTTTAGATCCCTTGGTATGTTAGGATTTTATGCAGTCTGCAGTTGTATTAAATTCAAGTGATGTGTTCATTGATGCGCTGGATGATTTCGGTTAGACCCCGTCATCTAGCCTGAACAAGTGGAGTCTACAAGGAACAAAAAACAAAAAACAAATTTGGACTTAGGGAAGGAGAGATTTCATTCAAAAGAATAATTGCAGGAAGAGGAGGGGCTTTTGCTATGAGGAGACGGTTCCAACCTTAAGATCCACAAGGGTGTCAAGAAATCAGGCAGGGGCGCCTGGCTGGCTCAGTAAGTAGAGTGTGTGCCTCTTGATCTCGAGGTTGTGAGTTTGAGCCCCAGCCCACACTGGGTGTAGAGGTTACTTAAAAAAAAAGAAAGAAAATCAGGCATAAAGGAATTTTTTTTTACAGGGGCCAGTAAACAGGAGTAGAAAGAACCAAATGTGGGGGAGTAGGTGATAGATAGTTGATTAAAAATGTCTTCCATGTGGCCAGCTGATTTTCGGAAGGGATCACTAAGGACTGTAGGCAGCTCAGGTTGAGGGAGGGTCAAGGGCTTGGTGGAGGGAGAGAAGCTTAACTAAAGTTCGGTCATCAGTCAACAAGCATTTTGTTCCATCAAATCAGGACAAATAGTTCTGCTCATCTTTTAAGAGGCCAAGAGTGGAAATTTGGTGGGTCTGTGTCTGGCTTTGTTATAGATGACCTTGGTGGCGTGGTGGATTTTGTCTCGGACTTAGGGGGGAGGGTGATCTTTGCAGTAAGCTGTTTTCCACAACAGGGTGCAGGCATTTCCTTAACTGCAGCTGTTCTTCAGGAACTCAGGGCACAGGTGAAGTGTAACATAGTCACAGGTCTGACTGCGCTGCCACGTTCTTTCTTTACTCCTCTCCATGATTATGATCTGAAGTCCATGGCCAGGGCCTGTCTGAAACCTGCTTAGTAGTCCTCGTGTAGAGGAAGAGAATGTTAGCTGCAAAGAGCTACCGGGAAGGAGAGTGGTGACCACTGGCTTGTGGTATTCCCTCTCGCTGATGAGTGGGCCTATCTTCTGGCCTGAAAAGTGAGACTAGAGGAGGGTTTCAAAGGTTCTCAGAGTTCTTACCCAATGTACAAATCTACTCCTCACCCATTCCTTTTGTATTAAATGAATATTTTCAAATGTAGAATTTGGATTTCTTTAATGATATTTTAAATTAATGGACTGTTTTGCTCTTTTTTTGAGAGAGAGAGAGAGCAAGAGCGCAAGCAAGGGGCAGAGGGAGAGGGAGAGAGACAGAATCTTAAGCAGGCTCCACGCTCAGCACAAAGCCCAACGCAGGGCTCCATCCATGGCCCTGAGATCATGACCTGAGCTGAGGTCAAGTCAGACACTGAACCAGCTGAGCCACCCAGGCACCCCAATAATGGACTGGGTTTTTTTAGAGCAGTTTTAGGTTTATAGAAAAAGTGAGCAGAAAGTACAGTTCCCATACATTTCCCCCTCCATTTCCCCCTGTTATTAACATCTTGCATTCCTGTGGTACATTTATTACAACTGATGAGCTAACATAGATACGTTGTTATTATTAATGTAAGTCCATAGTCACATCTTGTACATTCTGTGGGTTCTGACAAATGCATAATGAAATGTAGCCACCATTACAGTATCAGTATTGTGCAGATTGGTTACACTACCCCCAAAATCCCATGTGTCACTTATTCAGCCTTCCCTTCTAGCCCCCAGACATTTGACAACTGTTCATCTTTTTACTGTCTCCATAGTTTTGCCTTTTCCAGAGTGTCATGTAGTCAGACAGTATGCAGCCTTTGCAGATTGGCTTCTCTTATTCTGATACCCATTTAAGGTTCTTCCATGTCTTCTTGTGGATTGATATCTCCTTTCTTTTTAGCTTTGAATAATATGCCATTGTCTGAATATACCAGTTTGTTGTTCATCCATTCACCTACTAAAGGACATCTTGGTTGCTTCCAGGTTTTAGCAGTTGTCAGTAAAGCTACTATAAATATCCATGTGCAGAGTTTTGTATGGACATAAGTTTTCAGCTCATTTGGGCAAATACCAAGGAGCAGCTGCTTTATTGTATGGTCAGAATGTTCAGTGTTCTGAGAAGCTGCCAAACTACCTTCCAAAGTGGCTGTACTATTTTTGCATTCCCACACAGTGAATGTGAGCTCCTATTGTCCCACATCCTTGCCAGCATTTGGTGTTGTCTGGTTTTTGGATATTAGCCATTCCAGTAGTGGGGTCTTAAATGACATTCAATTTGAGTATTTTTTCATATGCTTATTTACCATTTGTATATCTTCTTTGGTGAGGTCTTTAAATGATTTGAGGGGTTTTCTCTGGTTTTTGTTTTTTTGTTTTAGTGGTGCTCTAGGATTTACCCTATACATCTTAACTTTTCTGATTCAGCTTCTGATTTAAACTAGCTTAATTCGAGTTACATATAGAAGTGTTACTCCCGGGGCGCCTGGGTGGCTCAGTCAGTTAAGCGGCTGCCTTTGGCTCAGGTCATGATCCCAGGGTCCTGGGATCAAGCCCCGCATCGGGTTCTCTGCTCAGCGGGGAGCCTGCTTCTCCCTCTCCCTCTGCCTGCCGCTCTGCCTACTTGTGCTCACTCTGTCTCTGTCAAATAAATAAAATCCTTTAAAAAAAAAAAAAAGAAGTGTTACTCCCATTTAGCTCTATTACTTTTTCCCACATTTTGTGATACTCTTATACATGGTATATCTATTAATGTTACAAATCCAACAATACATTGTGATAATTATTGCTTTACTGTCTTAGCCACTTTCTTAGCCCAGTAAAGCTTTGTCCTTACCCATCTCCTTTGTACAAATATATTGCACATATATTTCATTTCTGCATGTTATAGGCCAGCCCTGCATTATATACATATTGTTATACAGCTGCCTTCTAGTTCTTTTTAGCAGTTCTCTTTTGGGTTTTCTTATGTGGATTTGTATTGCTTTCCACTAATGACTGTGAGCAGTGTCTGATGAACTTACATTAGTATATTTTTTTGTAAGGTAGTTCTGTTAGCAATAACTTCTCTCCGTTTTTATTGACTTAGGAAAGTGTTTCTTTCATCTTCATTTTCGAAAGATAGCTGTGTTGGATATAAGATTACTGATTGAAGGGGGGGGCGCCTGGGTGGCCCAGTGGTTAAAGCCTCTGCCTTCGGCTCTGGTCATGATCTCAGGGTCCTGGGATCAAGCCCCGCGTCAGGGGGAGCATGCTTCCCCCTCCCTCTCTGCCTACTTGTGATCTCTCTCTCTCTCATTCTCTCTGTGTCAAATAAAATAAAATAAAAAATCTTTAAAAAAAAAAAAAGATTACTGATGGACGGGTTTTTTCTTGGAACACTTTGAATATGCTGTCCTGCTGCCTTCTGGCCTCTCTTAAGAGTTTCTGCCTGCAGTTCAGTTACTGATCTTACTGGGGCTCCCTGACCAGTGACTAATCATTTTTCTCTTGCTGCTTTTCAAGATTTTCTCCAAGTTCTTGACTGGTAGCATTTTTACTGTGAGATATTTGTGGATCTCTTGGCCTTAATCCTGCTTGGAGTTTGTTGAGCTTTCTGGATGGGTAAATTAGTGCTTTTTCTTTTTTCTTTTCTTTTCTTTATTAAAGATTTGGGCTTATCCATCTGAGAGAAAGAGAGAGAGAGAGAACATGAGCAGGGGTGGAGAGGGCAAGGGAGGAGCAGAGGGTGAGGCAGACTCCCCGCTGAGCAGGGAGCCTGAAGGGGTTTGATCCTGAGTCTCCAGGATCATGACCTGAGCCAAAGGCAGACACTTAACCTTCTGAGCCACCCAGGCGCCCCTAGGTTACTGCTTTTCAATAACTTTGTGACTCTTCAGCCCTAATTTCTTCAAATATCTCGTCCTCTCCATTCGCTCTCCTCTCATTTTTTTACTTCCATTATGTATTTGTTGTGGTACTAATGGTGGCCTGCATTTCTCTGTTCAGTTTTCTTCATTCTTCATCCTCCTTATCTTTAGCTTACATACTCTATTGATTTATTTTCATGTTATTTCTTCTGCCAGTTCAGATCTACTATTGAGCCTCTCTCCTGAATTTATTTTAGTTATTATACTTTTAACTCTAGAATTTCTATGTGATCCTTTTTTGTAATCCTCTTCTCTTTATTGCTATTCTTTTTTTTTTTAAGATTTTATTTATTTGACAGAGAGAGACACAGAGAGAGAGGGAACACAAGCAGAGGGAAGGAGAAAGGGAGAAGCAGGCTTCTTGCCTAGCGGGGAGCCCGATGTGGGGCTCGATCCCAGGACCCTGGGATCATGACCTGAACCGAAGGCAGACACTTAATGACTGAGCCACCCAGGTGCTCCGATATTCTTTTTTTTTTTTTTTTAATTTTATTTATTTATTTGAAGAGTGAGCACTGCCTGTACACACAAGCAGTGGGGAGGGACAGAGGGAGAGGGAGAAGCAGGCTCCCTGCTAACATGGGGCTCAATCCCAGGACCCTGGGATCATGACCTGAGCCAAAGGCAGACACTTAACAACTGAGCCACCCGGGCGCCCCCGAGAGCCAGGTGTTTTTAGTGGACAGTCCCCAGGAGGGAGCCTGGATCCCAGGAGTAGAGTCTGGGTAGAAGAAGGGAGCCCCTACCATTTCTTGATGGTGCTTGCCTACTAGGACTTAGCCTCAGCAGCAGGTAGCTGGAGACAAGAGGAGAAATGCTGAAGTCCTGTTTCTTCTGAAAGGAAAGCCCTCCAAGTAGGAACTTGAGAGAGAAGCAGCTTGGTGTCCTTGGCGACAGCAGTCTGGGGTGGTGTCTCTACCCCGCTAAGCTGGGGGTGGAGGGGGGAGCAGTCTTGGTTCAGAAACCACACAGTAGCCTTTCTTAATGATTTTACATTGATTTTTAAAATAGTTATTTCTTCATTTGCTATTTGGCCTTAGGACAATTTCCAAGGTCTATAAAAGGTTGATTGTGTGTGTGTGTGTGTGTGTGTGTGTGTGTGTGTGTGTGTGTCTATATCTATCTATATAGACACACATATATATGGCTTCAGTGGTGAAAAGATCATCAGAGCGTCTCATGCTATCATGCTAGTAGGAGTTGATGTCTCTCCTCATCCATTTCTAACAAGCACCATCCTGCCTCTGAGTGAAAACCACCTCCTGAGGCAGGACTTCCCATCTTTGAGAGTTATTCCTTAATCTGGTTGGCACCTCTCTACCTATTGCTTCTGGCCCTTCCTCTGGAAGCCGTCAGAAAGATAGCCCATTCCTGTTCTATGTAGCAGCCTTCCCAGTGCTCTCTGTAGGTGAGGTCCTGGGTCCCCAGCCCTTCGCCTTCTCCTGTGCGGGCCCAACATTCACCTCTGCCCTGTCATACCCCACCTCTTCCGCTCCCACCGTGCCGCTTCAGGGCGGGTCACCTTAGAGCACAGCGAGATCATCCCTGTCCTTAGTCTCGGCTCTCTAAATGAAACCAAAAGTACGTTAGGTTTTTAGCAGCCATTCTGCGCAGTTGACTCAATGAACGTGGCAATCGCACGCTCCCGGTTCTGCTCACTCGCGCCACTGACCGCACCCTGTGTAACTGCTTTTGGTTCCTATAGCAGGTGCAAGATTTTTCTCATAGTGTTTCGGATTACCCCTTTGGGAATTGAGTTTATCATTCTGTGCTTTGGCCTCTTTTATCTTGATCCAGCTAACTGATAAAATATTTGTATAAAGCGGAGCCAGGGGTAGAGCCCTGCGAAGACTGAACAGCCTTGCTCATTAGGCACCAGGCTATGTTCGTTGAGTGGTAATAGGTGTGATTTTTCTGCTTCTAATAGGACACGACTTCCTGAACCGCTGACACGTTTTTCAGAGCGGAGTCCGATTGTAGGAGTGGGGCTGTGTGTGAGACCGTGTCTGAGCCAGTGGCTGCTCCCTCTTCTGTCCCGGTGCCGTCTCAGGATATGGGAGGGCACTCCCTCACCAAACAAGTGGTGTCCTCGTGTCTACCATTCCCTGCAATTTTGGACGCTGCTGAAGTTAGAGTATTGCTCAAGTTAGAAATGGGCCTTCCCCTTCCAACAGAGTTTCCTGGCAAAGCTCTCCGGCATCTCCTACAATACGTGGCAGGGGTCTTTTTCTCTTCAGTATGTATGATACAGCAGCTAACAGCCTATAACTTTGCATTAAAGCAACTCCGTAGGCCATTCTTAATTGCACCGTGCTGAGAGTTCACCTGTTTGGAAAGGTCCTGGAGTCCGAAGAGCAGAGCTCTGCGAGGTTGGAGCTGCTCCGATGGGTGTGTCGTCCTCGAGCAGCCGATTTGCTGTTACCGCGGAGCAGAGCTTTCCGTCTGGACCCCTTTCCTCATCAGTTCACACGCCACCGCTGAGAGCTCGCGCCTTTCGTGTAGTATCCGAACATGGGGTCGAGTCTGTTCGAGAAACAGCAAGAAGTGTTTGTGTAAAGTCGAAGGAAAGGAAAAGATGAAATGGGAGCGGGTGCTGAGTGCCATCTGTTCTCTCTGACAAAAGCCACTGCCGTGGGTCTCCTGGGTTTTGTTGTTTTGCATATCGTAGGGACATTCTAGTTGTGACTTACGTTGGTTCTTCTCTTGTGCCATAAATAAGTTATAGCTCCCTGTTTTGTGTGAAGTATCTACTGATGGTAAACATGATTCCAGATACAGCATATTCTTTTTTTTTTAAAGATTTTATTTATTTATTTGACAGAGAGAGAGAGAGATCACAAGTAGGCAGAGAGGCAGGAGAAGCAGGCTCCCCACTGAGCAGAGAGCCCAATGTGGGGCTCGATCCCAGGACCCTGAGATCATGACCTGAGCCGAAGGCAGAGGCTTTAACCCACTGAGCCACCGAGGTGCCCCTTGTAACACATTCTTATGTTTTGTGTTTGACATACATACATACATACATACATACATTTATTTATTTATTTTAAAACTGAGTGGTTTTGTTTTTGTTTTTGTTTTTAAAGATTCTATTTTATTTGACAGAGAGAGACCACAAGTAGGCAGAGCAGCAGGGAGAGGAGGAAGCAGGCTTCCCATTGAGCAGAGAGCCCGATGCGGGGCTCGATCCCAGGACCCTGAGATCATGACCTGAGCCGAAGGTAGAGGCTCTAACCCACTGAGGCCCCCAGGCGCCCCAGATGTAGCAAATCCTTAAACGGAGACACTCCTCTCTACATGGTGAAGTCACTTAACTTTTCATTTATTGACTAAGGCAGTTAAGACTGCCTTTTTGTGGTACTAAATGGGGCATTCCATATCTGTCTCTGGCAAGTTCACAGCAATGTAAGAGAACAATGAAATTATACAGAAATGTCCCTGTTGTCATTGGAAAGAACTCCTCTAATTCCCGTGACCTCTCTCTACTTTGACTTCGCTCCGAGAAGCCCTCCGTACTTCCTGTTTACCTCAGTAGTGTCGTCGCTCCTCAGGCAGGTGTACCTCCACTGCCCCGGAAGTCTTCACCAGCTCCACGGTCTCTGGCTTCTGGGGCTCCAGCCCATGCTCCACCTCTTCTAATGCTTGGAAAACTTGAGTGGAGCCCTGTCACGAACAAAGTGAAGTCCGAATTGGTTTAGATGGACAGTGTAGGCTTTAGTTGCGTCCCTGGCTCACTCTTCATCTTCGTTTCCTTTCCTTCCTTCGTTAATCAATGGAAATTTCTCATTTCCTAAATATAACCGGTGCCAGGGCCATATATGTGCTTTTGTGATGCCTTGTTTTTAGCCTCCAGTTCAAATTCTGCTTTAATTCATTCAAAAACCATGTACTGGGCACTTACTATGTGGCAGGCATGGGTCTAAGTACAGGCGATCCTGTAGGGAACCAAACCAGTCTCTGCCTTCACAGAGCCCCCATTCTGGTGGCAGGGGGTAGATATTAAATAAATGAAGATGCGGGAACTCCCTTTTTTTTTTAAAGATTTATTTATTTATTTTAGAGCGAGAGAGTGAGCATGCAGGTCAGGGGAGCAGCAGAGGGAGAGAGAAAGAATCTCCAGGAGACTCCCTGCTGAGCTCGGAGCCTGACGTCAGGCTCGATCTCGCAACCCTGATATCATGACCTGAGCTGAAATCAGGAGTCAGACACTTAACCGACTGAGCCACCCAAATGCCCTCGGTATTTCAGGTTTTGATAAGGCTATGGCAGAAAAGCATTATGAGGGAGATAAAAAGCGAGATTGCTGTTTTATACGGACTGATCATGAAAGGTTGATAGGTAATATTTTCTGTCTAAAATAAATGTGAAGGTGCAGTTCAGGGCAACGAGGATTCTAGGTAGAAGGAACAGCAAATGCAGAGGTCTTGAGGCAGGAGAATGCCCGGCGTGGCCCAGGAATGATGAGGCCTCTGTGCGTGGGCACGCAGCATGGAGGTTTCCTTCGTTCTTGTGTTCTAGGTCACTGAGGAAATGGACGTCTGTGGAATCGTTGGCAATGTGGAGGGGGGTGAGAAATGTTGGAGGTTTGAAGAGAGGAGTGAAGAAGATAGGAAGTAAGCACGTGGCAGGGTGAGTAGACTAGGGGAGTCTCAGGGAGGCTGCCTGCAGTTTGTAATCGCGAGTTTAAAGGTCTTTGAGCCGGTCGCCTCTTACTCTGAATTCTTGTCGCCGTTCTTGCCCGTCCTTCATTTGGCACTCTGCATGTACTACCTTCTATTATTGTTTTTGGGGTCTGGCCTAACTTTCTAACTTGTTATTTGTGGTTTTCCTTAAATGTGTTATACCTCACCTCGCTCCTCAGCTGCTTTGAGGCAACTTTCAATATACACACGGCAGAAAAGGACACAAATGAATAACTGAGGGTGTCTGAAAAAAATGAAAATATATCTGAGTAGAATTCAGTAATAGCTTAAAGCATTTGGGGAGGAGGAATCTTGAATGGAACCTTCTGGAAATCTCCACTACCTAAAACAGGATAGTTTATTGAAACTGGAAAATACGTAAATCATTACTGTATCATCCCAGCGAAACCCACATTTCCATTGTCTTCGTTTTTGTCCTTCACATTCACCTTGGTTCCAGGAAGAAAATTTTATGTGGACCCAGGATATTGATTCCTCACAGTTTACATGGTCATGTCAGAAATAACTTGGTAAGGACTACAGTGGTTGCCGTGAAACTTGCTGACGAGAGCGTGCAGAGGCCTGTGTCGTCCAGTCCCAGGCCTCGTAGTCCTGGGCAGGCCCTGCGGGACCCAGCAACCCTCCTTACCTGTAGTCTCCTCTGTGACTTCTTCCCTCTCTTCTTTGGGGTTATTTGACTATTTTTTAATACTGATTTTGATTCTTCTGTTGCTTTTTTAGCTATATCTCTTTGCTTTTTTTTTTTTTAATGGTAGCTGTAGGTATTACAGAATACACCTTTACCTTATCACAGTCTAATTAGAGTTAATATTTTACTACCTAACATAAAATATAGGAAACTTGCAGTGCTATCAGTCCATTTACTAACCTCTCATCATTTAGTTCTTTTTATAATTTCCATTTTTCTACTGGGATTCCCTCATGTATTCATTTATTAGGACCATCCTTTGAATCTTTAAACATATTTATAAAATAGATATTTTAAACTCCTTGTCTGCTAACCCAGTATCTCTCTGCCATTTCTTAGACTGTTTTTATCAATTGCTTTCCTGGTTGTAAGTCATGTTCTCCTACTCCACCTATCTAGAAACTTTTGATGGTGCGGTAGGCATTGTGGATGCTGTGTTGTTGAGTGTCTAGATCTTGTCTTCCTTGAGAGGCGTCTGAGTTTTGTTCTGGCAGGCTATTTACTGTTAAATCAGTTACATGTTTTGGAGGCTTATTTTTAAGCTGTGTGCAGGCAGGTCTAGGATACCCTGCTCTTAATACATAGTAGCTTTTTGCTAATCTCACTGGATACCCAGGGTGTTTATCAGGGTCTTTGCACTCTAGCGGGGTGTATTGGTGTCCCATGTCTTCCAGCACTTTGCAACCTCTAGAAACTCCATTCAGCTCACAGCTCCTCAGCACCTGTTTTCTGCCAGGCTTCTAGACTCTTGCCGACATATGTGCAGCTGAGTATTAGGCCACAAGCATAAGGGGACTCCTATACAGATTTTCAGCTAAACTTCTCCTCTTCAGATTTACCCACTGCCAGCCCCGAACTTCTGTCTCTAAATTCTCAGTTCAGCAAGACTGCCATGCTCTACTCAGGCTCTCATCCAGAAAGTGTCTGATAAAATTCCAGGGAAATCATGGGATTCTGAATGTTCCCCTTCTGTCAAGGCCTACAGTCCCATTCTGCCTTTTGTCCAGTTAGAAAACAATAACTATGTATATTTTGGCTGGTTTTATGTTATTATGGGAGAACTGGAGTAGTTCAGTACCGTTACTTTATAAAGGCAAGATTTGGAAGTCTCTGTAGTTTGGGGGAAGTTTTTTAAAGTACAGTAAACAATAGCTTAATTATTACTTTCATTCACTTTCCATCTTATCACTTCACTTCCTGCCCTCTACCTTCCAACAGCCATGTTCTACAGAGAGAAATGGTTCAAAAGCTTTTCTCTCTTCTGGACAGTGAATTGACATCTAAAATAACTAGAGTACAACCACAATACTTCACTTCTCTTTGTCTTTTGATTTGTAATTACATTGTTAACTTGTATTGGGTTTTGCTAATTTCAGGGTTAAACTTGCGTTTCCATTTGATTCTATATTCCTCTTGTTATCAGGTAATCATTTTTAGGTCTGTGTAGTTCAGATGGGCAGGAATACTAGAAGTGAAAATGTTCCAGCAATCATGGCTCTGATAGAAAATCAGTAAGGACCCTCCCCTCAGAAGAGCTCTTTGTCATAATTGCTAGCCCACAATGGCATCCATCAAGATAATTGTTCGACTTTGTTCTTAAGTAGGCAACAGTTAGATAATCAAAGAGTAGCAAGCATTAATTACATATATGGAGTGAATGCTTTCCCTGTTTTTATTTTTTATAAGGTCAGTGATAAGACAAAGGAGGACTTCTGACTAGCGATAGAAAAATGCTACCCCACTAAGACACTTTCTTTGTAACTCCACTTCCCATAAAAATAAATCTTACCAGATTTTTTTTTAAGACCTTCCTTCCCTGACAAAAAGGAAAGACCATAATAAACCTCAGTGCAGGAACCTAAGTTTGCACAGGACAGGTCCCTCAGGAAGGAAGGAGGTGGGGGCCCCAGGCCGGGTGCCATACATTTTATTGGCCAGGACTCCCATTTTTTATTTCTGTTTCTAATGCTGCCGAACACTGGAGGCAGCAACATCCATCAGTTGTTTTTTAATGTGTTTGAGAATTTGAGTTTCCCATACCCATGAGGCAGTTGATGACCAACATTTTGTAATAATAATAATAATCCCTGTCAAGATAATAGGAAGGTTTTAACACATTTGACCAAGGAGTGATATTTTTTAAAATTTAAATTACATTCTTCAGTTGCCTAAAAGTTTTTGAAAGTCCATTTTTTTTTCAGGCATCATGAGATTATTAGTTTTTCCCAGCACAGGTCTTCCCCAGCTCGTTGCCTTTCAGAGCCGGTTAGGCAAGGAGTAGGCAAGCGTGTACAGATAGGATATAGGGTGTCAGAGTCTTCAGACCCATCTGGTGACAATCATTTTTGTGAGGGAGCAAAATGGGTAGATAAGCCAAAGATTACTGTGTTCCTTAATGACCCAGTGTGATGGGGGCACCAACAGTGTGGCGGGCCCGCTGAGGATGCTGGTGGGGCACTCGGGTCCCTCACTGCCAACACACTGAGCAGCTCGGGCTGCCCGTGGGAAGTCCATAATCCCTCGTACACCCCTAGTACTTTATATTTGTCTAGAAAACAGAGAAAACACCTGCATAGCCTACTTCGTGAGGCTCTTGTGAGAGAACTGGAGTGGTCTCTGGCTTATTCTAGTTACTTCCATGTTTAACGCACACATTAGCCCAATGTAGGCATTAGCCTTCATTGTCTCTGACACATGAGAAAGCTGACCTGTTAGATAGGTCTAATCCTATAGCCCACTATCCCACATTGGTGACAACTAACTAACTAACATCAAGGATATCAACACAACTAATTAGCGTCACTAATTAGTGTCAGAGCCAAGTTCAGAATTTCTTCTGTGATGTCAGAAAATATTTGTGAGCAGCTAGTGGATGCACAAAACCATCTTCACATTGTTGGGTGTGGGGTCTCACTGAAGAAGTTAGCTTTAGTTCTTTTTTTTTCCCAGTATAGTCAACATACACTGTTGTGTTAGTTTCAGGTGTGCAGTATGGTGATTCAGCGGTTCTGCTAACTCAGTGCTCATCATAACTGTACTCTTTAATCCACTTTAACATTTTCACCATCCACCCCCCACCACCACCCCTCTGGGATCCATCAGTTCTCTGTATTTAAGAGTTTGGCTTTTTGTTTGTCTCTTTTTTACTTTATTCGTTTGTTTTGTTTCTTAAATTTCACATTTGAATGAAACTATATGGTATTTGTTCTTCTCTGATTTATTTCACTTAGCATTATACCCTCTAGATCCACCACATTGCAAATGGCAAGATTTCATTGTTTTTTATGGCTAAATGATATTCCTGTGTGTGTGTGTGTGTGTACAGACACAGATGGGTGAGCACACGCGTGCACACACACACACACACATACACACCATATCTTCTTTATCCATTCATCGATCAATAGACATTTGGGTTGCTTCCATAATTTGGCTATTGTAAGTAATACTGTGGTAAACATAGGGGTGCATATATCTTTTTGAATTAGCATTTTCATATTCTTTGCATAAATACCCAGTAGTAAAATTACTAAATCATATGGTAGTTCTGTTTTTAATTTTTTGAGGAACCTCTATGGTTCCTCAGTGGCTGTCCCAGTTTGCGTTCCCACCCACAGTACATTAGGATTCCTTTCTGTCTACATCCTCACCAGCACTTGTCGTTTCTTGAGGTTTTTATTTTAGCCTTCTGACAGGTGTGAAGTGACACCTCGGGGTGTTGATTTGCATTTCATGATGATGAGTGATGTTGAGCATCTTTTCATGACTGTTGGCCATGTGTATATCTTCTTTGTAGAAATATCTATCCATGCCTTCTACCCGTTTTTTGGGCACCTGGGTGGCTCAGTTGGTTGGGCGACTGCCTTCGGCTCAGGTCATGATCCCGGAGTTCCGGGATCGAGTCCCATATCGGGCTCCCGGCTCTGCGGGAAGTCTGCTTCTCCCTCTGACCTTCTCCCCTCTCATTCTCAGTCTCTCTCTAATAAATAAATGAAAAATCTTTAAAAAAAAAAAAAAGAAATATCTATCCATGCCTTCTACCCGTTTTTTAATTATTTGGGTTTTTGGTGTTGAGTTGTATAAATTCTTCATTTATTTTTGGACACTAACCCTTTATCAGTTATGTCATTTGCAAATATCTTCTCCCATTCTGTAAGCTGTCTTTTAGTTTTGTTGATTGTTTCCTTTGCTGAGCAGAAGCTTTTTATTTTGATGTAGTCCCAATAGCTTATTTTTGCTTTTGTTTCCCTTCCCTGGGGAGACATATCTAGAAAATTGTTGCTACAGCGAGTGTCAGAGAAATTACTGCCTAGGCTCTCTTCTAGGATTTTTATGGTTTCAGGTCTCACATTTAGGTCTTTAGTTCATTTTGAGTGTATTTCTGTGTGTGGTGTAAGACAGTGGTCTAGTATCATTCTTTTGCATGTTGTTGTCCAGTTTTCCTAACACAGTTTATTGAAAAGACTGTCTTTTTTCCTATCGCATATTCTTGCCTCCTTTGTTGAAAATTAATGGACCATACAATCATGGGTTTATTTCTGGGCTCTATTCTGTTCCACTGATCTGTGTGTTCATTTTTGTGCCAATACTATACTCTTTGATGACTCCAGCTTTGTAGTCTGTCTTGAAATCTGGGATTGTGATACCGCCAGTTTTCTTCTCCGTTTTTAAGATGTCTTTGGCTGTTGAGGGTCTTTTGTGGTTTGATATTTGTTCTAAGAACTTAGCTTTAGTCTTTAACATTGTCAGCTCTCACTGGCGGCTTCAGCTCGGTCCTCCAAAATGTATTTTTAAGCATGACACTAATCACTGTAGCTCGTTTCATCAACTGTTCTCTCTGGAGCCTTTTTTTTTTTTTTTAAGAGAGGGAACACAAGCAGAGAGAGTGGGAGAGGGAGAGAAGCAGGCTCTCTGCTGAGCAGGGAGCCTGATGTGGGGCTTGATCCCAGGACCCTGGGATCATGACCTGAGCGAAAGGCAGACACCTAACAACTGAGCCACCCAGGTGCCCCTGGAGCCTTTTATTAAGACTTCATGGGATGCGTTTCTTTAACTGGAAAGCAGAATCACGAAGGGTCTCGGAAGGAGCTCAGAGGCCATCCGTGTTTCCGGAGCATGGCATGGCCGCCTTGACCATCCAGCTAGTCCTGCTCTGCTCCTGACACAGCCTTCTGTGTCCCTGAAAAGTGACTTTCTGTCGGGCTTCTTCCACACTGATGCCAGGAGCAAGGCATGTGAACCAGACTGCACAAATTCAGGTCTGGCTTCCGCCACCACCCAGAGTGACTGCGGGCACAGCACTGCACCCCAGGACCTTATTTGCTTTAGCTGGGACACACATATGCCGGCAGTTGGCCCTCACAGGGGTTTGTGACAATCAGGTGAGCTAATGCACGCTCGGCGCCCCGAAGTGGGGGGGGAGGGGGGCAGCAGCGGCGCTTCTCCGAAATTGAGCTCCCTTGACATCTTCGCCCACTTACTCCAGCATGTTCTTCCTGCTGCCGCGAAGTCACTGTGTTTCTTTTTAACTGTGGTACTAACGGTCTGGGCTTTGATGGGTATTTTCTAGTCAGCTGCTCGTCCTCTCCGTCGCCACTGCAGGCGCCCCTGCCCGAGGGCCACTCGCTCTGGAGCTGTCGTCCCCGTGCCGCGCCGAGTGAAAGCCCCTTTACAGAGCTTCTGCCACGTGTTTCCCTCCTCTCACCAGGCCGCTTAGCCTCATCCCTGCTTGCTTTGTCCTTTCGTTACCTAATCCGCTATTAACTGTGACCTACGGAGAGAGTGGAGGCATTCGGAGAGGAGCATGAGTGAGAGGTCGGGTTCTGTGCAAAGCAAAGTGTGCGTGCGGCGGAATTTTAGGAAGGGGCTTCTGTTTGCAGGGAGGAAGGAAGTGTCGCCTCCCTCTTATCTCTGCAACCAGAGTTTCATTTTAGGCAAAATATTAAGGACCTCGAGTTTGAAACAGCTTAGGTAGTGGCAAAAGTCTGAGTGAGGCCTGTACTAGCTAGAAAGAAAGATTTTAAAGGGAGGCCAACGGCAGGAAGGGAGAAAAGTGGGAAAATACGGTTCCCCTTCTACTCATCGCCCTCCACCTCCAGCTCCGGCCCCACCGGCAAATTACGAAAATGCCAGTAGAAGGTCCTGAAATGCAGGAAAGACAAGTAATTATGTTGCAGAATTAGATGAAGTGTCCCACATCGCTGGCAAACTAAGTTTGGCCTGCTCGTGTGTTCGTGTGGGAAGACAATTAGGGAAGGAAGTGTTGGGGTTTTGATTGCGGGACCTTACTTATTGTAGAGATTCCTTGGCTGCCTTATGTCCATGGATGGCGTGGGAGCCTTGGGATCCAGGCTCCCTGGCATTACTGTTATCATCCCTGCTCCTGGGACTCCAGCCCCCTGGGCGGCAGCTGATCCTGGTGGCTTTCCATCTCGAAAGCTAGTTGAGTCTGTGGATCTGGAAGGCCCCAGGTGGTTTTCTTCCTTCCTGTGGCTGTAATGACAGCTCTCCTCTCCACCCTGTGGAAGTACGAGCTTTGAAATGTGCCGATGCAGCACGTCAGCCCCGTGCCCCCTCCCCTGGCCCCCGGCTCTCCTCGGCCGCCTCAGGTCCGCCTCTTGCCTGGCTCTGCTGGAAAGCGGGGCGCTGGGGGGGCCGCTGCCGGGCCGTCCCTCCTTCTCCCTCTGATGTTCAGCCACAGTTTAATTTTCAGCTTTTATCACTAGACTTCATTACACGGGAAGAAGAAAGTGGGCTCTGGCAGATAGCGTCAAATGTGTTTTCCCTTCTCTTCCAATTGGAAAACACCTCGTGATCCGTTCTCGCCGGGGGGTCACAGGGACTGGGGACACTGGCAGGGGGCTTCGTGCTCATGCATTTGCCCCACGGAGATTGTGTTCAGATCTGATCGCTCCCACTTTGATGTTGTGCTGGACACTGATTTGGCAGATCGCTTTCTCTGTACAGCATCTTAGACCGCCTCTTCTTTCTCATCTGGGCTGTCGTAGGGCTGCCGATGGGGTCTCTCGTCCCTAGCCCTAGTGCGGATGATGACGTCTTAAGAGCTGTGTGTACCTTCAGTGAATGTTACTTTCTTGCTTGAACCCTTCACGCCCTCACTCGCCTGTTACCTCCTGTGAGTCTTTCCTGAGTGGGAGAGAGTGGCCGGTGGTGGCACTGCCTTCCACTATATCAGAGTGTAGACCCGGGGGAAGGTGGTGACCCGCCCAGGTGACTCAGGGAGCTGGGACAGGATTAGAGCTCAGGGTTCCTGAGTCCCAGCCCACTGTTCTCTCTTCCAGGGCAGCTCTCGGGAGAATAGATGACACAGTGGCAGTCATTGCTGCCGTGTACTGAACATCAAATAGGGGCCGGACTCATACGTGGTCTCCGATCTTCACACTTCTTTAGTTGCAGAGAAAGAGACTGAGGGAAGCTAAGTGGGCCAGAGGCATTCAGCTAGTTGTTGCAGAACCCAGACGGAGCCCAGAGCTGTCCGAGCTTGCACCCTGTGTTCTTCCTGCGTCTAGAGGGCTTGCGAAAGCTCCAGGCAGCTTATAGCAAGGAGAAAATCTGCTTGCCCTTCCCGTCCCTCCCTCCGAGAGCAGAAGTCATTCCTAAGTCCTTGTGCCGAGCGCAGCGCTGGGTGCCGGGAAGCAAGAGGGACAGAGGCCCTGTGTTCTTAGAGCTTCCTCCCACCCCAGTGTCTCTCTCGAGCATCCCTTCCGTTGGCACGTTTGCCACTGGGGACGGCGCTGTGCTCTGAGTCTCCTTTCTTTCCCTCTTGGCGCCATGTGAGGACTAGATACACAGGACCCATGTCCCATCCTGACTGGCTCTGGGCATGGTGCCCACAGGGCCCTCCCTGGTCCCCTCCGGGAAGTCACAGCGTCCTGGCCAGTGACCCTGTGCCGGAGGCCTTTCCTTCCTCATCTCAGCCACGTCCTGTGGCACAGCTCTTCTCTTACCCGTGACAAAAAGCAAAAACACCCAACCAGCTCAGAAAAAATAGGCCACTTGTCTCCGAGTGTCGTCTAGCGCCCGGCGATGCCAGGCTTGGGCTCGGGCAGACCAGTGTGGAGGCCCTTCGCCACAGCCGCAGCGGTGTCCCGGGCACCTGGGCAGCAGGCCTGGCCTCCCCGCCACAGGCCGCGGTCACGCCGAGTGGCAGCGGAGGCACTAGAAATATCGGGCAACAACGGAGAGAGGCTTTTCACTACAAGTCCTGCTTGCTTGGTACACGTTCCTATCTTCTTAAAAGGGGCCGTACCTGTATTTTTGACAATTAAAAATATCCTCTTCCCAAAAGTGAATTAAATAAAATGAAATTGGTATTTTCACTGAAATACAGGACAAACTTGCCAGAAATCACAAAGGAACTTTGTAAGTCCCAGTTCTTGAAAATAGGAGGACAGATGCCAGTGATGTCACGCTGGGCCAGGAGGGCCGAGTGGCTGCCTGCTCAGATGCCTAAAACAGACGGTTCCAGTGCTGCTGGGAGGTGGGATTCTTGAGCAGCTGGGGTTTGCCCATTGCTGGCTGCAGAGCACGGGGAGCGAGGGGTGACGAAGATACAGTCCTGCTGTGCGGGGAGCCCCCAGTCTCACGGATGAGCCCGATACGTGGAAAATCGCACCGTAGTGGAGATGCCCAGGACCTGGCACACACAGGAGCATTCTAGAGAGGGTGCCGGAGCTGAGGCTTCTGTGTCTCGCGTGCAAGCCTGTGATCCGGGCCCACACACGTAGCATCAGGGAGATCTGCTGGTTTCCGTCAATGACGGGAGAGCGTGTGGCAGACGCGTGTCCTGCACAGAAGCTGGGGCTGGTTGTTGGTGGCCCAGTGACCTCTCGGGCTTTGCTTATCGGCACTGGAGGATGTGGACTCTTTGTGGGGTTTTAATGTCCCACAGATTCTGGGACATTAAACTCCCCTTGTTCATCTTTGTACCCCAGACCCGATACTGGTAGGGACTCCAGAGAGGTTCATTAACCCAGAGAGGGGGACCTTAGTTCCTGAGGCCTGGGGGGGGAGCCCTCTGTGGACAAACTTGACTTCGCACAGGCCCTGTGCCTCCCCTCACGGACTCCACGCCCCACTTCTTGAGCCTGTAACCATGGGAGAAGAGTACAGAAACCCCTGCCTCGGTGATTAGTAGTCATTTCCTGTGTGCTTCCTTTTTCAAATAACAGTCCTATTCCAGGAAGGACTTTAAGACAGGTGAGCATCTCCTAGGTCCTAGGCGAGTCTACAAAGAGCTCACCCATTCTGCCTCAAATGACTGGTCTTCACTTTACCACAGAGCCAGTGTGGCCCACCCAAGAACAGGGGATGTCCATCCTGCAGCTTCCGGAGGGTTCCAGGGCGGCCCCAGCTGCTGCTCCTTGGCTGAGTCTCTGGTGGCGCCGGTTGATGGCTTGCATGGTACGATAGGACTATAACCCTCAGGCACTTCACACCCATGCGACAGTGACGTTCTTCAGTATCTAAAGGACGTCATCGTGGAAGCCCCTTCTTGTGCTATTGCCAAGGAGTTTAAGGGTCCAAGGGAGGAATAAGACCCTGACAGGCTGCCCCTGCCAGCTTCTCTGGCAGCTCATGTTGTTTGAAATTATGGGTGTGTATGTGTGTGCTTACCTGTATGTTCTCCTAGCAGAGGGGGATGAGGTAAAGGCCCTGTTTATGAGCCTTAATTGGTTACGACTTTTGTACTCCTGTTAGGCAAGTCTCCTAGTCTCTTCCTCAATTTATACGATCCTGTTCCCTTACTTAGTAAAAACAGGTGTAGGGCTTGTAATTCCATAGGATTCAAAATAAACCAGGTGGCAGGAGCATTCTTATTAAACTTTCTTATTCTATCCAAGGGTTGCTAAGATGCCTGTGAACCTAGTAAGTGTTGAAAACCAACATCCCTAATCCGTGGGCGCCTTAGGGAAAGAGAAATGCTAGGGGAGTGATTGATTTGGTCAGTGGGCTCAGTAGGAGGTAAAATTCCTCACAACCTGAGAGTCTCCTGTTTCCGCAGGACTCAGGACATGAAGTCTCTCCCCCCGGCCGGCCGCTCTAGCAACACAGGGTAGCACCTGGTTGCTCGAAGTGTAGCCTGAGGACTAGCATTCTCAGCAGTGCCTGCGAGCTCGTTAGGATCCCAGCACCTCAGACCCCACCTCACATCTGCAGCCTGGACTCTGCATTTTAACAAGCTCTCCCGGGGACTCTTCCGCACAATCCAGTCCGAGAAGTAGTGGATCAGAAAGCATGAGTTCTGCACTTTCTGCCTCAGTGAGCGAACCCCCGGGGCTAGAGCCATTTATTCTGGCCTAGAATAGACTCATCTGCCCATAGTGTTTCCTGGGGGGTGAAGGCAGCATTCTATTTTTAGCCGTGACATTTTCTACTTTTGACCTGACCTTCAGCTTGCCAGAATGATCTGAGTTGGTTTCCAAAATACATCCAGTAGGATGCAATAAATGAGGGAAACTTTTATTATAAAACTGGGTTATAATTGCATATATAAACATTTGCCACCAAGTCCTAGGCAGTTGCTAGTTCCCCGTAACTAACCATTTAGAGTCCCTAGTGCTAAAAACAAGGGAAGGGCAGTTGTTAGCAGGTCTGTGTCCAGTACAGCTGTGCTCAGCGAGTGTGATGGGCATTTCCTCAGTGGGTCACCATCACGTGGCTGGTACATCCACATTTCTGTAACAAGTGCGGTGCTTTACAGGAGATATTTTTTCTTACAATATCCCTTCGAGGCCAAGGGCTGCTTTATAAAAGTACCTCTATAAGGAAAGAGCTTTCCTGGCTCTTGGTGCTTCATCGTATGCTGACTGGGCATGTAAGCCTCCTGTGTAATGAAGCTGCCTTCCCCTCACCGTGAACCCCACCCTCCACGACCTCACCGCCTCGACTACTGACCTGTTTCTGTTTGGACCTTCTCGGTGAAACCTTACCACAGAGTAACCGGGGACTACGCAAAGGTGACATCAGGGTGGCTGCACCCTTGTCCTATGGTCAGGGGCAGTGGCAGGCCCCACAGCTGAGGTTTTGAATGGCCGGTAAAGACAAGTTATCTCCCTTGACCTTAACCCGGCCCCCCGGTTTATGCCAGTGATACTGAAGGGATTCGGGAAATCAGGTGGCAAAACCATATTTTTTTCGTTAAGTCTCTCAAAGGTAATTATGTATTTTTTCTTGTTTTGCTTTGTTTGAGCGTGGTGTGTAGTATTCCTCAGACTCTCCAGTCACCTTGAGCTTGGACCTTCCCGGTGTGTTTCACTTAGTATCTGTCAGAAGTGTGATACTCCACACGCTTTATCCCAAGAATGTGATCATTTTTCCTACCAAATTACAGAGAAAAAGCGTCTTTTAAAAGCGTCAAGGCAAGTTTAAACTTTCTCAGAGTGCTCTCCGTGTGTCTGGCAGACCCAGACATGGAAGGAAGAGCGGAGCCTCTGGGGGTCCCCTCTTCTCTCTTCTGGCTGTTTTGGGTCGCAGTGCCCTTCTCGGGATTTCCACTGAGCTGCCTTGTCCTCAGGCGTCCCCGCATCACTGCGGGCGTCAACAACTGAGGTGTTACCGTAGTTACGGGCCACCGCTGTGGGGTCCCAGGGCCGTGAGATCTCGGATGGCTGCCTTCGGGACCCTGCAGGGGAGCCTTCCACCTGGTCAGGAGGTGAAGTGCTAGAAGGGCTCCCCCGCTAGGCCAGCGTGAGTGATCTCGAGGGAGGTGCTTCTTTCCATTCCCTCTGAGCAACTAGTACATTGTTTCCCCTAAGGACAGTAAAAACTTTGAGGAAAAGAAGCAAAGTCCTTCCTGGAAGACGAATTATAAATTTATGTAACCTCTGTATAATGCTTTATTTTGAAGTACAGACTCTTTTTTTTTTTTAAAGATTTTATTTATTTGACAGAGAGATCACAAGTAGGTGAGAGACAGGCAGAGAGAGAGAGGGGGAAGCAGGCTCCCCGCTGAGCAGAGAGCCCGATGCGGGGCTCGATCCCAGGACCCTGAGATCATGACCTGAGCCGAGGGCAGAGGCTTTAACCCACTGAGCCACCCAGGTGCCCCCAGAACCCTTCTGAGAGGAAAAAAGGACATGACCATGCCTCCCTCATAGTATGGCACCCCATCCCCAACAGACCCTTCGTCACTGAAATCCTCCTTTAGAGAGAAATTCAGTGTGTATTTAGTGATGCTTTTAGTCATGCCAAGAGAGGTCCATAATATGGAACAAAGACCTCTTTTTACTGATCTTACACATAAGCATAACAACCCCTGAAGGCAACACTTAAGGGTGTGTGTCAATGGTAGTAATGAAAGTTAGCATGCGTGGAGCCCTTGTGAGGCGCCAGGCACGTAAACGACACTTTAAATCTGTATCTCATCTAATTTTTAGTGACCCCGTAAGGAAAGCATTTTTGTCTCTCACGGGTGAGGCAGCTGAGGCTCAGAGAAGTGACTTAGGACTCATAGGTCACAGAGCGAGTTGGTGTCAGGACTGGTATTCCAGTTTACCTCAGACTCCAAAGCCTCTGGCTGCCTCCGCCAGGATCCCATTTCTTTTCCCGAGGTGACAGCACGGTTCCAGATCGCCCAGAGCAGCCTAGAACCACAGTATCAGCGTGTCCGCCACAGTGACAGGTGGAACAAAGCAGGACAGCTGTCGAGATAAGCTGGACTTCACCGCTTCCAAAAAGCGGCAGACTCCCCTGGCTGCCAGCTTCGCCATGAGGCCGGGAGAGGGCGTGCTGAGGGTTTATTATGCACCGTCCCCGACGGGCACTGCGAGGGGGCATCTCTGCCCGCCAGCTGCACTAACGGATATGGGAATGCAAGTCTGGACGGGACGGAACTGCCCTGCGCAGTGCAGGCAAAAGGGCTGAGGTCATGAGCCCCGAGGGAAGCTTGTGTACGGACCCTTAGACCCCAGGGGGGACAGTCCACACACCGGCCAGCCGGGGGGAGTGGCGCCAAGGGGCTTCGGAAGGATGTACCCATTTCTAAGTAATGTTCCGTAAGGTCTCTCTCGCTAACTGCTGGTAGCGGGGGTTGTCTCGGACAGGCGTGAAGGAAGGCCATGTTGTGTCGGCATGGTCAAGCGCAGAGGCTGCTTGGGTGTGGTGCTTACTTTCTTGTTTCCGATTTCCAGGCAGCCTCAGAACCCGTCCTGGACCCACAGCAAATCCAAGCGTTTGATCAGCTTTGCCGTCTCTACCGAGGAAGTTCCCGGGTAATGTTTCTATGGTGGTTTACATTTTTTAAAGATTTTATTTATTTATTGGACAGAGCGCGAGCGGAGAGCAGCAGGCAGTGGGAGAGGGAGAAGCAGACTCCCCGCTGAGCTGGGAGCCCAATGCGGGACCCGAGCCCAGGGCCTGGGACCATGACCTGAGCCGAAGGCAGCCGCTTACCCATCTGAGCCACCCAGACACCCAGTGGTTTACATTTTTATTTCCCTGTTTATAATTACTGTTTGGGAAGTGCACCGTCTTCCGGTCCGTACTCCAGCCTCCTCTTTGTTTAGAACCCTGGTTAAGGTGGTGCGGAGCCCTGGCCCCGGGGGGCACTCCCGAATTAGCAGAGCGAACCGAGGAAGTGGGCAGACCTCCGACCCGTGCTGAGGACAGAAGGGCATCTGTGTGTGTACTCCCTTTTGGAGGCCTTTGTTTATGCTAAGGATGGTCCCAACCGCCTGAAGCCCCAGACCCCGCCGTACATCTGTGCTGGCTGAATGCATTTTGGCCATGAAACCCAAATGCCGAGTGACGGGACACCCAAGACAGAAGTGGAAACGCAGGCAGCCCACGGCCCCGCCCTGAGCCTGCCTCCGCCTTTCCTCTCTCCCGCCATCCTGAGCACAGGGCTCCCGTTCTCGTGGTTTAACGGGGCTGCTCCGGCTTCCCCGTCACAGCTGCGTGCGGGCTAGGGGGGTGGGAGGAAATACAGTTCTAGAAGTCGCATATGTCATTTCCATTGTCCAGACCTTAGGCTCACAACCACACCTGACTGCAGCGGAGACTGGGCAGTGGGTCTTCCTGCCGAGAGCCATGGGCTGAAACGGCTGGCACTCGTACAGACCCGCAGAAGAGCTCGGCCGGGAGAGCTGCTAGCAGCCCCGCCCGATAACTCCCTCCACCTGTTCGTCCTCGCCTAGTGCCCGTCTGCAGGGGACTCCCCGCTCCGCTCCCCACGACGCCCCAGAGACCTCCTGCGGCTTTCTCCCCTTTCCCTCCAGTCACTGCAGGCCTTCTGTCCCTGCTGCTTGCGGACTCGCTCCGAACCCCAGGACCTGGTTACCCGCTTATGTCCTGCATCTCATCACCGGAAGGTGGAGTCCAGACCAACCACCCCCTGCATGCCCCGAGTCGCCCCAGCTGCAGCCAGGCCCAATTTGTTCTCGGCATGGTCTTAAGCTCGCGCAGCCCGTGGGCAGCTCTGCTGCTGAGCCTGGACCCCTGTCCCTCGTCCCTGTTCTCGTGCAAAGAGCTGCTGGGGTTCGGCCACCCTGGGGCCAAACCGTGCTCCCTCTTGGAGAGGAACTTTTCCAGGAGTCTCCGGAACGGCAGCCCCTCCGTCTGGTCTCGGCCTCGGCCACGTTCTGCTGCAAACTGTGGCGCCGTTCGTTACTCAGGGCTCCTTGATTTCCAGATCAGAGTTACAGAAGTAGCACGCACATCTTGTCTTAGGAAGTAGAAAAGATGTTTGCAGTTGGTCTTTCAAACCCTCACAGGGTCTGAATGTGAGAGAACTTTGAGCTGGTGTAACCTCTGGCACCCGTTCTGTTCGTCTTGTACAGAATCGTCCTCAGGGAGACCTTCCCAGGCTGACGGGAAGCGGCGAGGGTTAGAGAGGATGAGAAGGGGCCCAGGGGACGTCTGTCTCCTGGCCCAGCCCGCAGCGCGAGCCCCGGGCAGGCCTGCACCAGTGCACGTGCCTGCTGCGCGTCCTGGCCCCTCGTAGCCCCCGTGTACCTCACAGGGGCAGCTCCGGAGCCCGGGGCGTGAATGGAGAGTCCCGCCGGCTGTCTCTCCAGTTCCCACAGTCACTGGTACCGCGTTTTTCAACAGAAGTGACAGATGGATCCGTGTGACCCTTGTGCCATTCCCGCCTGGATGGAGAGAGCCCTCAGTGGCCAGATGAGCCAGAGCACAGGGCTCCTGGCAGGGTGGGCGAGTGGGAACAAGTGACAGAGCAGAAATTGCCACATGGAGTGGAGGCTGAGTCCCAGGCTCCCATTCACCCCGGGTGACTGCAGACTCTAGGTTTTGTACACAGAGGGTTCTTGTGGAAGATTAGAACTCGCATGCATGTAGAGGGCCTGGCGCAGTGCCAGGAGAAGTTGCTGCGGACGTGGGGTCCGGAGCCTGAGCCCTACCTGGAGGCCCGGTGGTCTGGGCGCTGGCATGGGAGCCGGTTGTGACTCAGGGTCATTCGCCCTGACACCCTGAGGAACTCACCGGGAGGGAGAGTGTGGACCGAGATCACAGGGAGCAGAGAGCCTCGGCTCGGGGCACATCTGCAGGGGAGAGGGGGCGCGGGCTGCGGCGCCAGCCAGGCCAGCAGCACCCAGAGCGCGGGAGGTTCCGGCCGGACGTACCCAGTCAGGTCACAGCATTGGTAAAATAATTCGGGCCCTGGAAATGGAGTGAACCCGCCCCGTCTCACTTGTTTGTGAGACGGAGACATGGGATCCAGACCCCGCTTCGTGCTCCCCCTGCAGGGTGACGCTGTCCCTTGGGTACTGAGGCAGGGGAGTCGAAGATCCTTCATCTCGTTCCACACACCGGGGCTGAAGTGTGTCTCTTCTTTTTGCAGCTGGCTCTCCTCACAGAACTCTCGCAGAATCGCAGCAGTGAGAGCTACAGGCCATTCAGTGGCTCCCAGGGTGGCCCTGCTTTCAACAGCATCTTCCAGAATGAGAATTTCCAGCTGCAGCTCATTCCCCCACCTGTGACTGAGGACTGAGGTCTCTCGGGGGCCTGGAACCGGAGACCAGAGGCCATCCTGATGCAGCCAGGGAGGGACCCCCTTTCTAACTGGCTTGGCCCCTTCGCCTTCCCCCTTCTGAGCGGAGGTGCCGAGGAGGACGGCCGTGCCTGGGCCTTTCCCCATGCCCGTCGTTCCCCGGGGAGACTCCCAGTCTCTCCCAGGATGTTGTGGCAGCGTCCGTTCACCAGACCAGTTGATTTTGTTTTGCTTGTTCAGCAAAGGGATGTCCCATACTTCCATCCAGCTTTTTAAGAGCATATGTGTTGCCCTCTGGGACTTTTTACAGTTTCCTTGAAGCTTCGAGAATAGATGGAACTCAGGCAGATGGCATTCAGGAGTCCTCCTTCATCCCCTCCAGCTGCTGGGTGACACGGAGGAACTTGAGCTCTTGCTGCTGTCGGGAAGACAGAACCGTGGTGGGCCAGGCATCTCCCTTTCGATGCATCTGTGTTAAAACCAACTTGAATGTAAGATTTGCCCTAACAATAAATGCCTGTGTTTAAGTTCCACAGGCCTGCTGGCTAGCTCTCAGTCTGTCCAGTCATGAAGGACATTTAGAGCCCTTGTTGCCACAGTTCAGTTTTATTAGTTCAGAGTCAACCCTCTCTTACAGATAAAAAACCTGAGACTCACATGAGGAATAACCAAGGCAACACACTCAAGAAGGGGCAGGTGGGGCTCGGTCAGTTAAGCGTTCAACTCTCTATTTGTGCTCAGGTTGTGATCTCAGGGTCGTGAGATCGAGCCCCACACGGGGCTGCGTGCTGAGCGTGGATTCTGCTCAAGATTCTCTCTCTCCCTCCCTCTGCCCAGCAGCCCCTCCCCTGGCTCGTACACGTGCTCTCTCTTTCAAAAAAGAAAAATGGCAGAACAAAGTGGGGTTCGAGACGGCAGTATAACCAGATCCTGAGCCCATCTCCTCCTGCGGACACAACACATCAACAACTACACGGGATCATTCCCTCTGCCGGGAACTGAAAACTGAATAAACAGAGCCTCCACAGGGCAGCCTGCAAGGACACCATCAAGGTAGGCAAGAGGCAAAGACGTGGGCTTGCCGGGAGAAAACTGCAGCCGTGGGGAAGCACAATCGTGAGGGGGCGCAAAGGTATGGAACCGTTCGCTGAGGAGCGAGGGACTTGAGCTCTACGTCAGATACCCCAGACCTCAGGTCCTCCACAGGCGATCAGGAGAGAGGAGCCCCCACAACACCGGGGTCTGAAAATCAGTGGGGATTATGTCCAGGAAAACTGGAAAACCGTCTCTTAAAGGGCTGAGGCACAGACCCACTGTACCCAGAAATCGGTGCAAAAACACTGGTTTAAAAAGCTCATAGACTAAGGAGACCCATTTATGAACCATAAAGCATCTGCCGAAGAGGCGGGAAACAGCAGATTCCCCCTGGGGCTGAGATTCGGTGGGAGCCCCATCTGTACCTCAGTGTACCTCGGTAATACCAGCACTGGTGGGCCACTTGTGCAATTCTCCCTCGAACCTGCCAGCCCCCAGCACACACACCGCCGGAGTCCCGACACCCCACAGTCGGGACAGGGGCCCGCCCGCCCACCAGCGCACCCCAGCCCTAGCCCAGCATGATGGCAGGGAGCCCACGGCTCACAGAGGGGACCAGAGGGGACTGTCCTTCTGCGTCCCACGGGACACCTCCCACAAAAAGCCACTTCTTCAGTACTGAGAGAGGTCACTGATTTACACAATACCTAGAAAAACACAGGTAGGCAAAATTCGGGGATAGAAGAATAGCTCCAAACAAAAACACAAGACCTCAGGAGAAGAACTAAATGGAACAGACTTGCAAACTACCCGAAAAAATGGTCATAAGGATGCTCACCAAATTTGGGAGAAGAATGGATGAGCAGAGCTTCAACAAGGAGAATATGTAAGAAAGCATCAAACAGAAGTTATAACTGAGCTAAAAACTACACTAGAGGGGCCCCGCCAAGAGACTGGATGGCGTAGGAGGACAGATCAGTGAGCTGGAGGAGCAGCAATGGAACCCAACAGACAAAGCAAAATGAAGAAAGAATTAAGAGAAGTGAAAATACCTTAAGGGACCTTTGGGTCTTATCATTCACATTATACAGATCCCAGAGGAAGACAGAAAGGGCCAGAAAAATATTTGAAGAAATACTGGCTAAAAACTTCTCTAATCTGGGAAAGGAGTCAGACATTCAGGTCCAGGACAAACCAAAGGAAACCACGCCAACACACATTATAATTAAAATGGTAGAAATTAGGGGGACCTGAGTGGCTCAGTTAAGCATCTGCCTTTGGCTCAGCTCCTGATTCCGGACTCCTGGGATCGAGCCCCGCATTTGGCTCCCTGCTCACGAGGGAGTCGTCTGCTTCTCCCTCTCCCCGCTTACCCCCTACTCACTCTCTCTTTCAAATAAGTGAATAAAATATTTTTAAAAAATGGTAGAAATTAGAGAATCAGGAGGAGGAAAAACCACTTATTATATATAAGGAAAACCCCATAAAGTTATCAGATTTTTCAGAAGAAACTTGACCGACCAGGAGAAAATGGCATGACATATTTGAAGTTCAGAAAGGAAAAGACTTCCAAGAATTCTCTGCCCAGCAAGATTACCACTCAGAATTGAAGGAGAGATTACGAGCTTTCCAGATAAGCAAAAGCTAAAGGAGTTATCAGCACTAAACCAACCCTACAATGTTTTAAAGGAATTTATTTAAGCTGAAAAGAAATGGCACTAATAAGAAAGCATATTAAAGCAAAAAATCCCACTGGAAAGCAGCGCCTGGCTGGCTCAGTCAGGATAGTGTGCAACTCTTGATCTCGAGGTTGTGAGTTCGAGCCCCATGTTGGGTGTAGAGATAATAAGCAAAATATATTTTTTTAAACCCCACTAGAAAAATACAACGAAGCTAGTGGATCAGTCACTTAGAAAGCAAGCATGAAGGTTAAAAGACAAAGAAGAAAAATCAAGGAAGGTGGTCCAAGATGGCAGCAGAGAAAGACCCTAAACTCCCCTCCTCCCACTGACACACTTTATATATGCCTACATATAGAGCAATTCCTTCTAAAGAACCGAGGGCCGATTGAACAGCCTCTCCCCAACACAGGGAAGACCAGGAGAGACGGAGACGTGGGCACCATGGGAACACGCCCCCAGTGCAACAGGGAGGCATGTCACTGAGGGTCCCTGTCCAGACTCCCCTGCCCTGAGGCACAGTCAAAACAACAGTGGCTTAAAGACTAATTAGATTATAAGCGAAGCAAATCCATCTACTAACCTTAGGGCATCCACCAAACCGGCAGGGAACTGCTGGAACTCTCTCCAGGGTAAGAGGCACCGTGAGGGCCATTTTTCACCCTCGCCTTCCACCGTGACAGCGCAGGCAGGAGCAGGGTCCAGGCACTCGTGCCGGCCTGTTAGGGCTGCCCCAGTTCACCCTAGACCCCTGGCCCACATCAGCTCCAGCCATGCCCCTGTGCCAGAGACTACCCCCTCCAGTCCCAGCATGCACCCAACCCAGGCATCACACAAACACAGCCCCAGTGCAGCACGCCCTGGGATTCTCTCCCAGCCCGTGCCCACCGTAAGCAAGGGCAGCCCTGGCACCGTGTGCCCCAGGACCCCCAGCCTGCTCCAGCTCCGGCCAGCCTGCCAGGGCAGCTCTGGCATTGTTCCCCCAGGTACTGCCCCCAGCGTGGCCCTGACGAGGCATACCCTCAGTCCCCCAGCCCATGACCACTCCAAATCCAGCTGCCCCATCAAAGTGGCCCTGGTACACCTGAGGACGCCCTGCCTGGGCTCACTCCAGCTACAACCACTATGCCAAGGCAGCCCTGACATGGAGTGAGTGCCCTGAGATCCCCTCCCGCCCCAGCCCACACGTGCTTAGCTCCCGTCAGCCTGCCAAAGCTTCCGGTCACACAACAGTCTCCACAGGACATGCTCCCACACAGGGCCACTCCTTCCAGACCAGGACAGGTGGCCGGTCCACCTAATTCATAGAAACGAACATAGAAAATCAAAATGAGGAGACAGAGAAATATGTTTCAGACCAAACAAGATAAAAACCCCAGGAAAAAAATCCTAATGAAATGGGGGTAATTCATCTGATAAAGAGTTCAAACTAATGGTCATAAAAACACTCACTGAAATTGGGAAAAGAATGGAGGAACACAGGGAAAACTTCAACAAAGAGAAAATATAAGAAATAACCAATCAGAGCTGACGAATCCAATAATTCAAACGAAAAATAAACTAGAGGGAGTCAACAGCAGATACGATGATGCAGAAGAATGGATCGGCAATCAGAGAATAGGGGAAATCACCAGAATGGGGAAAGACACAAGAATTTTGTAAAAATGAGGATACTTAAGGGGCCTCTAGGAAAACACGTATACTAACATTCACATTATAGAGGTCCCAGAAAAAGCAGAGAGAAAGAAGGGGGCAGAAATAATGACTTGAAGAAATTATGGCTAAAAACTTCCCTAACCTGGGAAAAGAAAAGAACCTTCAGGTTCACGAAGCACAGCATTCCAAATAAGATGAACCCAAAGAAAGCCACATGAAGACATTGTATAATTAAAATGGTAAATGTTAGAGAATTTTAAAAGCAGCAAGAAAAAAAAATCATCTACGAGGAAAACCCCAAAAAACTATCAGCTGATTTTCCAGCAAAAACTTTGCAGGTCAGAAGGGAAGAGAACAAGAAAAGAAGGACAGGGAGAAACCACCAAAACAGCCAGAAAACAACAAAATGGCAATAAGTATATACTCGTCAATAATTACTTTCACTGGAAGTGAACTAAATTCATCAAAAACTAGAGGGTGGCTCAACAGATTAAAAAAAAAAAAGGCAAGAACTATCTCTATGGTGACTACAAGAGTCTCACTTCAGATCAAGAGACACATACAGACTGAAAGTGAAGGAATAGAAAAAGAAAATCCCATGCAAATGAAATGAAAAGAAGCTGGAGTAGTTATACACATATCAGACCAAAGAGACTTTAAAACAAAGACTAATAAGAAAGAAGAAAGGCATTACATAATGATAAAGGGGTCAGGGCACCTGAGTGGCTCAGTCCGTTAAGCATCTGCCTTCGGCTCAAGTCATGATCCCAGGGTTCTGGGATCAAGCCCCATATCAGGCTCCCTGCTCAGCAAGGAGCCTGCTTCCTCCTCTCCCTCTGCTTGTGCTCCCTCACTCACTCTCTTGCTCTCTCTCAAATAAATAAAATATTTAAAAAAAAATGATAGAGTTCAATCTAGCAAGAAGACATAATATTTATAAATATATATGTACCAAACATAGGAGCTCCAAAGTATATACAGCAAATATGAACAGAACTAAAGACATAAATTGAAAGCAGTGCAATTATAGTAAGGGACTTTAATACCTTCCTTTCATCAATGGATAGATCATCCAAGCAAAAAATCAATTAGAAAATATTGGCCTTAACACATTAGACCAGATGGTTTTGCTAGATATATGCAGAATATTCCATTCTAAAGCAGATGGAATATACATGGAACATTTTCCAAAACAGTCACGGGGGCCACAGAACAAGTCTCAGTAAATTCAAGAAAATTTAAGTCACATAAAGCACGTTTTCTGACCTGAAACTAGAAATTAATTACAAGAGGAAAATGGGAAAAACTACAAAAATGTGGAGATTAAATAAAATGCTACTAAACAACCAATGGGTCATCAAAGAAATGAAAGGAGAAATAAAAAAATTACCTAGATACAAATGGAAAAAGAAACAGAACAAATCAAAATCTATAGGGTGCTGCAAAAGCAGTTCTAAGAGGGGAGTTCATAGCAATACAGGCCCACCTCAAAAAAATAAGAAAAATCTTTTTTTTCCCCCCAGAATTGGAAGAGTTTTATTTTTTAATTTTTTTTATTTTTTTCTCCCCAAATATGTTTATTTTAATTTTTCAGTGTTACAAGATTGATTGTTCATGCACCACACCCAGTGCTCCATGCAATACGTGCCCTTCTCGATACCCACCACCAGGCTCGCCCACCCCCCCACCCCCCCACCCCCTCCCCTCCAAAACCCTCAGTTTGTTGCTCAGAGTCCACAGTCTCTCCTGGTTCATCACCCCCTCCGATTTCCCCCCATTCACCCTTCCCTTCCTTCTCACGATGCCCTCCATGATTTTCTTTATACTCCACACGTAAGTGAGACCATAAGATAATTGACTCTCTTCACTTATTTCACTCCGCATAATCTCTTCTGAGATACCACCTTACACC
>CM052799.1:122686107-122727527 GCA_028533885.1 Nasua narica
AATAGCCAAACTGTGGAAAGAACCAAAATGCTCTTCAACAGATGAGTGGATAAGGAAGATGTGGTACATCTATACAATGGAATATTATGCCTCCATCAGAAAGGATGTATATCCAACTTTTGTATCAACATGGACAGGACTAGAAGAAAAATCTCTCTTAACTTTACACCTAAAAGAACTAGAAAAAGAACAAAGCCACATATTAGTAAAAGGAAGGAAATAATAAAGATCAGAATGGAAATAAATGAAATAAAGACTAAAAGGACAAAAGAAAAATGAAACTAAGAGGTGATTCTTTGTTTTTGTTTTTGTTTTTTTAGAGGCGATTCTTTGAAAAGGTAAACCAAATCAACAAACCCTTAGCTAGACAACCCAAGAGAAAAGGACTCAAATAAATAAAATCAAGAATGAAAGAGAAGTTACAACTGATACCACAGAAATACAAAGGATCATGAGACTACAAGTATATGCCAACAAACTAGACAACCTAGAGGAAATGAATAAATTCCTAAAAACATATGAACTTCTAAGACTGAATTATAAATAAATAGAAAATCTGAATAGTCCAATTACTAGTAAGCAGATTGAAAGAGTAATCAGAAACCTCCCAATTAAAAAAAAAAAAAAAAAAAAAGACTAGGATTGGGTAGATTCACTGGTGAATTCTGCCAAACATTCAAAGATTTACTACCTATCCTTCTCAAACTATTTCAAAAAACTGAGGAGGGAAAACTGCCAAACACATTTTAGGGGGCCAGCATTACCCTGATACCAAAACCAGACAAGGACACCACAAAAAAGGAAAATTATAAGCCAATATCCTTGATACATCCTTGATATACATAGATACAAAAGTCTTCAACAAAATATTAGCAGATGAAATCCAACAATACATTAAAAGGATCATACACTATGGTCAAGTGGGATTCATTTCAGATATTCAAGGATGCTTCAATATATGCAAATCAATCAACATGGTACATCACCTTAACAAAATGAAAGATAAAGATCATATGATCATCTCAACAGATACAGAAAAACCATTTGACAAAATGCAACATCCAATTATGGTTTTAAAAAAAAATCTCTCAACAAAGTGGGTATTAAGTACCAAAAGTGAGTACCTCAACAAATTGCCATATATGACAGTCTTACAACCTAACATCATACGTAATGGTGAAAAGCTGAAAACTTTTCCTTTAAGAATGGGAACAAGGAAAAAAAAAACGGATGATAAATGTGCCCACTCTTACCACTTTTATTCAACACAGTATTGGAAGTCCTAGTCAAAGTAATTTGGCAAGAAAAAGAAATAACGAGCATCCAAATCAGAAAGGAAGAAGTAAAACTGTCACTATTTGCAGATGACATGATGCTACATATAGGATACCCTAAAGAAGCCACCAAAAAACTGTTAGAATAAATGAGTTCAGTAAATTTGCATGATATAAAATCAATATACAGAAATCGGTGGCAGTTCTATACACTAATAACAAAAAACAGAGAAATTAAGAAAACAATCCTAGTTATAATTGCACTGAAGAGTGAAATGCTCAGAAATAAATTTAACCAAGACGACCTGTACACTGAAAACTATAAGACACTGATGAAAGAAATTAAAGAAGACAATCTAGATTCAATGCAATACCTATCAAAATACCAATGGCAGACTCCACAAGTCGTTCTAAAATTTTCATGGAACCACAAAAGATCCCAAATAGCCAAAGCAATCTTGAGAAAGAATAAGAATAACAAAGCCAGAGACACACAGCTCTGACTTCACACTATAGCACAAAGCTAGAGTAATTAAAGCAGTATGGCATTGGTACAAAAACAGATACACAAGTCAGTGGAACAGAACTGAGAGCCCAAAATAAACTGACATATATAGAGACAATACATCTATGACAAAAGTTCAAGGGCACACAATAGAGAAAGGATGGTGTCTTCAATAAATGGTGCTGGAAAAACTGGACAGCTACATGCGAAGGAATGAAACTAAACAACTATTTTACACTACACACAAAAATTAATTCAAAATAGGTTGAAGTCTTGAATGTAACACCTGAAACCATAAAACACCTAGAAGAAAACATAGGCATAAACTCCTTGATATTGGTCTTAGTAACGTCTTTGTGGATCTGACTCCAAAGGCAAAGGAAACAAAAGCAAAAATAAACAAACAGGACTACATCAAACTAAAAAACTTCTGCACAGCAAAGAAACCATCATCAAAACAAAAAGGCAACCTACTGAACGGAGAAGATATTTGTAAACCATATATCCAGTAAGGGGTTAATATCCAAAACATACAAGGAATTCATACAACTCAATAGCAACAAGAACAACAAAACTTGATTAAAAAATGGACAGAGGATCTGAATAGACATTTCTCCAAAGAAGACATACAGATGAACAAGCACATGAAAAGGGGCTTAATAGCACCAATTAATAGGAAAATGCAAATCAAAACCACAATAATATATCCCTTAACACCTACTGGAATTATCAAAAAGGCAAGAAATGACAATTGTTGGAGCTGATGTAGACAAAAGGGAACCCTTGTACACTATTGGTGGGAATGTAAATTGGTGTAGCCACTACAGAAAAGAGCATGTTTATTCCTCAAAAAATTAAGAACAGAACTACCATATGATACAGTAGTTCAACTTCTGGGTATTTATCTGAAGAATATGAAAATACTAATTCAAAAAGATATATTCACCCTTGTGCCCATTTCAGCATTATTTACAATAACTAAGATATGGAAACAACTGAAGTATCCATTGATAGATGAATGGATAAAGATGATGTGGTACAGTTACAAAGTAGAATATTATTCAGCCATAAAGAAGAGCACCTGAGTGGCTCAGTCATTAAGCCTCTGCCTTTGGCTCCGGGCATGATCCCAGGGTCCTGGGATCAAGTTCCATGTCGGGCTCCCTGCTTAGTGGAGAGTCCGCTTCTTCCTCTCCCTTTGCCCTTCCCCCTCCACTCATGCTCTCTCACTTTCTGTCTCTCAAATAAATAAATAAATAAAATCTTAAAAAAAAAAAGAATGAGATCTTGATGTTTACAACATGGATAGAACTTGTGGATCTTATGCTAAGCGAAATAAGTCAGAAAAAGACAAGTACTGTCTGATTTCACTCGAATATGAAACCTAAAAAACGAATGAACAAACAAAATAAAACAAAACAAACTCATAGATACAAAGAAAAGACTCGTGGTTACCAGGGGGAACGGGGTTGACGGGTGGGCAGAGTGGATGAAGGAGTCAAGTGTTTGGTGATGGATGGCGGTGACCGCTTTGAAGCGCAGACAGACGTTGAATTATAACGCTCTCCACCCAAAATGTGACTGTTCAAGTGGTAGATCAGAGATTTGAACTCAGAGCTGTGATTGCAGAGCTACTGCCGCTCCCTGCCCCAATCACGTATCAGGTTTCTCAGTGAGCCGGAAATGAAAGCCGAAGGCACTTGGTATTCTCAAAGCAAAATGTGGTGACTGCCCTTCTTCATTTTATAGTCTAAAGAGCAAAAGCTCTTCTTAATATCAGAACTTCGGTTCAAATCAGGGCCACTAACAACAAAGGACTCGCCTTTAGCCCCTGTCCTGTTTTACCAGCCCTTGAGTTCTTCAACTTCTCATTCCAGTCACAGCGCCACCGAATCAATTACAGCATCTTTAGATTCAGGTCACGCTTCCTAAGAGCATACTCCGGATTGGATTTGAAGAGCTCTCTTGTCTCACCTAAGGGTAGATGAGAAACAGACTCTTGAGTGAGGGGCAGCCCTGGGCACTGGCGATGTGGCAGGCTTGAGCTGAGCCCCAACGCCTGCCATCTGGAAGCCACCATCCCTGTCCCTTCTCATGGCACTGGGCGGATGTTCTACTCTGCAGGGATGTCAGGTCCTGCTTCGAAAGCAGTCCCTTAGGGGCAAACATTTGTCCTGAAGTATTTCTAGACTCAGCAACGGCAGCGGTTCTGCTGACATCTCCATGGAGCTCACAGAGGGGAGCGGGGGAGCTCCCAGCATCAAGGAGCAGACTCGGAGCAGGCAGCTCTACGTGTCCCCCACTCCAGCCCCAGTGCTGAGCTCCAGCTGCTTTGCTAGGTCCCATGCTCACCCCTTGGCTATGACAGATGGCAAAGGAAGGATCTGGGGAGGAAGTTTCCAGAGACCCTTCAGGTACCGTTTGGGGAGGGCAGGTACCTGGTCTCAAGAGTCTCTTCTCATGCTGCCCCCCACCATGGGGGAGGAAGAGATGATCCTCTGGAAGGACATCAAGGCCCTGATGGGAGAGGGCAGTGGATTCTGGTTGGTCAAAACACGGCAGTATCCGTCACAGCTTGGTTCCTTCCTGGTAAACAGTGAGTATTTGAGTATTGCTGTGGCCCACCTAAGAACGGATACCCTCAGCTCCCAACCTCAGCTGAGCGCCCCCTGCCAACTGTGTTTGCCCCCCCCCATTCGGGGGGAGAGTCTCGCCCAGTTCTCCACCAACAGCAGGCCCTCGTGAGAGCTGAGGAAGGCTGGCTGCTCTTCTGAAAAATAAAAATAAAAGCGATCTGCTCCATCTATAAGCAAAGGTCCAAGTGATGGGTGGGAAGATGCTTTCCAAAGATAACATTGCCAACCAGAACCTTCTGGGGTGAGAGGGAGGGAAAGTGTTTGTGGAAGAGTAAAGCCAACAGGGGGCCTCATCAATGATGAATGCTTTAGTGAATAAATAATTCAGAGCTTCGGGGATCCTTTAGAAACAGTATGTTTCCACTCAGCTCTGCCTGCTGAAAATGTTTTTCCAAAGGTGCATCTGCAGAAGCAGAGGCCTTTGACGTGCCCAGAGACGCGGGGAAGGCCTCCTGGTGTGCCGTCCACTGGGCAGCCCACGGCCAACTCCAGGCCCCGGGCGGCGGAGCACCCTTGAGCCGCCGGAGGGCAGCTGGCTCGTCAGCTTCATCCCAGGGCCTCCTCTGCCCCCAGCCTCCTGCGCTGATACTCTGGAACCTTGCACAGCGCCTGGGGGAAAATGGCAGTTTGACTCACCCTTTGTCCACACTTCTGGAGGTTTCCTGTCTGTCTCCATCACTTGAGAGCAGAAATTGCGTTCCATACACGCCCGTGACCTCCATAACGCAGTGCTTAAAATGTAGTAGGGGTCACCAGTTTCTTTAAAGTCACTTCTTTTACGGACAGAAGTGTTCACAAACTCGATGCGTATAGCTGGATTAATTCAGTGGGGACGCCTGGAGAACCAGCGCCCAGGTCAATCAAATAGAAATGAGCAGCACCCCAGAGGCCCCCTGAATTCTCTGTTCATCATGCCCCCCAAGTTAACCACCATCCTGACTTCTGGTAGCATAGTTTTACTGGTCTTGAACTTTATAAAGTACATTCTGCACTCTTCTGGAAGTGGCTTCCTTCACTCCAATTCTGTTTGTGAGATTTATCTTTGTTATTCCTTCTGAGTGCTGCACAGCAGTCTGTTCTATGAATATACCGTAATTCTTCCATTGTGTTGTTAATGGGCATTTGGGTTGTTTCCAGTGTGGGCCCACTGCCATTCCTCTTCCTGTCTTGGTGAACATCTGTATGCAGTTCTGTTGGGTGTGAGCTTAGGAATGATCTTGCAGGGTCAAGGGGTAGAGGTCATTGACCCCTTTCTGAACATATGCCCGGCTACATGCATGCACGTCTGCAGCTTCGGCAGGGGGGCGAAGGGGTAGGGGAGATGGGACACGTGCACGCCAGCCTGGTTCGATCCCCTGCTGAGCTTGGCTTTTGGTGCACGAGCCCTGAAGTCTGCCTCCCGCCCCAGGCAGCGGGCAGGTGGTTAGCCCAGGAGCCCAACAGGACCCGCTTATGGAGCTGCTGGCGGGGCTGGGCCTCAGCTCCACCAGGGGCTCTTCTCCAAAACCGAGAGCCCGGCAGCCCCCGTTGCTACCTGACATCTGTTCCCTCAGAACTCTGCACCACAACCATCTCAAAGGTCAGGATTTGTTCCTAACCAGGCCCCAAGACGTCACGGTTTGCCCAACCCAGCCTCTTCTCTCTGGAAGGGTGTGTCTGCCCATCACCCGTCAGCATTCCCACATTACACCCTCCCCTCCAGCTGAGATGGTGATCCCTCCACGCTCTCTCCCCTTCGCTGACCGGTGACCCCATTATTCCCTTTCTGAGTGGCTGTGTCAGACATAACATGGGGCCCAGTGATTTCCCATTTGATTCAGGGAACATCGTAGCTCCAGGAATTCACAGCCTCTCCGACTCTTGGATATATTGGTTATAGGATGAAAATCAATTCCTTGGGGTAGAATTGACCCCTTTGGGACCCCCAGTAATCTAAAAGGACACCTAGTGAATTCCAGTTGGACCTCCTGATCTTACACTGACCTCTTGGTGACCTATCCAGAGATAAATATGGTTCCACATTTATCTAGGGCCTTGGGTTCCTTGGAAAACCCAAATCCCTGGTGTCCTCTCCATACACTCAGGGTAGCCCCTAAATCGTGCTAGAGTTAACTTTCATTCTTCTAGATTCCCGGGTTGAACAGTCTGTGTGGATCCCTGTGCAAATCCCAGGCCTCAGCGAGCACCCCCTCCGCACAGAGAGTAGCCCCCCAGCGGGCCTTCCCAAGAGCTCCTGGCCTCCCAGAGTGGTACTGTGGACAGACGGCACTAGCTCCGCCAAGTCCTTCCGTAGACATGTGGATGTGCCTACACTCGCTCAGACGTTCATGGCCAGGTAATCAGAGTCAGGTCTACACGGTCCCCTGAAGTTAACTGGCCCCAAGAGGCAAGTCCAGAACAGGTGATGACAGAGGGTACGCGACGATCAAGAAAGCAGTTGGCGTCGAAGGGCCCGCCCAACAGGGCTGGCGAGGGGAGAAGGCAGAGGCAGCGGGTAGCACGAGTGCTACGACCGGAGGCCAGTTCCCAACAGCGTTCTTAGAGCCGGGACCCCACCCAAGCACAAGGCACGAGGTCGCAGGCCAGACCCAGGTCCAGGTCCAGCCAGGCTGGCCATAGAGCCAGAGTGACCTAGCAACAGGGGCAACTTGAGGGGTGCCGGGGGGCTGTGGTTCACGGGCCCCTCCAGAGGTGGGCCTGGGTGTGTGCAGGGGACCACCTCAGATCCTCAGGGGCGGGGAGGAGAGAGGCAGGTGAGCCGGAGCAGGAGCAGAACACGGTGTGGCCGCACAGGCTCAGCAAGTGGGGGCGTCACGCCAGCGCTCTGGAATCTCAGGACACGTGTGGAGCCCCGGCCCGGCGACTCACCTGCCACGCAAGACTCACTTACCTGCCTTTATCGTTGACCTCAGCCAATAAATTCACGAAATTATCATCTCCCGCCTACCACGCCGAGTTACGGGGTGTGGACGACTGACATCTGGGAAAATGCTCGGCCACATCCCCATTCAGACGTTGCATTCCTTTGTGACTCATAGGCTGCATGGTCATCATCTCACGGCGACACTCCAGATCTCTTTCTTGGGATAAATCATCTGGGATCTCACACTAGGTGACACGGAGGGCTAAGGTATCCCACTGAAGCCCAGGCCTTCTGATCGCCTGTCTCCAAATTCCCATGCAGAGCTTCAGGCTGGGAACTGAGAAGGACAGTAAGAAACAAATCCTCTCCTCTTTCTCCAACCCACTGGCGCAAGCACTTTCCATCCACGGCTGGAGGCCTGGAATAGAGTCGGGCTCAGTGGAGGCTGGTTAGTTCAAGGACACACACTCCCCAGGGCAGCCTTTAATCTCATCCAGCAGGTCCCTGAGCACTGAGTCACTGCCCGTGGGACTTGTGGGCTCTCCACCTCCACCCCACACACCCTGCAAATGCCACCAGTACTCACTGGCTTACGATTCGTCATCTTCAAAATAATTCAGTGCGTTTCTGATTGTAAAGTAGTTTCGACTCATTTTGGACAACTAGGAAAACTCAAAAAGACAAATAGAAAAACACCACTAATATCTGCCATGTTTGCTTTGCCTTGCTTTCCACTTCCATCAGTTCCCGCGCCTGCGTGGTCCCTGCAGAATTCCATCTGACCTCTGATGCACACCTCCCTGACCCCTACTGCACCAGGCCCGAGTCCCAAGGTCCTGCCTCACTCCCTTCAGACAGCACAGAACGGGGTGGCACAGCAAGGGTTAAAGGCATTACCAGTTCACAGTGATTGAATTGTAATGAGGACGAGATGCTAAATTAAAGTTTATTGCAGAATAAAAGTGTATGTAGTCAGCATTTGTAAGAGGCTACAATGAGATGCCTTCTAGAACTTGGCAGTACAATTATGGAGAGTTAAGTGAGTAAAATGCACACACAGTAGAAGAGATTAGCTGTCGGCAAAAGTCATTTTCAGACAAGTCATCTTTTGTGAAGGCAGAAACGGCTAGCCTAGAATGCTAGTCAAGATGTGATTAAACATGGAAGAAGCCACAGCCTCATCAAAGCCCTGAAATATCTGCAGCAAGCTGGGACATGTGTGCGCGCGCGCCCCGCCATGGTCTGTGTGGAGCACAGCAAGGGGGAGAGGGGCAGGAAGTCTGAGGCCCCAGCCTGGGGGAGGGGTGTGCTGGGTTGAAGACAGCCAACTACCCTGGTGGGGGGTGGGGGGTGCGCAGCCATCAGAGGGAGCAACTCAGGCAAAGGGCCAGGAATATGAGCTCTAGAGGCAGAGTAACTGGGTTCCATTCTGACTCCTACTACCTATAAGCTGGCCACTTGGAGCTAATATAGTCACTCCTTGAGCACTTTTCCTGATCTGTGAAACACAGTGCTGCAATCTCCCTCAGCGGGTTGCTGTGAGGCTTACATGTTAAGATTGGGCCGTGATTACTAATAATAACAATGGCATTATTATTGTTACTGAGAAGTGAATTTATTTAGCAGTCCCTAGTGAGGTTATTCGCTGAAATCCAACCCCAGAAGCTGCTCTTTTCTATTAGCAAAAAGCAAATTGAACCTCTGGATTTGCCACGCAGAGGTCTGGACCCTGAGCCTTGGTGACCAAGTGACTGCACCCCTAGGACCTATGGTTAGAACTGTCTCACATGCGTGTGTAAACCAAATACAAACCTGTGGCCTGGTGTGAAAGAAAGACTGGGGTGGGGGGGTGTAAGTTTTCTTAGTGTAAACCTGATGTAGCCAACAAAAAAGTTCCTGTTACAAAGTGTTCTGGGAATGGTGACTAGGAGTATATTACCATTACGAGTAAGAATACTCAGGGTTATATTACCATTACGAGTAATAATACTCGGCTGCATGTCATCGGTTTTTTCCAGTCCAAGTGTAGCACAGAGTAAGCACTCAATACACGTTACACATTTTACAAATGCAGACAGGACCTCTCTCCAAAGGAGAAAGTGGGGGGAGAGAGTAGTCCAAACTCCAAAATATCAGGTTTATGCTGATACAAAAGAAAAAAATTACATTTATTTTACATGTAAGTATTTTCCTAAAGTATTATACATAAAGGAAAGTTGAGCTGTCTGTAGCAAAACAATATAATTTTAGGAAATTACAGAGGGGTCGACATTGTGCTTAAAACTTTAAAACAGACAGGTGCAAAAGCTAGCACAGTAAGTGAATTTTGCAAGGTATGAACAGCCTTAAAAAGTGTAGATGGACACAATGTTACAGAAGCTCCATATTAAAGCCTCCGGTGATGATGTGCTTTCAGACTTGCTCACAGGAGTAAGAGAGCACAGCTTCCGCCCCGAGAGCAGAACTCAGACCACTAACGGAAACACGGCCCTTTCGCACGCTGTACAGTCAACTCTCCATTCCCCGGAGTGATTAAAGGGAGCGGAGACATAACATTTGTTAAAGGTAAAGAATTCCAGGGGTGCCTGGGTGGCCCAGTCGATTCAGCGGCTGCCTTTGGCTCAGGTCATGACCCCAGGGTCCTGGGATCCAGTCCCGCATCGGGCTCCTTGCTTGGCAGGGAGCCTGCTTCTCCCCATCTGCCTGCTCTGCCTGCCTCTCCCCCTGCTTGTGCTCTAACAAATAAATAAATAAAATCTTCAAAAAAAAAAGAATTCCAAATTTAATTTTGAAAAGTGCCCTTATACTTATGTTTGGAGGTGAGAAACACAGACACCCCTGGAAGTCCCGGCACAGAAACAGCGAGTACAACTCTCACTTCCTTCCCTTCTCCTCAACGGGAGGAGACACAAGCCCATACAGTTCACCGGAAAAGCCTAGAATGCCACGGGCCTCCTCAGTTCTGGCTCCCACCTCCCGTGGGGAGGGGAGTAGGAAAGAAAACTTAAAATGTTTCCCTCATGTGAAAAGCCAAAACATGTCAATACAACTTTGCAAACAAGATGGAAAAATCAAGAGCTGACATATAAATATTAGTTTAACCTGTGCTTTTTTTCTCCTTGCCTAGTAGTAGTCATACCGCCAAACATGTCTGGGTATTTTGACAGCTTTCTAAAATACGTGATGTCCTGTTACCCATAGAGAAATTTTATAAAAGGAGGTTGTTAGGATTAGTCCCAAAAGAATGGTTTCCAATAGGCCAGGAAGTGGAGGTTCAGAAATAAAACCCCTGCCCTAAAATGGGATCAAATCCTAGATCGAATCCAAAAGGTACCTCAGGACAACCACTTCATGGTTTTATTTGGGTTTGGGTGCTTTTATATGGCTTGGTTTTGTATTGTATTACCTTAAAGTACACATTTTGCTTTTCCAGGAAAGTAACTGGTTTTTCTCCAGGGTTTTCTCACATTCTTACTTCAAATCGTAAAAATGACAAGGTAAAAAAATACCTAGGTTTGACGGTAAAGCCTTATTTGTTGATGGGCCAAAGAGTGATAACTGCAAAACCAATTTAGTTGGTTTGTCATTGCTCAGAAAAGTTATGAGCATATTTGAACCTTGAAAATTCTAAAATAAACATTGGTACAGTAAAAAAGCTCAATTCCGTACAGCACTGATTTTGCATCTTGGACCTGATAGCGTTTACACCAACTTGCAGTAAGTGGGAATGGAGCCGGGTTTCCATCGAGGACCCCAAAAGCAACTTCATCCACACAGCCCAACCTTTTGTTCCAAGTGAGAGAAACACCAGGTTCACGTTGTAAAGTTTTCATACCTGTCAATGTGTAAGTATCAAACCAAAAGACTATTTAACATGACGGTGTTTGATGTCTATAATACACATTACAGTCTAAACGTTTTCTAAAGTGCCTATAAATATGCTTATACAAATGAGCAATATAATATCAGGTTTACAGAAAATTCTTTTATATAACAGATAGGCCTAGAATTTAAGTAGTAAATACACATTTTTATATCCTTATCAGTTGTTTTTGGAATGCAAGCATAAAGAAACAATTCTGGTTCAATCATATATGATTCTCAGAGAATTATTAACAGTGCTAGGACAAAGAAATTCTTGCTTGTGCTTGTGTAGAAAAGGCTATTTTGAGATCCAGGAGCATTTGATATTTAGAATCCAGTGGAATATCTCCAATTCTATAAAACAGTAGCAAGTGAAGCTTAGTGAGTTTTTAATTATAAAGAGATTGTGCAAATATTTAAAGTGATTATCAACCATTATTAAATCCAAAAATTCCATTAAAATCATGAGTAATCTGAACGGCAGTTCAGGAGTTTAAAAAACAGGAACCTAGGCAAAAGTTGTAGATATTACCAATAAAGGCCCCAGCCCTGACACAGCCTGCTTCAGAAATGTGGCCCCGTGACCACGTATTTCCACGGCTTTGGAGACCTGGCGATTGACTCCGATCACTTGAATGAACGGGAATGTGGGCCCAGTGTTGAGAACTGATAGGAGCGGTGTCGAGAAAGAAGACCCTCCGTGTGCCCCCCCAGGGCTTCAGTGAGCCCGCCCACAGGGCAGGGGAGCATGGTGGCTGGCCGCACGGCTCCGCACCCAGGACTGGGTCTCCATGCCCTCCTCAGCTGGCGACCCCGGCGCGGGAGGCACTGAGAAGCGCGGGCCGACTCACCGGAGGTCGGTCCCCCAGCTGTCCGGCCTGGGGAAGCTGCTCTCCGCGCCGCCTCCGCCTCCACCGGCCCCTGTACCCCACTGCTCCGGCAGCCCCGCTCAACACCTTCCTGGTCTGACTTGTGGGGTCTTCACATTTCACTCAGCGGGAACCGTATGCTGCATTCTCATCTAGCACAGGACGTTTTAACTAACACTGTTTTCAAAGGAATATACGTACGCTGCCCTCCAATCCCTAGGGACGTTCTGGGCACTTAAGCCTAAGGAAGTGTTCTGGCCAATCACGCGAGCCACACACACAACTAAGAAAGCAGACTCCGCCTAGAGTGATTTGTGAAGGATGCCAAACGAAGCCTTTGGGGAAGAACACAACGGGCCTCTTCTTATTTCTTAAAATACACACTCATGGGACATAGGAGAGATATGCCAAAAGGCAGACGGAGCACAAGAAGACGCGGCGAGAGCACGCTCATGGTCAGGGTTCGAGACATAGTTCTCTCTCTCCACCTCGGCTGGTTCTGGTTTCATTAGGGCCATATTTTAAACATCCCGGATTCTTAACTATGCTTTACAGAAAGCAGATCTGGAGAAATGGCAGATAAGCAACTCACACAAAAACACTTGTATAAATGGAAAGGAGGAGAATTCTGAAGAGAGCTAAATAAGAAAGAATTATTTACTATTTTGTGTGTGTGAGAAAAGAGAACGTGTACAACAGACTATGATTACTGTAGTAAAGTGAATGAATATCACACAAAATATTTTCTCCTGACTTAAGCAGCAAACTATTTCAACTGCTTTTGCATTTGCATAAAAAATCCATGCATCATACTGAATTCTAATCCATTTCTCACCTAAACCACTCTAATGCTTCATACAACCAAATGAAGCAGAATTAATCAAACCTATTAGATTCATTCCTAATCCCTAAAGGACTGCTGTCTTTAGCATTTCCATGCTAACTAAAACTATTACTGATTTTTTTTTCTTAAGACGTCAGATGTGGCTGCCTCCTAATATAATACCTATATAAGTTCCTAAAAGTTTTCCCCGGATTTGAAGAACAATTATGAAAAACAGGGAAACGTTGAGGAAACCCCCCCAAGAGGGCAGCCGGAATACTGCGACACGTTCCCCGGCTGCAAGCCTGGCACCTCCCTCCCCGCCCTGGGCGCCCAGAGCACTCTGGGTACGGAGGCCCGCAGTCGCTGGCGCAGGGCTCTATTGGACCGCGGGCTCTTCCCGTCAGGAGTCTTCAGTCTGCATCCCCTCGCTGCACCCTGCACGGCATAGGACCTCAGCTCAAGCTGGACTGAACATGAAACTGAAGGTGTCAGCTCTTGCTCAAGGAAGGTCTGGCTCTGCCCCAGGTCACACACGTTATGTGGACACTGGTCACAACGGGGTTGAGCGGGGGGCCCCAGGAACTCCAGCAGTAAGCCGGGGCGACACTGGCCCAGGCCCGTGCAGGTGGTGGGAGAAGGGAAAAGGGACAGAATGGCATCTACCAGCGCACACCCTGTTCCCCTCTCATGAGCTGATTCCCATTTGACACTAGCAGGGTGGGGGTGCCGTAAAGCCAAGAGGGGTGTGTGTGTGTGTGAGAAGAACCGGCTCCTTCGGTGCCAGCTCCTCATCCTGTTCCATGATACTCTGTGATCATCATTCATTGCTTTCAAAGTTCCCAGTGAAATTAAGGCTGGGTCACAATTCATGACACCAGATGCTACATAGAAAATAAGTCAAGATACAAAAGAAAACCATTTATAAGAAAAAGAATGTCTTAGTTATCAGACTAATGTAAGAGTGATGCTAATCAGCAGCCCAGTGAACTGCTCCGGTTGTTAGAGGGGGTAAAAAATACCAGCTGCACTGGAAAAAGGACCCATCAGGCAAGTACAAAAGCTCAGCGCGGATGAGACCGGGCGTCCTGCCTGCGCTCTCACACGGTGGTTTCTATTGTCTCGATCACTTCCAGATCCGACTGTGAAGGGGAAAGAAGGGTGCACTCGTCCGGCTCCCAGCTGCTCTCGGGACTGTAATCTTCCTCGGAACTCAGTTCTGCTCCTTCCTCCGTGTCCTCATCACACGATTCCACATAGTGAGCCCCGATGGCATTGATCCCGGAGTCCTCAGAACTTGAGGGAGAGGAGCAGTGATCTATTTTAGGTGTACTGCTCTCTCTTGAAATTAAGGCATCGTGTGCAGAGACCTCCTCGGGGCTCATTTTGTGGGAGTGTGGCGCTGGCTGCTTCTGCACATAACACATCTTCCCATTAATGCATTTAACCTGATAGTTGTCGATAAAGAGGTCTGAGATCATACAGTACCTTGGTGAATCAGGGGGGAGGGGCGGCCGGAAGACGGATGCAAATTTCAAAAAGTGTTCAGTGAGGGACACCGAGATCTGAATGGTGTTTGTAGGTTCCCGAGGCTTGGCAGGAATCTCCGTGCTCGGAAGCTGCTCCACAGGGGTCATGGGCTGATACACGTATTTGCCTGTGGGGAACACCAAAAAGGAGGTTGAAATCTAAGAGTATGACACAAACTACATTAATGTAGCCTCGGTTTCTTTCCGAGGATCAGATATTTTTAGAAATATTTCACTGTTAAAAGAAACCAGTAATAGAATCATTCAACATTGTTACAATCAATGAAAAATACAGCATGGTACATAATAACATCATGGTATTTTCACCCAAGAAACTCAACATTATACAAATTTTAACATGTCTTTCTAATACCTCTGAAGTGGGCATATTACCTTATAGACAATTTTAAATGTTTTACCCCTCCCTCTATAGCACTGAATGCCCACAACTGTGTACAGTAAAAACATGCTGTAAAGTAGTAGACTATAAAATCCTAATTCTATCTTCAATAATTATATATTAATATATGTGGTAATATATACATTTAAGGTAATATATACATTATATATTAATATATGTGGTAATATATACAATATATACATTTAATATATAATATGGTAATCATACATATATTAATATATGTGGTAATATATACATATATGGAGGAATATATACCAATTTATTATCAGGATTACAGAAGACTTCTACATCTTAGGTTTCTATGTTTTCATCAGAATACATATACACACAAGATTTAACAGATAATGGCCTGGAGGGTTGTCCTAGTCACCAGCAATGGCTGGGGTAAGATAATGAGGCATGAAATGATCTCCTTCAAGACCCAACAGAGCTCATCCATGGCCCAATTAGTAAAAGTTCTCCCTGCCCCCAACTCCACTGGCACTAAGCAACCCAAGCCAAGCAGAAGGGTACAGGGGGTGACTACTGGGTGTTTCCAGGAGACCAGGAAGCTTATCTACAAACTTTCTGCTCTGAGCAGTGTTTTACGTAGCTCACCGTGGAAGTGAAACCTAAATAGATCTGTCCCTAATGCGTCCCTTTCTCTGTTCTCTTTCACTTCACTCAACATTCTGCAAAGCCTCTCGTGTACCACGTGCTAAGGAAATAGAGCAAGAGATGAGTCTGTACATCTAAAATGATTTCGAAACAGAAATCTGAGAGTTAAAAAAAAAAAACAAACCTGAAAAACTCCGAGAAAACAGCCCCAGCTGTAGACCCCATCTTGGGGTTTTCCTAATATAGTTGACTATCAGTCCATACCGTACCTTCTGCACACTTCTGACAGCATGTTTTAACCTTAGCACTATTGCCATTCTAGACCAGATAATCCTTCATTGCATGGGCTGGCCTGCGCCCTGGAGGAGGCTCAGCAGCGTCCCTGACCTCTAGTAGCACCTCCTCCTCACACATGACAAGCAAAACCATCGCCAGACATGATCACAGAGTCCTGGGGGTTAGAGTCACCCCGGCTGAGAGCTACGGATTTCTGATATCCTCGTGAGCATCTCTTTGCAAGCGATCCGCTCATCACACGTGGCCCCTGCTCCTGTTTATTTCTTGGTCAGACTGGAAATTCTAGGACAGAAGTGACATCTGTGAGGAAAACTACTTTAGACTTTTTAACAACTTATTCAGGCTACGGGAGGATAGCAATCTCAGATCTGAAGCAGTAAACAAGGCCACAAATAGCTCAGCAGCAGTGATCTATTAAGACCCATTAGCCTGCCTATAGTTTTTACTTCTGTTTCCTGACTGCTGTACAAAAATGTAGGCTTAGTTATAATTTCATTGTAACTAAATTACTCAAAAAACATACTCAGCTTCATTCTGGAGTAACACATGGGAAAGGTACACTTAAAACTGTTAAGCCTTTGGGTTCCGAGGTCTGCTCTGAAGCCTGGACATAAATGCCATGCAAACCCTATACAATCTGATAAAAGTACAAGTGAGAAGAACCCACCACACCTGCCTGGGGAATTGTGTTTCAAATATGCCAGGTATCTTTATTTCTCTGTTATCTATAAAGCCAGTATGGTATTATTACTTATCAAGGCAAGTTCAAATCGGTAAGACTAATTAAGAGTTTGGTACAGTAGGAACTCCACGTCCAAGCATCACGGGCATTATCAGGTGAAGGGGCAAAGACGGCAGAACTTTTAGCCTCCCCTCCAATCCTCCAGCCCCAAGACCAGAGAAAGACGAGTCTGGTGAGGGCAGAGAAGTAACTACTCGCAGAACCTGCAGACGGCTCCCCTTATGTTCACAGAGTGGTGAACAGAACATCCAGGATGGAGGTTTGGTCTTTTCTATTCTTGGCTGGTGGACTGGTCCTCACTGAGTTCAGGAGGCTGTGGACGACAGGCACTCGAGAAATGCTTGTTGTAGGGTGCAGATTAAATTCATTCTGGCCCAAGTGACCTCTGGTTTAACTATCCACTTGTCACACTGCAGAAGTTCCTAGAAATTCGTCCTCAGACGCACAGGGTTCAGAACTTTATTTAGTCCAAAGGAGAGACTCCATGAAGCCTGACTTTGGGACTCCTGTAACCACCCTGTCCTTCCCCCTGCCCCCTGCCACTGAGCCCCGGGCCTACCCTCCTCTTACTTTTCCTCCTTTGTGCTCCTTCAAAAATCTTCAAAAATTCTTTGCTCTTTCTCCTCGTCACAGTTCTTCTACCTGTTTCCTTCTCTAGTCCTATCTTCTCCAAAACTCAGTTTCTACTCCTTGAAGTGTAGTAAAAGAAAGAAAAGCAGCTGGGAGACCAAGATGTGCAGAATAGTGCCCTCCAGATTCCGTTCGCTTCTGCACGGTACACCTACTGCATGCACGTGCTCCGAGCTGGGGTGACAGCCCGTTATCTGGTGATACGGGGATACGGGTGCAAAGAGGAAGGCAGAGAAGAAAGAAATAGGAAAGATGGCCAGATGAGACACTAGGTTTAGTAAACATCTTTCAAACATTGACTAATTACAATACTATATTGTCTGATTTTCTTATAGCACATACTTAACAGGAGAAAACAAACTTATATCACCGATTTAGTTTTGTAAAGAGTCCAGAAGGGTTTGTACTTGGCTCCACTCCCCAGTAACTTTTGCCCTGTGGTCTATTATACTGTTAGTCTATGTTTGTAACGATGGCCTTGAAGCATCACAAGATGCGGAATTATCAGAGAAATTCAATTAGGTCTGCTATGATGTACTTACTAAGGGAAGACAGTGAACTAACACACTGCAATAGCAAGGACTGAAACAAAGGGGGTTTCCTGGCCGCTTAGCCCAAAAATTCAATAACCACTATACTCTGTCCTCCGAACACTCTTTTTACTTAAGGGTTTACTATGTTATTTAAAGAAATAAACAGATGAGAACTTTTAAAACTTAAATCTCTCCAAGGAAAACATATTCAGAGACAGGGCTTGCAGAATAGAAAGTAGACAGAGTAAAAGAAAAAACTAGATATAATCCAGCAATCCCACTCCTGGGTCTGTACCCAGCAGAAATGAAAGCAAGCTCTTAAAGAGGGTAGTTGTATGACCACGTCCATAGCAGGCGTTACTCACGTGGCCCAAAAGCAGCCCAACTGTCGACAGAGCGACGGAAAAACAAGCTGTGGATACACAGTGCATACCACGCAGCCGTACGGAGCAGGGAAATCCATGCTACAACACGGACGAACCTTGAAGACATTATGCTAAGTGAACCCAGTCACAAAAAGACAAACACTGTATGAGATCACCTATATGAGCCACTTAGATTAGTCAAATTCACATAGGAAGAAAACAGAATAGTGATCGCCAGGGGCCAGGAGATGAGAGGATGGGTATCGAGTTTCAGTTTTGCAGGATAAAGAGAGTTCTGGAGATGGAGAGTGGTGATGTTTGTATAACAATATGAATGTAGTTGACACCACTGAACTATACTTGAAAATAGTTACGATGGTAATTTTTATGTATATCTTACCACCATTTTTAATACTAAAAAATCTGCATAATTCACTATATTAACAGATTGGAAGGGAAACTCCATATGATTCAGAATACATAAAAAAATTCTTATCACTCACTAACAAAAAACAAGCAGCCCAATTTTAAAAAGGAGCAAGGCTGGGGTGCCTGGGTAGCTCAATTGGTCGGGCCTCCAACCCTTGATTTCAGCTCGGGGTCATGAGGTCATGATCTTGGGGGTGGTGAGATCGAGTCCCACACTGGGCTTCCCAATCAGCAAGGAGTCTGTTTGGGATTCTCTCCCTTTCTCCCTCCCCCTGCTCCCATGCTCTCCTGTGTTCTCTCTCTCTCTGAGGTAAATAAATCTTTAAAAAAAAGGAAAAAAAACAGAGCGAGGTTATACAAGGCAATGCTTGGAATCCCTGTAGCAATGGAAATGTTCTATAATGTGACTACATCACTATCAAATATCTTGGTTATGATAATGAACTACAGTTTTGCAACTATAGTTGTCCCTAGGGGAAAACGCGTAAAGGATACATGGAATCTCTGTATTTCTCATAAAACTACATGTGAATCCGTAATTTTTTCAAAATAAAAAACACAATTTAAAAATCCCCATGGAAGTGATGTTGTACCTTTTTCAATGCTGATCTCATTACAGATGATGGTAACTCTGAACACTTGTTTAATGTGGTGTCTCTCTAGGTTCCTCCATTGAAAGTTAGTGTTTTCCCTTTATACCTCACGTATCTTGTGAAGAGATAACTGAGACTTTGTCACCATACTTTCACAAACTTTAGCACGCATGGGGGGTCTGGTCTGCAATGATCACTGCTGTGGTGTTTGCCCAACAGTTACTTCCTATTTCCATCACTACTTCTACATTTATTAACTAGAATTCCATTTAAGCAAGAGCTGTTGCTTCTCCATTTATTTTTCCAATTACTTAAATTAAGCATGATCCACTATTTTGTTCTATGGATTGTAACCCATTACTATCATTATTTACTTTGCTGCTCAAATGTCCCATATTTATCTCTGAGAGCTCCTTCAAGTTAGCACCTGTGTCCTCTCAACATGCCCCCATCCTTTTTTGGAGCATTCCGTGCTTTCTGGTACTATAAGAGGTTACTGGCTTATCACGTACTTCCCTGCCATAGTCCAGGAATCAGCCGTTTCTCCAAGGAGCCCTAGAGTTCCTTTTCCTAAGAAATTAAACACATACTTTTTCCTTCATTCCTTCCTTCCTTCCTTCTCTTTTTTTTAAGATTTTATTTATTTGACAGCGAACCAGAGCACTAGCAGGGGGAGCAGCACAGGGAGAGGGAGAAGTAAGCTCCCCGCTGAGCAGGGAGGCCAACAGGGGCTGATTCCAGGACCCTGAAATCACGACCTGAGCTGAAGGCAGACACTTAGCCGAATGAGCCACCCAGGCGCCCACTAAAAACATTCTTAAACCTGTTGTCAAAATATTCCTGGGAAGCAGCCTTAGCTTGCTAATGACTTGTTCACTCACTAAATTCATAGGAAAGTGAATATTAAACCTCATTATAATACTTAATTCCCATTTAAAAATAATATGGGGCACGTGGGTGGCTCAGTGGGTTAAAGCCTCTGCCTTTGGCTCAGGTCATGATCCTAGGGTCCTGGGATCGAGCCCCGCATCGGGCTCTCTGCTCAGCAGGGAGCCTGCTTCCCCCTCTCTCTCTGCCTGCCTCTCTGCCTACTTGTGATCTCTCTCTCTGTCAAATAAATAAATAAAATCTTAAAAAAAAGACCCCTTAAAGATAATATAAAAAATAAAAATAAATGTCACAAACCCATCAATTTATCTGGAATCTTTTTGAAGGGAGCTGAAACAATTTTCTCAATAGTGAAACTGACTATACAACACTAAGCTCACAAAAACCAATTGTGATCCATTAGTGAAAAACACAATTTCAGGGGCGCCTGGGTGGCTCAGATGGTTAATTAAGCATCTGCCTGCAGCGCAGGTCATGATCTTGGGGTCCTGGGGTCAAGCCCCTTGTCCTGCTCCTTGCTCAGTGGGGAGCCTGCTTCTCCCTCTCCTTTTGCTGCTCCCCCTGCTTGTGCTCTCGGTCGAATAAATAAAATCTTTAAAAAAAAAAAAAGAAAAGGAAATTTCCTACATCTCATTTCTTTTTAGGGAACATGGTTCAGCACTTTCAGCTGTTCCTCAACTAAAGGCTGATCAAAACCATTGGATAAGTACCTTCCACTATTCTTTTGGAGTCTGAGTTCTTGACTATCCTGATTGTTCTTCCCCTTTGGTGTTTAGCAATAATGTGTAGTACATACTTTTTAACAATGCCCTGATGAGACACTCAAAAAGACTTCTGTTCTCATCCTGGTTCTTTGGTTAAAAAAAAAAAAAAAGGAAGAAGAAACAAGACTTAACTACTTTCTCAAGCTCATGTAACACAATAGAAGTCTGGTCTAGGACCCAAGCCTCGTGCCGTATGTGTTCTTTATGAGGGTACTTCATTACTTCATTATTAGCTAATACTCTCATTACTTAGACTGTCATTCCCTACCACTAACTTCAGCTAATATTCCAATTTGAAACACAGTGTAAATGCATAGCAGATATATTTCCTTGAAGGGGGTTCTTTCTTTTGGTTTTAGACCACAAAGGAAAGGGGGAATAAATGTAAAAAATAATTGATATGCCCTGTTAAGCTATTGCATGCACTTTATAAACTTTTTTTTTTTTTAAAACAGTTGTGCATTTTGATTCTTAAAAAAGATCTTCTGGGAGGGAAATGAGCTTTTTGCTTTCACAGATAGTTTTAGGACTATTAACTGTGTGTCCCCTTGACACACGAAGTACTCTGCTCTCAGGGAATGCAAAGTAATTTTAAAATTAGCCTAAGCAAAATATAATTAGAAAGGTAAATCTACTGAAAAAAATGAGTGGCCTAAGGGAAACTGCATCCACAGTTCAGTTCTCTGATTTTATATAGTGAATCACAATTACATTTATTTTATTCCCAAGGGCATTCATTATACTGAAAGTAATGTTAAATATCTTTATTCAGCTACTTCTGCAATATGCATCATTTACTAAGTTGAGTAGCATTTCACAAACTAAAAACAAAAGAACATACTACATAAATATAAATATGTATATAATATTTTATGTATAAAATATGTCTTTCCCAGTATTTTTTGTGGCCTTATCTGGCACTCTGCCCCACTGGCAGTCAATATGCTGCTTCCTTCTAGAACATTAAAGTTTAAATACTGCCCAATATGCTCAAGCCCCTAATCACAAGTTTATGCAAGGTCGTAGTTTCTTCATGTTTCAAACCGGACAATCTTCAGCGCAGGGGAACATATTAATGTAGAGCAAAGCCCGAGTGAGACAGAACGGCAGAAGCGCGGCTGGTTTCCTCATGGGACATACCGCACCCGTCTACCGAGCTCATACCACTGCATCGGATGCTCCCGGGAAGCAGAAATACGACACGCACGCAAGCCTCAGGGACCTTCCAGTCAAAGTAGGGGTAGAAGATGACCAAGGCCAATGACGCCAAGAACTGAGTAACTACAAGAACATACACAGGGGCATTCGCCAAGCCGCACAATAGGATTCCAGGCTTCACTGAGGGATTTCACGCTACCAGGAAAGGACACGAACCCGGGGAGCTGCACAGACCCGCTCCAGACCAGTTTCGGAGCCAGAAGGGTCGGCAGGCACCGGAGGTTCAGAGGGTTGAGCAAGAGAGCAAAGGACAGTAAAGTCTGTGTGGAAGCTGGACGGAAGGTGGGGCCCAGAATGTAGGGCCAGAGTTCGTGTTTCGTGGCTGGTGAGGCACTGAGGATCACGAGGCACGTAACCACAATGAAAGGAGGACTTTAAAGAATCCTAGATGTACACCTAGACGGAAGGGAGAGGAGATGAGGGTTCAGAGGAGGCTATCGTGAATTTTCACACACGATATTCTGATCTAAAGTCACATGGCTTGGGAAAGGAAGGAACACGGAAGACAGGATAGAAAGGTGACAGATCCTGGGATTGAGGGCAAGGACTGGGTATGAAGCCTGACTCTGAGACTTAGCCACTTGACCTTTACGAGACCGTCAACATACCATGCGTCCCATTTCCTCAGTGTGAAAGTGGTTAGTGATACCTGCTTTTTTTTTTTTTAATATTTTTTATTTATTTATTAGAGAGAGAGAGACTGAGAATGAGAGGGGAGAAGGTCAGAGGGAGAAGCAGACTTCCCGCAGAGCTGGGAGTCCGATATGGGACTCGATCCCGGGACTCCGGGATCATGACCTGAGCCGAAGGCAGTCGCTTAACCAACTGAGCCACCCAGGCGCCCCAATGATACCTGCTTTTTAAAAGCTTTACCTCAGCGTCGGGAGGCCGTAGCCACTCTAGTACTGGTCTTACTTACAGGAGGCAGGGGCTGCCTACCAGCCTCCCAGCCACTCTAAGGCTTGACAGACTGCCATGTGGCCGAGCCCGGCCAAGCCCATGACCACCCTCGTCCTCAGCCTCTAGAACGCCCCAAATGCACCCAGTTTCTGGATTCAGCTTAGCCTGTAAACTTCTGACCACGGCTCTTTGATTTCTTTAGAACAAACCTGGACCTTATGGGCATTTTATGTGGCCATCTTAGCCTCCTACCTCCCTATGCAAAAATCACTAGAATATGGGCTGACTTACCCAGTCCATGAACTGGGCAGCAGATTTCTAAAACCAGTTAGAAAAAAACTGAGAAGGAAGAAATTCCCTAAGGGAGACAGCGAAAGTGGAGATCTAGAACATGACGACCCTGGTGCGGTTTTCTATCATTCCACTAGTATACAGCTGTATCGTTCTAGAGATCCCAAATAAGTTATTAGCAGCCACGAATTCAATGGACAGCTATTCTTGACAGACTAAAGCTAAGGGGGCCCAGATGATGACCCCAAAACCCAAGTTGGAGCTTTGTTCTTAGACTACTTCTCCACGACACTAGCTGGGTTATAAAACACATGGAGTCACTCCACACTTGACACTAACAATAAAGAGTAAAAACTAGATTACAATGAGATCATAAATGTGCTATATATTAATTGCCTCTCAACTCCAAATTTTCCTTTCAGTGTATGTTCTGCCATAATGCACAGCATTCTTTTGGGCACGTTTCCTCTACAGGCAGCATGCTGTTCACTTCCCTCAGGAGAGGGTGCTGGAGGGGCACTGCAGGAGCAAGGGGCTGTCCTACTGTTTGCGGCACATGTGAGGGGTCAGAGGTGAGGAGATCTGCCGGAGCTCTGCCCCCCGCAGGCATCCAGAACACGCAGTTCCGTAGCCAACTTGCAGGCTTGGCCTGGCCTTGGGGACAGGCTTCCTGTGGCCCTCTGCACCATTCCAAAGGCCTTCTGCCTACGTGATACCTCCTGCCCACCCAAGCCTCTGCTCCCGCTACGCACCCACGCCCGTAACTGCTGACAGCCTGCTCTCCAGGGGCGCGCTTCCGGCTCGCCAAGCAACTTCCTACCAGTTCAGCCTCGCCAAGCAGCAAACTTCCCTGCTACCACGTGGGATGAACCACGTTTCTTCCAGCAAGGGGCTGAACCTTGGGGCCCTGCGGAGGGTACTTCCTTCCACTTTGTCCTTCCTGGGTATTTTCCCTCAGCCCATGGGAACCATGCAAGCTTTCCTTGTATCTCATAGTCACTTATTTCTCAGAGTTTCATAATTTTTTATATTAAACTTCCTGTGTAATCTACTGTGTCGTTTCCATTTTCCTGACTGGATTTAAACTGATTCGGTGATCAAGTTCAAGGTGTGGGATCTCCTATAAGCAGTACTTCCCTAATTTGTCTACTGAGCAAATATAAACATTATATTAAGTAATTAAGTTGTATATATTTTGAACTTGGACTAATAGATACTGTTATATATTAAAATATTAATAATTTTTAGATGTTTAAAATTGGAAAACTGATAAAACAATTAACTTTAATAATAATAAAGGAGGATATTAGAAGAATATACTCTAAAACCTATTTTTTTAAAAGAGCATTGTTTTTACTACTTAATATTTCTATATCAATAATTAATGTCAAAAAATAACAAAACAGGGGCACCTGGGTGGCTCAGTCAGTTAAGTATCTGTGAAGGTCATGATCCCAGGGGCCTGGGATTGAGCCCTGTGTTGGGCTCCCTGCTCAGCGGGGAGCCTGCTTCTCTCTCTCCATCTACCTGACACTCCTCCTGTTATGCTCGCTCTGACAAATAAATAATATCTTTAAAAAAAATAACACAACAAAGAAAGCTTACTGAATATCCTTGCCTATTCTTCCCTAAAGGAATGACATATACGAGTACTGAATTAAAAGTACTTTCCCTGAAAAAACAAGCAGGAAAGAAAATTCTGAACCAATCTTCATAATAGACCAACATATGTTAATCTTAATTCCAGATTGAAAAATTCAGCGGGTAGGTTGGGAGTAACATTTAGTAGCTTTATGAATGAGAACACATCATCACCGTGGCTGGCAGAGTATAGTAATACAGCTCTTTTCCCTACAGCCTGGAATACAACTGCCTATGAAGAGAACAGTGGAAACAGACAAGGAGGAATCACCCCTACCTGTAAAGCATGGGGAACATAAAATGCAGAACCAACCACTCAAGAAGAGAAATCCCAATTACATGTGATGTTCTAGACAAAACGAGCAGCATGGAAAGGAATCCTAAGACATTCAGCACTGTGACGGGCACTGTGGGAGCTTTATACCTGTTTGCCTACATCGCGTGTATGATAACTTAGGACTATAGCATATGCCTCTGTGATTTTAGACTACTGATATGTTGATTTGATAATTGATAATACAGATTTTCAAGACCAAATAAGATTTCTATGGGTTCGATGAATTTTTTTTTTAATTACCACTTGAAAATATAAGGGAAAAAAGATATTACCAGCACAAGTATGTCCCCTGCAGAAAAACAAAGCCACAGGCCTTTGAGAGACAGGCTCTGGTTAAAAAACACTCCCAGCGACACCAGCCCCACAGCCAGGGTGAAGCCTGTCCAGATGCAGTTTTTCTGATGTGCCTGGGATAATCGAAGCAAATAAAACCATCCCGGGAACTATCTAACTAGGCAGTTGGCTCGCTCAGAGATCCCAACTGTTCTTGAAAGAGGCATACCAATTACAGATTTTTTTAAGAAATGTTGCTAATGAAGAACCAAATGCGATTTCTGTGAATTTTTTTGTAGACCGTGAGCTTAAAATGTTAGTTGAGATCTTTTTGACGGTTTCAGAGAGATTAACGAGGCTTTTATTGCTTCTGTCTGGAATATAAGCAGACCACATTCCACTTAAAACAAATATCTCCAAGAATTCATTGATTAATGCTAATAATTCAGAAAATCTATAGTTCCTCCATAAAACCTCAAAGGATTACAAAATGATGAAATAAAGGCAAATAGCCTTTCCCTTTACAGTGAACATTTTAATGAACCCAGAGACATAAAAAGATGTATTACTATATTGTAATGCCTGAGGAAACTAATTATAAAACACTCATTTTACTGCTCAGTGGGTGTGATGGTTAATCTCCGTGTCAAGCTGGAGGGTATTTTTGGATGAGACCAACATTTAAACCATTGAACTCTTATTGTCCCCATAATGTGGGTGGGTCTCATCTAATCAGTTGAAGGCCTGACCAGAACAAAAAGACCAGCTTCCTTGAATAAGAGGATTTCTCCAGTAGACTGTCTTTGGACTTCATCTGCACCACTGGCTCTCCTGAGTCTCCAGCCTGCCAGCTCACACTGCAGATTTTAGACTCACCAGCTCCACAACTGTATGAACCAATTTCTTATATCTTTCCATATACACACAAATCCCATTGGTTCTGTTCTCTAGAGAACCCTGACAAATGCAGTAGGACTCAACTTACCTGTAGTGATAAGAAGATATTGGCATGGAAATATAATAAAATATGTTCAACTTTAATTTCTACTAGTTGGGAAAAATATCCAACTCCTTATTCCAGTGTCCTTGTTTCTTGATGATACCACCCCAAAAAGGGATCTTCTACCTAATCACCAACTGTCCCTCAAGCCAGCTGGTGAAAAGCCCCAGTCTTGCTTCTTTTAATGGCATACATGCATGCATACTATATATTTTAAATAGATTTTTTCCCCCAAATATGTTTATTTTTTCTGTGTTATGAGATTAATTGTTCATGCACCACACCCGGTGCTCGATTATATAGCTAGGTCTAGTCTAATTCCCATACAACCAAATGATGGAATTCATATACACTGATGAGTTATTTTCAGATTTTTCCATCAGGTTTTCTAATACATATTGTCGGCATGATTTTTCCCCATTTACTTTGATTACCGATACTGTAGATTATTAAATGTTTTTAAATACTAATTTTTTCCTGACATCATCCTTTACGCATTTTCATTCTGATTGTGACAGTGAATAAGGTCACACTGCATTCTGAGTCTTATGTTCCAATTCAATGTTGTAAAATCAAATTAAAAGTATGTTAAGTACCTAAAATATTTTGAGTTATTTCACTTATTTTCAATTGTTTTGTTAAAGTAGTTTGAGTTTTGATACTGTGGTTCATAGGATTCAAGTTCAAATTTTGCATCCCTCTTCTAGTTACACAGTGCCAATGTAACTCAGGATCATCATTAGAAAATGGCCCTCTTTTCTATCTTGGGCAACAGTCCAGAAATAACAACTGCAATACAATGGGGCAAGTGTGGTAACAGGACGATATACAGAGCACACAGAAAGAACAAAGGAAGAAGAGAGGAATCCACCACAGGAGGGCAAGTGGTTTAGGAAACGCCTGGAAGAGATGATATCCGAACTAAGTCTGGTGGCTGGCGGCTTGGTGGGGCTAGAAAAGGTCAGGCATCCCCAACAGACAGTGTGGTGTATAAAGGCACAAGGATGCAGAAGAGCAAAGATTTTCAAAGAATTAAAGCACTTTAGTCCCACTTTAAAATGGTAGGTGTAAAAAGGAAAACAACCCAAATAGATGAGCAGGGGCTTGGCCGCAAAAGGCTGTGTTAGGACATCCTATAGAGACTGGATAAAGAGATTTTATCCAGGAGGTAATGGGGAGTCACTGAAGGATCCTGGGTAAAGAAGAATGGGGCCAGAGAACATCTGGGTTTTGGAAAGATCACTCTGTCAACAGTATGAAGAAAGATGAAAGGGTGGGGAAGAAGAGGTTGCAGGGGAGGGATGAAGAGGAGCCTGCATTAAGGCAGTGGCAAAGGAGTAGATTAGAAAGCGATAAATTCTGTGAGACGTGATCATTTGATATGTAAGGGGATCCAGGGCTTCAGGACTCATGAATGTGAATGTTATATTCCCTGACAGTGTATGCTGAGAACAGTAACTCTCGACTGGAAGGAGAGGAGCAGGACCTACGTGGGAACAGCTCCGGACCTCAAGGGGAAAGTGTATGTAGTTTTAAAAAGCATATTAACATCAGAATTAAAGCTTATACTTAGCAACTCAAGACACTGATTAACAGCCTCCTCAAGTCTGCACGGGGACGTACACACGTGAACGCACACGCACGAGCATGTACGTAATTGCCCCCACAGGATAAATGTTTGCTGAGTCCCTTCGAGGACCCGTGTCTTTAACTTGATCTTGCCTCAGATGCACTTACATTCTAGGGAAGACACCAAAAGGATGTAATACCTAACCCATCCCTCCCAGCAGTGTCTAAATTCAGGTTCGAGGGAAAGGGAAACCTCGCCAATTCCCCTCAATGCCCCCAGGCACACACACACAGGACAGAGGCGGTCCCAGGTAGCACTGAGCTCAAGCCAGGTGTGTAAGCCAGACTCTAGCAGAGATCTAATATGATACCTAAGACTTGTCTCTCTTCAAAATTAACTCCCTTGCAGTAAGATGTAATAAAAGAATAGTAGAGTAATAGCTACATCATTAGGCAAAGGTCTGTGTTATATTTTCTATTTTATATCATTAAACAGCTCAATTACCATACCTTATTGATTCAAATAATAAGAGTGCTTTCCCCACTGATAGTTTCCCCTAAATTACGGATTAGGGGAACATTCTGTTCTGTGTCTAACATTATCCTCATTTTGTTTTAATTATTTTATTAATTTTCTTATTTGAGTGTAGTTGGCATCCAAAGTTACAGTAGTTCCCGGTGTACAACATAGGGCTTTGACAAGTTTATACATAATGCCACGCTCGCCACAAGTGCTATCATCTGTCACCATGTGATGCTATTACAATACCACTGACTATACTCCTTATGCTTTGCCTTTCAATATTATTCTCACTTTAAAATAAAAGACTTTAAATTAAGGAATTACTTAAAAAGTTTCCATTTTTTGTTTTTTACAAGATGAAAAAATAAGCAATGCGGAAAAATGTTCAGTTACTGTAAATCGAATCATATTTGAAATGTACCAGGAGAGAGTGAAATTACTAAATATAATGGTAAATATTTTTATAGTGAATGTTTTTAACAAAGTATTTCCTTTTTTTGAAATTTGGATGTTTATGCAGTATTAGTAATGCTTAAGGCAGCATATGCTCGTATCGCAACTGTATTAAGACACTGAATTTAAAAAAAAAAATGGCAGGGGCACTTGGCTGGCTCAATCAGTTAAGCATCTGCCTTTGGTTCAGATCATGATCCCAGGGTTCTGGGATCAAGCCCCATGTTGGGCTCCCTGCTCAGAGGGGAGCCTGCTTCTCTCTCTCTCTTTCTCTCTCTCTGATGCTCCTCCTGCTTGTACTCTTTCTAATAATAAATAAAATCTTCAAATTTCTTAAAAGGCAAAAATAGTTACTGAGTAGCAAACATGATCATCCCTCCTGTGGTGGCATATTCTATAGGTAACATGACTTTGGAAGAGGAAAGGCAGGTGAGCTATCATTGCTGTCATACATAAGTTGCTAAATAACTATAAATTAAAGTAAGTCTGTTTGAACGGAAACAGTTTGGAGATGTCATGCTACTCTAACTACAAAAATATTTCCTTTAATATGCACACCCAACAGCTACTCTGAGGTCACTAAAAAAATTCCTTGCCATGAAAGAACACAAGAGCAATAAAGGTGCTTTAAAAATTTGGGAGGGGCACATTAGGTAACTCAATGTAAACAATCAAGAAAATACTAATTTTAAAATTAAATTTGCTAGAAAAATATGTTTGCTTTGGGAATCTCCCCTAAAATTAATAATTTATTTAGAACACATTTATTTAGAGACACGCCCCCCCACACACAGCAAGGTTCTTGGCCTATGACAAGCTCATGCATTAAAACTTACTATAAAGGAAGGAGTGCTAATAAATGACCCAAATATATGGAGGATTTTTTTTTTAAGATTTTATTATTTATTTATTTGACAGCGCGCGCGCGCGAGAGAGAGAGAGAGAGAGAGAGAGAGAATGCACAAGCAGGGTTCGGAACAGCAGAGGGAGAGGGAGAAGCAGGCTCCCTGTTGAGCAGGGAGCCAGCAGTAGTAAGGCTTGATCTCAGAAACTCAGGATCATGACCTGAGCCAAAGGCAGATGCTTAACCCACTGAGCTACCAGGCCCCCATATAAGGAGGATTTTAAAAGAAGTGTAGCTATAAAGCTAAGTGGTTAAAGTATTACACTAGTAGGAGGCTCCCTGGTGCAAAGAGATGCACATTGTTAAGTTCTGGTCAGATGCTTACCTCAGTAAAAGGTGTAGTTGCAGAAACTACACATTAAAGAATATGTAGAGGATTTAAAAACTCTGGCAAAAATCAGAATTATATTTTTTTAAATATGAATTTTTTTTTAAATACGAAGTATTTTTAAACTTCAGTATTTTATCCTAATAAAAGAAGTTTAACAACAAAAAAGAAAAAACTTATCTAGAAAAAAGAAGTCTGATAGTCCTAACTTTCTCATACGGTATTTTAAAATTTTCTTTTGTTTTGACAAATACACGATGAAATGTATTCTTCATTTATGCTGATGAAGAGATTAAGTAATTTTATTGAAAGACTGCCTCTTAGGGCTATTACCAGTGTCTCTGGCATTCCTCTTCCTTAATTTGAATTTGTAGCTTTCAACTGGTTTGAAATGGTTTGTTTCTAAAGCATTCATAGAAATAAAAGGAGTCTTAGATGTCATCTAGTCTAATTCTCTTATTTTAAAGATAAAAAAGCCAGGGTCCAGAAAAGTAAAGGTAAAACCCACTTTTCTTGACCCCAACAAGAAATCTCACAAAATCTGTGTTAGCTTCCCGTAGCTGCCGTAACGAATCACCACAAATCCAGTGACTTAAAACAACGGAAATTTATTCTCTCACAGCTCTGGAGGCCAGGAGTCCAAAGTTAATGTGTGAACAGAGCCATCCTCCCTCTGAGGTTCTGGACAGGAATCTTGCTTCTTGGAGTTTCTGATCACTCCAGGCCTCCCTGGCGAAGGCTACAAAATTCCAATCTCTGCCTCTACCTTCACAAAGCCTTTTTATGTCTTCTCTTCTGTCTCTTAGAGGGCATCTGTCACTGGAATTAGGGCCCACCTGGATAATCCAGGATGATTATACCAGTTTAATGGAATTACACATTCTAAGACTCTTTTTCCAAATAAGGTCACCTTCACAGGTTCCAGGAGTTAAGATCGGGACATATCTTTTTGGAGCTGCCATTCAACCTATTAGAGACCTTAAAGAATAATCAATCAATTAGCAGTAGATAATATCAGATTCTCTCCTTCTCTATGACAGAGAAGGAATAAAGAAACAAAAGTGGAATTGGACAATAAAAGTAGAGACGGTAAACACTGAAGGGAGTAAGGGAACAAAAGGAGAAGACAGCTTGAAAAGGCTTCATAACTTCGTCAAAGATCAAAGATCAACTTGTCAAAGAACAACAAAGATAAAATACCTGGCAATTCTACAAAAATATTGTATCATGCAAGTTACATGCATATCTGCTTTCTAGTATTTGTGAAATGGTCAAGTATTTTAAATTCAAATTTCTCACAAGGGAGTCCAGTTTCCAAAAGATGTATGGTTTGGAAGAATATACATTGTTAAAATGTCTATGCTGTGCAGAGCTACACTTTCAATGCCATCTGATCAAAATACCAAAGGCATTTCTCAAATTGCTGGAAAAAACAATACTAAAATTTGTGGAACCAGAAAAGACCCTGAATTGCAAACTAAATGTTGAAAAAGAACAACAAAGCTGGGGGTATCATGTTGCCTGATCTCAAACTATGTTACAAAGTTGTGATCTCGAAGACAGCATGGTACTGGCACAAAAACAGACACATAGACCAGTGGAACAGAATAGAGAGCCTAGATATAGACCCTCAACTAATCTTCAACAAAGCAGGAAAAAATACCCAATAGCAAAAAGACAGTCTCTTCAATAAATGGTGCTGGGAAAATTGGACAGCTATATACAGAAAAATGAAACTCGATCATTCCCTCTGACCATACACAAAGATGAACTCTATGTGGATGAAAGACCTCAATGTGAGACAGGAATCCATCAAAATCCTAGAGGAGAACATGGGCAGTAACCTTTTCAACAGTGGCCACAGCAACTTCTTTCAAAACACATCTCCAGAGGCCAGGGAAACAAAAGCAAAAATGAAATTTTGGGACTTCATCAAGATAAAAAGTTTCTGCACAGTGAAGGAAACAGCAAAACAAAGAGACATCCCATGGAATGGGAAAAGATATTTGTAAATGGTATCTTTATAAAGGGCTGGTATTCAAGATCTATAAAGAACTCCTCAAACTCAATAACCAAAAAACAAATAATCAAGTCAAAAAATGGGCAGAAGACTGAACAGACACTTCTCCAAAGAAGAAATACAATGGCTAACAGACACATGGAAAAATGTTCAACATCATTAGCCATCAGGGAAATTCAAATCAAAACGTCATTAAGATACCACCTTACACCAGTTAGAATGGCAAAGATTGACAAGACAAGAAACAACAAATGTTGGAGAGGTTGTGGAGAAAGGGGAACCCTCTTACACTGTTGGTAAGAATGCAAGTTGGTGCAGCCACTTTAGAAAACACTGTCATGGTTCCTCAAAAAGTTAAAAATAGAGCTACTCTATGACCCAAAATTCACACTACTGGATATTTACCCCAAAGATACAGATGTAGTGAAAAGAAGGGCCATATGCACCCCAATGCTCAAAGCAGCAATGTCCACAATAGTCAAATTATGGGAGGAGTCGAGACGTTTTTCAATAGACAAATGGATAAAGAAGATGTGGTCCACCTATACAATGGAATATTACTCAGTCATCAGAAAGAATGAATACCCAACATTTGCATCAACATGGATGGAACTGGAGGAGATTATGCTAAATGAAATAAGTCAAACAAGGAAAGATAATCATCATATGGTTTCACTTACTTGTGGAACATAAGGAATAGTACGGAGGACATTAGGAGAAGGAAGGGAAAAACGAAGTGGAGAGGATCAGAGAGGAGAGGAACCATGAGAAGCTATGGACTCTGGGAATCAAACTGAGGGTTTTAGAGGGGAGGGGATGGAGGGATGGGTGGGCCCGGTGATGGATAATACCCTCCCGCTTTTAAGGAGGGCATGTATTGCATGGAGAGCTGGATGTTATACATAAACAATGAATCTTGGAACACTACATCAAAAATTACTGGTATACTGTACGGTGACTAACATAACATAATAAAAAATTATAAAAAAAATAATTAGGATATCCCTGGAACGCTGCCAAGAGAAAGTCTGGACGACTTCTCAAGAGCCCAGTGGTCCTATATTTGCCAGCACAGACAGCCTGAGATGTAAACTTGGAGGGTGACTCACTCTTACTCTAAAAATATGTGGAATTTCACGTGTAGTGAAAAGTATTGATTTAAGCCTTGATGGAAAGCAACATCCCCAGATAGAAGGTAAATAACAGCTTTTATTAATGAAACCAAAAGACTTAAGTGAACTTTATGTAGGTCTTCCTTTAGGAAAGTTCAGTCTTTGGTTTCCCTTTCTCTCAAATTCCTCCCAGTTCCAAGACTTTGGCAGTGTCACTGATGACTTTTGTGTCAAGTACATGGTCGTCCCTTGTGACTCATTTTGTGACACTATTCTGACTCTATCAAGAAACTGCTTGTGGGGTGCCTGAGTGGCTCGGTGGGTTAAAGCCTCTGCCTTTGGCTCAGGTCATGATCTCAGGGTCCTGGGATCGAGCCCCGCATCGGGCTCTCTGCTCAGCAGGGTGACTGATTCCCCCTCTCTCTCTGCCTGCCTCTCTGCCTACTTGTGATCTCTCTCCTCTCTGTCAAATAAATAAATAAAATCTTTAGAAAAAAAGAAAGAAACTGGTTGAGTGGTCATTTGCCACATGGCTCTCACTCCCTTACTTCCCAGCAAAAATCCCTTTTCTCTATTCTTGCTCTCTTTCATCCTGCTTTTTATTTGAAAACTCTGCTTCTATTGCCAAATAATTTCAGTACTTTCCAATTTCACTAGAAAACTTATTTCTGTGAAGTTTTCAACAAATAATTCATATTAGCATCCCCAGTGGGCTAGAAAAATTATGCTTTTGGCATTTTCATATTTAACTTATTTTCATCCAGCTTACTTTTAGCATTTAAAAAACAACTATTATAAAATATTTGTCATACACAAAAGTATAAAGAAAAATATAAAGAACTCCCAGTTTAAAAAATAAATAAAAATAAATCACACAATATAGTTGAAATCTGTTTATTCATTTCCAATTTCATTCCCCTCTCTCTCTCCTTACCCCATCACTCCCAAGGTAACCTCTATCTTAAACTTGTATCTATTTTTCATTCTCTCTCTAGACTTTATATGTCTAGACTAAATAAAATATTTTATTTTTTGTATAGTATATACTGCCAAACCAGCTCTATCTAATAAATAATAACCAATAATGATCACGGTACTTAAGAAAAATTCCAGAATCTGCAAATTCAGAAGAAAGTTCCCATGACATTATTTTAAAACCGGAGTCACTGATTAGGAGTTAAATTTTTTAACAGTTTTATTCCAAACTGATAACTGCCATTTGACATGCACACAAATCCTATAGAGAATTATAGCAAAAACAAAGCAGCGTATCGAATATTTGCCTTCCTATGGAAGCTTTTAGCTAGACTAGAAGAAAAGGGTACAAATAGGTAGAAAGTTAAATGAAAGACAACTTAGACTCCTAAAGAATTAACTGTGCCATATTTTTTGGATAGAATTTTAAGAATAGGTGTTGAAAGAAGCACAACCGCCTGAAGAGAGTATTCCTTGTTCAAGTCAAACATGGCTGAAAATACCAGTGTCTTCATTCCTGCCTCGCCAGAGATTTATTTAGGAAGAAGTTAGGAAAACCTTATACAGTCATAAAATAATGGACAAGCAAATAAGGGACTATAAATAACACTAGTGGAAACATTTAATGAAATAATTCTATTCATTATTCATAGTGAGTTTCGATTATAATTCATTATCAAACAGTGCCAAAAGGAAATTCCAGTTATGATATATATTGGGAAAAAAAAAAAGGACACAGTGGACTATTAATACCAGAATACGAAACAATAGTTAAGCCAACCAATATTTATTAACCACTTCTTAAGTGCCAGGGACAGAGCTATGTAGGGCAAAGAAGGGAAAGGTACATAACTTAACCCCTGGAATATAATAGGCCCTGCCCTTACAGCTAGAAGCTGAAACAATAATTTAAATTTCAAATAATATTAAGTTGATTATATAAAATAACTAAAAGAACACAAAAATAACTAAAAGAACATAACTGGGTTAAGTAATTTTGTCTCAAGTTTTATTTATATATTGAAAAATATTAGGACTAAAGCAATTATTCAGATATTTGAATATATCCAGATTGGAAATATCCAAGAAGACTTAGTAGCATTTTTCCTGATATTCCTTACCACATAAACACAGCCCTAGAGGCTACCTCTACAGTAAACTAAAGAAACAAATTAAAGCAGCTCCCATTTCCAAGGCATTATAATTTTAAGTGGTAGTAATATCTAGCTTTTAATTATTACTTTAAAGTTCCCCATCAGGGGCACCTCGGTGGCTCAGTGGGTGAAAATCTCTGCCTTCAGCTCAGGTCATGATCTCAGGGTCCTGGGATCGAGCCCCACATCAGGCTCTCTGCTCAGTGGGGAGCCTACTTCCCCCCCCTCTCTCTGCCTGCCTCTCTGCCTACTTGTGATCTCTCTCTTTCTAATAAATAAATTAGGAAGGAAGGAAGGAAGGAAGGAAGGAAGGAAGGAAGGAAGGAAGGAAGGAAGGAAGGAAGGAAGGAAGGAAGGAAGGAAGGAAGGAAGGAAGGAAGGAAGAAAGGAAGGAGGAAGGAAGATTCCCCATCAGACCTATCCTAAAATACTTCAGTTAAAATGAGTTCATGTATATGAAAGCAGCTAACATCACACTTGCTAGACAGTGGATTCTTAATAAAAGTTAAAACAATAATAGTGATTAATCTTATCTATAGAGCAATAAATATTTGAAACTATAGAAGAAGCACAGAATTTTACTGACTGAAAGCCCTTTGGAAATGATCTTGTATAACCCCTTGATTTTAAAAGATAAAGAAACTGAAGCCAAATGAGTTAGCCAACTAGCACCAGAGCCAGGATTAAAATCCAAGTCTCCTAACATAAGACTAGTGTTTTTGCAAATTCTTTTGTTGGGCTAAAGTTTTGGGGGGGGAGGGAAGGACCCATCAAAAGCTTTGTTTTCCATAAGCAAATTTTCTGGATTCTGAGGCAGAAAAAGACCAGATTCTTACTCCAACTATCACTAATCATAGCCTTAGGTAAGTCACCAAAACTCTGGGATTCCGTTTTTGTATATAAAATGAGAAGGTTAGACTGGATCAGGGATTCTCAGTCTTGGCTATGCAGTCGAATCCTGAGTGGCTTTTTAAAAACAGCAACACCAAGTTCCTACCGCACACAGACTCTATCTGAAATGGTCTGGGATGGTCTGCAGGCATTCGATATTATTTTAAAGTTTCCCGAGTGATTCCAATGTATAACCAAAACTGAGGCCCACTGGGCTAAATAATATTTAAAGGTCCCTTTTATCATATAATATTTGAATTTATTTTGTTTTGTTTGTAACATTAGTTAACACTAATGGGTATGTTAGACACAATAAATGCACACAAATCCAGAAAAAAGTCCCTTTTAGACTCTGTAGACATTCATGATTTTGTGTAGATTCTATACCATAATACCTTAGCATTTATTGAGTCCTATTCAAAAGAAATCGTCTTCCCTGGTGTATCTTTCTCTATGGAGGGCACTCAATTAGTATCAAATTCTTGGCCCTCTCTATCTATGCCTTTCCTCCCTCCCTCAAAGACAGACTGGTTTATTAGTTGGCAAATTTGGAGGAATAAACTGTATATGCTTGGCTCAGCTCCCTCCTTTTGCCTCTTGGGAATGAGCTAACCACAGAGAACACAAATTCTAACCTAGTTCTCTAAGGACAGTGTCTGCACTGGGACCCCTCAGTCCAGTGCTGCTATGACTGTAAGCCTTCTGATTCTAAGGTCCAGAATTTAGGACCCCATCCAGCAGCAAATACAAGCTGCAACCCTCTAATTTAGATTTTATTAGAAAAGGGTAATATTTTGGTTCCCAGATATTTATTGTCGTCTTATTTCTCAACTGGTTCAGAACTCAGTAAATGAAGAGCAATGCTGTTTTACTGGGCCCTCCCAGACATCTCAACAAGGCCTACCCTGTATTTAACAATACCACAGGAATACAAGGATGATGTGCTTATCATTTGGTAACGTTCAGAGTGAGTAAATGAACAAATAAATATTATTACGAACTGAATGTGTCCTCCCAACATTGATGTCAAAATCCTGTCCCCCTTTTGATAGTAATAGGAGGTGGGACCTTTGGAAAGTGCTTAGGTAATGAGGGTGAAGGCCTAATGAATGGGACTGGTGCCCTTACACGAAGAGACACAGGAGAAATGATCTCTCCTCATCTGGGGTTACAGCAAAAAAGTGGCCATCTATAGACCAGGAAGAGGGCCACCATCAGGATACAACTGTGCTGGTGCCCTGATCCTGAACTTCCAGCTTCCAGAACTAGGAGAAATAAATATTTGCTGTTTAAGCTACTCTGGTGTATTTGTTACAGATCTATTCAAGGACTATATTTTAACTAAAGGAAGTCTTTAAAAAAAAAAAGATTTCATTTATTTGAGAGAGTGAGCAAGCACAAGTGGGGGAGAGGGAAAAGCAGACCCCCTGCTGACAAGGGAGCCCAATTCGGGGCTCCATCCCGGGACCCTGGGATCATGACCTGAAATGAAGGCAGACAGATGCTTAACCAACCGAGCCACCTAAGCGCCCCTAACCAGAGTAAGTCTTAACCACTCTTGCCTTAATTCAGGGTTTTTCAACCTTATCATTAACATCTTGGGCTAAAAAATTTCTTCCCTTTTTTTTTTTTTAAAGATTTTATTTGTTTATTTGATACAGAGAGAAAGATCACAAGTAGGTAGAGAGACAGGCAGAGAGATGGGGGGAAGCAGGCTCCCTGTTGACCAGAGAGCCCTATGCGGGGCTCGATCCCACGACCCTGAGATCATGACCTGAGCTGAAGGCAGAGGCTTTAACCCACTGAGCCACCCAGGCGCCCCAAATTTCTTCCTTTTTTAAAACCACTTTGTTAAGGTTACGACCGACATACAAAAAGCTGTAAATATCTAATGTGTACAACATGGTGAGTTTGGAGATAAGTATACGCCCGTGAAACCATCGCTGTAATCTATTCCGTAAGTTATGGTTATTCCACAACCATATGCATCACTTCCAAAAGTTTGGGCTGACTGATGCTTGTTGCAGAGGCCTGTCCCATACATTCTAGAAAGTTTAGCTGCAGCCATGGCTTTTACTGATTAGATGTGAGTAGCAATTCCTCCAGTTGTGACAACCAAAAATGCCTCCAGACGCTGCCAAATGTCCTCCAGGTGGCAAATCACCCAGTGTTGGGAACCACTGCCTCAATTTGACGTGTCAGTACAAGAAAGCAAAAGTGTGACTATGTGTTGAAAAAGCAATCACAGAATCATAGATTACAATGGCCAGAAAGGTCTTTACAGCTCAGCTAGTCCAGCCCTTGGCGGGGTTTTTGTTTTTGTTTTTTAAGATTTTATTTATTTGACAGAGGGAGACACAGAGAGAGAGGGAACACAAGCAGCGGGGGTGGGAGATGGAAAAGCGGGCTTCCCACCGAGTAGGGAGCCCGATGCAGGCCTCGATCCGAGGGCCCTGGGATCATGACCTGAGCAGAAGGCAGACACTTAATGACTGAGCCACCCAGGCATTTTTAAATGAGAAACTATAATTATGGGAATATTAATATTTATTGCAAGTCATTCATTGAGGCAGAACCTGTTACGTTTAAAATCAGCAACCCTGCCAATAAAAAAATGCAAAAAGAAGCATAAGCTAGGAATTCCCTGGTTGTTTTTCCTCCTGAAAACATTAGTATTATTTCTAGAGCTGTGCCATATCACTTTAAAATATACGAAATACATTTCCTCCAATTCTTGCTCTTATAAGACCTGTGGGAAATCTTTAGAAGCCATGCCTACACTACTAAAGGTAAAAACCATGGTTCTCACCATATGTGTATATCACAAAAAAATATAGAAGAATAGCCCTTGATGCGACAGAAATAAAGGAACTAAAATATTCATAAAAAGTACAGAACACATCATGTATTACCTGGCAAAGAAGCAAGAAGGTATTAATGTAGTCTTGCCTTCTCCAACCTATCCTCCACAGAAACCTTTCTCAAAAAGATCCTTCTAAAACACAGATCTGATTATGTTTCCTTCGGCCTGGCTTTAAATCCCTCAAAGGTTCACAATATCCATCATCTTCAAGATAAAAACCAAACTTCCCAGTTTCCATGATCCTGCTCCTGCCCACATCTCCTTTTCTTCTCCTGTACATACTGTAAGTTCCAACTATTCTGTACTCCTTGAAGATCTCGAAAGATACCTAAGAACCTATGTTTAGTAAGAACAGGAAAAGTGAGATCAACACAACTCATGTTTCTGAACCCACCTTCAGTTGTTAGATCTGGCGTGACTTCCTCAAGGAACACTGCCCCAATCCCAACTCCATTACATGTTTTCACAATACCATGGACCTCTCCTTCACTGCATTTATCACAACCATAGTTTTTACAATTATCTGTATGATTATTTTATTCATCTCTTTCTCCATACAGACTGTAAACTCCAATAGGGCAGGAAGCATGTTTATACTTGGGACATACTGTCCAATATGTCCCCAATGCAGGTTGCACTTATGCTTGGCATACAGTAGATGCTCAATGAATACTTGTCAAAAGAATACATGAGTATTCTTTCACATCTTCAAGTCTTTTCAGGGTGGTATTTCCTATCTGTAATGACCCTCTTCTCCTTCTCCATCTGGCCAGCTCCTGTTTCCCTTTAAAACTCAGCTCAGCATCCTTCACCCTGGAAATCTAACCTGATCCCTGAGGCCAAGTTAGATACTCCACTTCTGGGCTCTCATAACATCCTGGATATATTTTTATACAGCATATATCTTTGACTATAGTTTTCTCTGTACTTGTCTCTCTCTCTCCCTGTCTCTTCCACTAGACTGCGAGCTCCTTATGGATCGGGGTTGTGTCAATCATCTGATATGCTCTGCCGGCAGCACAAGTGCCCAACACGGAGCGGGCATCCACTCAATGCTTGAATGACTACAGAGGTACATACGCTGCATTTTATTACACAAGTTCCCACCTGTCTGCAGAAACCCCTGCTGAGGGATAACATTATAAGGACAAAATAGAGCCTGAAATAAAGCCTCAAGATTTAAATTACATCATAGCTTATCCAGAAAGGACTGTAACCTAACAAAATTGCTTTTAACAAATTTTTCCCAATATTCTCCTTGATGTGCTTTAAGAATAACAAAACTTGGAGCGCCTGGGTGGCTTAGTCATTAGGCGTCTGCCTCCGGCTCGGGTCGTGGTCCCAGGGTCCTGGGATTGAGCCCCACATCGGGCTCCCTCCTCGGCGGGAAGCCTGCTTCTACCCTTCCCACTCCCCCTGCTTGTGTTCCCTCTTTTGCTGTGTTTCTCTCTCAAATAAATAAAAATAAGATTAAAAAAAAATAACAAAACGTTGCAGTAACAGAATACTAAATAAAAATTTAAAAATAATTTAAATAATAAATCAGTTCTAGGAAAATAGGAAAGTTCAATGTTGCAGTCAGTGCAAGGTGAGTCATTTTAAAACAGTGGTATCTCAAGAACCACAGTACCACGTTATTCCATTACTGAAAGGATAATTCAACTTAAGAATTCCACTGCAAATGATGCTAACCCTTTAGGAATAATGTAATGGTATCTATAAATTTTTCCTAGGTCCTTATATTGAGGGAAGAATTGGGTTGCTAAAGCAACTTCGTTTTTCTTAACACATGGTCTATCTCTCTAGACTTTTGAAACATTAAATGTTATTCCAATGACTCTTTAGAAGCCATAATTAGTACAGTGTAAGGATAGAAGTTTATGGCATTTGGCTGCTTCTGTCACAGCTCATAAACGACTGTGCATTTGCCCTGCTTATAAGCTAGTTTCTTCTCAACCAAGAAAATGTGAAGCTTTCAGGAAACAAATAAAAGGTTAATAACCAAGACACTGACCTTTTCAACCTTCACAACCTTACAACCTTATTTAAAATACAGTAAAATGAAAACTCAATGAAGAGGGGAAGGCAGGGATAAGACCTAAAAAAAGTATAATGGCAAAAAACTCAGTCTCATTCAAATCTGAATAGCTAACCCATTGCCAGATCCCTCTATTTTACCAAACAACAGCAACAATCAGATTATACTAATTCAGGAAATTTTGAGTTTCTTTCTTGTATCTGATTAGATTCATGAGGTAAAAATACTCTTCAGTGAGCTGCCTTTGTCTAGTTTCTACTTCTACATGCAGCCCATGATCTCCACTCTTATCCTCAGCCTGGGTGAAA
>CM052799.1:122728027-122743339 GCA_028533885.1 Nasua narica
GGTTTACTGAGTATTTTAAGCCTGCTACTGAGACCTACCACTCAGGAAAAAAAAAAGATTACTTTCAAAATAGTGCTGTTCATTGACAATGCACCTGGTTACTCAAGAGCTCTCTGATGGAGATGTATAATTAGATGAATTTTGTTTTCATGCCTGCTAACACAACATCCATTCTGTAGCCCATGGATCAAGGAATAATTTTGACTCTCAAGTCTTATTATTTAAGAAACACATTTCATAACACTATAGTTGCCATAAATAGTGATTCCTCTGATGGATCTGGGCAAAGTAAATTGAAAACCTTCTGGAAAAGAGTCCCCATTCTAGATGTCATTAAGAACATTTGTGATCCATGGGAAGAGGTCAAAATATCAACATTAACGGGAGTTTGGAAAAAGTATATTCCAACCCTCATGAATGACTCTAAGGGGCTCAAGACTTCAGTGGAGGAAGTAGCTACAGATGGGGTTGAAATATCAAGAGAAATAGAATTAGAAGTTGAGCCTGAATGGCTGCAGATTTATTTTATTTGAGAGAGAGATAGAGCATGTGCATGCATGCAAGTGGAGGGAGGGGCAAAAGGAGAGGGAGAGAGAGAATCCTCAAGCAGACTCCCCACTGAGCACAGAGCCCACCATGGAATCTGATACAGGGCCCAATCTCACGCTGAGATCATGACCTGAACCGATAGCAAGAGCTGGACCCCTAACTTACTGAGCCTCTCATGATAAAACCTTAATGGATGAGGAGTTGCCTCTTATGGATGAGCAAAGAAAGTGGTCTGTTGACATGAAATCTATTTCTGGTGAAGATGCTGTGAAGATGCTCGAAATGACAACAAAGAATGTAGAATATGACATAAACTTGGCTGATAAAACAGCAGCAGAGTTTGAGAAGACTGACTCCAATTTTGAAAGAAGTTCTACTGCGGGTAAAATGCTTTCAAATAGCATCACATGCTATAGAGAAACTCTTTATGAAAAGAAGAGTCAATCGAAGCAGCAAACTTCATTGTCTTATGTTAAGAAATGGCCGAAGCCTTCCCAGCCGTCAGCAACCACCACCGTGATCAGCAGGCAGCCGGCAACATCCAGGTGAGAGCCTCCACCAGCAAAAAAGATTACAAGTTGCTGAAAACTCAGCTGATGGTTAGCATTTTTTTGGCTCCAAAATATTTTTAAGTTGAGGCATGTCCACTTTTTAGACATCATGCTGCTACACACAATAGACTACAGTACAGTGTAAACATAACTTTTTATGCACTAGAAAACCAAAAAATTCGTTTGACTTGCTTTACTGCAACATTCACTTTATTGCAGTGGTCTGGAACTAAACCTGCAATATCTCCCAGTTACCTCCTGCATAGTAAACAAACAAACATGCAAATCAAACAAACAGAGATTAGGATTATAGCTGGAAGGAAATAAGCATGATTTTATCACGGATTGAAAGAGCCCGTTCTAGGTAAGATAACCGGGAAAGTTGTCCATGAAGAAGAGACCTGAAGGGCATTTACTAGAAGTTTACAGCATGAGGGGCTGGAGGGCAAAAGAGTGGTAGGATACCAAGGGATATGAGAATATTCAAGGCAGAGACAACAGCAAGAGCTATGGTTCATAGCAAAAAAAGCATGTTATGAGTTCAACAAACTAAATTAAAGCTAATCTGATGTATAGCAGGGAGGAGGGTGAGCATAACAAGATGTGTGAAACTGGAGAAATGACAAGGCCAGATAATGCAAGACAATCAAAGAAAGTCACAATACCAAACTGCATTAAAAATGCAAGGCCCAACAATATGCCGTCTACAAGAAACCTACTTAAAACATTAAGACATAAGAGTTGCCTGGGTGGCTCAGTTAGGCGTCGATCCGGGGATCATACTTGAGCCGAAGGTAGTTACTCCCCTTACTCCTCCCCCTTGCTCATGCTCTCTCCCTCTCTGTCAAATAAATGAATAAAATCTTAAAAAGCAAAACAAAAAAACATTAAGACATATACTGGTTAAAGTAAAAGGATAAAAATATATATACCATATAAACATTAAGCAAAAGAAAGCTGCAGTGATTATATTAATATCAAAGTAGATTTCAGAACAAGGGTTAGATTACCAAGGATAAAGAGGGATGTTATATAATGTTCCTTACATAAAAGGACAAATTGACCGAGAAGACATAATAATCCTAAATATGCATAAACCTGACAAAAGAGCTTCAAAATACATGAAGGGAAATAAAACTCCTCTAACTGATCTGCAAATTCAATGCAAATCCAATCCAAATCCCAGGAGATCTGTTTTGTTTTACATATTGAGAAGCTGATTCGAAAATATATATAGAAAGAAAAAGGAACTACAATAGCCCAAACGATTTTGAAAAAGAACAGTAAAGCTGGAGGAGTCACAATGCTTGATTTCAGCCCTGTAACAAAACGACAGTAATCAAGACACTATGGTATTGATGGAATGGGACAGTTGGCTTTGGCACATTTATAGTCCATAGATTTTCAACAGAGCCCAAGGCAATTCAATGGAGTCTCCAACAAAGAGTGCTGATACAACTGAATATCCGTGTGTTTAAAAAAAAAGAACAAAACAACAGGGGTGCCTGGGTGGCTCAGTGGATTAAAGCCTCTGCCTTGGGCTCAGGTCATGATCTCAGGGTCCTGGGATGGAGCCCCCGCATCAGGCTCTCTGCTCAGCAGGGAGCCTGCTTCCCCCTCTCTCTCTCTGCCTGCCTCTCTGCCTACTAGTGATCTCTCTCTCTGTGTCAAATAAATAAAAACTTTAAAAACAACAACAACAACAACAAAAACACCTTCGACTAATTCCTAACACCTTACAGAAGGTATAAATGAACTTGAAATGGAGGAATCACAGAATTAAATATGAAATTTATATGATAAAACTTCTAAAAGAACACATAGAAGGAAATCTCTGTGACTTTGTAATAGGCAAAAAATTCTTAAAGAGAATACAAAAAGCATAAACCATAAAAGAAAAAATTGTTAAAATGGGTGTCATCAAAATTTAAAACTTCTTTCTAGACACTATAAGAAAATGAAAAGACAATCCACAGACTGGGAGAAAATATTTGCAAACACATATCTGACAAAGGACTGATAACTAAAATACATAAAGAACTCTCACAATGCAACAGTAAAAAATACTCAAATAAATGAGCAAGTAATTTAAGTATTTCATCAAAGATTATACAGATGGCAGATATATACAGATATATATTAGAGAAATCATAGTGAAACTACCATAAGATACAAGTACTCCCATATTTAAATAGACCATTTTTTTTTAATTGACAACACCAAGTGCTGACAAGGGTGCAGAGCAAAAGGCACATTCCCTCATTGCTGGTGGGAATGCAAAACCGTACAGGCACTTCGGAAAATAGGTAAGCAGTTTTGTAGATAATTAAACACACGCTTATGTAATCCAGTAATCCCATTCCTAGATATTTACCAACAGAAATGAAGATTTATGACCCCACAAAAACATGCATGCAAACGTCCATATCTGCTTTGTTCTTAATTGGCAAAAACCAGAAACCACCTAAATGTCCAACAACTGAAGAATGGATAAACAAACTGTAGTACATTCATACAATGGAATACTAAATTGCAACATATAGAAACAAACTACTGAATCCGTAAACAGTATGGATGTATCTCAAGAGCATTATGTTAAGTAGAGGAAGCTACATGTTGTATAATTCCATTTATATAACACTCTGGAATACTATCAAAAGTATAATGAAAAAGTTGTATATTATATGATTCCATTTATAAAATATTGTGGTAAAGATAAAACTGTAGGGAACAAAAACAGATTAAATGTTGCTAGGGCTAGGACTGCAGACAGAGGACTGACCATAAAGAGGCTTGAGGGAATCTTTTGGGATGATGGAAATATTCTACATCTTGATGTGGTAGTCAAACAACTATATATATATATATATATATTAAAAATGCATAGAACTGTACACTAAAAATGTGTGAATTTTACTGTATGTAAGTTATACATCAACAAACCTAAATCTCTAAAAAAGAAAACAAGGATCATAGTAAGTACAGAAAGGCACCAATGAAAAAATAAAGGTGAAAATGATAGATATCTTACAATTCTATAATGCTCGACTTCTCTAAGCAGTTTCTTATATATTTTATCATTGTAAGGCCATTCTTTAACTTATGAAGACCACTCTTTAACTTAATGAATGTCTTGAATTTAAAAAAATACCAATTTAATATCATAATACTATTTAATACCATAATAAATGGTGGTCTGAGTTCAGGCTGCCAGGGTCTTAAACATAGCTAGCAAACTCTGTCACCTGAAAGCTCTAGGTCCCTTTTCTAGGTAAGACAGCTTACAGAACTTGTTGCAAGACAATAAAAAGGAGATGTGAGTCACAGATTGAAGGAACTGTCTTTTCAGACAGGTGAAATTCAGGGATAGGTGACAAAATAGCTTAGAACAGGGTCATTACTGTTAGAGCAAGGAGTCCCAAATAACTTCCCTGGGTGCCTAAAGATGCATGCAGCTGACACGAGAGACCTGGGGAATAATGCAGCAAACAGAAGTCACAGTGCACTGGGGAGGCTCAGCATGGACTTCCACGTGTTTTAACTCATCTTCAAATAATGCTGAGGAATAGGCTATATCATTTGCAGTTCCTAGTGCAGAACGAAAATCCAGGTCACTTGTTCAAAACTGAAGAATTTCAAGATGACAAAAGCAAATAATTAAATAGCACAAAGGCCTTCTAAGAGTAGGGCGTGTCCAACTGCCCAGTCCACATGGCCACAAAACCAGCCACAGAGAGAAGTACAGTCCACTGACAAATTCGTAAACATGCGAGCGATCTCCTGTTCATTCCCTGACTGCACTGATAATTATACCATTAAAATATTATTTTTTCCCCAAATACGTTTATTTTTTCAGTGTTACAAGATTAATTGTTCATGCACCACACCCAGTGCTCCATGCAATACGTGCCCTCCTCAATACCCACCACCACTTAAATCTTCACATTCAAATCTCCAAAGGAGTTTCGATAGCTTTTTAAAAATCCATTTTACTGTGTCAGAAAAGTTCTCTAGGTATCTTTTATCTTTCTTTTCTATTGAAATTCCCCATCTCCTTTATCTCATACCCAGTAATAACAGAAAATATCTTTCTATCACTGCCTGTAAGATCTCCCTTTTATATGCTTGAAGATCATTACAGGCTGTCTATCTAGAACCACAGGATGTGAAAGTAAAAGTTAAAAAAGTAATGCATTCTGTCAGTAAACCTAAAACAAGCTAGAAAGAAATTAATCAGTTTAAATAGTGGGTCTAAACTATAACTATTATAACTATAATATAACTATTATATCTATAACTGTTATCTCCAGTTGACAAATTAGTAAACTAAGATTCAAAGAAGTTATTTAACCAAGACCACCCAAATGAATATAAGTGGCAAAGCTAGAATTCAAACTCACATGTATCTGACAATAAAGATCATGTCTTCCCCATAATCACTGCCTTTTAGTGTGTGATCACATTATCCAAACACTTATTTAAAAAAAGAAACTGTATACACACAAAAATTATCTTCTAATACCTAAGATAATACCCAAAGACTAGGTTTTTTTTGTGGGGGGGAGGCTCCTGGGTGGCTCAGTGGGTTAAAGCCTCTGCCTTCGGCTCAGGTTATGATCTCAGGGTCCTGGGATCAAGCCCCGCATTGGGCTCTCTGCTCGGCAGGGAGCCTGCTTCCCCCTCTCTCTCTGCCCGCTGCTCTGCCTATTTGTGATCTCTCTCTCTGTGTCAAATAAATAAAATCTTTAAAAAACAACAACAACAACAACAAAGACTAGGGGTTTTTTTAATGACTATGAAAGCAACAAACCTTTTACCTCATTGTTAATAACTACTGGAAAGTCCATGAGGATAAAGATTTTTATGTTGTGTTCACTGTTAAAGCCTCAACTTCCAGAACAGTACTTGGCATCATTAGGTATTTAGGAACAATTTGTTGAATGAGTAACAAAAATGTCTGGTTGGGTTTTTTTTAAATAATTCAAAGCACCATGTTTTCCGCAACACACATTCTATAAATCTCAAGTCAGAATGTGACTAAAAGTGGAATATGCACAATAATCAACAAATCAAAGAGTGGTTCTTGAAGTATTTAAAGAAAGAACAAATTCACAAAGCATGATAATATCTCCAGTTCATATTCTGAGAAATCTGAATTAGAAAAAAAATAGACTCTACCCTTGTATTAAAATTAATAGGGGGTTCCTAGGTGGCTCATTCAGTTAAGTGTCCTTGATTTCAGCTCAGAGTGTGATCTCAGAGTCGTGAGATCAAGCCCCACATCAGGCTCTGGGCTGAATGTGGAGTTTCCCTAAGATTCCCTTTCTCCCTCTTCCTGTGCCCCTCCCTCCTCAAAAAATTAATAAAATACTGCAAATACATACTGTTTGCTTTGTTGAGAGACTGTACAAATACAACATTAAAGTTCAGGGAAGATCATAAGGGGTAAAGAGGGATACAACCCAAGTGTGTACTATCACGGAGCAGACCCTCTCCAAAGACCTCTTAGAAAAGCCAGGGTGTCAATATTTATACAAAACAAAATAGACTTTAAAATAGAGATTATAACAAGAGACAAAGAAGGACACTATATAATAACATGGGACACCTGGGTGGCTCAGATGTTTAAGCAGCTGCCTTCTGCTCAGGTCATGATCCAGGGTCTTGGGATAAAGTCCCACATTGGGCTCCCTGCTCAGCAAGGACTCTGCTTCTCCTTCTCCCTTCTCCCACCAGTGTCTGCTTGCTCTCTCTCTGTCCCCCCACCTCAAATAAATAAATAAAATCTTTGAAAAAAAAAGGATACTATATAATAATAAAGAGGATAATCCAATAAGAAGATATAACAATTATAAGTATTTATATACGCAATATGCACCCAAATACATAAAACAGTTAATAAAAAACATGTAGGTACTAATAAACATTAATACTAGGGGACTTTAACACCCCACTTACAACAATGGACAAATCATCTAAACAGAAATTCAACAAGGAAACAATGGTTTTGAATGACATATCGGATCAGATAGATTTAACATATATTCAGAGCATTCCATCATAAAACAGCAGGATACACATTCTTTTCAAGTACACATGGAACATTCTCTAGAACAGATCACATATTAGGCCACAAAACAAGTCTCGGCAAATTCAAAAAGATTGAAGTCATATCATGCATTTTCCCTGACCACAAGGAAAGCAGAAATTAACTCCCTCCCCCAAAAATGTGGAAATACCACAAATAGATGGAGATTAAATAACACACTACTTAACAATGAACGGGCCACCCAAGAAATCAAAGAAGAAATAAAAAGTTACATGGAAACAAATAAAAATGAAAACACAACGGTCCAAAACCTTTGTAATACAGCCAAAGTAGTTCTAAGAGGGAAGATTATAGCAATACGAGCCTACCTTATGAATTAAAAAAAAAACGCTCAAATAAACAATCTAACCTTACAGCTGAAGTAGCTAGAAAATGAACAACAAACAAAACCCAAAACCAGCAGAAGGAAGGAAATAATAAAGATTAGAGCGGAGGGGTGCCTGGGTGGTTAAGTTAAGCCTCTGCCTTTGGTTCAGGTCATGATCCCAGAGAATGGGGATCTAGCCCCACATCAGGCTCCCTGCTCAGCAGGGTGTCTGCTTTTCCCTCTGCCCTTCCCCCTGCTTGTGCTCTCTCAAAGAAATAAATAAAATCTTAAAAAAAAAAAAACATTAGGGCAGAAATAAATGATATAGAAACCTAAAAAACAATAGAAAAAATCAATGAAACCAGGAGCTGGTTCTTTTAAAAAACCCAAACTGGGGCGCCTGGGTGGCTCAGTTGGTTAAGCAACTGCCTTTGGCTCAGGTCAAGATCCTGGAGTCCTGGGATCGAGTCCCACATCAGGCTCCCAGCGCCATGGGGAGTCTGCTTCTCCCTCTGACCTTCTCCCCTCTCATGCTCTCTCTCACTGTCTCTATCTCAAATAAATAAATAAATCCTTAAGAAATAAAAATAAAAAATAAAAAACCCAAACTGATAAACCTCGAGCTAGGTTCATCAAGAAAAAAAAAAAGAGAAAGAACTCAAACAAAATCACAAATGAGAGCAGAGAAATAGCAATCAATATCACAGAAATATGAAAAATTGTAAGAAAAGTATGAAAACTTATATGACAGTAAATTAGAAACCTAGAAGAAATGGATAAATATAATCTACCAAAACTGAAGCAGGAAAAAATAGAAAATTTAAAGGGACTTGATTACTAATAATGTAATGTAATTACTGGATCAGTAATCAAAAAACTCCCAACATCTGCCTTTGGCTTGGATCATGATCCCAGGGTACTGGGATCAGGCCTTATGTTAGGCTCCACACTCTGTGGGGAGCCTGCTTCTCCCTCTGCCCTTCCCCCACTCACACACACACATACATACACACACACACTCTTTCTCTCTCTCTCTCTCTCTCTCTCTCTCTCTCTCAAATAAATTAATAAAGTCTAAAAGGAAAAAACAAAAACCAAAAAATCTTCCAACAAACAAAAGTCCAGGACCAGACAGCTTCACAGGCAAATTCTACCAAACATTTAAAGAGGTAATACCTATTCTTCTCAAACTATTCCAAAATAAATGGAAAAGCTTTAGAAGGATAAAAGAAGAAGGATAGCTTCCAATTTCATTTTATGAGGCCAGCATTCCGATACCAAAACCAGATAAAGACACCACCAAAAAAGAGACGTTTATAGGCCAATATCTCTAATGAACATAGATACAAAAACCCTCAAAAAAACAGTAGCAAACCAAATCCAATAATACATTAAAAAAAAATCATTCACCATGATCCAGTGGGATTTATTCCTGAGATGCAAGGGTGATTTAATATTCACAAATAAACCAATATGATACATCACATCAATAAGAGAGAGGATTAAAAAAACCCCATATGATCATTTGAACAGATGCAGAAAAGCATTTGACAAAGTACAACATCCATTCATAATAAAAACCCTCAACAAAGTAGGTGCAGAGGGATCATATCTCAACATATTAAAGGCCTTATATGAAAAGCCCACAGCAAACATCATACTCAGTGGGGAAAAACTTAGAGCTTTGCCCCTAAAGTCAGGAACAAGACAAAAATATCCACTCTCACCACTTGTATTCAATGTGGTACTGGACCTCCTAGCCACAGCAATCAGACAACAGAAAGAAATAAAAGGTATCCAATTGGTAAGGAAGAAATAAAATTTTCACTATTTGCAGATGACATGATACTATATATAGAAAACCAAAGGACTCCACAAAAAATTATTAGGATTGATAAATGAATTCAGTAAAGTCTCTGGTGACAAAGTCAACATACAGAAATCTCTTCCATTTCTATATATTAATAATGAAGCAGCAGAAAGAGAAATTAAGAAAGCAATCCCATGTCAGTTGCACCAAAAACAATAAAGTACCTAGGAACAAACTTAACCAAAGATGTGAGAGACGTATACTCTGAAAGCTAAAACACTGATGAAACAAACTGAAGATGACCCAAACAAATGGAAAAATATTCTATGCCCGTGAATTGGAGGAATAAATATTGTTAAAATATCCATACTACTACTCAAGGCAATCTACATATTTAATGCAATCCCTGTCAAAATACCAACAGGATTTTTCACAAAACTAGAACAATTCTAAAATCTGTATGGAACCACAAAAGACCCCAAACAGCCAAAGCAATTTTGAAAAAGCAAAGCAAAGCAGGAGGTGTCACAATTTAGACTTCAAGTTATATAATGAAGTTGTAGTTATCAAAACAGTATGGTATGGGCACAAATACAGACACACAGATCAATAGAACAGAACAAAAATCCAGAAATAAACACACAATTACATGGTCAATTAATCTTCAACAAAGCAGGAAAGAATACCCAAAGGGAAAAAAGACAGTTTCTTCAATAAATGGTGTTGGAGGGGTGCCTGGGTGGCTCAGTTGGTTAAGCGTCTGCCTTCAGCTCAGGTCATGATCCCAGGGTCCTGGGATCCAGCCCCGCATCAGGCTCCTTGCTTTGCTAAACTAATATAACACTGTATATTAAGTGGAATTAAAATAAAAACTTAATTAAAAAAAAGAGCTCTTAACAGTCAAAAACTCTTAAACATGGAAGTTAATATGCCTTTGAAGAGACAAATGAAGGGACTTTTGAAGAAACAATAATGGTTAGAGGTTTTATAATACCGCAAGTGAGAAGGGAAACAAAGTCCATGACAGTAAAGTCAATTACTTCAGCGATCACTGTACTCAAATCTGAGAGCAAACTGTTGGTCAAAGTCCCTCTCAAAATAGCGCAATGCAACCAGCTGTTTTTAAAAATCAAACAGTATTCCCGATTACAAGTTAAAAAGAGAGAGAGAAATAAAGAAAAAGCATGCAAAAGACAGAGACAGTGGTGATGTTATTACTGTATGTACTTTGTTTACAAAATAAGCAGTATGCTTAGAATTTGATGTAAGAACTTTACTTTCACATGTTGAAGAAGAATCTGAGACATCTTCATATGTTCTTTCAGGACCGTGGACTGTGATATAGCTAAGCACTCTTCTCTTTGCAACATGAAAAATACTGTCTTCTCATTTCCCTGGCTTTTTGATTATTCCAGATTCCTCCATTTTCTGTTTTATGCATGAATGCAATTAACCCACCAGTACAGAAACACTCATGCTAAGCCAAGGAATAAACTAACAAATGAAAGGGTAAGACAGTAATTGAAGTAAAACTACAATTTTCAGATATTATAAAACACTTGAAGGAGCTTAATAAAAAAGAATGGCTCAGAAATTAAAATGAATGAGATCATACTCTATTTAGCAGACAATATAATCTGTGAGTTTGAGACTTTTCCATCTCTCTTTCTGAAAATGAATGTGTTTGTAGCTGATTAACTTTGTGAAAGGGAGAAGTCCAGAAAACGTAATTTTCTTTGTCGGAAGATGTCAATGTTTCTTCAGTTTTTCCATTTTATGTAAAACAGAGAAAGAGATGCCCCTAAAGTGGGAGAGGGGGCTCAGAATAGATCATTTGCACTCTGCACTTCCATCAAACCCTACTTTGTAGCATAGTTTGAAAAACTCTGAAACAGATGATCTCTAGGTACTTTCTTTTCTATATTCTACAGAACTTAGAGATAAGTTCTATCACACTGTGAATGCATGGTATTTGATCAAGTAATTTAAAACAATGGTAGCTGTGTTAAATTGTTTAACAAACAGTCACTGAGGGTCTTCCATATTGATTACATTTTTAAATTCAATTTCCTATTTTTCTTTAACAGGAAGACATAAAAAGTAAATACAACATGGCATCCTGGATTTGATCCTGGAGCAGAAAAAGGATGTTGGTAGTAGGACAACTGGGGAAATCTGAATAGTCTATGGATTAGATCAGGCATCAGCAAACCTTTGTGTAAAGGGCCAGATAGTAAATACTTTAGGATCTGTGGGCCACATAAGGTCACCATCACATAGTCCTTTGATTTTTTTTTTTAGTAATCTATAAAAATGTACACAACTGACAGACTGTTGAATGCTACACCTGAAACTAGTGATGTACTACAGGTTGGCTAATTTTTTTTTAAATTAAAAAAATGTACGATCCATCTTACAGGCCTTACAAAACATGTAGTAGGCCTGATTTTGATAATGATGCTAGAGAAATATAAAAGTAATATTAATATTTGGGAGAAAGTGCACACAAATTTTATATTTTCCTCAGTCTGAAATAACTTTAAAATGAAGAGTTAAATAAAAGTTAAATAAAATACAGATCCTGATTAGATCACTTCCATATCTAATAAACAAATAAATAACTGACAACAACAAAAACTAACCTTGGCCTTTTTTGACTTCCTTGAAAGTAATATTCTTTCCTCCCTAGGGATCTGCACGCACCCTGCCTTCTATTTGGATGCCCTCTTTCCCTTCCAGTCCCTCGAGCCCTTTACATAGTTCCTATCTATAGTTCCTAACTATACTTCAGCTCTCAACTCAAGCATCACTTCCTCAAACAAGCCTTTCCCTTTGTCACCCCATCCCCTGTCTAGGTATCACACTCTATTTTTCCTTCTTAATAAAAATGGCAGTTATAATTAAATACTTCATTGTATAATGAGTTGCTTAATGTCTGCCTCCCCTGCACTAGGAGAGTGGTAATCATGGGTGTCTTGTTCAATGCTAGATTCCCAGCACTTAGCTAAGGGCTTTACACACAGTGGGTGCTAAATAAAATACTGCATGGATCAATGGAGTATACCTATTCAGTGTCGCTCTAGGTGGGGAGAGTTAGGACAAAGAGGCAGAGATCAGAGGTGGACTGAGAAAGGAGACTTCTCAATTTTAGAAATAACTTGCTAATGATTATACTGCCCAAAGACAGAAGCCACAGCTTCCTAAGCCTCTAGAGAGGGTGATGACCATTTTGAAAAAGGGTTATAGAAAATATTCAAAGTAACAAGTTAGACTCAGATGATTTTTAAGTTTCTCCAATTTTATATTCTTGTTAATATTATTCACAAGCAATTAGGACCTTCATATGTTACATACTAAAAAATGAATTAACAGAATCACGACTATAAATCTAAGAATATTTTCTAAAAATACCATTATACTATATAGACAGAACAACATGGCTAACAAGACATTGCATAATTTAACAAAATTAATAACAAGAGAAGAGCAAAGTTAACTTGCCAGGGCAAAGGGGGAAAGTGCAAGTATAGTGAATATGTATAAATTATTAAAGGTACATTAAAAAAAAGGCAATTATTTTGACAACAAATCTGACAATATTAAATATATTTAATCTACTTATTAAGAAGGCAATTTTTCTAAAAGCTTTTATTTATCCAGTTGTGAAAGACTGAGAGAGGCAGAGGTGGAGGCAGAGGGAGAAGCAGGCCCCCCGGAGAGCAGAAAGCCCCATGGGGGACTCGATTCAGGGACCCAGGGACCACGACCCCAGCCAAAGGCAGACATCAATCAACCAAGCCATCCAGGTGCCCCAAGAAGGAAATTTTAGACCTGTTCTATTACGAAAATATTTATATTCAAACAAAAAAATTATAGCATACCGTTCATATCATTCTGAGTTAACAGAGGACTACAGAGTAATAAGTGATATGACATCCCAAAAATAAAGTCTACATTAACAATAAACAAATTAAAACATAAGTAATATTTCCACCTTGGTTATATACAAGGAAAGCTAAACATCGCTGATATTTTGGCTTAGAGACATTCTCGAAGTGACCAACTAAAATAAGAGCCAGCTCCTCCTTCAGGGCACCTCTTAAAATATATAATCTTTTAATTAAGATAAATTGGTATTACTTAAAAAAACAAAACCAAAAACAAAAAAAAAAACAAAAAACAACCCCCCCCACACACACAAAACCCTCTATTTTTCTTGTTGATTTCTTCCTATGAAGTTACCTCATGTTATATCAATTATAAAACAAAATGACCCTGTAAAAATATTTTCCTGGGGCACCTGGGTGGCTCAATTGGTTAAGTATTGGACTCTTGATTTTGTCTCAGGTCATGATCTCAGGGTTATGAGATGAAGCCCCATATCCAGCTCCACACTCAGCATGGAGCCTGCTTGAGATTCCCTCTCTGCACCCCCACCCTTTTCTTTTCTCCTGAAGTTTGGGCTAGAAATAAATATAATGAAGGAAATCTGTTTCTCAATATAAGGTATATAATTAAAATTTTTTTCATACAACTTTTTATTCATATAATTCACATACTACAAAATTCAACCTTTTAGAGTACATAAGCCAGCAATGTTTAGTGTATTCACAGAGTTGTGCAAACATCACAACTACCTAATTCCATAACACATTCATCACTCTGAAAGAAACCCCATACCTATTAGCAGTTGCTCTCTGTGATTAATTTATGTCAACCATAAAATTATTTGTTTTGTGATCATATTGTGACTAGGTTAAATGTTATTTCAGGGTATGTCTGTGGAGGTGTTTCTAGATGAGATTAGCATTTAACTAGATGAACTCAGTGAACTAGACTGCCCTCCCCCATGTGGGTATGCATCACCCAATTCTTTGAGGACCTGAAAAGAACAAAAGAAAAGGAAGAAGGAATTCACAACTTTTTGCTTCCTGCATGCAGGTAGGATTGTATCTTCTCCAATCCTCAGACTGGGATTCAAACCATCGGCAACCCTGGTTCTCAAATGTTGAGACTCAAAATGAATTACACTACCAGCTTCCCTGGGTCTCCAGGTTGCAGATGGCAGGCTGCAGGACTTAGCCTCCATAATAACACGAGCCAATTCATCATAATAAATCCCCATTTCGGTGTGTTGTCTGGAGGGGAGTGTGTGTGTCCTTTACAGGTTCCATTTCTCTGGAGAACCCTAAAACACTCTAAATTCTTCCCTCCTCCAGCTATCGGAATCACTAATCTATTCTCTGTCTCTATGGATTTGCCAATTCTGGGTATATCATATAAATGGAATCATACCATATGTGGATTTTGTGGCTTATTTCACTTAGTACAATGTTTTCAAGGTTCGTTCATGTTGTAGCATGTACCAGTAGTACTCATTCTTTTTTGTTGCCAAGTAACAATCCATGTGTGGATATACCACACCCTGTTTATCCATTGACAGACATCTGGGTTGTTTCCACTTTGGGGACATTATGGATAATGCTTCTATGACATTTGTGTACAAGTTTTATGTGGACAGGTTTCACTTCTTTTGGGTATATATCTAGGAGTGAAATTGTTAAGTCATATGATAACTCTATTTTTAACATATTGAGAAACTACCAAACTGTTTTCCAAAATGGTTATACCACTTTACATTCCCACCAGCAATGCATGAGGGCTCAATTTCTCTACATCCTTGCCAGTACTTGTTATTATCTGCCCTTGTTATTGCTGCCTTAGAGTGGCTATGAAATGGTATCTCATTGTGGCTTTAAAAAGTAATTCTTTTTTTTTTTCCTTGTTTTTTTTTTCTCCCCAAATTTGTTTATTTTAATCTTTCAGTGTTACAAGATTGATTGTTCATGCACCACACCCAGTGCTCCATGCAGTACGTGCCCCTCTCGATACCCACCACCAGGCTCACCCATCCCCCCACCCCCTCCCCTCCAAAACCCTCAGTTTGTTGCTCAGAGTCCACAGTCTCTCCTGGTTCATCACCCCC
>CM052799.1:122743839-122775170 GCA_028533885.1 Nasua narica
TTTTTTTTCTCCCCAAATTTGTTTATTTTAATCTTTCAGTGTTACAAGATTGATTGTTCATGCACCACACCCAGTGCTCCATGCAGTACGTGCCCCTCTCGATACCCACCACCAGGCTCACCCATCCCCCCACCCCCTCCCCTCCAAAACCCTCAGTTTGTTGCTCAGAGTCCACAGTCTCTCCTGGTTCATCACCCCCTCCGATTTCCCCCCATTCGCCCCTCCCCTCCTTCTCACAATGCCCTCCATGATTTTCTAAAAAGTAATTCTTAAATGATCTGCCAGTCTAAAATTATAAGCAACCAAATGACCTTACCCAAATCAAAGTAATTTTACAGAAGTTATAATATGACTCAAAAGTCAACCATAGTAAGTCTACGATTAGATGATAATTTCTCCATGATTTCAATGGAGGCGCTTACCACTCAACAAAAAGGAACCAAGTGATAGTATCTTGTTATAGTAGAGTTTGCCTATAGTCTAACTGTCTGGTTAACAAGATAATTATTATACGTACTGCCTCTTATTATACTGAATTTATATGTGCATGTATTTATATACCATGTTGATCCAAAAAAAGCTTTGAAGCAGCTTTTTAAAAGACATACCATATGGCAGGAATTTTAAAAATAGATTTGTTTCCAGTTGTGTGGTTTACTAGGCAACCAGGCTAATCCTCCTGCCAAACACCATTTTTAAAGGCTAGAAAAAAATTTAATGTTCCCACTACATTGATGAACTGAAAAAAAGTATGGAATTATCAGGCCAAAATCTAAATAAAGATAGAAATTCAGAGAAATGAGTATAAATGAACATGGAATTTACTTTGAGGATATGAGCAGGAATAGGCGAACTTGAACTTTGGTTTCTATAACCTTGTGGGAGCTTTGTTCAAGAGAAAAAGCTGAAGGCTTACCATAAATAGTCTAAGAAGAAACTCCCCATGAAGTTGATATCCGCGTTATAACAGTAAATTAGAAATAAACATACTCCTGCAGGGGTTTTACAAATCTGAAACTTAGAACATATGAGGAGAGAAGGAAGAAAAATCATTTATGAGCAAAAGCTGTCCGTCAATAGATTTTAACCAAACTTCATGTTTCCTAGGTGGTCCAAATATGTCAAGCTATTTGTTTACTTTAAAGCAATTCTGTACTAATAGTGCCCATAGGACATCAAACAGAAACCAAAGCAAATCCTGTCTAGAGGAATTCCCATGGGTAACACTCCAAGAAGTAGGTGCTCACAGGTAAAAAATCACAAGATACACAAATGAACATGACTCTTTGGAAATCCAGTAAAAACAGATCTATGAAACTTCTGAAGCAATCAGAAATAGAATATAAAATAAGTATATGTGTTATGTTTATAGAAATAAAAGAAATTGAAAAGATAAATAAAAACAAGGTAATTATTAAAATGAGCAAATCTTTTTCAAAATGACTATTTGATAAAGTACCAAATAGAACATCTATAAAATAATGCAATAAGTAAAGAACTCAGTGGCTTAATTTAATAACACCTTAAACCCAAGTGAAAAGACATACTAAAGAAATTATTGAGCATGCAAGATAGAGTGACAAAGGGAATCATGATATGAAACAGGGTTTAAAAGACACGGATAAAGTAAAAATATAAAATTCATTTAATTAGAGTTCCAAATGAAGGAAATAGAATAGAGAAACCATAAAATCTGAAGAGGTATTTTCTGAAACTGATGAAAAACATCAATCCACAGACTGAAGAAGCTAAATGAATCCTAAACAGGATAAAGAAAAAGAATATCACATATAGACACACAATGAAACACAGAACATCAAAGACAAAGAGGCTATATTAAAAGCAGAGAGAGAAGAGATAACCTTCAAAGAAATGACAAATTGACAGCTGACTTCTCCACAGTAACGATGAACTCAGAAAAAAAGTGGAATGATATATTTGATACACTAGAAGTCTCCTCTCAGTGAAAATATCTTTGAAAAATGAGGGTGAAAAAAAACATAAATATGCCCAATGTCATTCTAATATGAGAAATGAAAATTTGAGCTATAATGAAACACCATTTCTAACCAATCACACCAGCCAAAACTCAAAGGCTTGACAAAAAAACTCTACCAGACTATGAAAAAAATAGGCATTCTTACATGCTGCTAGTAGGAAGACAAATGGTACAACCCATATGGAGCAAAATATGGCAATATCTAACCAAAAAATATGTATTCTTTGATCCAGCAACTCCATTTATAGGACTTCACTCTAAAGATACATCACTACAACAATACAGCATATGTGCCAGTTATCCACTGCAACGTTATTTGTAACAAAACAGGAGAACCAAAATGCCCAGCCATAACAAATTGGTTAAAAACCAAATGCACATAGACACAACAGAGCACTATGCAGGTATAAAGAAATAAGAAGTATCTCCGTGAATGGCTATGAAATGGTTTTTAGAAATAAATAGTAAAATAAAAAAGCATGATGCAATAAGTAATAGAGTATGATTAGCTTTGGTTTAAGAAAGTGAAATAAGAATGTGTATGTGTACGTGTATGCACACATATAATGCACACATATATAATGATATAATTACTCCAGCAGAAAGAAACACAAAATACAATAGAAAATTAATAAAAATGAGTATCTAAAAGAGTTGAATTGGAAGGGGGTGGAAATACAAATGAGATTTTTCTCAGTATTCTTTTATATAGTTTTGATTTTTGAGTACATATCCAAAAACTAAAATCAAATCAAGATGACAGAGACAAAAATTTCCAGGAAGATGAAACAGACATACTTTTTCCTATTCTTCCTTACCAAGTACAACTAAAAATCCTGGATGTTATATATAAAAAAAAAAACCAGAAGATGACTCCAAAGAGGGGCGAAAAGGCCACTCAGCAACTTCAGAGTCCAAGGAAAAACATGGCAGTGAGTTCCCAGTTTTTTTGCATGGGTATATGCCAGGCTTGGAGAAAATGTCAACCAAAAAAGCCAATGGAACCAGACAAAAGATGTCCCAACAAATGTCTGCTCTCTCTGGCCAAATGACAAGGAGCAACCTAGCATGACAGAAAACTTTTAGACAATAATCACTCTACTACAACCAAACATCAGAGAAAAAACTTTACTCTACCCAATCCATGACAGCAAAGACCAGGAAGAGAGAAAGAACCTGGACTTCTAATCTTGAGAAGCCCAATAAGGTTTCTCAACACTCCAGCACAATGGTGTCAGAGACCTAGTGGAAAGTCAGGTAATGAGGTCATCCCTACTGTGGTGTCAGTGGAAGCCCCTTGGAGAGCTAGAATCCACAACCACCCAGCAATAACAAGAAAACTCCCTTCCATTAGGTGTCAGTGGAAGCTGAGAGTAGTACCTGGAATTCCACCCCTCCTTGGCAGTAATGAGGTGGTGCCCCTTTCCCTTGCTAGAGTGGTGTCAAAAAAAAAAAAAAAAAAACCTGGTAAAAACTGAGTTTTTAAGATCAAGAGTCCTATAACACAACACACAAAAAATTCAGGTTTCAACTGAAAATCACTTGTTGTACCAAGAAACCAGGGAGAACTCAAACTGAATTAAAAGTGACAATCACAGATGCCAGCACTGAGATGGCAGAGATGTTAGAATCATCTGACAAGAAATTTAAAGCAGATATTATTTCAAAAAATACTTCGGTGAGCAATTATAAACATGCTTGAAACAAAGGCAAATAAAGAAAGATTCAAAAAAGAAAGGGTCTTAGCAAACAGAAAAAAATAGAACCAAACAAATAGGAGAACTGAAAAATACAATAACCAGAACAGAAAGCTCAGTGGATGGGCTCAACAGAAGAATGGAAAAGGAAAGTTTCAATGGCCTGGAAGATAGAATAACAGAAATTACTCAACTGAAAGAAAAGAGAAAACAGACTTGGGGAAAAAAAAAAAAAGCTGTCGAAGTCATGAGACAACAATAACAACAACAACAACAACAACAGAATCTAATGTTTGTGTTACTGAAGTCCCCAGACGAGAAAAAAAAAAGCAGAGCTGAAAAATGATTTGAAGAAATAATGACTGAAACCTCCCAGATTTGGCTAGAGACGTTATCATACAGGTTCAAGTACCCGAGCAAACCATAAACAGGATAAACTCCAAAAATCTAGGCCAGGACACGACACATTCAAACTTCTGAAAACTAAAGACAAAGAAAAAAATCTTAAAAGCATCCAGGAAAAAAACAGTTCCTTACCTATAAGTAAAAAATTCAAATGTAAGTGATCAGAGCAGAAATAAACAACACAGAAACTAAACAAACAAAAAACAGATTAGACCAATTAAACCAAGAGCTAAGTCTTTGAAAAGATCAACAAAATCAATAAACCATTAGCCAGACTCATCAAGAAAAAAAGAGAAAGAACCCAAATAAATGAAATAAAAAAGAGAAGTAAAAATAGAAATACAAAGAATTACAAGAGACTACTACAAAAAAATCATATGCCACCAAATTAGACAACTTAGAAGAAATAATTAAACTCCTAGAAACATACAATCTTCCAAAACTGAATCAGGAAGAAAGAAAATCTGAGCAGACCAACTACTAGTAATGAAATTGAACTAGTAATCAAAAAACTACCAAAAAATAAAAGTGCAGGACTAGATGAATTCACAGATGAATTCCACCAAACATTTAAAGAACCTATTCTCCTCAAAATATTCCAAAAATAGAAGAGGAAGAAAAGTTTCCAAATGCTATAAAGGTTTCCAAATGCTACTGAAGGCTTCCAAATTCTGAGGCTAGTATTACACTGATACCAAAACCAGACAAAGATACCACACACGCAAAAAGAAAACTACAGGCCAATATCATTGAAGAACACAGACACAAAACCCCTCAACAAAATATTTGCAAATTGCTCTGCCTTTGGCTCAGGTCATGATCTCAGGGTCCTGGGATCGAGCCCCGCATCGGGCTCTCTGCTCAGCAGGGAGCCTGCTTCCCCCTCTCTCTCTGCCTACTTGTGATCTCTTTCTCTGTGTCAAATAAATAAAGTCTTTTTAAAAAAATAAATAAAAAATAAAATAAAATCAAGTGAGATTTAACCCAGGAATGCAAGGATGATTTAACTTCCATAAAACAATTAATGTGATATGTCACATTAACAAAACAAAGAATAAAATATGATCATCTCAATAGATGCAGAAAAAGCATCTGACGAAATTCAACACCCATTCATGATAAAAATTCTCAGCAAAATGGGTTTAAAGGAACATGCGTCAACATAAAAGTCACATATGAAAAACCAAAAGCAAGCATACTCAATTGTGAAAAACTGAGAGCTTTTCCTCTAAGATCAGGAACAAAAAAAGGATTCACTCTCACCACTTTCACTCAGCGTAGTACTGAAAGTCCGGCTATGGCAATCAGACAAGAAAAAATAAAATAAAAGGCATTCAGATTAGAAAGTTAGAAGTTAAAGTGTCACTAATTGCAATGGCATGATACTATACATAAAACCCTAAAGACTCCACAAAACACTACTGGAAGAAATAAATAAATCTGTAAAGTTGCAAGATACAGAATTAATACCCAGGAATTGGTTGCATTTCTATATATTAATAATGAAGCAGCAGAAAGAGAAATTAACAAATCCATTTAATTTGTACCAAAAAAAAGAATAAAATATCAAAATAAATTTAACCAAGGAGGTGAAAGACCTATACTGTAAAAACTGTGAAACTGAAAACAACACAAATAAATGAAAAGATATCCCATGCCCAGGGATTAGAAGTATATTGTTAAAATGTCCATACTACCCAAAGCAATCTACAGATTCAAAGCAATCTCTATCAAAATATCAACAGCATTTCATAGAACTAGAACAAATAAGCCTAAAATTTGCATGGAATCACAAAAGACCACAAAGAGCCGAAGCAATCTTGAAAAAGAAGAATAAAGCTGGAAGTATCACAATCCTAGATTTCAAGATATCCTACAAAGTGGTAGTAGTCAAAACAGTACGGCACTGTTACACACACAGATCAATGGAACAGAATACAGAGCCCAGAAGTAAACTCACATTCAAATGTGTGTGACTCAAATGGTCAATTAATCCATGACAAAGTAGGCAAGAATACACAATGGATAAAAGATAGTCTCTTCAACAAATAGTGCTGGGAAAGCCATATAGCTATATACAAAAGAATGAAACTGGACCACTTTCTTGTACCAAATACAAAAATAAACTCAAAATGGATTAAAGCCCTAATAGTGAGACCTCAAACTATAAAACTCCTAGAAGAGAACATAGGCAGTAATTGCTTTCACACTAGCCATAGCAACATTTTCTAAATAGGACTCCTGTGGCAAGGAAAACAAAAGCAAAAATAAACTATTGGGACTACATTAAAATAAAAAGCTTCTGCACAGTGAAAGAAATCAACAGCAAAATGATAAGGCAACCTACTGAATGGGAGAAAATATTTGCAAATGATATATCCAATAAGGGGATAAAATCCAAAATACATAAAGAACGTATACCACTCAAAACCAAATAATAACAATAAAAATTTCTAAAAATTAAAAATTTCAGAGAACCTGAATAGACATTTTTCCAAAGAAGACCTAGGGACATCAAACAAACACATGGAAAGATGCTCAACATCATTAATCATTTGGGAAATGCAAATCAAAACCACATCGAGATACCACCTCACGCCCATTAGAATAGTTAGAATCAAAAAGACAATAAATAAGTGTTGACAAGGACACAGAGAAAAAGGAACCCGTGTGTATGGCTGGTGGAATGTAAATTGGTGCAGTCACTGTGGAAAACATGCGCATGTATGGCAGCAAAATATAGGAGAAATCTCTGTACCTCCATCTCAGTTCTGTTGTAAACCTAAAAATGCTCTAAGAAACTAAAGTCCTAAAAAAAAAAAAAAAGGATAAAATCCACTTCACCAAAGAGGATATACAAAAGGCAAACAATCAAAATGAGTTATCAGTACACATCTATCAGAATCACTGAAATAAAAAGAGCACCACAACCAAATGCCTTTGACAAGAATATGGAAAAGAAACTGGATCACTCATACATCATTGGTGGGAATACAAAATGGTACAATCTCTATGGGAAACAGGTTAGCAGCTTCTTAAAAAAACTAAACATGCAACTACCATATGACCCAGCAACTGCACCCCTGGGCTTTTATCCCAAAGAGATGAAGACTTGTTCGAACAGAAAACTGTACACAAACGTGTACGGCAGGTTTATTTGTAATAACTAAAAACTGGCCACACAAGATGTCCTTCCCTGCGTGAACGCTGATCGGCACATTTACGCAATGGGATACTACTCAACAATACAAAGGCACAGATTATTGATATACTCAACAGTGTGGATGAATCTCCAGAGATTATGCTGAGTGAAGAAAAGCCAATCCCAAAAGATTACATACTGTATGATTACATTTATAAAACCTTCTGGAAATGATAAAATTATAGGAGTGGAGAACAGATTAGTGACTGCCAGAAATTAACGAAGGGGCAGGCCATGAGGGAAAGGAAGTGTGGCTTTAAAAGGGCTACATGAGATAACTTGCCATGATGGAAATGTTTTTGATTTGGGGTGTATCAAGTGATACTGTGCTACAGTTTTGCAAGATGCTAGCACTGGAAAACTGGATAAAGGATACATAAGAGATCTGTGTTATTTCTCACAAATGAATATAAACCTACAAATTATTTCAAAATAAAAAGTTTAATTTTTTTTTAAAGATTTTATTTATTTATTTGTGTGTGTGAGAGAAAGAGAGAGCACACAAGCAGGGGGAGCAGCAAGCAGCTGGAGAAGCAGGCAGAGGGAGAAGCAGGCTCCCTTGCTGAGAAAGGAGCCCAATGCAGAACTCGATCCCAGGGATCATGACCTGAGCCAAAGGCAGATGCTTAACCAACTGAGTCACCCAGGCGTCCCAAAAAGTTTAATTTTAAAAAGATTAAAAAGTGAACACAATGGGCACCTGGGTGGCTCAGTAGGTTAAAGCCCCTGCCTTTGGCTCAGGTCATGATCTCAGAGTCCTGGGATCGAGCCCCCACATCAGGCTCTCTCCTCAGCAGGGAGCCTGCTTTCCCCTCTCTCTCTCTGCTGGACTCTCCGCCTAACTTGGGATCTCTCTCCTCTGTCAAACAAATAAATAAAATCTTTTTTTAAAAAAGTGAACACAAAATTGCTTAGAATCAGAAATAAATGAACTTGATAGCCACATGGGGAAAAAAAAATCAAGAAACTTCTGAACACAGTGCTCTGTGCTCTGATGATACATTCTTCCTAGGATACAGCCTAAAAACCAAAACATGTAAAGAATCTTAAACCTCATTCAACAGTTTGTTGTTGGTATTGGAACTAATGTAATAATCACTGAACTATGGGTAGCTGATGATAGAGGAAATGAGTAAATATTATGACATATGGGAAACTAGGGTTCTTACCCACAGAGAAGCGAGCACAAATACAGATTAGGGAAAACTGAAGGATGGAAACACACACACACACACCCTAAATCTGTCCACTGAAAGGGCCTAAATACAATACCATCCCAATAGAAATAAGCACACCAGAAAGTCCAGATAATAGTTTTCATGCCATTCATTACTAAAAGGAACATGAGATCCTTAGAAAAAAACAACAGATTTCTGGTCTGAGGCAGGGAAATTACTAGGTAAGCCTGGAACAATTTGTTCCAGAACATAGGAAAGTACTCAAAAAATGATAGAGACATGTCAAAAGGACACAGAAGCCAGCCTGAAGGGGCTCTCACTGGTCAAATTTAAGATGGTTTGAGCATCAAAAAAGTTATGGTACTTAATTATAACATAACGAATAAAAAGAACTAAGCTATCTATAGCAATACTTAAAAGAAGAATAGATGTAGGTAGAAAAGAAAAACCTCTTCTTTATAAAATAATGCCATCAAATGGCAGAATTAGAAAAATGACCATTTTGCAATCACCAATGTAATAAGTGATCCACTTAAGACTCTTCATTCAGTACTACAATCACTAGGTTAAAGTCTGTCAGAGAAGAGGATATTCATTCAGTGTCAAAGTAGTCATCCCACAGATATTGTATTAAAAACGAAAGGAATAAGGGGCGCCTGGCTCAGTGGGTTAGGGCTCTGCCTTCAGCTCAGGTAATGATCTCAGAGTCCTGGGATGGAGTTCTGCTCAGCAGGGAGCCTGCTTCCCCTTGTCTCTTTGCCTGCCTCTCTGCCTACTTGTGATCTCTCTCCTCTCTGTCAAATAAATAAATAAAATTTTTAAAAAACAAAAAAACAAAAGGGATAAAAAATTTTTAAAAAGAAAAGCAACAAAGGGGAAATGGTATTATTTTATAATGGACTTGTCAGTTATCGCCTTAGCATTAGCAGTAGTGGAACAACTTGACATTCTCCTCAGGTGGTACTATAAGGAAGATACAATACCACCTATGTAATAAACTCACCAAAAATGTTAACCTAAATCTAATCATGGTTAAGTAATAAGCAAATTTAAAATATGCAACATTCTACAGACAGTTAACTTAATCTTTTCAAAAATTTCAATGTTATTCCCCAAAAGTGTGATTATTCTTGAATGAGTAAAGGTGACTAAAGTGATGTAATAATGAAATGCGATCTATGAAGCTTGACTGGCCCCTGAATTTTTTTAAAAGTCAGACATAAAAGTCATTTTTTTAAAGATTTTATTTATTTGTTTGTTTGTTTTTTTGAGAGAGTCAGAGAGAGAGCACAACAGGGGGAACAGCAGAGGGAGAGGGAGAAACAGGCGCCCTGCTGAGCAGGGATTCTTACGTGGGGCTTGATCCCAGGAATCTGGGATCATGACCTGAGCGGAAGGCAGACACTTAACTGACTGAGCCATGCAGGCACTCCGAAAAGTCCTTTTTTGACAATTAAAGAAACTGTATATCAGATGGCACTGCTAGTTTAGTGTTAATTATCTTAGATGTGATTAGTATTCAATTATAGAGGAAAATGTCCTCATTCTTAAGAGAGGCATGCTAAAATATTTAGGTGAAATACGATATTTGCAACTTATTTTTAAATAGTTTAGGAAAAGTATGTATGCATGCATGTATGTGCATGTGTAGACAGAAAAAGATAATGAGTCTAAAAGAATTTTCCATAAAATACCAGATTATTATACTCTTAGTGTTTCTTTTTCACTCAAGTCCATTATAATAGGATACAGAGAAAGAAATATACCTCTGTCTTATCCCAAAATGTCTAGCTTTAAACGGACAGATAAGCACTAGGCAAGTTAAAGAGTTTGTCCTGAAGAGACGGGGCCAGGGCTCTGTGCAGACCCGGCTGCGGGGACTGATTACGCATTGTTGGCACTCCGGGTATTGCGTGTTTTTGGCAGCGTACTTACAGAATATGTTACATACCAGAAAATTGAAGAACAAACCAACAATAACAAGAGAAACACAAAACAAAAATTCTGTGAATTTTGCAAAGACTACAATTAAGTTGACTTTTGTCCAGCATTCTAGCAGCCAGGAGTCCTCTAGCAAGGAGTACTTTTGCCATTTTTCCATATAAAATCAGCATTCCAAATGATGGCCAAGTATCACCACAGGATCCTGACAAGGCTTCTAAGCCATTCAAGTTAAATATATTCCATTTCCCTTTAATACAATGTAACTTTTATAATATTCTGATCCTTTGAAACCTGTTGAACCTTATTTGCTGTATACGAAAGCTCTCTATTAATTGGTATATTTGATTAACCAGAACTATCCATTGCTTAACAATAGTGGAAAACGGGACACAGAAGGGGCTGGGGAGTTGGAGCACACCTTAAAATTTCATGACGAAAAGTACATAATCGTCACATAGTAACTATTACAAAATAGTCCTTCCAACAATAAAGGTAACAAAAAACTCAGTAATTCCTAAATGTAATATTCAAAATGTGTATTTTTCTTGGTTATCTTTGTTGATTTTGAGTGCTTAACTGAACAAATGAGTACGGTAACAGTGAACTGCAGATGAAACGAGGACGTTTGTGGAAGAGGGAAGTTGCTGGAGTTGGGGACTGATGATCCTTATACTATGAGACTGGTACTATTATTCTCCCCAGATTAAAAGTGAGGAAACTGAAAGAAGTTAACTTCTCCCAAACCACATAACTAGTTAAGTGGGCAGAGCCAGGATCCAAACACAGTCCAAGCCAGAGCCTTGGCTTATCCTCAGGATGCTTATCCTATCTGGTATTTCCAATTTTTGTTCGTTTGGGTTTTTTGAGGCGGGCCTGTTGCCACCCTTTACTGAATACCTGCAGTAAGTACTGTGCTTGTGTCATTTAATCCTCACAAGAACCCTGTGAAATAGGACTTTTATTCCTGTTTTTCAGAGGGAACATTAAGGCTGAGAGAGGTTGAGTAACCTGTCCAAAGTTACACTGCCAATAAATGGAGGAACCGTGATTCAAACCAGCGTCTCCACGGCCCTTGTCCTTTCTAGGATTAAATTCTGCCTTCCTTGTTCTATGTATAAACCATTCCTTATTTTTCAAGAAAGCAAATCTTCTACTAGACAACTTTTGATTGTTAAACATGTATTACTATTATTGTTTGGAATTTAACAACATTTAATTTCTCTAAAAATGTTCTTTCTTGTAATTAATGAATTTCTACAGTATGAGAAAACAAACCTAAATAAAATGAAGGTTTTGAAATATAGGAAATTATCATAGAAACATCCTCAAAAGCTATCTAGTTCAAGTCCCTAAGTTCAAGAGGTGTGGAAGCTAGCAATAATTAATGGTATGCATGCAAATCTAACAGCAACAACAAAAAGGTATGGGGGCTTGCCCCAGTTAGGGATCAGCTGAGGATATGAGATGACTGAAGCTTCATATTATACCAATACATTGTTAGTTTTTATTCTATTTATTTTTTAAAGATTTTAATTTATTTATTTGAGAGAGAGAGTATATAAGTAGGGGGAGCAGCAGAGGGAGAGGGAGAAAGCAGGCTCTCTGCTGAGCAAGGAGCCTAATTTAGGGCTTGATCCCAGCACCCTGGGATCACCCTAAGCTACCCAGGCACCTTCATTACTAGTTTTTTAAAAGCACAGTTTTACAGTGCTGGCAGTAACTCTGCAAATGCTCATATTGTATACAATTGCCCTTCTTTGAAAATGAGAAACCAGGGGTGCCCGGGTGGATTAGTCAGTTAAGTGTCTGCCTTCAGCTCAGGTCATGACCCCAGAGTCCCAAGATCAAGCCTTGCATTGGACGCCATGCTCAGTGGGCAGTCTGCTTCTCCTTCTGTCCCTCACCTGACTCATGCTCTCTCTCTCTCTCAAATAAATAAATAAAATCTTTTTTTAAATAAATAAAAACTTTTAAAAATATAAAAATAAAAAATAAAATCAGAAACCATCCTCATTTTACTTCATTTAATTCTTGCTTATTTCAGAAAGAATGTAAAACAGATGAAAATCATCCTCACTCTACCCTGAGTGGAACCAAGTGACCCAGAGCCCTTGCTGCCTGCTGGTTTGTGAGATTCTGATGTACATTTACCAAATGCAGCCAAAGTGACTCTATGTGACCAACAACAAGTGTCCTAATCTAAAAAATGAGGACAACAATACCTACAATCCACAGGGTTGTTGTGAGGTTTAAATGAGCTGCCACATGCAGAAAGATGATGCCTACATATATAAAGATCAGGTGCAAAAAGATATGCCTACATATAAGCACAGTCGTTGTGATTGTTTAAGTTGCTGTGTGTCCATGATCGAAGCACCATGTGGATGGAAAAAACCTATCACTTTCCCTCTCTCTAAAAAGCTTTGAAGAATCTCACTCAGAACTTAATGTCACACTTATCCTCTTAACACTATTTCATCTTCCTTCAACCACTAGACATGGTAAGAACCCAAAACCCTCATTCTTAGGAAAGAAGTTCCCGTTGACTCCTTCATCTAGTAAATGACCACGCTGTGGTTGGGGTTTTTTGTTTTGTTTTGTTCTGTTTGGGTTTTTTTTTTGCTAGTTTTGACTGTCAAACTTCTTAAATATATTTTCTGTAGCAACTGTTATTGATATGCTTGAGATGTGACTTAAAACAGCTGGCATTACCCTGGACAAGTCAGACCTGACTTTGTGAGTTTTCCCTTAGTTGGACAGAAGCAGGAAAACAGAACCAACAGAATAACACAAAAAGCCACAATGCTAATATACTAACTAATGGAGGGAAGTGTATATGCCCAAAGGTCCCAAGAGTTAAATTCTTTAATCAGCTCCTTCTCTCTCTAAAGGAAATCTATAAATAAGAAACCAAATTATAGTGAAATATTTGTATGATAGTCCAATCATACAGACCAGATATTTAAGCTCTGGGTAGTGTTATCACCTTCTCTGAATAGTTCTGAAAAAACACTTCCAAATTCTGCCTCTCCGATTTCCATTTTTCTATATTTCCATGCTGCCCATCCACCTTCTGCTGTGACAGTCTTTCTTTAGATATGTTAATACCATCTATTAGACTACATCAAGTCCCACTCTTCCAGCTTTCAATCTGAAAAAGACAGACATCTTTGAAGATGTCTTCTGCAGAAAACTGAACTCATCTATTATGTGATTTTATTAAGCCAACTCTGAGTTCTGCTGATGGCACCGACATCATACCACATACACTCCCCACCCACCCCTGTCACCTTCTAATCACTTTTTCTTCCTTAATTCTTAACTTAGATTTCATTCCCCATCACATCCTATGACCTCTTTATAGTTCTCATTCTTCTATATTCACTTTTGCAACTCTTAATAATTTTCCACCCATTTCTTAACAACCTTCCCATCACTGGCTTTCATAAAGCCAAAAAACAGTTGATGTGCATATTAATTTTAAATCGCTCTGTAGAACCTATGGTGGTTAAGAGTCTAGGTGCTAGTGCATGAACAATCAATCTTGTAACACTGAAAAATTAAAATAAACATATTTGGGGAGAAAAAAAAAAGAGTCTAGGTGCTAGGAATCAGACAGACTCGGATCCAAATCCAGTCTACTTTTACTAGCTATGTGCCTATGAGAAAGTTACTTAACTTCCCCCTAAGCCTTTTTCCTCGACTGGAGAATGGACATAATGGCATAATTGTCTATTTAGTGCTTAGTATAATAAGCTTACTCTGGTATGAAGTAATCACCCAAAAATATTAACTATAATTTCTGTGTCCTAATTCTCAGTTCCTGCCATTTTTTTAAAGATTTTATTTATTTATAAAATTTGACACAGAGAGAGCAAGAGAGCACAAAGCAGGGGGAGCAGCAGAGGGAGAGGGAGGAGCAGGCTCCCCGCTGAGCAGGGAGCACAATGCGGGGCTCCATCCCAGGACCTTGAGATCATGACCTGAGCCGAAGGCAGACACTTAACTGAGCCACCCAGGCACTCTGGCTCTCGTCATTCTATTCTTCTCTTTCTACTTTGAAGAATTCAAATAGCTTTGACTAAATACTGCAATTAAATACATTCCTAAAGTGACTGTTGAAGGACTAAACCTTTCGCCCTCTTTTTCAGTAACAAAGAAAATCACTATTTGTATATTTAGCCAATATCTAAGAAATAACCTGCTAAAAACTGATTTAATCTTCGTATTTCTTCTCTTTTCGTAAAGATTTTATTTTTAAATAATCTCTACACCCAACATTGGCCTCAAACTCACAACCTTAAGATTAAGAGCCACACACTCCACCAACTGAACCAGCCAGGTACACCTAATCTTCATAATTTTTTTAAGACACTTATTTCCCTTGGCTTCTGCAATAAAACCTGCAAAAAAAAAAAAAAAAAAAAAAACCCTTTCCACATTTTCCTTCTCTTGCATTTCTTCTTAGACTCTACTGCAAGTTCATCCTCCTATACCCAAAACTCTAAATATCAGTGGTCTAAAGAGAAAGCTTGAGGATTTTCATTTCTCATACTATCGTCTCTCCCTTGGTCTTCTTGCTTCATCATGGCCACAAGCGCAATCTAAAAATAAGTAAATGACTTCCACATTATCTCTAATGCAGACCTCTCCTCCAAGTCTTAGACCTCTATATCCAAATGACTACTGACATTACCATGTGATGACAAGGCAGCTTAAACTCAACCGATCCAAAACTGAACTCATGGTCTCCCTGGACATGATTCAAAACGGGATTCACAATCCATGTTCAGTCAAACCCTAGTTCATCTCTAGTATTTTGTGTTGCTGGTGAATGAGTGGCATCACCATCCATCCGAGGTGCATGAGGCAGAAGTCTAGACGTTATCCTTCATAACTTTCCTCTTCCTCCCTCTCCAAATCTAATTTATTCCAACTTCCATTTACGTACATTAGTGTATGAATTTCTATTTTTTACACTACTACCAAAATAATCTCCCTTGCTAGTTTCACTCCTCTACTGCCCATATTACTGCTATAATGTTTAGGTCATTATCAACCACAACTTCAGACTTCTCACCTTTCCTGTTTATCTCTTCCTTACAGCTCAACAATCCAATGCATTATGCCTTCTAAATATTCTACTTACTCTAGCCACAAAATCTACTTTTTAATATCTGCATATGACTTATTCTTTCCCATCCCTCTTCCCTAGCCAACCCGTGTGTTTTTTTTTCTCTCAAAAGTCCTCTTGGAATCCTTCACTCATTAATTCCATCCAATATCATTCCTTATGGGGGAAAGAAAAAGCTACACATTCAGGGCCATAGTTTATTTAACCCAATCTTCTCTCTTTGACACTGACACCTACAGAACATTTCATAGTTTTCCTCCCAGATAGTCCTCAAAATCTGCCATTATCCAAATAAACTATTTCCTTTAATAATACAAGTACCACACCTATGTATACATGTATTATTTATCTTTTATAAACATGTATATATTACCAATCTTTTCTATTTCATAAGGTTATGAATTTCACAACTTTAACACAAATCATATATAGCTGAACTTTCTTCATTTGTTCTGAAATCCCTCTCTCAAGTATCGAAGTGGTCCTCTCATTTCAGCTTTTCTCATTTGGTGAACAAGTTGATAGTTTTCTCATCCATCCATATCATTTGTGATTTCAAAGGAATACAAATTAAATACAGCATGAATCATGTCCTTATATTTTGCTTAAAGGGCATGATCCAGCTGTATTAATATTTGTATCCCTAGTTTCCACAATAATGTCTCACAAAGAGAAGGTGCTCAATACATGTTCAACGGACTTAAAAAGAATTTTGCTTAGGGCTGATGTTGTAATGTTCCTGAGTGCCAAAAAGAAAGCAGAACTTCTCAAATGTGTGAACGTTTTTTTTTTTTCCAAGAAAAACGATATTTGGACTAAAAAAGGGTAGAAAGAATTGATTCCCAGTATAGGTGAGAAGACTGTTACACAGCACCTTGCTGCTCTAAATGAAATGAAGCTCCTCATGAATGTGAACACTGAATCACTGCCAGTGGAGGAAGCATGGAGACTTGGAAGGTTGCCAAAGACTGGAAACAAGCAAATAAATGTAGATCTGATTTTTTTTTTTAAATCAAGAATAAAAGAGAAAAGAACAGAATTGACAATAAGAGTCTAGGATACTTTGCACCAATTCTTCCCTAAATTCAGATTTATTTAAAAAAAAAAAAAAGCTTCTAATCACTTTGAAACAAAAATGGTAAGCATTTGTGAAACCAACTTAAGTAACCAGACTAATTTAATTTCCTTTCCTTTTTTTTTTTAAAGAATGTCTTTATAGATAGATCATAAATCAAAAAGAAGCAATAAAAATAGTGTCAGATTTCAACAAGGTAGAATTTCAACAAGGTATATAACCAGGCTCTCATTACACCATATGGATAAGATAAATATAAGACTATAACAGTACAATTAAGTGCTAGCTAATTACTTGAACGACCATAACAATGAGTGTTTCTTAATGAAGTGCCATCAACTTGAAGGTCAGTTCTACCCACAAGGTTCAGAACTTCTATCTGTGGCCCTCTCCTATTCAACAATTTTATCAATAATTTGAATGAAGATGCAAAAGGCTACTATACTACTGCATTCATCCAATATATGGCTGACATGAAACTAGGGGGCACAAATATGTATTAAGGAAGAGCTGGAATCTGAAAAAACAATGATAAGCCAGATAAATGGGCTAATTCTAATTAAAATGAAATAGAGAAAAAAATCTCTAAGGTATCAATCAGTGTCTAAAAAAAAAAATACATATAGAACTGTGAAATGGTCCAGTCCCATGACTTAATTGACACATACATAAAACAAACAAAAAAGGGGCTTAATGTCCATTGACAGCAATCTTAGTTCAAGCTGACAGCAGCAAACTCACTATGATGAGGATCTAAGAAAAGCTAATGTGATGCTAGATGCAGCAGGAGCAGTATCTCAAACATGGGAGGCAGCAGTCCTGCTCGATTCTAGACTGATCCGACAACTGGGATGTTGTGTATCCGTCCAAGGGTTACAGTCTTCAGAAGATCACAGCATATTGGCACATGTTCAGAATAGAACCACCAGGATGCTCAGGACACTGGATACCATTCCACAAAAGGAGAGGCAGGAGGGAAAAGAGATTTATAAATAGGACAAAGCAATGTCTTGAGAGGAAAATGATGGCTACTTTCATTCAGTCACTCAATAAACATGAATTTCAAATCTATTTCAGGCCAGACACTGTGACAATGCCTGGGAATACAGACAGAAGAGAGTTTATGTCCGTAGAACATTCATATGCATATCTGAAGAGCTGAAAAAGCCATGATCTGAAAAAGGTTTAGACTTTTTATATGCTGTTCTATATGCTTTTATAAGGTAGAAATAAGACCAGTGGAAAGAAGTTAGAAAGTAACTGATTTCAGCTCCGTATGAGAGTATTTTAAGAATCAAAGATGACTTAAGAAGCTGCCTGAGAAGACAGCAAGGTTCCCATTACCATCAGGAATGTTGTACTTTGTGGAGAGAATGCTGAAATAAGACAGGCACTGAACTGACCATCTTTAATGTTCCTCGGATTCGATACTAGGACTCTATACTTCCCTAGGAAATGGGACTCTTACCAGATTCACCATACTTGTGTACGTCAGCATCACAGCTTTCCTACAGTTGCTACTTCCAACTTTGTACCCTGTCCCCCCCAAAATGATGCTTTTTATAGGGAACGGATCTGACAGCAATAGGAATAATGAACTACAGGAAGAAACTGAACCATCAGCACACGGAACACAAAAAAATCAATACTGTTCGATGGAAAGAAAATGTAGGCATTCTCTATTCTTTAAGTCACAATTCCAATTTAAAATACCTCACTATGTTCAATTAATGTAAACAAGGACTTGTTATGCACTGCATCTCTTGTTGGGAGCCATTTTTACCTAACCAACAAGGAAAAAACAATTTTTAACTTAAGATCACTTTGAGAATTTGTGTCCTGAATAAACCCTCCATTATAAGGGTATGTGGAAACAAAGTTTATAACATATTTCTTTTAAAAATGATTTATTGGATACAGCAGGCCTAACATCATGAACTAATCAAATTGTGGAATTCTGATTAAATGGCTACTTAAGTTTAATCCATTTAAAAAACAACAACAACAACAAACACAGGCAAGATAAACATAGAGAAAAGGCCTAACTCATTTAGTTCTGGTTTTTATAAATTGGTTTAATATTATTAAAGCTTACTTTCATTCATTTTATTTTGTAATTTTAAAACCGCATCCTACATTGACTCTAAATACCCAGTTACAACTGGGTATTGAAAGAGTTCATCCTTCCAAACTGTTAATATTAACTTCTTGGAAGCTGTCCCTCACACTTTAGCGCTTTCTCAATTTGTTTACAATAAATGGGCCGCAATTCGATTACCAAGGGCTCTTTTAAAGAGCAGCCTGGAAAAGACAAAAGTGAGAAAGACAAGGGAGCATGTTTAATCACCAGCCCTCAAACAAGGCTTCCCCTCTGATTGTCAACTCTGACGGCGCTCTACCATTTCTCAACACACTGCCTGGTTCTTTCAGATAAAAAAGAAAAAGAAACAAAAACAGATTCCAGTTTTCCTGGGACAAGGCGATCCCCTTTTGTAGAAGTGGCTAAAGCGAGGCTCCTCAGGGGATTTCATCTCGTTGCCAAGGCAGCACGAACCGAGGCGTCCAGCGCCAGGGCAGCGCGCCCGCCGAGAGCCCAGGGTGGCCCCAGCTAGCAACAGAGCAGCCCGGCCGAGCCCAGAGCCCCCGCGGCCGCAGAGTCCCAGCCGCGACCCCACACAGCCTCGCGAGCGCCCCGGGACGGTGGCGGAAGGCGGGGAGACGCGGCTCGACTTACAGTGACACCATCCTAGGTGACAGCACCAGTGCAGCTTGAAGCACTTGCCGTGGCTGTGCGTGGCACAGATGGAAAGCCCGTCGCACGGCTGGAAGTCTGGTCTGCGGGCAGCGCAACTCCGCGCCAGGGCCTGAGCCTCATCCACTTTCTCGCTCTTCCAGCCCCGCTCGGGCGCCGACGCCGACGCCGCACTCATTTCCGCTCCCTCCGCCGAGCCGAGGCCGGGAGCCCGGGAGAAGCGGCGTCTGGGAGGGCAGGAAGCCGAGCCGGCTGTAGACGTGGGAGGGCGCGGGCCGGGAGTCACGCCAGCGCGCGGGGCGGCGGCGGCGCTGGCGGCAGTGGTGCTGGTAGTGGCGGTGGCGGCGGCGGGAGCGCAGAGGTCCCAGGCTCGCAGAGGAGCCGCCCCGGGCGCTGCGACCAGGGGCTGGGCCTGCCGCCGCCTCCCTCCCTCCCTCCCTCCCTCCCTCCGCCGCGGCGCGCGCCGCGTCCCCACGCGCACAAGCACGCGCACACGGGCGGGCGCGCCGACCAGCCCCGGCAGGCGCCAAGCGTCGGTCAGTGAGCCTGGCCTCTTCACACACGCTGTCGGCGTCCCCTTCTGTCACAGCGAGTCCCAGATACACACTCACTCAATCCTCCGAGACCGACCCCGACCGACGCACGGCCACTAACGAACATACAAGCGCCTCGGCGGCTTGGTATTCACAGGCGTGGCAGCTTACACGCGCGCTTCCCACACACACTTCCCTTCGAGCGGGGTCGTCTCAAGAACTCCACCGAGTGCTGTGCACGCCGAGGACACGCCCACCCGAACCGCTTGGTGGGCTGGCCCCCGCACCTCTGCCCGCGAGGTTCTCTCATACACACAGCCTCTCCCCACATGCGGCTCCCATTTCCCTCGTACACGCCTCCCAGAGTAGGCACCGAGGCCCCTCGGAGGCGCGCGCGCGTTCACGCCCGCGCGCGCCCCCCGCCCTCCCCACCCAGGGCCGGCCTCCCGCTCCCGGCGCCGCCACTCCGCCACGCGGCAGGGGCCCGAGCCTCCCGCCCTGGGCCGCCGCGCCCGCGGGAACCATTGCCTGCTGGCGCTGAGGGCACCCCAGCCCCAGCCTCCGCAGGGGCTGCAGCCCCACCTTGCTGAGCGAGAAAATAACACGTGTGTGTGTGTGTGTGTGTGTGTGTGTGTGTGTGTGTGTGTGTGTGTGTCGGGGAGAGAGATGCATTTGTGTGCACAGGACTAGTGTGTGGAATGTGTTGCAGGGGTGTGTAGTTTGCTGTGTATGTGGTATGTGCGTGTGTATGAATGTTATGTTGGGTATGTGTGGTGTGTGTGTGTAGTTGGATGCGTTAACTGTGTTCATGGTATTTGTGGAATGTGTGTAGTATGCATGGTGCATGGTGTGCGATGAGGTGCGTGTATACAGGAGAATGTAGTGTGGATGGATATGACCAATGCGGAGTGTGGTGGTGTGTGTGTTCGTGTAGTAGAGTGTATGTGGTCTGTGTAGTATGTGCAGTTGTGTGTGCGTGTACACAGTGTGCGGGTGGATGTGGTTACGAGTGTTGTATATATGTGCACAGTATGTGGTTACATATGTATTGCGTATATGTGTGTGGTACATGTGCCGTTGTGGTCCCTGTGACCGGTATGTCAGGTGTGTGCGCACAGTGCATATGTGGGTAGAGTTGGGTGTGTGCGGTACATGTGGGTGTGGGCACACAAACAGCACTCCTGTCTGCCACGGACTCCTGTGTGTGGCTTTGCGTGTTAATGCCTGCCCAGGCCGGCTGGTGTGACTGGCCCGGATGGTGGCTGTGGCTCCTGCACACAATCAGCTTGCCTTCTTCCCTCCTGGGGACAAGTTGCTTCAAATAGATTTTCCATGCCAGGCTCAGCTGCTGCGAACCCACCCGGGCTGGATTCAGTGAAGAGAAAACAAACCATTTGCTCCCAGGGAGCATGGTTGGGAATTAGTGTTTCCCTGCAACAAGGCCAGACCTAGCCTTGAACACAGAAAAGGAGGGGAGCTACTCTTGTTATTTGCCAACCATTTTTCAGAGCAAAAGGAAAATGCCTGTAATTGCCAAGGTCCAGGGAACAACAATAAAGCCTTTCGGTACAATTGCTGTGTGGGAACATGTTTATGCCCAGGTCCACTTTCTCCCTTACTTTATTCCTTTCCTGCTTTGCACTGACAAGGAGACTCGTCATGGTTTTGAAATAACAAAATTCATCTTCAAGCATTGAAAATCCTTGCTGCCATAAGCAATCTTTCATAATTTTCCCTTTTATTTAACCTTGGCTTGAGAAGGGAAATGTAATTTGCATATATCTGACTCTAGTGAAGTCTTCATTTATTTGGGGTTAGGAAGAGACTCAATTTGGTGGGAATGGAATTTTCAATAAAGGTCTGAATCAAAATCACAAAATATGCTTCCCCCAAAACCTAACATTGAAACAGCTAAAAATATGAAGCATCATCTCTTCAGCTTCAGCGCCAGGCGCCCCTCTCCTGAAAAAAATCCTAATGAAATACACCCCTGACTCATAAAATCTATCTGTTCTGGCTATTAATTTCACAATCTGACCCACCTCAGAATAACATGAGTAAAAGGAAAACTGAATCAAATATATCTGTAATCCATTATTGCTGTGGCAAGCCAAACCAGAATTTTTTTTAACAAAGGGGGATTCCCATCTCTTCTACCCTATTTCTCTCCTTCCCAACCCATAATCACTCTAATACTACCCATATTATATATAAAGCCTTGTAACAGAATCTTTACGGCATTTTGCTAATATTTAAACAGCATCCTTCCCCTGCCTTCTACTCTAGGGTGAAACACATTAGAAGTTTCTGCTATATGAAACCATACCATCTCAGCTCGTGAAAAATGAGCACGAGAAATAATGCAATATAGCACTTTAACCAGGAGGCAAGGTAAATGACCCAGATACCCTATTTTATGTTAGCCACGTGATTTGAAGCTGAGAAGCCTTTACATTTTCTATAACACAAAACTCATTCCATCCCCTTGCCCTAAAGATGCTATTAACCTCTACTGTCTGCAGTGGAGCTGGAGGAAAGAAATGTCCTGTGACCTCTCAAACATATATACATAATACAGCCCTCAAGATGTGTTGTCAGGATACAAGTTTTTAAAGTATTATTATAGAAAATATACACAAAAGTAGAGATGCTAGTGTAATCAACCTTCTTGAACCCATTGCCCGGTTTCAATAATAATTAACTCATTCTTGTTTTATTTATAGCTCTACCCGCTCATACCCCCACCTTGCCACTGGATTATTTTGAAGCAAATCCCAGCCATCAAACAATTTCATCCATAAATATCTTTGCACTTATCTCTAATGCTATAACCCACAATATCATCATTACATAATAAGATACACTTTGATCATATACAGGTACTTGTCCCATTGGTGCTAAACACCTCTCTACTTCCCCTTGATGAATGCTACCCTTCTGTCTGGAATTCTCCTCTTTCCTTCTCTTCCTGTCCTGCCTGCCTTTTCAGTTTATGTGCTACTTCCTCAAAGAAGCTTTCTCTAACCAACCTAAACTCTTATATACATCCTCCCTTCGTATAACTTTAAACCATTAAAGAAGGAATTCTTGAACTAATATCTTTCCCCATTCTTCCCCTCCCCTGCCACAAACTGTAAGCTCCTCGAGGGCAGGAGCAACATGGCCTCTGTCTTGTTCACCATCTCGTTCCCAGTTTTAAGCGCGGAGAATAAGTAATTGTTGTAGTAGTGAAAATTATTCCACCTCAGACTCCCAAAGGCTGGAAAAAGTCCATCTACAGTAAATTGTTTGCAAATATGTGTGAATAATTTGTAGAGTTACTCTTCCTATAACCACACCCTTGGATATTCCCCCCACTGACTCTGAACTTAGCTGTGGGTAATAATTATCTATTGATGTATAACGAGTCACTACTAAGTTAAAACAGCTCCGTTTCTATGGACCAGGAACCCAGGCATAACTTAGGTAGGTCCTCTGCTTCCAAGTTTCTCACAGGACCTCAATGAAGGTGTGGGGCATGGCTGCATTGTCACCTAAAGGTTCAATTGGGATTGGGTGTCCTGCCAAGTTCACTCACTCACTGTTTGTTGGCGGGATTCATTTCCTCAAGGAACTGCTGGGCAGAGGGTCTCAGTTCCTCACCGGTTATTGACTAGAGAGCTTCCTCAGTTCCTTTGGCACGGACTCCTCAATAGGGTGGTTCACACACGGCAGCTTGCTTTCCTGGAGCAAGCACACAGAAAGAGTCAGAGTGTCACGGTCTTTTATAACCTAATCTTAGAAGTGATACCCCATCACTTTTACTGAATTCTATTCCTTAGCAGCAAGTCCTGAGGTCTATCCCTCACACAGGGGAAGGAGAATACACAAAGACAAGAATATCAGGAGGCAGGAATTCATGGAAGCCACATCATGTTACTTGCTTTAGCCAATGAGAGAATAGCCAACTTGGCATCGCAAGGATTTCCAAAGAGCATGCTCAGTGGAGTTCCTCTCTTTCTGTGCTTGGAACCCTGAGAGCACCAGGTGTACAAGACGGATGGAGGATGATATGCCTTATGGAGGAAAATGAAGGTGTCCCACTTGACGAGCAGCCAATCAATGGTCTACCAACCACAAGAACTACCAGCGAGGCTCTACTAGCCCACCCTAGACCCACAAGCTGATCACAGAAGCATGAGAAAGTCCAGTGGAAATCTGCTGAGCCAGTTTTGACCTGAGCAGCCAGCGGGACACTCTACCGAATCAGGAGCTGCATAAAGCAGTTGTAAAACCTGCTGTTTTGGACAGTCTCTTACAGAGTAAAAACTGATACACCCACTGATCCCCTCTTGTTGTAGGCAAAATAATTGAAGGTTCATGAGGCTAAGTGACTTGCTCATGTCTCAGTGCAGCAGGTGTAGTGGGAAAAGTTCTCTAGGACCTGGCATTGGAAAAATGCAGATGGTTCAAGTCTAAGCTCTGATGTTTTCTGGCTGGGAGACCTTGGCAGATCCCTTATGCTTTCTGGGCTTCAGTTTCTTTATCAGCAAGGCAAAACAGAAGGTTTCCCAGAACATCTTTTTTCACCCAAAGCTCAGACTTGTCCATTTGGGTATGAATGGAGTTAGGGTTAAAATCCTTTTGGTTCAGATGTCATTTGTGAATAATCAGATTTTGCCTTCCTATTCCATTGCACGTATTTGCCTAATGCTAATGTAAGTTATATCTACGTACACCAACAATTCTGAACACTTTGATAAATCAAGCCATTACAAATCAGGTACTTTTTGGTTGCTTGATTGAACCAAGCAACTAATTGCATCATGGTTATAAATAACCTGCTAGTAATTGGTCAATTTGTCATATTAAAGCAATTAGAATGATGAAGTAGTCGGAGAAGCTTCCAAATGAGGCGCAACTAAATGAGGAATCTTCCGTGGGGAGGGAGGACAGGACACCTCTGTAGCATTGTCACGGGCATAATTCAGACCCTCGTCATCCTCTTTAACATAAAGGAAAGAAGGGCAGCATTAGAATCAGGCCAAATGGAATCAAAGCTCAGCTCCACTACCACCCAGCTGAGTGATCTTGGGCAAGTTACTTGGCCTCGTTTCTTAAATGAGAATTGGAATTCCTACCTCATACACTTGTAGTGAACACTAAACACGATCGCATATGCGAAGAGCCTAGCACCGTACCTAGCACATTGTAGATCCTCGAGAAGTATTAGTTTTCCACTTCCAGGTACCCCAAATGCCTTCCCTACCTACTGACGCTCTATGCTCCAATCCTTCCTTCACAATGCTGAGAGAATGCTCTAAAATCTGATCATATCATGCTTGGCCTTAAAAACTTTTAACACTTCTCCCTGCCTACTGAAAAAGAATTCACACTCCTTTGTAGGCTATACAAAGCCCTCCCAGTGGCTTCTCCAGCTACTTTCCCCCATGCCTCCAAATCTGTACCCCACTGTTTTATTTGGTTTGTTTCTAGATATATAATAGCCTCTCTTGCATGCCTTTGTGTCTTCTCTCATTCTTCCTTCATCCTTTCCTTCGCCTTGAAATGCCTAACTTCATTTATGCGTGCGATTTCTGCTTTTCCTTCCAGTTCTAGCTCAAATGCTACTTGAAGCCTTTTCTTAGTCGCCACCCTTCTCCATATTCAAGGACACGCTGTGCCTTCCACTTGGTACCTCAAGTAGTGAAGCAGGTATTGTGTATTTCCAGTGCCTGATATTTGCTGGGTACTAGGAGACTCTCAACAAATATTTTGGAATGAATACATTAAAAAAATTAGGAATAAAAATTCATAAATAGTATGGAAAAGCAAAACATCTGTTTTTCAAAGCTTAAGCCCCCAGAACTAAGAGATTCCTTTGGAGCCCTGAAAGTTAAAAAGATGCCTTACTTAAATAAACTTGCTTATAATCTCATTTAATGTCTTACTTCTGTAGGTGACCCAGGCTGTGACAACCGTAGGCTCAAAAGGCATGTTAGATATTGCAAGGATGGCAGACCCATAACAGAGAAATATTCATGGTTCTTCCTAATGTTCTGCCCTATGAAGGGCATCTTTCCCACAAAGTATCCCACTGTGCAATCACCAGAGGCAAAATAGAAAAACAGACCAATCCTGAGCTGGTCCAAAATACAATTTCTTGTATTTTTACAGTGGTAGAAGTAGTTATTATTGGTGGATTGATTGCCTTCCTATGATTTTCAAAATTCACCATTTTATTCCTCAGTTTTTCTTTGAAAGGTATGTACAATTTTGTGCCACTTTTAAAAAAAAATCCATTAGGGAAATATTTTTATGTATAAAAAACTTGAGTGGAAAAATCAACCTCCAGAGTAGGTTTTAAACATAAAGAGGGAGGGCAAAAAGGCCAGTCATTACTGTGCCAAGCAATCAGCCTCCTGGGGGCCTCAGTAAACACCCTCGGTGTTCAAGCCCAATTACCACTGGACTTTTCTTGAGTGATGTGATGTGACACTAATAGAAGTAGGATCTGGGTCAATTTTGTGCTCCACACAACACAACCCCTTCTTTACTCTCTGACAGTCCACACTTACTTCTGGAAGCAATGGACCTATCCTAATTCTGAAACAAGACACTCTGACTTCTTTAAACGGTAGGATAACACACACATTCTGCCATTTCCATTTTGAAAAAATCTTTTTCCTTGATGATTAACAATTAAAATAATTTGGCTTTAATTAGCTCATTTCAGAAAGCCGCTAAAGGCTAAAATGACAGTGAAGAGCGATCTGGAATACAATGACTGACTCATGGTTTATAAATGAGGCAGCCGAGGTACCTCTCATAACCTGTGCAGACGCTGGGTGGTGGTCAGCACTCCATCCACACCCGGGGCCCCAAGCACTTAGGCAATGTCCAAATACAGTGCTGGGCTCACTTAGCCCCTCCACACTTAGCTTTTGAGGGTCTTCTATGTGCCAGGCTCTGGGCTGGATACTGGAGATCATTTAGAGGGGAGCTAGAAACCAATCATAAGAGCATAGAAGGTAATGGCTTTGATGAAGGGGTTTAAACAAAGCAAACTACAAGAATAAGAAAGAAACAGATAAGTTTGCCCAAAGCCATCAAAAAGCGATTCACAAAACCAGCGAGTTAGCCCTGGCAATGCAAACAAGCTGGAATGATGTATTATGGGAGAGGGACCAGCATGCATGCCAGCAAGAGAGGCAAAGGGCTATTCTGGTAGTCTGTCTTACTTGAAAGTAATGTGGGCCAAAGGAGCAATCAGATGAGAGGAGGGACTGGTAGGCAGCGGCCAAATGATGGTAAGCCCAACAAAGTTTAGAATTAGTTCCTCTAAACCAGTAGTTTTTGAACACCTTGAAGCTAGAGGCACTTTGTTCATTGGAAACACTTATCAGGAAGCATAAATGAAAGATTTCCCAAGTCCGGCTGCTCCTGTCGGAGAGGATACATGTTGCTGGGAATGCTAGAACTCCATTTGTTGGCAAACCCACAACACCCAAACGAGACCACCGCCTCAGGAAGGGCTAGTTGTGGTGAGCAGCATCTAATGTGACTCCCAGTGATCACCACCTCCTGAAATGCACAGCCTGTACAGTTCCCTCCCTTGAGGATGCACTGGATTTAGCAACTCCAGAAGCAGTGATGGAGTCACTTCTAAGATTAGGTTGCAAAGACTGATTTCTGTTGCTTTCTTCTCTCTCTCCCTCACTCTCCGAGATCTCACTCTGAGGGAGCCAACTGCCATATTGTGAGTGGTCCTCTGGAGAAGCCCACATGGGAAGGAACTGATATCTCTGGCCAACAGCCAGTAAGGACATGAGGACTGCCAGCAATCACATGAGTAAGCTTGGAAGCAAATCCTCCCAGTTGAATCCTCAAATGAAACCACAAGTCTAGCTCCCACCTTGACTAGACCTTGTAAGAGACCTCGAGCCAGCTAAGCTACACCCAGACGACTGACCCACAGAAATTGTGAGATAATATTTAAGCCCATGCACTGTGGGGCCACTTGTTATACGGCAAGAGATAACATTACAGGCACCAGGGTGGAATTCTGAGCACAGAGTGACAGGATCAAATGGGCACTTTACACTTGGTCTTAGCCAAAAGGCCAAGAAGTGATCAAATGAGCATTTTAAATGCCAACTCTGGAATGAGCTAGCAGGAGACATTTACTGGGACAAGACCAGAGATAAGGCAGTGGCTGACCCAGGAGGAGGATGAAGAGGGCCTGAGCGGGGGAGAGGGGAGAGAAAGAAGGGAAGAGCGGAAGTAGTATAACTACCGAAGAGCTAAAATTAATAAAACTTGACATTATTTGGTTGTGGGAGTAAAGGAGTTTCAGGGACAATGCTGGTCATCAACTAGGGAACAAAGAGGAAGGAACATTTAAAGAGAAGAGGAAAAAGTTTAATTTGGGATGTGTGGAGATCAAAGTAGCTGAGAGTCATCTCTACGGGGAACACTGATACTTGGAGGTATGGTACAAAGAAGTCTGAAATAGGGTGCTCTACATGAGGAAATGTCCTTACACGTCATTGAGCTGTACTCACAGATGCTTCGAACTCCACGGTCTTTGTGAGATAAGGAAAGAACTCAAAGGAGAGAAGAGTCCCGGGGATGAAGTAATAGGGAGCGGTGGGGACTGGGTTGAAATGCAAGGTGCCTGCCTTCCTTAAATTATCAAAGCCAAACATGTTTGAAACACTGCTGTCTGTGGGGCTGAACTCAACTTCAAGAGAGGCTGGTCTTAACAGCGTTCCTGAGGAAGATGTCACAACAGAGTGAAAAGGGCGTGAGCTTTGGAGTCAGGCAGCACTCGGTTCAAATCTCGCCTCCACCACTTACTCACCGGGGTCCCTGAGCGGGTTACTTATCCTCTCTCGGCTGGCGTTTCCTCAGCTGCGCACAGGGTTAAAAACACCAATTTTAATGGAATTGTTGTGATTAAGCGAGATAATGATTTTTAATGCAAAGGAAAGTTCCTGGCACAAAATAAGTACTTCAGAAGTAGTAGCTGACATTACGATTGTGTTATAATAATGGCCATTATCTCTCCCTGAAGGGCACTTCAACATACAGCAGATTGCCCCCACCATTCTGCGCAGAGAGCACAAGAGTCATCGCAGAGTGCCTACGTGAGAGCTCCCAGTACTGTGTCCAGGAGGGCGAGAGTGTGAGTGTGTGTGTGTGTGTGTGTGTGTGTGTGTGTGTGTGTGTGTGTGTTGCAAGTCAAGTAACGGAAAGTTAAATTTCAGGAGGTACATGGTACAATAAGAGAAGCCAAGAACAGAAGTCATGGTACATCCGGACCTCCAGGAACTGGGATTTCAACCAAAGCAGCCCTGGGATGATGGCGGCAGGAGCTGACAGAGCTTCACATGGGTGTTCCAGAAATAGGACTCTGCTATTCCACAAGTGTTGGTGCTCATGTCCCCAGTATTTTTATTTTTTTTCTACTTTTTCTTTTTTCCACCTGATAGCTTCTCTTCTCTCACAGTGTTTGACTAACTTTGACCCATTATAGTCCTAACCCCACTTCTTCTTTTCCACTGTAAATCCTTTCTAATTCAGTTCTTGAGAAGACCTACCTTCTCCTTTTCCCTTGCAGTTTGAACTGAGAATGGGGAGCTGTTTCAAAGACCATCTTAGCAGTCATCTACAGCTGAAGAAAGAAAAGGGGAAGTCATGTGATATAAAAACCACCCAAACTTTAGCAAGACCCATGGGTGGACCATTTCCCACAGAAGGGACTGCGGGCATGGAGGAACCATGATTGACATGCCCAGTATAGTATGAACTTGCCTTCGTCACAGGTCAGGAGGCTGGATGGCAGCGTAGTTTAAAAAAAAAAAAAAAGATAGTTATTTTAGAAGTCAGTATGAGAATATTATCCAGCTGTAAAAATGAAGGAAATCCTGCCATTTGTGACAACATGGATGGACCTTGAGGGCATTATGCTGAAACATACCAGTGAAATATACGAGACCGAGAAAGACAAATACTGTATGATCTCACTTATACCTGGAATCTAAAACAAACAAACACACACCCCTGAACCCATAGATGCAGAGAACGCATTGGTGGTTGCCAGGGGCAGGAAGTGGGGTTGGGGAAGAAATGGGTGAAGGTGGTCAAAGGATACAAACTTCCAGGTATCAGATAAATAAGTCCTGGGGAAGTGAGGTACGACATAGTGACTGTAGTTAATAATACCGTATTGTATATTTGAAAGTTGATGAGGTAATAGATCTTATAAATTCAATTGTAAAATAATTGGTAAGTATGTGTGGTGATGGGTGTAAACTAGATTTATTGTGATCATTTCACAATATATATGAATATCAAATCATTAGGCTGTACATCCTGAACTAATGTAATGTTATATGTCAATTATATCTCAAAAATAGTATTAGGGGCGCCTGGGTGGCTCACTTGGGTAAGCATCTGCCTTCGGCTCTGGTCGTGATCCCAGAGTCCTGGGATTCAGTTCCATATCAAGCTCTCTTTCCCTCTGCCATTCCCCTTTGCTTGTGCTGTCTCCTGCATGCTCCTTTTCTCTCTTTCTCTGTCAAATGAATAAAATAATCTTTAAAAAAATAGTCAGTATGAAATTCATTGCCTGAAGATATCACGCAACATTACAACACTGGAAGCTTCTTCCAGGAGTCCCCTCTGCCAATGGATCAGGTACAAAGAACTTCCCAATGCAGTTAGCTCCTAGTATAGTGTCTGTGGTGGCTGCATTTCAGTTCTTTATATAGCTGTTTGGAAAATGAACCTACGCTCTGCTCTAATGTCAAGGGCAAGGATAAGGCTTATTTTCTTTCTCTGCTACTCGTTCCTGCTTGGCCTGGGTGTAGAATCTGGGACATTACTGTTACTTCAGTCTTGAGCAGAGCTCATCCAGGGTGAAGTAAGGGTAGGTTCAATATTCAAGAAGGATCCCTGTCCAGTCAGCCCCCTTCCAAACCAAACTGAACAATTTGTTATACTGAGAAATCCACATGAGTTAATTCATCTTAATACGGTACCAACTGTTAAATTCAAACCTGGTAGAAGTACTTTCTTATGAATACGTATATCTTAGTGGAAGTTCATTTGGGTTTGAACTGTTGGGGGAAAGGGGGCAAAGAGAGGAGTTGAAAAGCTGGTAAGACCTCACACCAGTCAGAATAGCTAAAATTAGCAAGTCAGGGAACGACAGATGTTGGCGAGGATGTGGAGAAAGGGGAACCCTCCTACACTGTTGGTGGGAATGCAAGCTGGTACAACCACTCTGGAAAACTGTATGGAGGTTCCTCAAAATATTGAAAATAGAGCTACCCTACGACCCAGCAATCGCACTACTGGGTATTTACCCTCAAGATACAAATGTAGTGATCCGAAGGGTCACATGCACCCGAATGTTTATAGCAGCAA
>CM052799.1:122775270-122842470 GCA_028533885.1 Nasua narica
GACATTGGGGAGGGTATGTGCTATGGCAAATGCTGTGAAATGTGTAAGCTTGATGATTCACAGACCTGTACCCTGGGGTAAATAATACATTATATGTTAATAAAAAAATTAAAAAAAAAAAAAAGAAAAGCTGGTAAGGATAAGGTAGAAGAGAAAGGAAAAGCACAAGGAGTGGAAACTATAATTACCTGAAACTTGCTATGTTACAGTTCACCATGTCCTAGTTCTTAAAAGCATCTTAAGGGTTTTCCAGCTGTAAACCCACAATATTGGCTTGGGGACCACAGATCTTCCTCCACCTCTTACTCAGAGACCAACCCGGGGGGCCAGGCTTCCCTTTCATCCTACCCCTCCCTAGAAATGCCTCTTTCCTCTGAGTGTCCCGACAGAAGGAACTAGGTAATTCATATTTTTAATTAAAAATAGTAACAGTAACTATCACGCTAACATTCATTAAGAGCTGTATGCCACATACTATGTTAAGTGCTCACAGTATCTTCAAATAATCTTTATAAAAATAATCTAGGAAATATGTTCCGGGATCCCTCTCCCCACCCACACTCTACAGATGAAAACACTGGAAGCACAGAGATGTTCAGTAACTTGCCCAAGGCAACCCAGCTGATAAAGCCTGAAGCTGAGGTTTGAACCCAGGCAGCCTAACTCTGGAACCCATGCTCTTAACAATTGCATTATGAAACAGAGAAACCTCACAAAAACCAGTCACCGGGGAGAAAGATCATTCTGAATACTTTTATTAAAAATAAAATAAACAAACATAATGAACTGAAACCCTAAAGTATTGAGGGGAAAAAGTAGCAAGTCAGGAGTAGAAAAGATGAAACAGGAATATACGTAAGTCAAATAAAAACAAAACCAAGTTAGTATATTAAAAGAGTAAAAAGTGTTTTTTTGTGTGTGTAAATAATTATTCTCAATCAAGAGAAAAGACGAATTAATATGAAAGACATACTATATTACCAAATATGTGCTTGCTTACAAAAATATAAAGCGTTGTGGCAGGTCAAATAACTGGGAAAGAAGTACAAGCAGTTACCCCACAAAGATGCCTGATCCTGATGGGTTTATGAAAATTTTCCCAACTTTCAAAGAACAAAAAAAAAAAATCCCTATGTTACATAAACTGTAAATGCCAGTGTTTGCATATGCTGTAGGTCATCTAACTTATCTCATGAAGTGAAAATGATTGATTTCAAGATTTGAGTAGGAAATTGAAAGCAAATTATAGGCCAATCTCATTAATAAATAAAAACATTAAGATCTGGGCGCCTGGAAGGCTCAGTCGTTAAGCATCTGCCTCTGGCTCAGGTCATGATCCTGGGTTCCTGGGATTCAGCCCCACATCACGTGGGCTGCTCAGCGGGAAGCCTGCTTCTCCTTCTCCCTCTGCCCCTGCTTGTGTTCCCTCTCTTGCTATGTCTCTGTCAAATAAATAGATGAAATCTTAAAAAAAAAAAAAATTAAGTACTTAGAGTTAGCAAAAAGGGAGAAAAATACATGTACTAGTCACTATGTTCAATTCTAGAAAATGTAAGACTGGTACAAAGAAGTAAAACTATTTTTTTTTAATTTTTATTTATTTGAGAGAGAGAGAGACAACAAGGAACACAAGCAGGGGGAGAGGGAGAAGGCTTCCTGCTGAGCAGGGACCCTGATGCAAGGCTCGATCCCAGGACCTTGGGATCATAACCTGAGCCGAAGGCACATGCTGAATGACTGAGCCACCCAGGTACCCCAGAGTAAAACTAATATAGCACATCACACTTACAGAAAAATGGAAATAGATACACATGTTTTATCCAAAGAGATTTTAATAAGTTGTTGGCTATAATTCTCTTCCTGATGAGAACTTTGAAAATCAGGTGTTGATAATTTAGAGATTGCTTTTTGTCATATGGCATTTTAGTTCAGTAATTCATCAGAAAGGTAGATTCCTGGTCAGCATTGTTTAAAACCATTTCTCTTATATGAGAATATAGCTTTACTCAAGGATGTGGAGGAAGGGGGACTGGTGAGAAGAAAAATATCAGCACCTCGGAGCAGGGACACTTTTTATTTACAGACTGTGGCACTAGGGAATCTAAAATCCAAGAAGAGACTGATTCAAGAGGTCACGTGTGCGAAGTAACTTAGCAATGCCCAAGAAAAGGGAGTAGGAACAAATGCTTCTAAATGTTCTAATGATACACTTTAAAAAAATTTTTTTTCTTGCTTATTTTGTTTTGAGCTGCCGCCAAACCATTTTTTTTTAAAGACTTATTTATTTTAGAGAGAGGAGGAGGGAGGGAGGAAGGGAGAGAGGGAGAGAGAGAGAGAGCATGTAGCAGGGGAGGGGAGAGGCAGAGAGAGTCCCAACAGACTCCGTGCTGAGCTGGGAGCCTGGGGAGGCCCCCTGAGCAGAAACCAAGAGTCAGACACTCACCTGACTGTGCCACCAGGCGCCTCACCTCCAAACTATTTTTGTCTTCAGCTATTCCAAACAGGAAACTAAGGCTACATTATCTAGTTTGGATTTCCAGTCTAAATATGATGGAGTGTGTACTGAAAACAATGAGTCCAATTTCATTCTTAAAGAAGCAACACACCGGTTTTCTCAAATCAGGATCTCTTGTTCTAGAAATGTCATCAATAACTATTTAAGAAGAAAATATTCTGTATAAATATTAGAAAGGAAGACGCAAGAGTATGTGTTTTACAGATGGCATGATCGCAGACCCAGAATCGAAGGAAATCAAAAATTACTGAAAGGAGTGAGCTCAGCTGCAGAATTGACACTAAAAAATGTGTACATATATCTTTGTTGTATTACATATGTATACATGTCAGTATATATACTGATACATAACAAGGAAATACTATAAAAATGGATTTCTACTATAAAAATGAAATACTATAAAAATGGAATCTACAAAAGCAGATTAAATGCACAGGGATTGACTTAACTTGATTAGGAAAGTAAATACAACAGTATGTCCAAGGTTAGGATGTAGATTTATCAAAGCCTCACAGATTAAGGTGCCTAATGAATGAAGAGTATGATTCCTCTGGTATAATAACAAAAAAAAGCCAAAGAATGCTTATCTTAAAAAACATAATGGGGGCAGAATTACCCTACTTTATATTTTGCTTTTGTAAATTTTGAAGCATAGTACAAAGTGAGAATTATAAAGGCAATAGAGCATTATGTTAAAAGCATAATTAAGTTGTTACATCAGAAAAAATAGAGACATAACAGGTGAATTCAAAGACTCTGAATATGACACATCAGAAATCATACAGTGAGGAAAGGAATCACCAATAAATGCTATTAAGACAATCAGATATTGACATAAAAAAGCGTTTGCTTACACAGTAGCTAAGAACTACTACAACAAATTGGAATCAGTTCATCTATGGCAAGTTTTTAAAATTCCTAATACTCCTTTTCACTCTTTGCACAATGGGACTGATAACACCGATCTTGAAAGTAGTTTTGAGGAGTAACTTCGTAACACAGTAAAGCACTTAGAATGGTGCCAGGAGCAGAGTGAATAATATTATCATGAATCAGAGCGTTAAATATAAATGAGAACAAACTGGTTAAATGATCTAGAAATATAAACAGAAAAACATTTATCCTAGTGGTGGAGAAGAAACAAATTTCTGATCATAGAAGCATGAAGAACATTATCAGAGACAGGATGGACATACAAAAACTTAAAAAAAAGAACAACTTGGGATGCCTGGGTGGCGCAGTTGGTTGGGCAACTGCCTTTGGCTCAGGTCATGATCCCGGTGTCTTGGGATCAAGTCCCGCATCGGGCTCCTTGCTCCGCAGGGAGCCTGCTCCTCTCTCTGCTTCTGCCTGCCTCTCTGCCTGCTTGTGTTCTCTCTCTGTTAAATGAATAAATAAAATCTTTAAAAAAAAAAAAAAAAAGAACAACTTTTTCAAACGAAATGTATTCTTGAGAATAAACAGGTATTATTGAGCTCCTAAGGGAGGTAGCTTTGGGAAGAGCATTGCCAGCCAAGGCAATGGGGGGTTGGGGGGGGTTGGTGCAAGGCAGGGAGCCGTGGTGCTGGACTGGCTTTCTGGTTGGCCTGAAGTCTCTCTCACTCTATCTCTTAAAAAGCCCTGTCCCAGTGGTATGCCCAGGGCTTGCTTTCCATGTGAGCCCAGAGGAACTCTAACTCAGCAAAGGTGGTCCTCTTTCCTATTCTAACACCTGCTTTGCTAGGTTTGTCCAGAGCCCTGTGGTCCCTCCTTTTCCAGCTTGGGGCCCAAAACAGCTTTATGTGGGCAAGATAGGTCTGTGCTGTTAGGCTGGCGGGCCCAGGGAGGCCAAGAGCGGACAAGATGGCCACCGAGTCTCACAAGATGTGGCTGGGACTTTCCACCATGGGGCTTCCTGTCTCAGAGACTTTCCAGATGCCCCCACAACTAGGAGGAACAATCTGACTGGTCGACTTTGCGTTCCTTTTTCTGTATAATGAACTGACAACTGATTGGTGTATTTTGTATCCCTCATATACATAAACCACAGCCAATCAGATACCAGGCAAACCCTCCACACCCTAAGGCCCCTAATTAAAAACCCCTCAGCCCTACCCCTCTGCGAGACTTCCTTGGCCCTGACCTAAAGGGGACCAAGGAACCTCGCCCGAGAGCGCTTCCATTAAAGCTTGCCTCGATTCTACTCTCCTCCTCTTTTCCACCGCAGATTCAAACCTGACATGTGGTTCTCTCAGTTCCCACTGCCAGGTGAGCCCAGCTCAGGCCAGTCCAGCTGCCCCAGCCAGCCGCCTCCAGCCTGCTCAGCGGTCCCATGCATGTCCTCTACACCGCGTCAACCCCCCACCAATGTCATTGCCTCACTTGATTTTTTTCTCTAGTAATCTCAAACTGCATGTTGTCCCCCAACCAATATACCTTCTGTATTACTCAGGGTTCTTCAGAGAAGCAGAACCAATATATGAAGAGATTTTTTTTTAATAAGGAATATGTTCACACAGTTATAGAGGCTGGGAAAGCCAGCTCCAAGAGAGCCGATGGTATAGTTCCAATGTGAGGCCGAGTCTGAACACAGGGGAAGACCCATACCCCAGCTCTAAGACATAAGGCAGAGAGGGAGAATTCTCTGTGTACTTGCTTTTTTCTCCTATTCAGGACTCAGTGGGGGAGGCCCACCCACACTGGGAAGGGCATTCTGCCTTTATTCACTCTAACAATTCAAATGCTAACCTTATCCAGAAACACCCCCACAGACACACCCAGAAATACTGTTCAGACAAATATCTGGGCACCCCGGCGACCCCGACCGGTTTACACAAAAAAATTAACCATCACAGCCTCACCGTGTAGTTCATACCTCTAAGCCTTTGTGCAGGACTGTTCCCTTTCTCGTCTTCATCTGGGTAATGACTTTACCCTTTATGACCCAGGTAAGTGCTCCAGGAAGCCTTCCTTGATACAGCCTAGCTGAACCAAAAGCCCTCTTCCAAACAGGATGGCAACCTACCAGTGCGTTTCTCCCCAACAAGGTTGCAAATTTCTTGTGGGTAGGAGACAGCCCTAGCTCTTGGCCATCTGGGTTCCTAGCACAGTATGGGCCCATGGCAGTCCTAAGAAACGTCTTGTGCCATCTGCTGCTGTCTATCTCCCTGTCGGCCACTAGTTTTGACATCACTCTTGGTCCTCCAGAAGCTGCTCAAACAAATCTAGACATTGGTTCTCAGCCCTGATTCCCTAATGAGAATCTCCTGGGGAGCTTATAAAGCTACCAGTTCCAGGGCCCCACCCAAAGCCAATTAAGTCAGAATCTCCAGGAGTGAATCCAAGTAAAGTCTCGGTATTTTTTCAAAGCTCCCCAGATTGATTTGCCTGTGCTGCCACAGTTGAGAAACATCAATTTAGGCCATACTTCAGAGCTGGACTAGGAGCTGATCTTAATTCCGAGTCTGACTAGGCAGATGGGGAAGGGCACCCCTGCTGTTTTGGTTGCTATGCAGGGCTTGGGGGAGTAAGGAAGCATCTCGGCTCCCCCCCAGGGCCTCTTGCTCCACGCTTCTGCCCCTACGAGGCTGAATGCTTACAGTTATCACCTTCACACGTTCTTGAAGCCTGGATGTTTGAAGTCCTTTCTCTGGGAACTGACTTTGAACGCTGCCTCCCTCCCTCATAGGCTTGCCTTGACTTCTGTTCAGGGGGATGGGACACTTCTGTTGGCCTCAGGTCGCTCCGGCCTTCCCAGGGTTTGATTTATCGTGTCATTCTGTACCAGAGACTTTTCACTGACGGCTCTCTTTATAACAAACAAGTGAGGATGTGTTCTCCTAATTTTACAAATGAGGAAACCCTGGTGTTTGTTGCTTATCCCAAGTCACACACGTGGAACTAGAATTCAACCCAGTTCTGGCTGGTTTCCGATCCCAGACTCTTTCCACCAAACCAGCAGATCTCAACAGCCACAGAGGTTGTGTATGTCCCGGGGCCTGGGATTAGCATAGGACACAGGCAAATCTCTAAGTATACCAAGTATTGTATGTACATGGAAAAATGAGTGGGACTTGCATATACGTGGAATGTTTCCTACAACGCACAGATGCTATTGTAGCTAATAAAATGGTTTCATTTAAAAGCACGAGTATTGGGACGCCTGGGTGGCTCAGTTGGTTGAGCGGCTGCCTTCGGCTCAGGTCATGATCCCAGCGTCCTGGGATGGAGTCCCACATCGGGCTCCTTGCTCGGCGGGGAGCCTGCTCCTCTCTCTCTGCCTCTGCCTGCCTCTCTGCCTGCTTGTGTTCTCTCTCTGTTAAAATAAATAAAATAAAATCTTTAAAAAAAAGAAAAGCACGAGTATTACTTAATAGTCTAAATCATAGTCTCCTTTCTTAAGAGGTATGGAAAATACAACTCTTACGTGAGCATTTGCAAATTTCTTTTAAAAAATTTGAATGGGACTCTAGTGCTGGAAAGATCTGGATGCCCACTCTATGAAGGGTGCAGTGGTATAGTTCATGTTCCCTGGGTCTACCATGGCCAACCTTTTTCCACAGGGTTCCATATTCTCAAATAGTGGTCTCTAAAATGAGAGACTATAGAACAGTCTATTGGGCTAAAGGAAGAATATATCTGAAATTTGATTTATATTTATTTTTACCCTTACCTTTAAAAATATCCACATATGGGGGCTCCTGGGTGGCTCAGTTGGTTGAGCGTCCAACTCTTGATTTCAGCTCAGGTCATGATATCAGGGTCATGAGATCGAGCCCTATGTCAGGCTCTGCACTGAGTACAGAGTCTGCTTGAGATTCTCTCTCTCTCTCCCTCTCCCTCTGCCCTTCCCCACACTCGAGCACTCTCTCTCTCCCTCAAAAAAATTTTAAAAATATATCCATGTAGGGGCGCCTGGGTGGCTCAGTGGGTTAAAGCCTCTGCCTTCGGTCCAGGTCATGATCTCAGGGTCCTGGGATTGAGCCCTGCTTCAGGCTCTCTGCTCAGCAGGGAGCCTACTTCCCCCTCTCTCTCTGCCTGCCTCTCTGCCTACTTGTGATCTCTCTCCTCTCTGTCAAATAAATAAATAAAATCTTTAAAAAAATAAAAAATAAAATAAAACCTTGGGTTTGCCTTTGTATGTCCTTGGAAAAGAATCCTTTCTGTGCTTTAGTTTCCTCATCCACGAGACAGAGATAGTAATACCTACTACAGAGAGTTGTTGTGAAAATTGAGTTAACACATGCAGAATATTTAGAACAGTCCTGCAGTAATAAGCGCTGCAGAAGTTTTTTTCTGTGATTAAAAATAAATTTAATTTAAATAAAGAACTTAAAAAACAATAATAAAATAAAATAAAAATTTGAAAAACGCACAATATGTTATTTCACACATAATAAGGCATATTAAGGGTACATTCTCTCAACGAAAAAAGGCGTGATCTCAAAAGTTTGGCATTTACCGCTCTAACAATTCTACCAACTATTGTAGAGGCAAAGAAGCAAATTTGAGTCTGGGGGAGCAGATCAAGGCGCCCCCCCCCACCCCAAGCTTCCCCCTCCTCCTCAAGCCAGATTCTGGCTTTGGGATCCTGGCTAGCCCTGCCAAATTGCCTAATGGCCAGGGAGTGAAAAGAGGGCGCTCATATGCTGGGATTATTTCTCTTTGTATTGTTCTCCTGCCCGGGAATGGGAGACAGGCTGCCACACAGAGCTTCCCCCTGATGACTGAGGGTGGGGAACCAAACAACAAGGCTCCACTTACAGCAGCTTCCCGCTCCCTCCAAGGAAGAAGAAAGAGGTCTGTGTGCTGGGGCCATGCCCCTGCCCACAGTCCGGCTGGACAGCTGCTGATCCCCTGCCCCAAGGTCCCGCTTGTCTCATCCCCAGGCTGAGGCACCAGGAAGTGGGAACAGCAGCTGCAGAGAAAAGAAGTACATTTAGTTTTGCTTATGCTGTCTACTTTTCTTTCCTCTTTTGCTCTTTCCAGCGATGATTTCACAGTTGGTATCCTCCCACAGCCTCAGTGCCTTCAAGCCCGGAGGTCTACTGGGCTGGCTCTCTTGACCTCACGGATGCTGTCATCCAGATTCTCTTCTTCCTGCAGGAAAGTCCCTGGAGACGTTTGCGAAGTCCCAACCCCCACTCCACGCTCGTCTTCTTCCTCTTTGGGTCTGCCTCTCAGTTACTCAGAGAGATTTATAACTTATGCAAATACATGTAGATGATTAGGCAAATGATTATGTAAATGATGCCTTTCCTTTTCTCGGTCCCAGTTCTGGTAACACTAGGAGAAAGGAACAATAGCGATTAAATCCTGACCTTCGAGACAAACGAGGATAAACCTTGAGGGCATAATGCTAAGTGAAATAAGTCAGACAGAAAAACAAATACTGTATGATCTCACTTACATGTGGAATCTAAAAAAACCCAAACTCACAGAAGCTGAGCGTAGATTGATTGGTGGTTGCTGGGGTCTGGGGGGTGAAGGTGATCAAAGGATACAAACTTCCAGTTATAAGATGAATAGATTCTGGGATCTAATGTACAGCAAGGCGACTCTAGTTAACAATACTGTACTATACATTTGAAAGTTGCTAAGAGGATGTATCTTAAATGTTCTCACTACACACAGATACAAAAGGTAATTATGGGAAGTGATGGATATGAACTAACATTATTGTGGCAATCGTTTTTCCAGATATACATAGAGCATCATGTTGTACACCTTATACTTACGTGATGTTGAATGTCACTTCTATCACAATAAAGCTGGAAGAAATGATTAAAAGATGGGAAGTAGAATCAATGTGTAAATAGTAAAGAAGCTGGAATTTTCATCTAGAAAATAAAATGTAATGCTTTTTTACAGCAAACTTTTATTTCCACAGAGGATAAAGTAAAGGAGGTCACTGGTCCTTAAATTTCCATAAAAGCCTCAAATCCATAGCAAATTGAAGAATCTGACTTCCTAGACCCATCGCGTTTTCCCATTCAAAATGGTCTCTTAGGAAGTGGTCAAGGGGATTAATTGCTGTATTTTACCAGTAACTCATACTATCATGCTTCTGTATTATAAACGGAAAAAATCCTGAATTTTCTGCCTAACAGACAAATGTCTTCATAGAAAGACCATAAATCCAACTGTTCAATTTCTATTTTAAAAACCCTTGCCCTTATTTTAAACAATTAATAAAGCTGGCTTTTCATGAATCGCAAGAATAAGTAACTGGGTTTTTAAGTTGAAATAGTATTATAATGCTCAGTCTTGCAGATTGAATGACATTTGCAATTCGGAAGGCCTGCTGAAGCTTCTGGGAAAGGTTATAGGAAGCCAAGCACATGACAACTGCTGAAAATCTAATAATTTTTAATGTTGTTGCAGCTGAAATCCTATCTCTGATTTCCACCTACGCAGACTATTATTGATGAAACTGACCCACATCACATCCACAAATCAGCTCTAGAAGCCCACAGAATGTTTTGTCTAAAGATGTAAAAGCAAATGTTAATAGAGAATCATCCTTAAACATATGAATTATATCCTATTGCTTAGTTAAAAGTGAACCCCTAAGTTGGAATTTTCTAGAAAACTTCTTAGCATCGCCATCTAGTGGGAAGTAGAGCAAAAAACCCACTCTGAATACCTACTTGGAGTGATTTATTTAAACTTTACTTAATAAGTGCGCCCCATGTTCCGAAATAGAGTCTAAATTATGAGACAGTCTTCGGGACCACTCGGTTGATTGAAAATATAGTGGTATAGCAAAACTTAGATTTTCTTCAACAGTTCAGATTTCAAATCTCCATATGTTTTAATAACAAATGTTCTAAAATTTAGATTTCTTTTTAGGTAATGTTATTTTCTTAAGTAAAGAGAATTTGTTAATTATACCATAAAAGGCAATTTGATTTTTAGCTTTTTATAAGCATTTTTTTAAATTTAAGTCACAAATTAGGAAAAATTTTTTTGGATCATGTGTTCTAAAGTTGGGGGGTGGGGCACCTGAGTGACTCAATCAATTGAGCATCTGACTGTTGATTTAGGCTCAGGTCATGATCTTGGGGATCATGGGATCAAGCCCAGAGCCCTCAGTTGGGCTCCGTGCCCAGTGTGGAGTCTGCTTTGTCCTTCTCCCTCTCCCCCACCCCTGGCCCCACTGTGCTCTCTCTCTCTCCAAAATAAATAAATAAAATCTTAAGAACAATAAAAATAAAGTTAGGGGTAGGTAGACAAGACAAAATTCAGGTTACCAATAGAAATTTGGTTTTTACATCACTTTATGTTAAGCTGTACTAGACATTATTTATTGATTGATTCATTCATTTAATTTTGTTAAAAGATTTTATTTTTTTGACAGAGAGACACAGCAAGAAAGCGAACACAAGTAGGTGAGGTGAGAAAGGGAGAACAGGCCTCCCGCAGAGCAGGGAACCCCATGCGGGGCTCAATCCCAGGACCCTGGGATCAGGACCTGAGCTGAAGCCAGACACCTAACTACTGAGCCACCCAGCCACACCCTAGATACTTTTAAGCAGACAGTTAATGAGCAATCTTTGTATCCAAAACACCTGCTTTCCAGGAGCTTACATTTGGAGAGAGAGCAGAGAAAATAAGCAAAGAAACAGAGAAATATGTAATACGCCAGATGGTAATTGGACTATGGGGAAAATTCAGTGTCAAAGAGGTAGGAAACACTGAAGAAAGGAATTATTGCTATTGTATGTGGGGTAGGCAGAGATAGTTCTAATAAGGTGACATTGAAACAGAAAAAGAGAGAGAGAGGGAGCAACCTATGCAAATAGCTGAGGGAAGTGAGTTTCAGGTAGACGGAATAGGAAGTGCAAAGGCACTGTGGTGGGAGCTTGCTTGATGTATTCTGAGAACACCAAGGAGGCCAGGTTGGTTGGAACAGAATGATCCAAGCAGAGAAATAGGAGAAAGGACAGAGAACCTACGGGGCTTTGTGGCATTGCAGAGAATCTCATTTTTATTCCAAATGAGATGAGAAACCACTGGAGGATTTTGAGTAGAAGAGTTGCTCTGGCAGGGGTGAGAGTTCAACCATAGCAACCGGCTGTTGTATCCATAAGGCCACAGTAAAACAAGGGCTGAAGCAAGGAATCCAGTTAGGTTGCTGTTGCTCCAGGCGAGATATAACAATAGCTTGGCTCCTGGTGAGAGCAGAGGAAGCAGTGATAAGTACTTGTATTCTGAGTATATTTGCAGATAAAGCCACCAAGATTTGCTAATGGATTAGATAGAGAGTGAGAGAGAAGAGTCAGAGATGATCCTAAATTTTATGATCTGAGTAAATGGCTAGAAGGGACTGCTACTTACTGAGAATGGGAAAGAAAAGCCTGTATGTGGGGGAGGGGATTGATGGATAGCAAGAGCTCAATTTTAAACATGTTAAGTTGTTGACATCCATTAGATATCCAAATGTAAATTTCAAGTAAACAAGACAAACAGGAGAGAGGTCCCTGCTAATGGTATGAATTTAGGAGTTTTCAGTGCATAGATGATATTTAAAGTTGTGCAACTGAGATCACCAAGTGCGTAGGTGTACAAAAACAACAAAAGACTGATCCCCAAGACCTTCCAACATTTGGAGGCGAGGAAGATGAAGAACCAGCAGTGGAGACCAAGCAAGAGGCTAGTGAGGTGGAGGAAATCAAAAGAGTGGTGATATCGTGGAATCGGGTGAAGCAAGATTTGTAAGGAGGACGGAACAATCGATGAATCAAGTACAGTGAGAACCAGGATTGACCATTGGATTCAGCAACAGGAGAGCATTAGTGATTTTGACAAAGGTAGTATTGGTAGAGTGGTGGGCATACAAGCCTGATTGGAGTAGACCGAAGAAGGCATAAGAAGAAAACAATGGGAAACCAAAAGAATCATCAGAAATAGAAGTTTTGCTATAAATGAAAGTGTTGGTGGCTAGAAGGGGAGACAGGATTAAGATTTTTTAAGACAGGAGGAAGTTTTTTTTTAATATGTATTTTTAATGGAACAGATTATAGCTTGCTTATAGGCTGATTGGAAAGCCACAGAGAAAGGGAAGTCAGAGCAGAAGAAAGAGGAAAGGATTGCTGGGAGAATGGATCTGAGTAGGTGAAAGGGGAGGGGATCTAGAGTCAAGTGGAGGAGTTGGGTTTTGACAGATAGCTCGTTCACAGAAATAGGAGGGAAGACAGGATATATGAGCACAGATGCAGGGAGGTGGGTAGATGTGTTGATGACTGCCTGTGGAAGCTCTCTTCTGATTGCATCTATTTTCTCTGTGAAGGAAGCAAAGGCATCAGATGAGAAGGATGGATAAGGAAGTGACGGAATGCAGAAGAATAGAAGGTATAGTCAGCCAGAGGGAGAATGGGGAGATGAATGCATGAGGAAATGTACTAGGATAGCTTCCTTGAGGTTAGTGGTATTAATTTTTTAGTGACCACCTCCTTCTCTGAATTCCAATACTAATATTCTACATTATTCATTTCCCCATGACACATGTTTCATTCTATTACCGTTTATCTGATTTTGAGAGTCCTCTCTCTTTTTTTTCCCTCCTAATAATTCCTCACCTGTTTCAAACAGGGGTCTGAGACAACTTACGTGCAATAGAGAAATATTTCAAACTACGTAACTGAGGACTTCAGAAGACAAGTTGGGGGGAAGATATATGTTTGGTCCAGCACTGCAGCCACTGTTTGGGAGATCTGTTTCTCGAATACAGAGCTATCCAGTCTGCAGAGTTAATGTACCAAAACCCACATCGTTCCACCTGGACTGTACCACTAATAAAGGTGACATTTGGCGCCCATAGTTACTTCTCATTTATTCTTCCATTTATTCTGAAGCTGGCTGGTGAAGCTATTCATAAGAGACTTCCTTTGAAGACCCTAAGAATTTAGGTCAAGAAGACAAAGGAATATTCAGAGAGCATTTTGAGACTAGAGGAGATTCCACAGATGCAAATTGTGAATTGAGTCCCGTGAGGACTCAGGGGAAGGATTTGGAGGGCTGAGGGAGACAAGGCATCAGGTCAGGAGATGTACAGAGCTGTATGGGGGTGAGAGGTCAGGGATGAGGTGAGAGATGGCTGGGAGTTTGGGCTTTTGGCAGTGAATGACCAAAAGAGAGCTAAGGTACAATGAGAGCAATACGGAAACAAGGCAGAGCTGTGTATTGGACGCTGTGGCGCATTGCCCAGGTCCCGCTTTTCTGCCCCAAGATACTTACTCCCTCAGCTCCTGGGAGTGTTGGCTGCTGGTAGAGGCTGGGGACCTGAGTTTCTGCAGGGATATTGACCACGGCTGAAGTTAGATGCCTTGTTCAAGGCCATGCCTCACTGGGGGCAACCCACATTCAAAAGCAAGGTGGGCATACAAAGCCTAACCCCTTTGCCTCAATTCAGGGAGCCTGACAAAGGTTTACTGCACCTGCCTTGCAGTTCAACTCCTCCTTCCGTTCAGTCTTGCTTTCTTCACTCCTGTACAGACGTTGTTCCCAGGAGCATTCAGCAGCAGACCTTCTGCATGGAAATCTTTACTCCAGAGTCTCTTTCCTGGAGATCGTGGTCTATGACAGTTGCTAACTGGTCCCAGGAAGTGTACTCTAAAATGGGACTTTGGAGCTGCATTATAAACCAGGCAACTGGCATTGAAACATCATCACAGGTGGAAAGCGGAATATTAAAAGCTTCTAGCATGCTGTAACTGTGAAAAAAGTTAAAACTTTCATCAGTGGAGGGCCCCATGCTGGGCATAGAGACTACTTAAAAAAAAAAAAACCAACAACGAAAAAACCAAACAACTTTCATCAGTGGAGAAGTTGAAGTAGGAGACCCATAGAAGGTAATGAGGGCCATAGCTCAGGCATTTGAGAGGTTTATAGGAAGTTGTAATTACATGGAGTCAGATGGCTGTTGCTGGGAGCTACCACTGCACTAGAGAAACACAGTAAGAGGTGTGAAGGTCATTAGTTACCAATGTAAGATGAACAGCGAATGTCAGAGGCCTCCCCTGGCGGCGTGTGGGAGACTCATCTACTATAGTCACAGGGCAGAAACACAGAGGATCAAGCACAGGACTACATTATAAGGGAAATGGAGTTCCAGAGAGGGTTGGTCTCTCGTGGCAATTCTCCTTTGCCAAGTTAGGGCTGTGTTTGGGAAGAAGTGTGACCCTGTGACTTGGATTGGGGACATCTGGGTCAAAGAATTTGAAAATATCAAATTCTGTGGAGGAGACTCACCTCTCCTTGCTAAAGACCTGGGACCTCTCCCTACCCTTACTTGGTCTAAGACAAGTCAGAGGCTTCTATCTTCAAGACACATGCCTAGCTCAGGAAATATCTTCCCTGCTGGCCAACAGAACAATAATTACAGTTGAGTCACAAAATAACCCATTCAGGGCAGTGCTGAGACTAAGGAAGGAAAGGTCTTATATCCCCCCAAGGAGTTACAGGACTAGCCAACAGGTATCACCAGAAACCAGGAGAGTTGAGCTCTGAGTGTGCTCGATCAAAGTGGGGGAAGACACGAACCATAGTTCATAGTTCATAGAACTTATTGAATGGACGCACTCTCCATGATAGAGAATTTAGTGTCCAGGTAAAGACTCTGGGACACATTACTAATACACTGCTAAATTGGCTCTTGGAGGCTTGGAGAAAATGATGGCATAATCAGTGAAGTAGATACCCAAGAACCGCCATGGCTGATGGTGGAAGAAGGAATCAAAAGACTCAAGAGAAGTGACGTGAGGTGAGAATATATATAGGCAGTGGCAAATTGCCAAATGGTTGGATGGCTGGTGGGGGCCTAAAAGGAGAACTATGGGAAGATAGGGGGCAGCAAAAACTGGGGAATTGAGGGACAGACCTATGGGAATGGGCACAAAGCATCAAGAGCTGTGCATCACATGTTAATGTCATTCAGAAAACCTCTACCACGGAAGACGGATTAAACAAACAAGAAGGTTAAGTGGCCAGGCTGGTTGACATCAATGAGCCAGTGTCCTTGACCACCTTAGAGCAGGCACAAATAGCCTGTAAACAGAGTGGGCTGTAAGGATAGAAGTTATGCCTGAGCCCAACAGAACAGGCTCCCCTTCACCAAGGCTAATCTAGCTGCTGAATGTACAGCTAGCCCCAGGCACTGTCCTATCCTGTGAACGACCAACCACTTGGTGGTAAGCCGATTACATTGGAAACTCTTCAGTCGGCAGATCAGCAATTCAGGGTGCCTGGAGTTGACATATAGTCCATGTGCAGGTTTTCCTTTCCAGACCGCAGGACTGCACTTTCCATGGACTTAGAAAGCATCTGATCCAGTGACACGAGTGCCCACAGAGCATTGCATCAGACCAAAGGACACACTTTACAACAAAGGAGGTGTGGAAGTGGGATACCCATAGAAGGTAATCCATATGAGCATGGATTCCCTGCTCTAATTGCATATGACACCACCCAGAAGTTCTTGGCCTTCCTAACGGAATAACAGAACATCTCTTTGAAGTTAGCTGTGAGGTGCCAGCTTGGAGAGGACATCCTGTGAGAATGGGGTATGATCCTCTGGGATGAACTTCACACCCTAAATCAATAACCGTTATGCGGTGCTATGTTTCTAATAGGTAAAATTCAAGGTTATAGGGACCCAAGAGTGGAAATAGAAGTGACTCCATTTACCATTACTGCTAGTGACCCATCTGGAGAATCTAGCTTCCAATATCAGCAACTAATGCTCTGAGATGTAGAAATCTGTTCCTAAAAGGGAAATGCTTCTATCAGGGACACTGCACAATGCACATGCCTCCAGGTCTCTTCTGGCTCTTTGTGCCAAGGAAAGGAGTTGCCACTCTGGCATGGGTAATTGTCCCTAATCACAGGATAAAGCAGACTACAGATAAAACATCATCAAGGCTAAATGGAAAATGTGACACATGTAATTTAATTAACAAGCTCGATTTTATGAGAGAATCTCATATTCGTCAAAGAATGTACATTCTTTTCTAGCACACCCAGAATATTCATAAAACTTAATGACGTGTGAGATCAAAAGAAATCTATTAGATCGATACCAAAGAGTTGATAAAGCGTATATGAAGCCAAACATTTCTGATCATGCAGCTTCATTGTCATAGTTTGGGTTCCCTGGGAAGCAGACTCTGAGATGGAGATTAGGGAGATTAATCTTGGGATTAACACCTGAGAAGCAGAGAGGAGGAATGAGCAGAGGGAGAGTTTGTATTTTAATGCAGTAGTGATGAAGACCCCAGGCCAATACCACTGGGAGCTCTCCAGCTGTCAGCCCTCCAGAGCTGGGGCAAGAGGACCAGGCACTTATACTCCTGCACTGAGCAGTCATTGGATGAAAGTTCCCTTTGGAAGAGGACGTGACCTTGAGCAAGGCAATCCCCGAAGAAGAAGGCCATTTTCTGGCAGCACTGCCAGCAGCTAGGGAAATAAATCTCTCATTCCTAAAAGAGGGTCTCGGTAAAGGATCACATAAATTTTAGTATACGTCTCTAATATGTAGGATGTTTACAAATTGTATAGTTTCACTATTGTATTGATATATATGCACATTATAAAACACAATAAAATAAAGATTTATAAATGGGGACACTTGGGTGGCTCGATTGGTTAGGCATCCAACTCTTGATTTCATCTCAGGTGTTGATCTCAGGGTCATGAGTTCAAACCCCACATTGGGCTCCACACTGGGTGTGGGGCTACTAAAAAAAAAAAAAGAAAGAAAAGAAATTTATAAATGATGAGATAATGATGAAATAAATAACGTTAAAACATTTTGCTAATAGGTAATGGTTTCGTCATATTTTTAACTAATATCATAAGACAAAAATACACACAGGGCAAGCTTCATCATGAATGGTAGACTATAAATCAATATTCCTATTAATCTTCTTGATAATTTCAAAGCTTTTTGGTCAAATTCTTGCCAGATCTGACTAAATAATTCTACCTTGTAATGTGCCTAACAAAAAACTGATTATCAGACCTACCAGCTCTGCAATTTTCTTGTTGTTTACCTTTGTTTGTATTATTTGCATTATTTTCAATTATGCTTTCTTTCAAGGAGTTTTTTGTGAGGGTTAATTTAGATTAAATAATTAAATCTAAATACCCACTTATCCCAGCATACATAATCTGCAATATTTCTCAACATACTGACAGCATGGGTGCCTGGGTGGCTCAGTTGAACGTCTGTCTTTGGCTTGGGTCATGATCCCCGGGTCCTCCGTCCGGCTCCTTGCTCAGCAGGGAGCCTGCTTCTCCTTCTGTCTCCCTCTGCCCCTGTTTGTGTTCTCCCTCTCTCTCAAATAAATGAACAAAATCTTAAAAAAATTAAAACATGCTGACAGCAAATGAAAGAGGGAGGAAACCACTGTCCCCCTCTCTATATGTTGGAACTTGCCCTCTCCCCCAAGATAACTTCGTTCCTGACATGGCTGTCTGAGATGCAGACTGGCGAATGAAAGATTAATAAAGATAATTTCTTATTCTTTAGACAAAGATAAGTAGCAATAATTTCTAATATTTTCTGCCTGAACCTCCATGAGTCATCTTTCACACTTCTTTGGGTGAGGGTATCCTGTTTTGGAGATCTCTGATCTACTAAGCAGAAAGTTTGTGTACTCCCAATTTATCACCACCCTTGTGGTCAGTGCTGAAAGATACTATTTGCTTAATTCAAGATATTGCTTCTTGAATTATTCTTTTTTCTTCATGCCATTGTTGACCACCTTTCCTTCCCATAATGCAAACTTTCTTTGAGCGTTTTTGTCTTTCATTAAGCAGGAGTCCATCTGAGGTTCAACTAGGCCTGTGAGACTATTTCCCACTAAATTTTAATCTAAAGCCCTATTCTCAGGTTCTTATTGGGCCTCTCCATGAACTGCCTACAACAATTCTATGTGAAACATAACATAAAAATTTATGAGCAATTCAATATCAAGTTGAAAAATCATATCACACTGGCAAATTTTTTTTCTTGAAATAAGAAACCCTGTTCAATGAGACTGGATTCTTGAGCCTGCCTGTGCATCAGAATTACCCATGGCACTGAGAAAATCAAAAACAAAGAAAAACAAACCCCACTAATTCCTGGGCCCTACCTGTGATAATTAAAGACCTACAATAACACCGGCTTATTTACACATGATAGGAATTGATTTCTCTCTCACAATAAGTGACTGTTGGAAGGCAGAGTGGCAACTCTGCTCCAGGAGGGGTTTGGGGACCAGGCTTTTTACAGTCCTCAATTCTGGATCCCTAAGGCATGACCTTTGTCCTCATGGCCCAGGATAGTGGTTGGACTCCAGCCATCACAGCTGTGTTCCAGGCAGCAAAATGGAGGAAAGGACAAAAAAGAATGGGCAAAGGAAGCACATCAGATGACTTCTAAGGGAGGTTCACCAAAAGTTGCCATGGGATGCTTCTCTATACATCCCCTTGTCTAGGTCTCAGTCACATGTTCACAACTGGATGCAAGAGAAGCCGACAAATATATTGTATATTGTGAGCGACCTAATGCTCAGCTGAAAATTTGAGAAGTGTATTACTCCCAAAGAAGAAAAACACTGGGGAGAGCCAACAGTCTCTGCCAAAATGCACAAATTAACAACTGTCTAGTCCTTGGCTGACTTCAGGAATCCAAGTGCAGTTATGGTTCAGTTGAAGAAGGTTTTGCCCTAGCCACCCTAAGGATTTCACATTACGGCCAGACTTAGCAATTGTTTCCTCTTAGAGGAGGTGGAATAACCATAACTTCAGTCAAAGAGCTGGATTGCATCAGCTCTGTTCGCCTTATCAGATGCATTCAGGCACTCACTCTCCTCGGCTACTTTAAGTTTGGTGAAAGAGAATAAATATTACAATAGAAATGCCCTAGAATACTTTGAACAAGAATGAAAAGCCCTGTTCATCTCTTATGTTCCTCTTTGTCAGAATGCTAGACAAAAAAAAGTACAAAGATGAACAGACAAGGTAAAATCTTTGCAAAATTTTGGTCCCATCGGGGACACCAATCTACAGCGAAACTTTCCCTTTACTTTCGTCAACTAGCTCTTGATTAGAAAGATACTTATAGCAATAAACAGAGGAAGGAGTTTTTGACTTGAAAATAATACCGGGTGTTGCACAACTCTAGGGGGTGCTATTCGCATTATTTCTATGTGATGGCCACCTCTTAGAACACAGTATGAGTGGTGTCCTACTAGGAAGCAGTACAACTTGTCTGTTAATCTCAAAATCATAAGCTCCCAAGATAAGCAGTTGGCATTCATAGTCCCAAGAAAAATCGAAGACTATTCTGTTCCTGCAGGAAGCTGTTTTTGGTCCAGAGAACTTTTCTAGTAATCTCATCAATGGCTACCAAGAAGAGTCAACCAACCTAGTCGGCCTACAGCATTTCCGATTTCTAGGTGTCTATTTTTTTTTAAAGATTTATTTATTTATTTACTTACTTACTTATTTATTTATTTGAGATAGAGACAGTGAGAGAGAGCATGAGAGGGGAGAAGGTCAGAGGGAGAAGCAGACTCCCCATGGAGCTGGGAGCCCAATGTGGGACTTGATCCCAAGACCCCGGGATCATGACCTGAGCCCAAGGCAGTTGCTCAACCAACTGAGCCACACAGGCGCCCTCTAGGTGTCTATTTTAAAGACAAATGGAAGACCCTAGAAATTTCAGGTTCCTAACTGCTGTAGAGTATGATTTGCATACGTAATTCTAAGACATCATTAATCAGGGGAATTTAGGATCCCACACTTTATCTCTCTCACGCACACCTATTCTTGCTGGAAGTGAATAAGTAGATAGCAACCACAGCTGCACAGTGGCTTTACTGATTTAAGGAACATCGTTAGTCTTGTCTTTAAAGCTGGAGTATTATGGCAAAGCTTCAAGGGTGCTTCTAATATATAGTTCTCATCAGAGTTGATTACCATTAGAACACATTTTAAAAATGTCATTCAGAAGCTGGTTTTTTAAAAAAAGACTGGTAGTTTTAGAGTTATCAATAACACCACCACCACCAACAAAATAAGCCTTTGAAGTAAGCACATTTTCAAGGATGAAATAGAATATCCTGGACAGATTTAATCATATTACCCACCGTTGTATGTAGGACCCAAGAAATTTAAATTAGTTTTGCCTCTTTGATATAAAATAAGAATAAATGAACTCCTAAAAAAAACCCCAAAACAAACAAAAAAGAATAAATTAATTCCTATTTCTTCTTTCTATTAAGTCTTCTTTAAAGACTAACTAAAGGTTAGTAGTTAGTCTAACTACTAGACTAACTAGTAGTTAGGAGTCCATCTGAGGTTCAAATAGGCCTGTGAGACTATTTCCTACTAAATGTTGATCTAAAGCCCTATTCATATGGTAAGATGATGGTACCTCTTCTAAGCAATATACTCATATACATAAACACAAACATCAGCATCAGATTTCAGGGATTTTTAAAAAAAAAATTTAAGGATTGAGTTTATTTGAGAGAAAGACAGAGAGAGAGAGAGAGAGAGAAAACATGAGTGGGGTGAGGGGCAGTGGGACAAGCAGACTCCCCGCTGAGTCGGAAGCCTGATTTGGGGCTCGATCCTGGGACTCCAGGATCATGACCTGAGCCTAAGGCAGAGGCCTAACTGACTGAGCCACCCAGGTACCCCAGATTTCAGGGATTTTTGACTCACAAAAATCTATTCACAGACCCTCTAGTTTCAAAGGCACAATCTTGAGGGTAGTGTAGGGTGAAAAAGAGTTTTAAGAACTCAAAATGAAATCCACTAAGGGTCTAAAGAAGAAAAGGGGTGTGTGTGTGTGTGTGTGTGTGTGTACGCACATACACAGGCCAGTCCTTTAACACTCATTTGAAAATAAGTCTTTTTGCAAACAAAGTTACCACTTCCCGAATTTTTTTATTTTCTTTAATTTCAAGGACCAATTTATATAAAATCCAGCAATACACAATTTAAAAATGATTCTAAATTAAACTATAGTTCAAGGCACACTCTAGAGTTTTTGTTTTTGTTTTTGATAATGGAAAATTTATACTATATTCCTTCAAGATTCCTCTATCAGAAATTTTGATAATTTTGCTTAGATTCACAGGAGAAAATACTGTGAAAATAGTTCATTTACATCACACTGAAGGACAAGTTGAGCCCATTTGTTTATTTACTTATTTATTGATAATTTTGAGTTATAATTCACATACCATATAATTCATCCATTTAAAATTACACAACTCAATGGTTTTTAGTAGATTCAGAGAGTCATGTAACCATCACGATAATTTCAGAACATTTTCATCAACCCAAAAAGAAACCTGTCCTCATTAGAGCCCACCCCATTACCTAGCTCCTAAAGATTCCAGCCTTAGGCATCCTGTGACCTGCTTTCTGTCTCTATAGATTTGCCTATTTTATTTCCCATAAATGTCCATACAACATATGGCCTTTTGTGATTGGCTTCTTTCATTTAGCATATTATTTTGAAGGTTTGTCATGTCATAATATGTATCTATACTTAACTTTATTTCTTTCTATGGGCAAATATTCTATTCTATGACCATTCCACACTTTATCTATCTATTCATCTGTTGATAGAGATTTAGGTTGTTTCCAAATTGGGGCTATTATGAATAATACTGCTATAAACATTTGTGGACCGATTTTTGTGTTGACCAGCCCCTCAACTTTCAACCCCGCAAAAAAAGTAAAAAGAGGAGAACTCTTATAACAAAACTATTCAGAATCTATTTTGCAGTGATTTCAGACTTTTTAAGATTCAGCAATTTCCATACCCAGCATTGCAAAGGCTCATCATGGCAGGGAGACTGGCATCATGCTCTATCATAGAATCAGAGGAGGTTAGACATGTTTTCTAAGATAAGATCCCTTCTTACATGAAGTCAACAATGGCTACTTTCTGTTACTTCTCCATGCATAGAAAAGAATGACAGATTATGCACATACCATGGTCCTCAGGAAGTTAACAAACATTACTGAGCGCCTTGCAAGCAGCAAGCACGACTCTGCACACATAACTGCACTGTGGACAGAAGTCATACACCAAGTATGGGCTGCCAAGCTATTCTGAGTTCCCCACTCTAGTCTGAAGCACTTGACACCCTCACTATCCCCCACCTGGCTTCTGCCTACAACGTTAGCACTGTTAGGCCTTTGACACCTTGCCTCTGTTTCTGGTTACTCCCTCTGCCTTCCATGGGTGATGTTCCCTACTCAGTCACAGTGACCCTCCCTGCTGACTCGAGCCTGCCAACTATCTCCACTCCATCTCTGAGACTGGGACTACACTTCATCACAGCCTTCCCTGCTAAATTCATGCCCTCTCTGGATTCTGGGTTTGCCAAGTGTTGTGCAAAATGGTCAGGAGCTGCACAGAGAAGGTTTGTTGCTTAGAGGGCCTGTAAGATTTCCTATCAGCGCCATGTGTTGAAGTGGAAAGGGGTCAAAATGAATTTATGGCTTAGTGGAATTTATCAGGGATTCATTGTTGACATCTCCAATAATCAAAGCCCTTGGAAACCTCAACTTAATCCTGAGTCTCTCTCCTTTGCTGTTATGGTATTAACACAAGTTTATTCACTGGGATTGAAATGATTTATCCAATTAAGATGAACTAAGAGGCATAGGAAGCACATTCTTAAAGATTTGGCCCATTAGAATAATCAGGCAGAAGACCCAAGAGAAGGTTTAGCTGGCCACTTATTTTTTTGGCTTTGTATTTCAGAGCAATCTTACTTTGGACCTACGGATTTAATTATCAGTGAAATTCCATGAGCATTTCCTGATGCTAGCACGTGAGGCATAACCTGGAAGGCTGAATCACAGTCTACTGCTAGGGGGTCCTGCTAAGCTCTGCCATTCTTTCAGAGGAGGGTTGCCCAGGGAAGCCAATTTTTTCAGATAGTCACAAGGCTCTAGTTGAGGAATATCAGGATTCTGCCTGTAATATTTTTGCAACTTCTCTAGCACTGTGGGCAACCCAACTGTGGAGGCGTAGAACATGGGCCCACCCCTGTGCCTTGGCCATCCATACCCATGTAAATAGACAACATCGATGTCCTCTGGAGTGCCAGCCATCCCTTCTCCCAAGATACGGAATGCTTCATTGATGAGTGAATACAGGCAGCGCTCAAGGATCTCATCCTGGCTAATGACACGGGGCTCAATGTGATAGGTTTCTCTGTACTGTGACAGTAATTCAGAAAGCCAGGGGTCAGGTTTGTGAATCCTACCCAGTGGCTTATCATATTGGTACCAACCCTTACCCGTCTTCTGGCCAAATCGTCCTGATTCACAGAGCATATCAGGAATTGGGCAATATCTCCCATTGCCTCGCTTTCGGGCGGGAGTTCCTGAAGGCAACGTAGGTCCAGTAAGACCTTGCCCTTGTCGAGATTTCCAACCCACATCCAATCCAGCAAGATCTGACACTCTAAAAGGTCCCATTTTGAAACCAAACTCTTCCAGCACCTGATCTATCTCCTCTGGCTTACTGCCTTCTTCCAATAAGAAATATGTTTGATTGTAATAAGGCTTCAACATTCGATTGCCAACAAATCCAAAACAGTTACCTACAACTACTCCAATTTTTTTAATCCTTTTTGATAAATTCATAACTGTGGCAATGGTACTGGGGGAAGAGTACTGGCTAGGAATAATCTCTAACAACTTCATGACATGAGCTGGTGAGAAGAAGTGAGTGCCAATGACCAAGTGAGGGCGATCAGTGGAAGAAGCAATCTCATCAATGTTCAAGGCTGAAGTATTGGTGCACAGAAAAGCTTCTGGCTTGCACACAGCTGACAGTTCAGCAAAGACCTGCTTCTTCAGGTTAATTTCCTCAAATACTGCTTCGATGACTAAATCTACACCACCTAGCTCCTTCATGGATGTGGTTAACCTGGGCTTTGGTCCTAACCAACGGTGGCTGCTATGCTGCATTTTGGATGATTCCTTTTCCAAGAGGGAGGTTATTATCTTATCGGCAGTTTCTAGCTGCTTCTTGTCCAATTCCACAGCAATCACAGGGATCTTGGCCTTCGCAAGAGAAATGACAATGCCTCGGCCCATTGTTCCCAAGCCTGCAGATAAGAGTCAAGAAGAAAAAGAATGGTTCAATGATATTGGGAACTGAAAAATTACTCAGTAAATGGGAGGCTTCTGTGGCAACAGGGCATTTAAAGAGATCAATTTAAGGAATACGAATGGATTAAATATTAGTTAAGATTAGGCACTATGTTAAACGCTCCAGAGGACGTGACACTGAGTAATATTCATGCACACACATACACACTATTAGGATTGATAAACAAGTTCAGCAAGGTTGTATAATACAAGACCTATATATAAAAATCAATTGTATTTTTATATGCTAGCAATGAACAATCAGAATATGAAATTAAGAAAACAATTCTACTTACAACAGCATTAAAAAGAATAAAATACTTCAGAATAAATTTAAGAAAGAATTGTAAGACTTATACACTAAAAACCACAAAACATTGCTGAAATAAAGAAGACCTAATAAATAGAAAGACATCCCATGTTCATAGATCAGAAGACTTAATATTGTTAATATAGCAATACTACCCAAACTAATCTGCACCACCAATTGCAATCCCTACTGAAAATTCAACTGGCCTTTTGCAGAAATTAACAAATTAAATTAAGCTGATCCTAAAATTCATACATAAATGTAAGGAATCAAGAATAACCAAAGCTGTTATTAAAAAAGAAGTACAAAGTTGGAGGATTCATTCTTCCTAATTTAAAAACTTATAACAAAGCTACAATATTCACGACAGTGTGGTATAAGGGTAGACCTATAGATCAATGAACTAGCATTTAGAGTCCTGAAATAGTCTCATAACTTGTGGTCAATTGATTTTTGACAAGGGAGCCAAGATAATTCAATGGGGAAAGAATAGTCTTCTAAAAATGATGCCAGGACAACTAGGTATCCGCATGCAAAAGAATGAGGTTGAACTCCTACTTCGCATGATATACAAAAATTAATTCAAAATGGATCACACACTGAAGTAGGAGCTAAAACCATAAAACTCCTGTGAGAAAATCTCCATGATCTTGGACAAGGTAATGGTTTCTTACGACATCAAAAGCATAAACAACAAAAACAAAAAAACAAATTAATTAGACACCATCGAAATTAAAAATTTTTGTGCTTCAAAGGATACCATAAAGAGAGTGAAAAGAGCCCACAGAATCATCTATCTAATAAGGGACTTATATCAAAATATACAAGCAATTCTTACAACTCACAATAAAAACACAATTTAATCTAAACATTTGTCCAAAGAAAATACACAAAGAGCTAATAAGCATATGTGAAGAGGCATCCTTAATCATGAAGGAAATGCAAATCAAAACCACCATGAGCTACCACTTCACACCCACTAGGAGAGAGATTAAAAAGAGATATAGAGGTGAGGATGTAGTAAACTTGAAATCCTGACACATTGCTGAAAGATTGTAAAATGGAGCAGCTGCTGTGGAAAACAATTTGGAAGTTCTTCAAAAGGCTAAACATGGAATCACCATATGATCCAGCAATTCTATTCCTAGGTAAGTAGGTAGGCAGGTAGGTTTGAATATATATACATCCCCAAGAGAATTGTAGACATATGTCCACACAAAACTTTTACATAAATGTTCATAGCAGCATTATTCAAAATAGTCAAAAAGTAGAAAGAAGCTGAATGTCCATCAACTAATGAATGGAAAAACAAAATGTATGCCTACAGTGGGATATCACTCAGCTATTAAAAGAAATGAAGTACTGATAGGAATAAAGAATGAAGTCTTATAACGTGAATGAACCTTAAAAATATTATGCTAAGTTAAAGAAGTTGGATACAAAAGGCCACATGTTGTATTTTTCTATATATGTGAAATGTCCAGAATAGGCAAATCCATGGAGGCAGAAAGTCAATTAGTAGTTGCCACGGGCTGGGGGAAGGGCAATGAGGAAGGACTGCTAATGGGTTTGGGGTTTCTTTTTAGGGTGATGAAAATGTCCTAAAATTGATTGTGGCAGGGTGTGTGGGTGGCTCAGTCAGTTAAGCATCTGACTTCGGCTCAGATCATGATCTCAGGGTCCTGGGAACAAGCCCTGCGTCAGTCTCCATGCTCAGTGGGGAGCCTGCTTCTTCCTCTCCCACTGCCCCTCCCCGGCTCCTGCTCTCTTTCTCTCTCATATAAATAAATAAAATCTTAGAAACTTTTTTTAAATAAAAAGAATAAAATTGATGACGGCAATGGTCGTACAACTTTGGAATATATAAAAACTGTTGAAGTGTATTCTTTTTTTTGGGTGACATTGTTACAATGCACTTAAATTTCTTTTGAATTGCGGTAAAATACACATAAAATTGAACATCATAACCATCTTTGAAGTGTGCAGTTTGGTGGCGTTTGTATATTGACATTATTGTGCAACCAGCACTGCCTTCTATCTCTATCTCTTTTCATGTTGCAAAGCTGGAGCTCCATACCCATTAAAAATAACCCATCCCTGCCCTCCCACCCCCAATGGAAACCACCATTCCCCTTCCATCTCTGTGATATGACTTCTCTGGGTATCTCATATAATTGGAATCACAGAGTGCTTGTTCTTTTGTGACTAGCTTATTTCACTTAGCAGAATATCCTTAAGGTTTATCCATGTGGTAGTACACATTTATGTCAGAAGTTCTTATTCTTTCAGGGCTGTATAATATCCCATTGTATGGATATACCACATTTTGTTTTTCTATTCATCTGTCAATGGACATTAGAGTTGCTTCCACATCTAGCCTATTACAAATAACGCTGCTATGAACATGAGTGTACAAATATCTGTTTGAGTCCCTGCTTTCAATTCTTTTAACTATATACCTGGAAGAGGAATTGCTGGATCATATATTAATTCTATTTTTAATTTTCTGAAGAACTACCATACTGTTTTCATAGAAGTCACCCCATTTTACACTGAACTGTAAATTTTCTGGTATGTGAGTTACATCTTAATAGAGTTCTTACAAAAATATGAGTAATACCAACTTTCAGTGAGCTTTTAATCTAGAGGTGGGAAGAAGAGAAGTTTACAAATATTCATTCTATAAGGTAAAGGAAGTGATGTGAGAAGTTCAAATTTCTTTGGTAAGTCCAAGGAAAGAGATTATTTCTGGTTGGATGAATCAAGAAAAGCTTCAAGATAAAGATATTTGTAAAAATATTTAATAAAGAAAGATCATATTGAAATAGGTGAATCTGTGAAAGTTGAATCAACCAGACTGAGGAAAGGAAAAAGAAAATGAGAATTACTTTAAGCAAAGGCAACAAGAATAGAAAATGTAGACAAATTATTTGATGGCAAAGATGTTACTATTCCTTCCCCTTACCATTTCATTTTTCTTCTGGGCACATGGAAGACTATTCTGGATCCTTTGTTTTTTTGTTTGTTTGTTTTTTTAAAGATTTTATTTATTTATTTGACAGAGAGAGACACAATAAGAGAGGGGACACAAGAACAAGAGAGGGGGGTGCCTGGGTGGCTCAGTTGGTTAAGCAACTGCCTTCGGCTCAGGTCATGATCCCGGAGTCCTAAGATCGAGTCCCACATCAGGCTCCTAGCTCCATGGGGAGTCCGCTTCTCACTCTGACCTTCTCCCTTCTCATGTTCTCTCTCACTCTCTCTTTCTCTAATAAATAAATAAATAAATAATCTTTAAAAAATTTTAAAAAAAGAACAAGAGAGGGGGAGTGGGAGAGGGAGAAGCAGGCTTCCCGCCAAGGAGGGAGTCTGATGCGGGGCTCGATCCCAGAACCCTGGGATCATGACCTGAGCTGAAGGCAGATGCTTAACAACTGAGCCACCCAGGTGCCCCTATTCCTTTGTATCCTGATAGGGCCCATGACTAATTCCAGTCAATGAAATGGGAAAGGAGGGTTGTGTGGGATCACGATTGGCCCCCAGAACCTCCCACAAGATCCTTCATTACTACCAGGATGTAGAGGCTGCAGAGAACAACTGTGAGGCCTTGGAGAAGACACTTGAGCCTAGTTGGCAAACTACGGTCTGTGTGCAAATCCATCCCACTGCCTATTTTTGTACTACCTGTGAGTGAAGGATGGCTTTGCATTTTGAATAGTTGAAAAAAAAAAGAACAATATTTTAAGATACATGCAAATTATGTCAAATTCAAATTTTAGTCTCAAAATAAAATTTTATTAGAACACAACCACACTAATTTGTTTCCATATTATCTATGGCTGTTTTTGTATGCAGAGTCAAGTAGCTGCAAAAGACATCATACCGCCAAGAAAGTCTAAAATATTTACTATCTGGCCCTTTAAAAAAAAAAAAAGTTTACCGACCCTTGTTCGGGAGAATGACAGAGTCATTAGTTAGAAAAAACCTCGTCCTAGAATAGAGGAAGCAGGAAATAAATTTTTGTGTTAAACCACTGAGATTGTTACTTGTTACAGCAGCAAGTTATCTGTTACCTAATCAACCCATTGTGGATGAAACCATTTTGTGAAAACTATTCATATATTACTCTTCTATACTTCTCATTGACTAGCTTTAGGGATTGGTTGGTTTTGTTTTATTTTTGGGGGATTGATTTTGAACACAGAATGGTACCTGTCATCAGAAATCCTTGTTTCTCTGGAATATATTAAAATTTCAAACTGTATTAACTTACTTAATATAATAAATACATTAAATTAGTTAAAAACATTTAATTTTCCAAAATTAATAAACATCTGCATTTCATTCAGTAGCCAGAAGGTTATATAGCTTTTGTTGCTATATAACAACTTGATTCTGGAACTTTAGCCTGAGTAAGTAGGAGGTAGAGCATGGGGTTCAAAACCCTGGCCTCCTAGCTTTCGTTCCAAGCTTCACATAAAAATTTTAACAGTATAGAAACTATAATCTCACAGAGACAATGTGGACTAACAAGATGTAATGTGAAAGTACTTTGTAAAGCATTGTGTAAGGTAGGTGGTACATCAGAACAGACCACAGAGCATGAAGGAAAGGCACTTGTGAAGGTCAAGCACAGTTCTTTAGAGTTCATGTCGTGGAGGAGACCTGCTGAATGACCTCTAAGGCTACAAATCAACTTAGAATCCAAATCACAAAGTGGACCAGACTAATGCTTTTGGCAAGTGTCCCAGCCATAACTCCAGATTCTCTTCAGCTTTATAAATGGACATATTTCATTTAATCACTGAAAAAAAAACAAACATGAAAATATAATATACACTCACTTCAAAAAGTTTTTAGGGGCAGCTGGGTGGCTCAGTGGGTTAAAGCCTCTGCCTTCAGCTCAGGTCATGATCTCAGGGTCCTGGGATTGAGCCCCACATTGGGCTCTCTGCTCAGCAGGGAGCCTGCTTCCCCCTCTCTCTCTGCCTGCCTCTCTGCCTACTTGTGATCTCTCTTGCTCTCTCTCTGTCAAATAAAATAAATAAATAATCTTAAAAAAAAAAAAGTTCTTAGCTCCGGGGTGCTTGGGTGGCTCAGTCAATTGGGTGGCTGATTCTTGGTACTGGCTCAGCTCAGGATCTCAGCCCCACATCAGGCTCTGCACTCAGCGGGGAGTCTGCTTGAGTTTCTCTCTCTCCCTCTTTGCCCCTCCCCTTACCCACACAACAAATAAATAAATCATAAAAAAATAAATAGTTCTCAGCTCCTAATTTCTCTTCTCACGAAATTGTAGTCTCAAGGATCTCAAAAAAGGGGGGGGGGGCTGAAAACCCAAGATTTTCACTTTTGTAATTATGTTTCCAAAGGTGCATATTATATTTATATTGAATTTAGTATCCTGATTTTCCTTCATTAAACACATGGAGGGGCAAGGGATCTTGCTTCCCTAACAACTCATTGTCTTTAACTGCCAAGGAATTAATTCTGACAGAAGTAAAGAACAAAGGATGCTTTCAGTACAGGTGCTATAGTTTTGGTCAACTGCAGTCTTCTCCCTTTTGGATGGCTCTGAGAGCTCAGGCAAGTGGGGGGAACATGAACTTGCAGCAGCGCCAACCTGTTCTGAGAAACCTGGAAATGGGCTCACGGAAGAACACACTTGGGGTTTTGCTGGGGACAGAGCAAAAGGACGATGAGTCATGGAGTTGGAGGACGCTGACAAGAGAGTGGCTGAAGGGATGACCCTGGAAGTGAAATTTAGAAAGAGAAGAAAGTAAAGATAAGGGGAGCTGATCAAGTAATTGATATAGTTGGAATAATCAATGAAGACATGTGGGAAGATACAAGGTTGTGGGAGAAAGGTCAGAATTTGAATTTCAGACATGGAGATATATTAGAGTAAAGGGAAGACCTATGGAAAAGTAGTAAGTAGGGGTCATGGAAGTGAAGTGAGGTAAATGTCACCGGATCTGAGGAGGCAAAGGCACTGGAAAGCAATGGGGCTGGATGCATTGTCCACACAGACGATGACAACAATCAGGGTGGCCACAGGATTTGGGGGAAAGTGGATAACTGTGAGCCAGCCAAAATTTTCAGCAAATGGGGGTGGTAGAAGCAATGACAGCATTACTGACAGAATGATCAGACCAGATGGCAGAACCACAGAGGAGTGTCCTGAAAGAGACAATGGTCTGGGAAGGGAATTGGGAAGAGACGCCAGGGGGGGCGTGGACTGTGAGAGAAGCAGCAGCATTATCCTGAGAGGGTCGCAGGAGGAGCGGGTGCCCAGGGGAGGCTGGGTTTCAGTCAGGAAGCAGATCAGGCTGGAGGAGCAGTCCAGAGGGCACAAGGAGCAGCAGGAGGCTGCGTCACAAGATCAAGTGTGGAGTGGTATGGGGATATACATGACAAGGGAGAAATGACCAAAGTCTCTCACTTTACTTGTATCCAAGTTATCCTCCATGGATTTTAAGTGCCTCTTCAAATATTATTCTGAATAATATGGGGTATACTTAAAAAAAGAAAACTATAAGCTTTTAGGCATTTCATGCCGGACATGAATCTGAAATCTTTTCTAAAAGGCTCCCAACAAGGAAATAGGGAAATTCTCAAACAACAGCTGATGAGCTCGATACTGATAAATTTCATCTTTGCTGTTACATTGCATTAGTTATCCTTGGCTTGAAGGAATATAGAGAAGAAACAGAGTAAGTACACAACAACTAGAAAGAAATATTGGTGTTGCTGAAAAAAACACAAAAAAGAAACATTCATAGTTCTCTGTCACACTCTCTGTCTACCTCCTTTAAAAATCAGAAGATAAACTCAAAATGCATAAAAGACCTCAATGTGAGACAGGAATCTATCAAAATCCTAGAGGAGAACATAGGCAGTAACCTCTTTGACATTGGCCACAGCAACTTCTTTCAAGACATGTCTCCAAAGGCAAAGGAAACAAAAGCGAAAATGAACTTTTGGGACTTCATCAAGATAAAAAGCTTCTGCACAGCTCAGGAAACAATCAACAAAACAAACAGGCAACCCATGGAATGGGAGAAGATATTCGCAAATGACACTACAGACAAAGGACTGATATCTAAGATCTGTAAAGAACTCCTCAAACTCAACACTCACAAAACAGATAATCACATCAAAAAATGGGCAGAAGACACGAACAGATAATTCTCCAAAGAAGACATACAAATGGCTAACAGACACATGAAAAATGTTCATTATCATTAGCCATCAGGGATATTCAAATCAAAACCACTTTGAGATACTATCCTACACCAGTTAGAATGGTCAAAATCTACAAGACAGTAAACAACAAATGCTGGAGAGGATGTGGAGAAAGGGGAACCCTCTTACACTGTTGGTGGGAATGCAAGTTGGTGCAGCCACTTTGGAAAACAGTGTAGAGATTCCTCAGGAAATTAAAAATAGAGCTACCCTATGACCCTGCAATTACACTACTGGGTATTTACCCCAAAGATACTGATGTAGTGCAAAGAAAGGCCACATGTACCCCAATGTTCATAGCAGCAATGTCCACAATAGCCAGACTGTGGAAAGAGTCAAGATGTCCTTCAACAGATGAATGGATAAAGAAAATATGGTTTATATATACAATGGAAAATTATGCCTCCATCAGAAAGGATGAGTACCCAACTTTTATATCAACATGGACAGAACTGGAAGAGATTATGTTGAGTGAAATAAGTCAAGCAGAGAGAGTCAATTACCATATGGTTTCACTTACGTGTGAAGCATAAGGAAAAAGATGGAGGACATTGGGAGTAGGAAAAGAAGAGTGAATTGGGGGAAATCGGAGGGGCGGACAAAACATAAGAGACCGTGGACTCTGATAAACAAACTGAGGGTTTTGAAGGGGAGGGAGTTGGGGGTTGGGTAAGTCTGGTGGTGGGTATTGAGGAGGGCACATATTGCATGGAGCACTGGGTGTGGTGTATGAACAATGAATCTTGGAACACTGAAAAAATAAAATAAAAGTTTATATAAAAATAAAAAAATAAAAATCAGAAGTGAGTGGGGGGATAGGGTAGTAGGGGGATGCGGTACGTGTGGGATGGGCATTAAGGAGGGCATGTGATGTGATGAGCACTGTGTGTTATAGGCAACTGATGAATCCCTGAACTCTACCTCTAAAACTAATAATATAGTATATGTTAATTAGTTGAATTTAAATAAGATAAAAATTTTAAAAATCACAAGTGAACAGATCATGCTGGAAAGAGCACAGCGTGACTGATAAAGTAGACTGAAAAGATGTAGGGTGGGCTCTTTTCCCTCCAAACTGGGTTGGTGCTGGACAGCTGGGTGAGGGTTCAGAAGGTTGACACTTTATAGTAAACTATGGACCTTCTCCCTCAGAAGACTGTACATCAGCTGACACATATAACATTTTGCTTACCATTTCACGGGGTTTAAAATCCACCAAAGACCATTCTTGGGTCAAGACTAAGAACAAGGGAAGCTTGGGAAAGTAGCCCAAAGAAGCCAATCAGAGGGCTAGCTTCTGAGGAAAGAAGACATTTTGTTTGGAAAAATTCCAGAGGGAAAAAGTAGGGAGGTCACTTTTTCAGAGTGCAGAGAGATTTGAGGATATTAGTGTTGAATGAGAAGTGAATGAATCCAGGGACCAAGAAGGTAGAGCCTTCATTCCAAATACCTAGGTACAAGAGTGACAGACCATACTTGGAAATGTGGTACAAATAATAATTGTTTCTGGGAAATCCAGGAGCAAGAGATTCATGCAGGGGAGAGGTGGCAATGAGTAAAAAAAATACCCAGAGTCTAGAGTCAGACAGACCTAGCGTCAGATCCTCACATCGCTTGTGTTTAGCTCACCAGTGAGGAGGTTGGTGTCTCTAGGCCTCACATGTAAAATAAAGATCATTCATGGGCGGGGGTGAAAAACAAGTTAGCTACACAAGTAATATGCTTAGTAAAGAGCTTGGTACCTGGTGGCCCTGAGCAAATGGCAGCATTTCGTAAGTGCAGATTTGGAGAATGACTTTAACCCCACCATGTTCTTACCAACAACGCCAACTGAGGCGATGGGCTGTGCCGTTGCTGTTTTCCAGGATGCTCCCGAAGGGGTTGACCACTTACTGGCATTCCTCTCGGCAAAGAAAACATATTGCAGGGCTCTAGCCTGCCCTGATTTCTGAAGGTACATAAACAGCTCCTCCTCCTTCTTGACACCCACTTCATAAGGATACTGGACGGCAGCCTGGATTGCACGGACACAGGTCTCCTGAGAAAGGCACCCAGGATGCTGCTTCCTCATCTTTAGAAGGGCTTCACTGAAAATGCTGTCCATGTTGGGGAGGCTCTGAATTGGCTTGTTGCAGAGTCTACGGGATTCCAGAGGTTGATCTGGAAGGAAGAAGAAAGAAAATCAGATCTTTGGAAATGTTACTTATACAAAGGGAATAGGAGTGTGTAATAATAATAATAATAAAACATCCTGTTCCAATTCAAAGTACAAAATTAAATACTCTCCATCAATATATTTATTGTAACACTAACATCAAAATATGTGAAGCACCTTAGTCCAGTAAGATAGAATTTAGCATATTCAATGCAACTTTCAAGTTACCTCATGTGGGCATAAAAGTTTCATTTTCCTTCTGTACCAAAGCCAAGACAGTGTTATAATAGATTAAATATTAAACTCTCAGTGAGTTTAAGGAAAATATTTCTGAGTTAAGAATATTTTAGATTCAAAATAATCTCAACTCCATTCCTAATAGTAACACTTTTAAAACCTAGAAAAGAAGGCAGTCAGGGTTTTATTGGTACAAGGGGAGACATACAAATCAGTGGAAGAGAATTGAGAGTTCAGAAATAAATTCTGACAGTTAGAGCCAACTGATTTTCAGCACAGGTGCCAAAACAATTCAATGAAAGGAGAGTTTTTTCAATAAATGGTGCTGAATGAAATGAAATGATACACCATAGACTGGGTGAAAATATTTGTATGGTAGGCAGGGTATGTTGCACACCCCCAATGTCTACTTCCTGATCCCTAGAACCTATGAGTATATGAACTTTACATGGCAAAGGGACTCTACAGATATAATAATAAGAACTTGAGATGTGGAGATTATCCTTTATTGTCTAGATGTTCCCAACCTAATCATATGAGTCCTTAGAAGAGGAGACCCTTTGCCAGTTATGGTGAAAGAGACATTGATAATGAGGAAGGGTCAGAGAGACACAACATGGCAAAGATTTGACCTGTTGGTGATAATATGGCTTTGACGATGGAGAGAGGGGGCCAAGAATCAAGGAATTCAGTGGTATCTGGGCCATTCCCTCAACTTAGAACCAGCAAGAACATGAGGACCTTGGTCCCACAACACAAGATACTGAATTGTGCCAACAACCTGAGTGATCAGGAAACAGATTCTCCCCTAGAACCACTAAAAGGAGTATGGCTTCAGACATCTGCATTTTAGGTCAGTGAAACAAACTTTGCAGACTTCTGACCTATTTATCTTTAAGATAATAAATTTGTGTCATTTAAACTGCTAAACTGCTAAACAGTTATTTGTTATCAAAGCAATAAAAAACCAATACAATTTGTAAATCAAATATCTAATGAAGTATTTGTATCCAGAGTATAGGAAGAATACTTGTGACTCAATAGTAAGAAGGCAAACAACTCAGTTTTTTAAATGGGCAAAAACTTGAGTGGCTATTTCACCAAAGAGGATATATGAACGGCTAATATATATCTGAAAAGCTGTTCAATAGTGTTAGTCATTAAGGAAATGCAAATAAAAACCTCAGTGATAAAAAAAAATCATAGTGAATGTGGTAGATTGTCTCTAAGTTATAGGGTGTCATTTCTGAGATTAAGTTACAAAGAGACCCTGGCTTCCTCTTGTTCACCCTCTCTTGCTCTCTCACTCGTTCATTCTGATGGAAGCCAGCTGCCATGTGTGAGCGGCCCTTTGGTGAAGCCCACGTAGGAAAGAACTGAAGAAGACCTTCAGCCAGCAGCCAGTGAGGAGCTAAGGCCCTCAGACCAACAGACCACATGGAACTGAACCCTACTAATTACCAGAGTCAGCTTGGAAGCATATCCTTCCCCAGTCAAGCCTTGAGGTAGAAAAAGCCACAGAAAATACCTTGAAGGCCATCTTGTGTGGAATCCTAAACCAGGCAACCTAGTTCACGCCGCCTACGTTCCTGACCCACAGAGATTGCCAAGTAATAAATATTTGATTTTAAGCAGTTAAACTTTGGGGTAATTTGTTATGTAGCTAGAGATAATGAAGACCCACTAGAATGACTATTATCAAACAGACATCAATACCAGGTGTTGGTAATGGTGTGGAGTAACTGGAATCCTCAGCCGTTGTTTGTGAAAATCTGGAACAGGACCATACGTCTACTTTGGAAAATAGTTTGGCAGTCCCTTAAAAAGATAAGCTTACTGGTCAACCCAGCAATTGCACTCCAAGGAATCTACCTATGAGAAATGAAGACATATGACCCCTTGTATACATAAACCTTGTATACAAATATCCGTAACAGTATTATTCATACTAGCTCATCAACTGATGAAGGGATAAAGAAAATGTGGTATAGCTATGCAGAATACTGTTCAGCAATAAAAACACCATCGGCAAATTGCTGATACAGGCTACAATTCAAATGAACCTCAAAAACATTATGCAAACTGAGAAGAAGCCAGATTAGAAGATTACATATGATATGATGCCGTTCGTGGTAAATGTCCAGAAAAGGCAAATCTGTAGAGACAGAAAGATCAGTGGTTGCCTAAGGCTGGGGGTGGAAGTGGGATAAGCTGCCACCAAATATGAGGGAAATTTTAAGGGTGGTGACAAGTTCTAAAACTGACTCATGGGGATGGCTGTGCAACTCTATACAGTGACTTGAATTATGCCTCATCAAAGCTATTTTTAAAAATGCCTAGAAATGAATTTATCAAGAAATGTACAAGACCTTTAAGAAGATAACTATAGGGCGTCTGGGTGGCGCAGTTGGTTAAGCAACTGCCTTCGGCTCAGGTCATGATCCCGGAGTCCCGGGATAGAGTCCCACATTGGGCTCCCAGCTCCATGGGGAGTCCGCATCTCACTCTGACCTTCTCCCTTCTCATGCTCTCTCTCTTTCCTAATAAATAAATAAATAAATAAAATCTTTAAAAAAAAAAAAGAAGATAACTATACCATCTTATTGAAGAATATATAGAGCCTCTAATAAAGAGAGAAACTCCATGTTCCTGGATATAAACATTTCATAACATACAAATGTAAACATTTTCCATATATATTATATATGAATTTCTAATCAGAACACTTGTGATTCTGTATTTTTTAAAAAATTACTAAACAGGGTGCCTGGCTGGCCCAGTCAGTAGAGCATGTGATTCTTGATCTCAGGGTTACAAGTTTGAGCCTGACATCAGGGGTGGAACCTACTTAAAAAAATAATAATAAGAGGCGCCTGGGTGGCTCAGTTGTTAAGCAACTGCCTTAGCTCAGGTCATGATCCTGGAGTCCCTGGATCGAGTCCCGCATTGGACTCCCTCCTCAGTGGGGAATCTGCTTCTCCATCTGACCTCTCATTCTCTCTCTCTCTCTCAAATAAATAAATAAAATCTTTAAAATAATAATAATAATAAAAGTAAAAATAACTCAATGGGATGATTTTTTTTTTCAACAGAACGATGATTCTAAAGTTTGCATCAAAGGATAAATGTGTATGAAAAGCATATCAAATAAGATGTGACGTTAAACTTTCTTCAGAATATACTTATATAAAATTCCTAAAAATCTGTTATGGCCCGATATAATGTTATCAGTCATAATTTTAAGAGGTATGTCACAGAAATAACCAAATTCTCTTGTCAACTGCAATATAATAAACTCTCTTGTCACTTGCATTATAATAAATGCATTATCAGATCTTTAAATAAAAAGAATAAATATGTAACATTATATTATCAAAACTGTTGTCTAAAACACTAGAAACTGTTGTCTAAAAGCCAGAAACTGGTTTTTTTAAAGTGCTACCATCTCTTCAAGAATACACCATTACATCAAAAATGTACACTTCAGTTAATTAGACAGAAAACCTATGAGAGGATATGAAGCAGTTTCAATATAAAAAGGCATATGCACATGAACCTGTCTGGCATTGGTGTGTTACCACGTATGCAAGGGAGACTGAGTAAGGTTCGGACTGAGTCATGTACACATGTAAATTTATCTTCAAGGCACTGCATAATCTCAAACTTTTTCTAACCTAGGAGGCAACAATACTTCCTTTATGCCTGATGACTTAAGTAGAATAAAAAATCATGGATTTTTAAATTAATGTTTTCCCATACAATGCTGAGAACAGTAAAGGAGGGGAAGATGGTGGTTAGCTATGGGGTCCCTGTTTGCCCTGCTATGGTTGGACAGACATGAACCCTACCCAACAGATTTCCAATGACTGGCTCAGTTGTTCAATGTGTTAGCCTGATCTTCAATTTCTAGGAAGGCAAGTTCAGCAGAGAAGGATGGAGACATTTCCACGGCCTAGAGCTGATTTAATTTCCTGGTGGCCCAAAAGGAAGACAAGAGTGGTCAGTGGGGGGCTGAGGGAGAGGGAACAGCATGTGGAGGACAAAGTGCATGAGGAAAGGCGACTGAAGTGCCAGTACTGTGGCACGAACAGGCAGCTGGGGCAGTCTGTGCGGGGACAGGGCACATCTCAGAGCTGGCACTGACAGCTCTGACACTACCAGAATTCCCATCTGCTTAGGACAGATTCTCACCACCATAGTACACATCAGAGTTATCCAGGGAATTCAAAAAGTTCAGATGCCCATGCCCCACTGTAGACCCAGCTAAGAATATTTTGGGGTGGGGCGTATACACGAGTAATTTTAAAACTTCAACACTTGATTTTGAGATGTAGCTTCTGGACGGTGCAAGAGCAGAGCATTAGGTCAGCCCTTGAATCGAGGACAGCTGCAGTTCCTGGCAAACTCTGCCCTGGGCCAGACACTGAAAAGGGAAGGAAAAAAACAAACAAAAAAACAAAAACAAAAAAAGAACAGAGAGAAAAGAGAAAAGGAAAGCCTGCTTAATGGTGTGCAGTAATAATTATTGCAGTAATTATTGCTGATCAGGATAATGCCATTATCCTGGGGATACTTGGAACCTCTCTGACTGCAGACAGGCATTCTGGGAACTCCCCGTGGCACCTGTCCAGACCAGTCCAGGGCCAAGCTGAGCACATCCGCTGGAGAGCTAGGGAACCGGGAGCAAATACAGATGCTTTTTCCCTGCCCAATTTCCTATCTCTTTCCTGCCGCAGCTATGAAGGATGCTATTACCTTACAAAATCGTTCTATTAGAACAAAATATATTCAGAATTTCCCCTTTGGGTCTACAGGTATGGTGTTTTCAACGCGTGTCTCTTACACGCTGGGTTGTTTTAATGTCTTGGTGGTTTTAAATTCACTCAGCTGTACCTACATAATAAGAGACCCAGGTATGGGCAGGTCAGCACCAGCGTTTGCTGCCCAGGAAAATGAGAAGAGGAACTAATTAGAGATTCAAATATGCTTATAATTGAGTTCTCTCCTTGACCCATTCACATTTTTTTCTCAATTCTTTGAGGTATTGTAAGGCAGGCAAATATTCAAGCTTTGATTTAAAAAAAAAAAAAGAAAGACGTGAATCAACCTCCTATAGGAAGAAAAGGAGGTGATTATTTTCCCTCTTTCTCAGAAACTGACAGGAAGAGATTTTCTCTGCCTACTTTAAAAAGAGGCACAATAGGCAATTTACAAAAATGGTTACCTAAGACACAGAGGATGGTCTCCTCTCCAAGTCTGATAAACAGTAAGTAAGCTGTGTTTGTCACAGAAGCTCTGCAAAGGACAGACAGGACAACTGGACTTTTTCAGTCTTGCCGGAGGTCACCCACAGAACTCGGGTATTACAAAAAAAGGCAGCTCAATTTAGACATGCGCTTGGGCTATCTCTGGGAGGCAAGGTCACTCTGATCTTGTGAAATTTGTGTAGAAAGGTTCACAGAGAGCAAAAATAAATTACAAAAAGCCAAAGATAAAATGAGAGAAAGACGATGATACTATTAAGATTTGTTTAAAGTCACAAAATCAAAATGAACACACAGACCAAAGTCTATAGGCAGAATTAGAATCACTAAAAATGGCTAACACGGTGCCGTAAGAGTAACAGAACCGGGGTTCATTACAGGGACAAAAACAGCATTAGGTTCCTGAGTTGAGGCCCCCAGCTGGATGTCTCCCGTGCCCCTCTTTAGATAACAGCACACGCTTTCAACTTCATGCCAGGAACATGCACGTGGGAAGGGGGAGTTCTTACTCAGTTTGGGAATAAGCAGGCTGCTAGCCAAATGCAAGTGCAAATAAGTAGCATTTTATGGGACCCTCTCCTCCCCAGTTTAGCCAAAGCAATCTGGTTTGGCCAAGTAATTCTGAATTGCTCTGCTAAATCCATTGCACTGCAGTAGTCTGAGAAGCTTCATATAACAAGAGCATTAAGATGCATGATGCTAATTAACTTTCACAGTTGCCTTTCCTCTCCGGGATGCATGTTAAATCGTAGAGAAATCCACAGCTACTTCCCAAATCAAATATATATATATATATATATATATATATAGGGCTTGAACTCATAACCTTGCAAGAAAGACTGGAGATCAAGACTGAGATCAAGAGTTGGATGTTCAGCTGACTAAACCACCCAGATGCCCCCCAAATCATATTTTTAGATATATGCTAACCTCCTATAATCCCCTTGTACCCTAACTGTTTCCAAACTGCTGATTACAACACTGACCATTGGAAATTCCTTTCCTTCTCTTCTTTCCTACTGGATGTGGAACCTAAGTAAGTTCCTTCATCTTTTCCTTGTTATTATTATTTTGTGTGTGTGTGTGTGTGTATTTTATGTATATATAATTTATATTACTTTGTATATATATACATATATATTGTTTATATATACATATATACTGTATATATCCTTATTATTTTTTTAAATAATTATTTATTATTTCTTAAGTCAACATTTAGTCAGACTTACTATTTTTAAATCAACATTTCAGCTGAAGAAGTTGATTTGGGGGTTGGGGGTAAAGGTGGGAGGGTGGAACGTAAGAATGGGGTGAGAATAGGCTTAATTAATGGAATATTTTTAAAAATGGGAAAGGAGAACTCAAAATTTTACATGTATTTTAAAAATCGAAGTATAGGGGCACCTGGGTGGCTCAGTTGGTTAGGTAGCTGACTCTTGATTTCAGCTCAGGCCACGCTGGACTCCGTGCTCAGTGGGGAGTCCACTTGAGGATTGAGGTTGAGGATTCTCTCGTCCTCTCCCTCTGCCCCTTCCCCCCCAACACATTCTCTCTCTCTCTCTCTCTAAAATATATAAATAAGTTCTTTTTAAAAATTGAGATATAATGCATATACCATAAAAGTCACCATTTTAAAGTTTACCATTCAGGGGCTTTTAGCATACTCACAAATAACCCATTATAAAATATAAATATATATTTATAAAAGATTTTTGTGGAGCCTCTCCTTCAAGTCAATCCATCATTTTTGTTCTGGCAAATAACCACATAGTAATAGCTGTGTTTAAAAGCAAATAAAGACCAGAAAGAAGGAGAAGGAGGAAAGAGGGAAGAAAGCCTGCAACAAACAGAGAGGAAAAGCACAATGAAAATGAAAGGCAAGATAAATAAATCTCTCTACACTATGCATTTTATAAGATAATAAATGGCAAATGTACATATGATTCTATGAGATAGTCCTTTGTTGATATGCACTATTTCTCTACCTTGTATCTCTGGCATTTACTTATTACAAAGCAGCACCAAGGAATCAGAGGATTCCAAATAGTGGAACTCATTTTCAAAGCAACAAGAGGGGTGCCTGGGTGGCTTAGTCAGTTAAGCTTCCGACTCCTGATTTCAGCTCAGGTTATGATCTCAGGGTTGTAAGACTGAGTGCCTCCTCAGGCTCTACACTGGGAGTGGAGCTTGTTTGAGATTCTCTCTCTCCTTCTGCCCACCCTCCCCCATGTAGTCCCTCCTTCTCTCTCTAAGAAAAATAAATAAATAAAACCAAACAGTAAAATTCCCAGAGTTTCTCATGGGGATTCTAAGACTTAACCCCCAAAAGAGACACAGTGGGGTTGCCCAGGTTGTAGCAAGAACAAAAAGTGAGCCCAACCCCTGGAGCCTGTTGGGTCTCAGAACAGGGTTGGTTTGTTTTGTCGGTTTTTTTAAAATATTTTATTTATTTATTTGACACAGAGAGAGATCACAAGTAGGCAGAGGCAGGCAGAGAGAGAGGGGGAAGCAGGCTCCCAGCTGAGTGGATAGCCCGATGTGGGGCTCGATCCCAGGACCCTGAGATCATGACCTGAGCCAAAGGCAGAGGCTTTAACCCACTGAGCCACCCAGGCGCCCCAATCAGAACAGGGTTTGAAACCAACTAATTCCACTGAGTCTTTTCCTCAAGACATACACAATCGTGCAATTTCCTATCTGGTTGTTTTCTATAAGACTACATGTAAGCATTTTTCCAAGTTCTTCACTTTCTTTAAAAAATGGAAGTTGGGCCCCTGGGTGGCGCAGTTGGTTGAGCGACTGCCTTCGGCTCGGGTCATGGTCCCGGAGTCCCGGGATCGAGTCCCACATCGGGCTTCCGGCTCCATGGGGAGTCCGCTTCTCACTCTCTGACCTTCTCTCTCTCACTCTCTCTCTTTCCTAATAAATAAATAAATAAAATCTTTAAAAAAAAAAAAATGGAAGTTTTAATGGCCAAATGGGGTTGCTTCATTGCAATCTACCATCTTTTCTGTAACTAATCCCCTAAAATCAGATTTTTGAGTTGTTTCCAGTATTTTACAATGCTAGCCTATGAAATAGGATACTATGAAATACTATGAAATACTATTAGGTAATAAAAAAGAATGAAATATTATTACATGAAACAACATGGATGATTTTCAAAGACATTATGCTAAGTGAAAGGAGTCACACACAAAAGGCTACATGCTGTATTATGATTCCAACTATATGAAATTCTAAAAAAACAAAACTGTAGAAACAGAAAGTAGGTCAGTGATTATCTGTGGCCAAGGGGGAAGGGAAGAGAATCTATTGGAAAGAGGCATGAAAATACTTTTTTTTTAGAGTAATAGAACTATATATTGATTGTGACAGTAGTTACACAACTATAAAAAATGACAAAAATTCTTCAAACTCTACACTTGAAATGGGTGGTTTTATTGTGTGTAAATTATACCCCAATAAAGCTGGAAGAAATGAAAACAGAAGCAAAGATTACTTATGAAATTTCTTGAAAAAACTTATTTTCATTTTTGCATATTTCCTGTAAATTTTTGGTTATATTCATACTCTATATAGCTATAATTATAGAATATATGTAAATTTGTATTTTAGACATTTTTATACACAATTTTACATATTTCTGTATAGTCTTCATAATTATGATTTAAAATAGTTATACATAATTGTCCAAAGCCAAAAATCATTTTCCTACTCTTAACAGGTGAACTACCAAATTTTAAAGCAGATGATTCCTAAAAAAAAAAAAAAAAAAAAAGACATAATTCCACCTCAATATTTGGATGCCACCAAGTGGACAAACTGTGCAATGTTGCTGAGACCAAGTAAGCCATTTTATAAATTTTATAAATAAAAATATTAACTTAATGCTTAGTTTTCTAATTTAAAAATTATTTTTTAAGTCAAATAAATTTTTAAAATTAAAACAGACCATTTTACAAATTGCTAGACTACGTCCCTCATCTATTTCTTTTAGTTACTTAACTCTCAAATCTCAGTCTGGGAAAATCAGTTAAGGAAAAGAACTTCCTGTTGAGACCTAGTTCTTTACAAACTAAAGCCGTGGGTGTCAACGTCAGACAGGGGTCTATCCCAAGCCCCAAACCAAAAACTCTTGTCCGTCAGACAAGGGTCTATCCCAAGCTCCAAACCAAAAACTCTTGTCCGGATCTCCAAAGGCAAATAGCCTTTGCAGTCAGCCAACCTAGTGACTTTTAACACAACAATAAAGCCTCCCAGGAGGTACGATGAAATCTGCGACAAAAAGTTGGTGACAATTGTAGGGAAGGCAGAGAAAGATACCAGGAGACTCATTCCCTTTTGGGCAAAGACTTGCTAATTCTCTTTATGAGTCACCAGGATTTTCTCTCCACAGTCCCTGGCCTCTCTAGTTCAAGCTTTTAGGGTTGCATTGAAACCGCAACGGGCTAGAGCCACAAAAAGAAAGATTATTTCAGGGAAGTGTTTAGTCTCTGCCAGGGTCGACAGAAGAATGACTTTTTCAAAAGAATGCCTTTGAATGACACTGAGCCATTGCCTACCACCAAGCAGAAAGATGAACACACTGCTCTACCTGTGACCCAACACAGCTCCCAATTATTTTTTCTGGCACTCTTTAACCCTCTCCATCTTGCTGCCAATCTCCATCAATTGAAAAGGAATAGCTGAAAAAAAGAAAAAGGGAAAACTCTAGGAGTGCCACTCCCAAGAACTCTTCAAGGAATGCCAGGAATCCATAAAGTGGCAAACCAGCCAGAGAAAGAAAAGACAGCTCACTGAGATGTTAACTATGGTTTCATTGTGGCAAATGAGAGAGCCTTGTTTCTTTCTTTCTTTCTTTCTTTTTTTCCCCCAAGATTTATGTATTTATTTATTTGAGAGAGTGTAGGGTGGAGGGGCAGAGGGAGAGAATCTTCAAGCAGACTCCCCGCTGACAGGGCACCCCGAGATCATGACCTGAGCCAAAACCAAGAGTTGGATGTTCAGCCAACTGAGCCACCCAGGCATCCTGGTAGGCTTGTTTCTATTTGCTGAAATGTTTGTTTGCTTGTTTCCTTTTTTTCTTTCTTTCTTTTTTTTTTTTAAGATTTTATTTATTTATTTGACAGAGAGAGAAATAGCCAGAGCAGGAACACAAGCAGGGGGGGTGGGAGAGGGAGAAGCAAGCTTCCCGCTGAGCAGAGAGCCCGATGCGGGGCTCGATCCCAGGACCCTGGGATCATGACCTGAGTCGAAGGCAGAGGCTTAACAACTGAGCCACCCAGGTGCCCCACTTGTTCTCATTTTAGTTATATTTCTTACAGAAAATACATTATTTCAATACAAATTCAAAAAGTACAAAAGGGTAAACAATGAAAAGTCTTCCAACAGCTTCTCTGGTTGACCAACTCCATTCCTAGAGGCAACCATTAACCATTTCTTATGAATCTTTACAGAAATATCTTATATGCAGATAAATAGTGACATATGTAACTGAGGATCAAGACCTGAGCCAAAGGCAGAAGCTTAACCAACTGAGCCACACAGGGCCCCTGATGTATAGTATTTTTCACCTAATAAAACAATGTGTCAGAGCATTCATAACATATCAATATGTAGAGTTTCCTATTCATTTTAAAGCTCTATCATATTCTATCACATGGATGTACCGTAAGATATTTAAGGAATTCCTTATTAAAGTGAAAGTTTAGCTTGCTTCCAACCTTGTGCTATTTTCATTATTATCTCCTTACCAGAAATTCTCTGGACTAATTTGATCGATTCTTCAACCGGGTCTGAGTTCACAATTTCATCTAGAATACCCAGCTTGAGTGCTTCATCTGCTGAAACATATCTTCCTAAAACAAAACAAAACAAAAAACAATGTGAGGTTAAAGCAAAAGCATGACTCTCTCTAGTAGGGAAGGTTATCTGTCCTAGGTACAAACATCTATTAAATGAAATAAATAAGCAACACACCGACTATTACAGTAGAAAGGTCACTGTATAGCTAACCAGAAAACTTAGTTCAAGCTTCAGCTCTACCTTCTATTACCGTTTGTGTGATGGTGAAGAAGTACGGGGACCCCCGTTCCCCCTAGGCAAACGGGAATAATTACGCTTACCTTGGTGATTCCAAGTATCAAGTGAGAATAACACATATTCTTTATATCCGGTAAATCTCTATAGGAGCACTTTGTAAACTATACATCTCTAGAGGAGAGATGACTGATTTGGGGGAAAAATAATATGGTAACAGCTGTGAAGTAACTGTATCTCTCTTACACCAACACACACCAACATATATACCAACGCTGATTACAAAAAAAAAAAAAAAGACAGTTCTGAAACATATAGTTGGGTAAACAGGGGGAAATTATTAAGTTGACACTATTTATGTTATAATCAAAATGACACGGGATAAACGGGGTGGACTTCTGTCATTTTTTGCCTACCCAGCATCTCAACCCTTCCCTTCGTTGGTGGAGTTGCTATAATGTGAGTTTTGGAGGCCTGCCTTTTACTACAGAAGCTGAAAGGGAAGCAGAAGTGATCAGACTATTGTTCCTTCAAATCCTTGCAGGTAGGGCGTGGCCTGTGACCCCAAGGTTGGCAAAAGGAATGAATGCTCAATAGAGGATTGCTGGGCTGCAGTAAGGACACTAAGCAGCAGCTAGCGACATCTAGTGTCTGATGGCGGTGGTACCAGGAGCATCTAGTGTCCCGGGGTGTCCTGAGTCCTTCACTGGGTCTAAATACGTAATTTAATCTGAATATTCTGAAGTAGCAGGTTAAGGAATAAGAGCATCCTTTATGACAGGGTCAGAAGAAAGGAGACAGTGATACCTTGCTTGCTTTCTGGCCAGTACCATCTTGCCTTGTGGAAAGTGATCATCGAATCAGTCTTCAGGGCAACAATGTCACGGTCCTTGCTGTTCCTACAGTGTTAGTGGATGTCATCTTTGAGACAAACCCTCCATTCCGGGTTCTTAGTAGTGCTTTAGAGAGTTACAAACGGGTTTTCTTTTCTTTTCTTTTTTTTAAATCTGCACTTCTGTTCGTCCGCCTGATATCCGTTTCATGTTTTTTTTTAAGATTTTATTCATTTATTGGACAGAGAGATCACAAGTAGGCAGAGATGCAGGCAGAGAGAAGGGAGAAGCAGACTCCCCGCTGAGCAGAGAGCCCGATATGGGGCTCGATCCCAGGACCCTGAGATCATGGCCTGAGCCGAAGGCAGAGGTTTTAACCCACTGAGCCACCCAGGTGCCCCTCCAATGTCATTTTTAAAGTCCTCCTAAAATTGTACAATTTGAAAAGATGGGTGTATGATTCTATTGTTAGTTTTCTTCTAATTCACTGTGACGTTTTCTATGTAAATCAAAATCCATCATATTCTTACTATTCATACTTCTTCTCTTCATCAGGTTAAAAAATAGTGGCATTTCTATAAGCAGCAGTGCTTTGGAAAAGGCAATCCTTGTTCACTTCATTTTCGTCAAAGAAGCCAGCCAGATTTCTTCCTGATTTCCCCCAAGATATGCTTGCCTTTGAGACTTAATGATGAAAACAGAGACACGAGATTCCTCAATATTCTCCCCCATGCTTCAGTTTTTGTAAACCTTAGACTTTACAGACTCATTTCACAGTATTATAATTTCCCTGTATTTTATTCTGCTTTGCTTCCTTTCTATTTGATCTTTTGAAGAACGAATGGCTTATGTGCTTTGAATTCTGTAGTATATTGGATTGTAAGCACCATCTTACGAATTTTACATTAGATACTTAACATACTGTATATTTTTAAGACTGTACTTATCATGCCATTGTAACTTATGACAATTTCTGATTTAATTCATTGAAAAGCAAGAAATTTAATACTTTTAGTTTTTCTAGCTACACTTTCATACTCTGTACAGATATATAATACCTTCCCAGCATTTAAAAGAAAAGCTTTGCACTTCTAAAGATAATGGAGGACTCCAAAAAGTTTTTGTTTATGTGGATTATTTCTATCAATAATTACTGTATTAGAAATTAAAACTGAGAATTTTAAAAATGTTTCTTTATTAAATCACTTAAAAATAACAAGAATAGGGCACCTGGGTGGCACAATCGGTTAAGCCTCTGCCTTTACCTCAGGTCCTGGGATCGAGCCCTGCATAGGGCTCCCTGCCCATCTCATCTTTTTTAAGATAAATAAAATCTTTAAAAAAATAATGGATAAATATTAACATTAACATTAATGTTAATGTGAATATATTTCATGCAAAATAACTATATTTCCAAAATTTTAAAAGTTCAGTGAGAAGAGTGTCATTGTTTTACATTTTTGCAAATTTCTTTCATGTCTGGCTTAAGAGAAGACAGCTGGGTTCTCATATATGCTTCTGCATTCCATCTCTTCTGACATCACATGGCATACAACCACCTCTGGAAAGTTCTACTACACATGTGTGAGAGAATGAGAGTAGAAAAGGCAGGTTATGTCCAATTGTTATGAAAGTAGGTCTGACTTCATGAACCACCCCCAATGGTCTTAGGCATACCCAGGAGTCCCGGGACCGCACTTTAAGAACTTCTGATACAGATTACCATTTTAAAGATTGTATAGAATCTTAGAATAGGCTTATCGTTTTAAAGACTATATAGAATCTTAGAAGAGGATTCTACATTCTAGGATTCTATACAGTCTTTAAAATGATAATAACATATGGATAATAATATATGACAAATGTATGGAACAGTCATGTACTAGGATTGTGTATTATCTGATTTGATACACACTATCGCCGCCTCAGAGCCTTGGGTACTAAGATCGTATATGAATGTCCCATATACATAGCATTTATTTGCGGTCGGAGTGATTTTAGTTATTTTGAAAGTAATCTTTTGTTTTGTTTTTATCTTTTGGAAGCTTGCAGGATTCTATTTCCTGGAAATTTAAAATCTTTACCAAAAATACAACAGGCAATTGATATCTCATCAGTTTTTCCAAGAAAATGGTGAGCTTGCTGAAATGTAATCTCTGGCTCCATTTCATATTTGAAGTTTCTTCTATTTTTTCCTTTGGTTACCACTTCTCACCTTTTTGCTTCATGCTTTGGGAGCTCTTGTTATTCAAAGCAGAGACCTCAAATACATACCTTCTCTATCTTTCTGTTAAATTCCTTGGAACTTCAAAAATGGGCCTCTATTTAACCTCCACGCTGCTGATTGTCTATTCGATCATATCCTCTTTTCATTGCTTCAAAAAGAAGTTATTTGGCCTACTGTTTTGATTTTAGACAGGGTGTTCTTATTGAACAAATTCAGTATTTTCTTTTCTAATTTAGATTATTTTCTGAAATTTTCATTTTCTTTAATCTATTTCACATTAATATTTCACTCTTCTAACATCACAGAATATTTTCATAGGTTTTGGGTTCCGTGTTAAGGTTCTTTGTTTGTCTGTCGGTTTTGGTCCCTGAATTGTATTTGCTGATATATACTATTGCTGCTGGGGAGCTCCGTTACCCTCTATATGTTATTCAAACATGGAGAAAATTCCCCTGAACTTTACCCACCTGAAAAGTAGGCAGCATAAGGATGCCACTCACAGCTTCTCCCTGAATAGTCTAGGTGGTAAGAAGTATCTCCTCAAAGTCTAGAGCCTGAGGGTATCCCTGTCCCGGGAAAGACCATAAAGAGATTCAGGGGCTGGAGCAAAGCTCCAGCGGAGAACAGAGCGAAGACTTGCTATGTTGTTCAGTGAACAAGGAGGACGAACCCTAAAAAGAGAAAGCAGAACCAAGAGCAGGGCACTGTAGTCCCTGCCATTTGATTGGACAGAATTGCAGTGGGCTCAAGCATCTCTTTTGTGGTTACTGCAAAAGACTCAGCTATTTCCAGGTAGCATTTTAAGTTCCCTTTGTGTAGAAAAACAATGGTGGTTGTCCTAATTGCTCCACTTTCCAGAATTAGCTCTCTAATGGTTTCTGGAAGATCCCAAAAGGTTAGCTATCTATTCATTAATTTAATCTAAATCTGTTTACTTATGAACTTCCTATGGGCACAGTACCTACCAAGTTGGTGCTTTTTTCAACATTAATATCAGCAGGGGATCTTCAACTTTCAATAACAATTTTTTTTTTAGCATACTCTGTTAGAAAGAAAAATTTCCCAAACCAAAAACTAACGGTTTTAATAGCATCATTATTAACAGGTACTGTATTAGTTTCCTCTACAAATTCCCATAAACGTAGCAGCTTAGAACAACACACATTTCTTAGCTTAGCTTAGTTCAGAAGTCTGAAATAGGTCTGCAAAACTGTCTGGGGGCTCTGAGGGAGAATCTGTTTCACCGTCTTTTCCCGCCTCCAGAGGCTGCCTGCATCACTTGGCTTGTGACCACTTCCTCCATCGTCCGAGCCAGCTGGGCAACATCTCTCCTCTCTGACCTCCTGCCTCCCTCTTCTAAGGACACTTGTGATGAATTGGGCCCATCTGAAAAATCCAGAATAATCTCCCTTCTCAAGATTCCTAATTTAATCACATCTACAAAGTCCCTTTTGAATGTGAGGTAATATATTCAGCGGTTCTGGGGATTAGGACATGGACATCTGTGGTGGTGAGGAGGCATTATTCAGCCTGTCACAGTTACTGTTCATTAAATGTCTTCTATGTGGCAGATTCTCTACCAGAAGCAATTCCTGTAATTTCATTATTCCTTAAAGCAACCGTGTGGTATTTTTACTCATGAGAAAATGGAGGCCGAGAGGAGGTCAGAAGACCTCTCTCCTAAACCCCCGGCCAGTTTGTCCAACTGTCTACTTGACATCTCCACGTGGATGTCTCATAGGCCTCTCAGACTTAACGTGTCCCAGAGTAAGCTCTTGTGATTTCTCCCTACAACCTGCCTCGCCACCAGCAATCCCCATCTCAATAATGGCGCCATCCTTTCAGCTGCTCAGGCCACCAGAATCACTCCATCTCCTCTTTCTTGCACATCTGACTTTTCATGGGTCACGAAATCCTGCTGGCTCTCCCCTCATTAACGTGCAGAATTTGACTATGTCTCACCATTTACATGGCTACCACTCGAGTCCCAGCTCTCCTCATCTCACCCTTGGATGATTAGAGCAGGCTTCTAATCAGCCTTCCTACATCTGCTCTTACCTCCAGTTAATGTATTTTCAACAGCCTGAGTGAGATTTTAAAAAACATAAATGAGAGCATGTGACTCCCCTGCTCAAAACACTCCAGTGCCTTTCTGCCTCGTTGAGAAGAGCCGAAGTTCATTCTAGCGTCTTCAAAGCTCTACATGATGGAACTTCATACCCTACATCTCTTCCCCTTATTCACTTCACTCCAGCAGTATCAACCTTATTGCTGTTCTTTGACACCTTCAAGCATCCTGCTGCCTCCAGGGCTTTGCGTTTGCTATTTTCTCCATGGGGAATATCTTCTTCTAGATATTGGCATAATAAGTCTCCTCACCTCTTTCAGGTCTTCACTCAGATATCATTTTGTAGGAAAGCCTTTTTAACCCCTCCATCCCTAACATTTTATATTAAAATATTACCTCTCTACCCCTAACATTTTATATTCCTACTTTCTGTTTTATGTTTCTCTTTAGCACTTATCTCCATCTAACCTACTAATTACGTGACTTATGTAATAGGTAGGTGCATGTGTGAGTATAGGGTTGTGGTAGCTAGCTTCCAAAGTGACTCCCAGTGAGTTTCACCTCTTGCTGTTTAAGCCCCCTCCCATGTTGAATAGGGAAGACCTCTATAATCAATATCATATATACATTACGTATACACGTGTATTATATATATCATGTATGAATGTATACATGTATATTATATATCTATTATGTATATACATGATCAATCAGAAAAGATGATGCATGACTCCAAAGCTAGGTCATAAAAGACACATCGCAGCTTTCACCTTGTTCTTAGATCACTGACTCCAGAGAAAGCCAGCCCCACTGTTGTGAAGACACTCAGGCAGCTCTAGGAGAAGAAATGAAGCCTCCTGCCAACAGTCAGCATCCACTGGCCATCCATGTGAAGGAGCCAACCTGGAAGTAGATCTTTCAGCCCCACTCACGTTTTCAGATGACTACAGCTCCAGTCAATGTCTTGACTACAACTTCATGAGAAACCCTGAGCTAGAATCCAACTAAGCTGGTCCCAAATTCCTGACCCATAGAAATAAAGAAAGAAGAAATACTGTCAATCAAAATGTGACTCTTTCTTCCAACCTTACCTCAACTGGAAATCACTTTATAAGTCTTATGGTATTTGGTAAATCTAGGGTGTCTAAATGTTTCCTAGTGTTGCGCTGTTCACATTCCCTAGTGAAAGAAAACAACCTTTATTTGTAGCTAAAATCTTAATACTTGTGAAATGAAAAATGCAGTCATTTCCACACTAAGACATGAAACCTTTCTGTGACAATTCTGGTTTTAGTTCTTATTCATATTACAATTTCTAAATTGAGTCTGAATATAATGCACCCTATGAGAATACCAGTGTCTGTGCAAGGACACTCGAATTATAATAAAGTCTTACATATAATTGGAGCTTTGTACACACTTTTATATGGAATGCATGTACACGTAGTCTTCACGGTAATGTCTGAGAAGCTCTCAGGGAAGGTACTCTTTCCATTTTACAGATGAGAAAACTGATTTGTCAAAGAAGTTAAAGTATCTTCTTAAGATTACATGAGTAGGGAATGGTCAATCTAGAATTTCTCTACATCCTCATTCAATTCCTCACATTGGTTGTTGGCAGGGTTTATACTGACCTGAGGTAATTAAGTCAAGTGCAGCAGGAACTCCAATGAGTCTGGGGAGAAGCTGGGTTCCTCTTGCACCAGGAAGGATTCCTAATGTGACTTCTGGGAAGCCAATTTGAGCCTATCAAAGTTTGAAGGCATGAAGACTGTAAGAATGAGATGACCATTCCCCTGGTTTCCCACACTCTCAAAAACACAGTTTCATAATACTCAGCAAAAGTTTCTATGGGGCAAATTAGTGCACACTCTACTTTAGTTAATAGCACAAAGTTGTGCTTCATGTTGAAACACACCTCTAGCTTCTTACACACACATTTTTTTCTCTGATTCCATTATGATCTGTTTGGGCGAACAAAAGTGATATTCTCCAGAAACCTTAAAAGAGCGAGGCAGCTGAGAAATTAAAATGACAACCCACAGGAGAGAATATTTGCTAATCATGTGTGTAGAATACATAAAGAAATTTTCAACTCAATAATAAAAAGATAATACAACTAAAAGGGGGCAAAGTCTCTGCATAGACATTTCTCCAAAGAAGAGAACAAATTGGCCAATAAGCACATAAAAAGATGCTCAATATCATTAGCCATCAAGAAAATGCAAACCAAAACCACAAAAAGATACTACTTCACATCCAATAGGATGACTATAATAAAAAGACAGATAATAACAAGTGTTAGAGAGGAGGTAGAGAATACAAAACCTTCATACATTGTTAGTGGAAATATAAAATGGTACACTTTGGAAATATAAAATGGTACACTTTGGAAAACAATTTCAAATGTTAAACATAGAGTCACCATTTGGCCTAGCAATTCTGCTCCTGGATATGTACCCAAGAGAAATGAAAACATGCCCCCCCCCCCAACAAATGGCACACAAATTTTCATAGCATCATTATTCACAAAAGCCAAGAAAATGGAAACAATTCAAATGTCCATTAATTGATGAATGGGAAAAAAAAATGTAGTATATCCATATAAGGGAATATTATTAGGCCATAGAAAGGAATGAAGTACTGATACAGGCTACAGCATGGGTGAACCTTGAAAACATTATGCTAAGTGATAGAAGCCAGTCATAAAAATAATACAAGATGTTGTATTATTCCATTTATATGAAATGTCTAAAATGGGAAAACCAATATAGACAGAAAGATTAGTGGTTGCCAAGGACTGGGGGAAAGGTTGGATGGTGAGTTACTCCTAAAGGTGGTGAATTTTCTTTTTGGGATAATAAAATGTTCTAAAATCAACTGTGGTAATGGTTACACAACTCTGTGAATATGCTAATACACCATTCAATTGTACACTTTAAATGAGTGCATTATACAGTATTTGAATTATATCTCAATAAAGCTACTGCAGAAAAATAATCAGGCAACAATCTCAGTCTAGACAAGAGACTGAGCTTGAGTCCTTTATCACATGTATCTCTGGGCTATATAAAAGTGGTGAAAGGTCAGGGCATCTGGGTGGCTCCATCGGTTAAGTGTCCAGCTTTTGATTTCAGTTCAGGTCATGGTCTCAGGATTGTAAGATTGAGCCCTATCTCGGGCTCATGCTGGGCGTGGAGCCTGCTTGAGATTCTTACTCCTTCCCTCTGTCTGCACTGCCTACCCTCCACCATCCTTCCTGCCCCCCCAACCCTCCACACGTGCTCTCCCTCTGTTAAAAAAAAATGTCTAAAGCTCTGTTAGTCATCTTCCAGGTACAGGATGGGAGGAGGACAGCGCTTTAATGCAGACTGTCCTTTACCCACATTGTGATGGCAACAGCTCCAAAATAAATATTTGAGCCTCTCTCACACAAGACTATCTTAACAGTCAGGCATGATTTTTTCCACCACTGTTCATCCCATCCCCTGACTTATTATTGCTTATAACTTAGATCTGCACTCAGTGTGCAGAAGGCATGGTAAGAGGGATGCAGAAAAAAGAGCACTTAGGATATATGTCTTTATTCATAAGCCTTTACAAAAATCAAAATGCCCTAAGGAAATAGTTACATAAATTATGGTATAGGGATAAGAGAAAATTATGCAGCCATTTAAAATGATATTTTTAAAGACTATTTACAATAAGAGTAACAGCAAATTTCCCATCAGAAACCATGGAGGCCAAAAGGCAGTGGGATGACATACTCAAAACACTGAAAGTAAAAACCTATCAAACAAGAGCCCTATACATGGCAAAACTAGCTTTTGAAAATGAAGACAAATTTGGGGTGCCTGAGTGGCTCAGTCGGTTAAGTGTCTGACTCCTGGTTTCGGCTCAGGTCATGACCTCATGGGAAACGAGATGAAGCCCGAGCAGGGTTCTGAGCTCAGTGAGGAGTCTGCTTGAAGATTCTCTTCCTTTGCCCCACCCCAACTTGTACACACATGTGTGCACATGTACTCTTTCTCTTTAGAATAAATATATTTTTTAAAAAGATAGCAAAGAAAAAAAAAGCTGTAAAACAAAAATATTAGGTAGGAAAAAGACCAGAAGAAAACAAAATAGAATGTTAATAGTGGTTATTTCTAAACTGTGAGTTTATGGGTAATTTTACTTTACATCTTTATAGTTTCCTGTATTTTCTAGGCTATTACAATGATCAGTATCATCTTTATCATTAGAAAAATATGTAACTTATAGGGGTGCCTGGGTGGCTCAGTCGTTAAGCATCTGCTGTCGGCTCAGGTCATGATCCCAGGGTCCTGGGATCAAGGCCCACATTAGGCTCCCTGCTCAGCAGGAAGCCTGCTTCTCCCTCTCCCACTCCCCCTGCTTATGTTCCCTCTCTTGCTATGTCTCTCTCTGTCAAATAAATAAAAAAAAATCTTTAAAAAAAAAAAAGAAAAAAAGAAAAAGAAAAAGATGTTACCTACAAAAATGTTACCATTGTAAGACTGGTATCACAAACCTCATCTACATACCTAATAGCCCAAATTGAATCTATTTACAGAAACAAATGGATTTACAGTTTTGTGCTATTTTCAAATCAGAAATTGTCTTCTTAGATACTGATAATTATGAGGGACCACGAAACTGAAACCTTTGAGATAGGAAATAAAATTTTAGAGGCACCTGAGTGGCTTAGTCAGTTGGGCGACCACCTTCGCCTTAGGTCATGATTCCAGGTCAGAGTCCTGGGATCGAGCCCCACATTGGGCTCCCTGCTCAGTGGGAGGCCTGCTTCCCCCTCTCCCTCTTCTGCTCCCCCTGCCTGTGCTTTCCTGCTCTGTCTCTGTCAAATAAGTAAAAATAAAATCTTAAAAAATATATTTTTTTAAGTGCGCATACTCAGGATGGTAGTCAAAATATTTTATATCTCATACTGTGTGAGCACGGCAGAGGAACCTGACCTGAGTCATACTACTGGAGCAGAGTCCTGGGGGCCCAGTACTGACCCAGGAGTTCTCCTTTAGGTAGTAGATCATAGGGAGACCCAAGGGATAGGGTGAGGGGGAGCAACTGAACAGTCACATGGGTGAATAATAGCTATTCACCCATCAGAACGAACATATTTCAACAACTACTTCCACTATGCTGGGGCACAGCAGCAGAGAAACTAGTGCTAAATATATATAAGTTGTCAACCAATGAGCTAGCCCTTTAAAATGATCACCTCTGAGGCATACACACCATTCAGATTTTGCCTTAAAGGAAAGAACCACACACCAGGCCCCATAGGGAGCTTTAGCTGTTACCTCTGCATGGGCAATCCTATAGTGACAACCCAGGGCCAGCTCCAGTCCCCCTCCTAAAGCCAGGCCTTGAATAGCTGCCACCACGGGCTTCTCATTTCTCTGTATTTCATCTACTACATGTCCCAGGATGAGGTCTGACGTTCTTGGCGTACCAAAACTGTGGATATCAGCACCTAAGGACATAGACAAGGAAAAGAGAGCTGAGGAAGATTTGGGCTCTGTTATATAACAATAAGGTAACAGACAACGCTCAAGGAATCTCAGACCTCTCAGGGCCCACGAAACATTTCATCCTTTGGGTGGACACACAGTGAAGAAAAAATAGCCTAGAAACCATAGAACGATGTGAGAGAAAATCCCCAAATCTTTACCAGGAGTTCTGTAATCTTCTGAAGTCTGTCTTTCCATATGATAGGTAGCCACCCTACCTTTAAAAAAATTAAGGGGCACCTGGGTGGCATAGTCCGTTAAGTGTCTGACTCTTGATTTCAGCTCAGGTCATGATCCCAGGGTCCTCGGTTCGAGCCCCGCATATGGCCCCTTGCTCAGCATGGAGTCTGCTTGAGATTCTTTCTCTCTCTTCCCCTCTGCCCCTCACATTAGTGCTCTCTCTCTAAAATAAATAAAATTCTTTTTTTTTAAAGATTTTTATTTATTTATTTGAGGGAGAGAGAGAGTGAGAGAGAGCATGAGAGGGGAGAAGGTCAGAGGGAGAAGCAGACACCCATGGAGCTGGGAGCCCGATGCGGGACTTGAGCTTTAGACTCTGGGATGATGATGTGAGCCAAAGGCAGTCGCTCATCCAACATAGCCACCCAGGAACCCAATAAATCAAATCTTAAAAAAAATCTTTTTTTAATTAAAAAGCTCAGGGGCACTTGGGTTTAGTCAGTTGAGCGATGATTCTTGGTTTCAGCTCAGGTCATGATCTCGGGGTCGTGAGACTGAGCCCCAGTTAAGACTCCACACTCAGCAGAGTCTGCTTGAGATTCTCTCCCTCTCCCTCTTCCTCCTCCTCTGCCCCTACCCTTGCTCGCACGTTCATTTTTTCTCTCTCTCAAATAAATCAATACATAAAAATCTTAAAACAAAACAAAACAAAACAAACATTAAAAAGCCCAGCGAAGGGTAACAGAAATTCTGAGGTTGAGCCAGCCCTTCTACTTTTTTTTTTTTGCATGGTATTGCTCACCAACCCTATTCACAGCAATTTGGACCCACATCTTTGTTAAGAGCATGAAGGCATTACAACATAAAACTTTAGCATGGAACACATACCTATTTATAAATTACATGTTCATCAACCAGCATGGAATTATGTTTTCATAATATAATTTTTGTGATCAAGAAAAGGAACAACATTTACTGGTCTTCCTAATTATAAAAATAACACATGTGGGACGCCTGGGTGCCTCAGTGGGTTACATGTCTGCCTTCGGTCAGGTCATGATCCCAGGGTCCTGGGATCCAACTCTGAGTCATGCTCCCTACTCAGCGGGAAGCCTATTTCTCTCTCTCCTCTGCTGCTCCCTCTGCTTGTGCTCGCTCTCTCTAATAAGTAAATAAAACCTTAAAAGAAAAAAACATGATTACAGAAAATTTGAGAAATATACAAAATGATAAAGAACATAAAGACTACCTCAAAAATCACCATACAGAGATAACAAGGTAATATTTTGGTGAATTCTTAGTTGTTTCCCAGTGCATATATGTAAATAGCTTTGTGATCTTCAGTAAGCTATTTATTTAGCCTTTTAATCTCAACACCTTTCTTAAATGACTTAAGAGCAAATTAAATGAAAATTTACTATCATATATTCAACAATATTGAGAGCACTTTATAACATTATTTTTCATATTTTCCTTTTTTCTCATAGCATTATAAATACTGAGCATTTTTCCTATAGCATTATCTATCCTTTAAAAACATTAAGCAAGGGCACCTGGGTGGCTTAGTCAGATAAGTGTCTGCCTTTGCCTCAGGTTATGATCCCTGAGTCCTGGGATAGAGCTCCATGTTGGGCTCCTTGCTCAGCAGTGAGCCTGCTTCTCCCTACACCTGATGCTCCCCCTGATTTTGCTCTCTCTCTGTCAAATAAATAAATAAGACCTTAAAAAAAAAAAAAGGCAGCTCTTTCTGCCCATGGGTCCTGTCCCTGTGCTTTAATAAAACTACCTTTCCTATTCATGCTTTTATTTCTATCTGCTCCTTATCTAGCATTATGGTTTTTTTCTTATCAATCTATCGTATTCACATTCTAATTTAGTGTTATTATTATTGTTCTTATTTAGATTCCTTTTTGGCTTAAAATAAGATCTATTTCACCCTGCATCTCAGGCCTATCAATCCTGTAACTTTAGATTTAAACAATTTTCATATCCTCATTGCAATTAGCACATATTGGATAAACACTTTACACCTGGTACTGTGCTAAGTAGTTTCATATTCTCTTACTTAATTTTCTTAACACCTAGATTGTATCTAACAATCCCCATTTCACAGGTGAGGAAGTTAAGGCTTTGAGCTGTTAAGTGGTTAGTTCAAACATATGACCGGTTAATTACTGGTAGAAAAAGGATTTGAACTCAGGCAGTTTAACTACATAGCCCACATTCTTAAATGTTATACGACATACATCCTTCTACTTGCAGCATAAGGTTAGTATTATTATCCCATTTTACAGAAACCAAGGCACAGACAAGAGTTCAGTGATTTCAATTTTTAACTGTGTATTTCTGGCATATAGAAATGTAATTAACTTTTGGATATTGATTGTTTTTCCAGCAAAATTCTCATATTAATTCTAATAATTTTCTAACAGATTATTTGGATTTTTCTGCAAACACTATCATAGCTTCTGGATAATGAAGTTTCATTTTTTGCTTTCCAATCCCTATATCTTTCTCTTTTTTTTTTTTTTCTGGCCTTACTGGGCTGGCCAAGGCCTGGAACACAATGTCAAACAGAAATGGTGATAGCAGCTAGCCACGTCTTGTTCCTTTCTCATAAAGAAAGCTTTCAATTTATTATTTTATTTGATGTTTGCTATAGGTGTTCCAAAGTGGATTAAGACATTTTCTTTCTATACATAGTTTACCAGGAATTTTTATTTTTAATACATATCAGATGTTATCAAATGGTTTTTTCTGCATTTCTTGAAAAAAAAATCACGTTTTTTCTCTTTCAATCTTTTAATAGAATGAAATACATTAATCTTCTAATGTTCAACTAGTCTGGTATTTCTGGGGAAAAGGTGATGTCTTCCACTTTTTATACTTTGTTAGAATCAATTTTATAATATATTGTTCAAGATTTTTTATATCTAGGTTTATGAATGAAACTGGCCTTTCATTTTACTTTTTTTTTTTTCATTGCAAATTTCATTCGCAAATTTTATTTTTTCATGCTGGCCTTGACGGGTGTCGGTACCAAGGTTATGCTAGCCTCACACAGTGAATTGGAAAGTGTACTGGAGTAAACCTATGACACTTATTTTATTCGGAAATAGGGTCTTTGCAGATATAATTGAGTAATAATGAGGGCATACTGGATAAGGGTGGATCTGTATAAGCTCAGGGAAATCTGGACAAGGGGCAGAGGGCCATGGGAAGAGAGAGGCAGAGAAAGGAGTGAGAGAGCAACAAGCCAGGGAACACTAAGGGTTGCCAGCAACCACAGAAGCTAGAGGACACGAGGAAAGAGTTTTCCCTAGAGCTTCTGGAGTAAGAATGGCCTTGCAGATATCTTGATTTTGAACTTCTACCCTCCAGAACGATGAAAGAACAGATTTCTGTTGTTTTTAGTCACCTAGTTTAAATCATTTGTTACCGTAGCCCAAGGAAACTAATATAGGAAGCGTTCTCTCTCTTTTTTATTCCCTAAAACATTTGTGCAAAATTAAAATAATATTTTCCTTGACTTTTTAGTTAGAGCTTGCCAAGAGTCATCTGGGGCTGGAATTTACTTTATGAGATTTTTGATTACTGACTCAATTTCTTTAATGGTTTCTTATTTCCTCTTGAGTCATATTGGTAAACCATAATATTTTCATAGTATTTTTGTTGTCTTTTTTAATGGCTACAGCATCTGCAGTGATATCCCATTCACCATTCCGCATATACATCATGTATTCCCTTTTTTCTTGATCAATCTCCCCAGAGGTTTGTCAATTTTTACCAATCTTTCAAAGAACTAATTTTTGACCTAACCCTTAATCACATTTGTTTCTATCTCACTAATTTCTCCTCATTATTCCCTTCCTTCTACTTCAGTGGATCTATTTCACTGCTTGTTTTGTTAGTTCCTTGCTACAGATGCTTAGCTCATTATATTTCAGTCTGTTTTCTTTACAGATAAACACATTTATGGTTATAAATCTCCTGCTAAGTTTTGCTTTAGCTGTATCCCTCAAGTTATATATGTTACATTTTCACTATCATTTAGTTCAAAATATTTTCTAAATTCTATTATGATTTCTGCTTTGGCTCAGAGATTATTAAGAAATGAATTTAATTTCTAAACGTATACGTATTTCTAGTTATATTTTTGTTATTGATTTCTAGTTTAATTACATTGTTGTCAGAGAATGTATTCTAAGTGAAATTTATTGAGACAAGTTTTGTGGTTCAGTATCTGGTCAAATTTGTAAATGTTGCAGATTTGAGAAGTATCTGTATTTTCCAATTGTTTGGTGCATTGTTCTATATAAATCCATTAAGTCTAACAACTTCTAATGCTTTTCTAGGAGAATAATATTTCTGTCCTTGAGCGCTAACTATATTCTCTCTTTTCTACAAAGAAATAATCAAGTGCTCTGGAATTGGGATCCCTCTCTCCATGACACAAAGTCACTTTCTTGGGCTCCTGACCTCAACTTTTCTTTTTTTTTTTTTAATATTTTATTTATTTATTTGACAAAGAGGAGAGAGATCACAAGTAGGCAGAGAGGCAGGCAGAGAGAGAGGGGGAAGCAGGCTCCTTGCTGAGCAGAGAGCCCGATGCGGGGCTCGATCCCAAGACCCTGAGATCATGACCTGAGCTGAAGGCAGAGGCTTTAACCCACTGAGCCACCCAGGTGCCCCTGACCTCAACTTTTCAAATAACAAAGTAAGCCATTTAATTACTGGTTAATGCTTGGCACAGTATTTTAATCTCTCTCAGGCTCATCTTTCTCATCCATAAATGGAGATGGCAGGATTTACCAAAGATTAAAATATAACATGTATAAAAATATTGTTTTCATTATTAATAAATAAATAACCTACACAACTGGCACATGGTAGGCAAGGTAAATGGCAACTATTACAATGATTGACATTTTTACATTTCTTTATTGTTATGATTCCAATATCTATTTCTTCTCAGGTTTCAATGAACATATATTAAATTCCCTTGGCTGCAGTGTGTCACACAGGCCCTCCTATCCATGTGACTTTTGTCAAAGGGCATAAACATATTCAATGGGGAAAAGAAGAAAAGTTGTCACAGATACCACTGAATCCCCATTTCAGATTCTTTTGCCATATGTTTTCAATATTTTTGCATCCTCACGGAATAACTCAATAAAGATTGTCATGGTCACTGAGATGGGTGACCTTCAGAAGAAAAATGAATTCCATTTCAAGTTGCTGTATGAAATAAAAAATAACATTTACTGAACATCTTCTGATGTAGGAAGGCATTACACTAGGCATTTCCAGATACTTCTCATGTAACACCACAAAAACCTGTTAAGATAGAGATTACTATCTACTTTCTTTTTTTAAAGATTCTATTTATTTGAAGCCAAACTATGGAAAGAGCCTAGATGTCCATCAACAGATGAATGGATAAAGAAGATGTGGTATATATATACAATGGAATACTATGCAGCCATCAAAAAAACCCCAAAATCTTTCCATTTGCAATGACATGGATGGAACTAAAGGGTATTATGCTAAGCAAAATAACTCAATCAGAGAAAGACAATTATCATATGATTTCACTGATATGCGGAATCTGAGAAACAAGACAGAGGATCATAGGGGAAGGGAGGGAAAAATGAAACAAGATGAAACCGGAGAGGGAGACAAACCATAAGAGACTCTTAATCTCAGGAAAGAAACTGAGGGTTGCTGGAGGGAATGGGGGTGAGAGGGATGGGTTGGCTGGGTGATGGATTGGGGAGGGTATGTACTATGGGGAGTGCTGTGAATTGTGTAAGACTGATGATTCACAGACCTGTACCCCTGAAACAAATAATATGTTAATTAAAAAATTCTATTTATTTCAGAGACAGAGAGCAGAATGAGAGAGAGAGAGAGAGAGAGAGAGAGCACAAGCAGGGGTGGGGGCAGTGGGGAGGCCAGAGGGAGAGGGACAAGCAGACTTCCCACTGAGCAAGAAGCCTGCCATGGGGCTTGATCCTAGGACCCTGGGATCATGAGCTGAGCCAAAGGCAGACGATTAACCCACTGAGCCACCCATGCGGGCCCCACTATCTACCTTCTAAATAGAAAAACTGAGGTTCAGGAGATAACAGGGATTTGCCCAAGCTCCCATAGGGTGGAGCTGTATGCAGAGCAGGTAAGTAACAACACACCTGCTAGTGGCTAGTGTTATTTAGTGTATATTAGCAGGTATAACACCCAGCAAGTCTGGCACTAAATGTTTTCCAAAGACCCAATCCAATATAAAATAAGAGAGTAAGGTCAGAATCTTCTCTGGGTCTCCTTGTGACTCTGTCTCTGTACAATGTTTCTCATTCCCACTCAAGTCCCCCATATCCTTTACCCACCCAAGGCGTTATCCACAGAGACAGTGCGCTGTTTCAATATTTTTGCATCCTCATGGAATAACCCAATAAAGATTGTCATGGTCTCAGTGTGTGGCTGGTTTCCGGAGATGGTGCGAGAGGGTTAGAGACTGGTTACCTGCAGAGAATTTGCCATCTGCTCCACAAAGCACAATGGCTTTTACTGTATGGTCTGTTATAGCTTTCTGCAGTCCCTCTTTTATTCCATGGAGTACAGCCGTACTAAAAGAAAAAAAAAATACATGAGGCATTAGAATTTAGTTTCTACCATCTCAAAGGTTTTTTTTTCCCTTTTCTAACAATGAAAAATGAAACACACAATGAAAAAAAATCAACCTTAGTTACTTACCATGAGGTTTTCACTAATTTAATCAACTGATAATATATATGTGGGGGCACCTGGGTGGTTCAGTTGGTTAAGAGTCTGCCTTCAGCTCAGGTCATGATCCCAAGATCCTGGGATCAAGCCCCGCATTGGGCTCCCTGCTCAGTGAGGAGCCTGCTTCTCCCTCTCCCTCTGCCCCTCCACTCCACTCATGTTCTCTCTCTCTCACTCACTCTGTCTCAGATAAATTAAAATCTTAAAAATAGATATATTTCAACTGTGCATTAAGCATGAAGCTAAATAAATGAATAAACTTTTTTAAAAATAGTATTTTCCTGAACTTTGTTATAACTCTGACCACTTAGAAGCAGCACTCATCAATTTTAAAATATTATTGTACATCCTCAATGTACAGGAAAAGGAGTTTACAGCATCCTAGGAAACAACAAAATATCACACTGAGTGCTGTAATAAAAGTACAAAGAAAGTGATGTGGACATTCACAAAGAGAAATTACAATTTATCATATTAGCAAAATATAAGAAAACTGAAATAGTCTAAAAGAAACAACCTAAGAGATATGTCAGGGGCTTCAAGTTACCCCAAATATCCAGCCCTCCTCATTTTCTCCCAAGTATGAAGCACCTAGTTTTTTTTTTTTTTTATAAAGATTTTATTTATTTGAGAGAGAGAGAGAGAGAGATCACAAGTAGGCAGAGAGGCAGGCAGAGAGAGAGGGGGAAGCAGGCTCCCTGCTGAGCAGAGTCTGACGTGGGGCTCGATCCCAGGACCCTGAGATCATGACCTGAGCCGAAGGCAGAGGCTTTAACCCACTGAGCCACCCAGGCACCCCGAAGCACCTAGTTTTTAGCTGGATACATGACTGCCCAAAATAAAGACTGCATTTTCTGGCCTGCTATGCAGTAAAGCCAGTGTAAGACATTAAGTTCTGGCCAATAAGATGGCACTTTAAGAGTCCTTAAAGGATTGGGTATGCTTTTCTCTTTTCCTTTCTGGCAGGAATGGGGATATGACGGCTAGATCGTGAGCAGCCATGATGGACCAAGTGGTCAAAGCGGCGTATTGAGGATGGCAGAGCAAGAGATAAACAGATGGGGTCCCTGATGATTGTGGAGCAGTTATACCATTCTAAGACACTGCTGTGAAAGAAATCAACATTTTCTTGTTTAATCCACTACTCTCTTGAGTTTTCTGACTCAAAAGTCAGTCTCTGACTGCCAAATCTAATACTAACTAATTTAAGAGGCTAAGACAAAGTCTGGGAAAGAAAAGGCATGCAATAGACTGCTAAGTTTCCTTGATGAGGGAGTCATCTACAGAAGAGAGTCAAGATTGAATGAGTCTGCCAAAGGAAAAGAGAGCTAGGGGTAAATCCTTAGGATACACCCTCATTGAAGAAGTGGGAGAGGCTAGGAGAGTGATTCAGTACTAAGGGAGCCCAAAGTCACAAAGATCAAGAGAAGAGAATTTGCCAAGTAGAGGATCATTGAGTGTCAAGGGATGGGGAAGGAGGAGAACCTAGGAAATGTGATGAGGAATTGCTTAAAGGAAAAATGATAGAACCGGAGTCCAGTCAATTTTGCACTGGAATTCTAAGCATTCTGGGTAAAATGTCTATTCTAGCATACAGGGTGAAAAAAAACCTTAAACAAACAAAACTGCTAGAAAGGGCAGATTGTTCAGACCAACAACTATCAGTTAAAACGTCAGGAAATAAAGGAGATACTGGTATATATTAACTCCCTTTCACCTAGTTACTTTTCATCATTTAACCTAGATAAAAGCAAACAAAACCTCCTGGCTTTGACTGGTTAATTAGAAACCAAATCAGCTAGGCGTGTCTGGGCTCAGTTGGTTAAGCACCAACTCTTCCCCACCCATACATTTATTTTATTTTTTCAGTGTTACAAGATTAATTGTTCATGCACCACACTCAGTGCTCCATGCAATACGTGCCCTCCTCAATACCCACCACCAGGCTCGCCCAACCTCCCACCTCCTCCCCTCCAAAACCCTCAGTTTGTTGCTCAGAGTCCACAGTCTCTCAAGGTTCATCGCCCCCTCCGATATCCCCCCATTCACCCTTCCTTTCCTTCTCACAATGCCCTCCAGGTTTTTCCTTATGCTCCACACATAAGTGAGACCATAAGATAATTGACTCTGCTTGGCTTACTTCACTCAGCATAATCTCTTCCAGTCCCGTCCATGTTGATACAAAAGTTGGGTATTCATCCTTTCTGATGGAGGCATAATATTCCATTGTATATATGGACCATATCTTCTTTATCCATTCATCTACTGAAGGGCATCTTGGTTCTTTCCACAGTTTGGCGATTGTGGACATTGCTGCTACGAACATTGGGGTACATGTGGCCATTCTTTGTACTGCATCTACTTCTTTGGGGTAGATACCCAGTAGCGCAATTGCAGAGTTATAGGGTAGCTCTATTTTTAATTTCTTAAATTAAATCTCTATCTTTAATTTCTCAAATTAAATCTCCACACTGTTTTCCAAAGTGGCTGCACCAACTTGCATTCCCAACAACAGTGTAAGAGGGTTCCCCTTTCTCCACATCCTCTCCAACATTTGTTGCCTACTGTCTTGTTGATTTTGGCCATTTTAACTGGTGTAAGGTGGTATCTCAGTGTGGTTTTGATTTGAATATCCCTGATGGCTAAAGATGACTAAAGATGATGAACATTTTTTCATGTGTCTGTTAGCCATTTGTATGTCTTCTTTGGAGAAGTGTCTGTTCATGTCTTCTGCCCATTTTTTGATGTGATTATCTGTTTTGTGAGTGTTGAGTTTGAGGAGTTCTTTATAGATCTTAGATATCAGTCCTTTGTCTGTAGTGTCATTTGCAAGTATCTTCTCCCATTCCATGGGTTGCCTGTTTGTTTTGTTGACTGTTTCCTTCACTGTGCAAAAGCTTTTTATCTTCATGAAGTCCCAGAAGTTCATTTTTGCTTTTGTTTCCTTTGCCTTTGGAGACATGTCCTGAAAGAAGTTGCTGTGGCTGATGTCGAAGAGGTTACTGCCTATGTTCTCCTCTAGCGTTTTGATAGATTCCTGCCTCATATTGAGGTCTTTTACCCATTTTGAGTTTATCTTCATGTATGGTGTAAGAGACTGGTCAAGTTTCATTCTTCTACATATAGCTGTCCAGTTTTCCCAGCACCATTTATTGAAGAGACTGTCTTTTTTCCACTGGATATTATTGCCTGTTTTGTCAAAGATTATTTGACCATAGAGTTGCAGGTCCATATCTAGGCTCTCTATTCTGTTCCACTGGTCTATGTGTCTGTTTTTGTGCCAGTACCATGCTGTCTTGGTAATCACAGTTTTGTAGTAAAGCTTGAAATCAGGCAATGTGATGCCCTCAGCTTTGTTTTTCTTTTTCAACATTTCCTTAGCAATTCAGGGTCTTTTCTGGTTCCACACAAATTTTAGGATTGTTTGTTCCAGGCCTTTGAAAAAAACCCAGTGGAATTTTGATCGGGATGGCATTGAAAATATAGATTGCTCTGGGCAGTATAGACATTTTAAAAATGTTTATTCTTCCGATCCATGAGCATGGAATGCTTTTCCACCTTTTTGTGTCTTCAATTTCTTTCATGAGCGTTCTGTAGTTCCTAGCATACAGATCCTTTACCTCTTTGGTTAGGTTTATTCCCAGGTATCTTATGCTTC
>CM052799.1:122842970-122858039 GCA_028533885.1 Nasua narica
AGGCTGACATATTCTACCAGGTTCTAAAGTGTTGAAAGGAGAGCTCCCCAAAAAGGAGAACAGAGCAGTAATCATCCGTGAGTAATGTAACTGGCCAATCTTTTAAATTACTGATCAATTTTACAAAGAAATAGTAATAATTACCTCATAAATACAGGACAAACCTCCCTTTGGAAGATCTAGATTAAAACATAATTTGAAGATTCATTCTATATTTTTCAATCACAATCCTAAAATTTCCTAGACCAATCCAAGGCTGTCCTATTTCTCACCTAACATAAAACAAAGTCAACAACTTACCTTTCCCAAAGTGCTAGGATTTGAATGCCACAACATAAATTGATTCATGTTTTTGTCCATTAATGGTCCGTGGATTTCTTTAAATGAAGTCCATGTTAGAGTCCATAGATATCAGTGTTCTGCAAAACTGAAAACCTCAAGAATGTCAATGCACATACACCTAAGTTACCACTTAGATACTAATTATGAATAATAATTAGAAGTTATTATTATGAATGTAGACATTTAGATACACAAAATTAGTGGGTATGACATCGAACAGCAGATGAGGTAGCAAAATTATACTTTATTTTAAGTAAGACATTACTATTAAAATCTAGACGATCTTGAAACACTGCTTTGTATCATATTTATATGTATTCTAAAGGTGGCACTATAGTAAGAGCTTGTAAAGATGGGAATGATTTGGTACCAACACTTTCCAGAAACTAGGAAAATGAATTTTAAAGGCAGGCAAACTTTTCAAATTTAAATGACTACAATAATGTATTTACATGTCTACTTCCTGGCTTTTTTTCAGACTATTTCTAAAAGCATCTTGGATTTTTCTTTTTTAAAGATTTTATTTTTTAAGCAATCTCTACACCCAAGGTGGGGCTTGAACTCACAACCCCAAGATCAGGAGTCAAATGCTCCACAGAATGAGCCAGCCAGATGCCCCTTGGATTTTTAAATCTAAAAATGCTTACTAGTTTCTTCTTTGTAAAAACAAACAAACAAAAGCATAAATTCGGGTTTTCCTACTCTATTGTATCCAGTCTATAAAAGATTCTAGAACCTCTTAGGAGCTACTATCTCATTAGATAGCACAAAGCCCATACACAAAATCACTGCATCCAGTTAATGATTCATGCCCAGATCCCATTACACAGCCTGATGCGTCTGTCCTCCACACTTTTTTCCACTTGACAATCAAAACCAATCGTTATAGCACTTGTTCTTTGGGTCTATGTCCACTCTTCATCACACTTAATACACCTAAACAAATATTTTACAAGAGGACAATTTAATCTTAAGGGATTCATTCTTTTGCAGGTCTCCTACAAGTCTGTGTAAGGAGTTTACGCTATGTGAACACACCAGGTGAAACCTCTGACTGGATTTTTATAAATTAATTTCATCTTTGTTAAGAAATCATTCTTATTTATTCTCAAATACAAGCAGCACCCCAATATAAGAAAGAAAACATGACGAAAATAGAAAGCAAGTTCATATTGCTAAGAAGAAAGCACTTAGGACACTAATTAGAAGCTCAGTGCTACAACTGTAGCTTATCATTACTCCCCCATCATTACCTGGATGTTCCTCCCAGAAAAGTAAAGAAACCTGAAAGAAGCTGAATTAATCGCTTTATCCTCTACCCCCACCATCGTAAATATTAAGACAAATTTATAAATTTCAATAACCTCACAAAACAATGACAGTGTTCTGAATCTCTACTCTCCCAGCATCCTCATAAATCATTGGTTAGCAAACTAAGTTGAAGTCACTTCTACACTCAGGTAGAGATCCTGAAGTTCGGGAGAAGTTCCTCCTGCTGAGCGAGAATCTGGTTCGTGTGTTCATACTAAATAATTCATTCATTCAACCACATCTAAAGAATGCCTAATGGTGGCAAGGCACTGTCCTGGATTAAGAGATGAAGTACTTGTCCCCTATTAGCAGAACAAAGGCGGGGGTCGGAGCAGGTAAGAAATAAACCCTAGGTCCGCTCATCTCAACGCCCAGGCTCCACCTTTCGCCCCTGAGCGTCAAGGCTCAGGAGCCCACGAACCTCAGCCATGACCGATTCCCGGAAGTCTCAATCCTGTATCTCCTCCACGGCCTTGGTCCTAACGACCCCGTTCCCAAAGTTCCGCGTATCCCTCCCTCCCCGGGGAGTCCCACGTCAAGAAGACTCTCCTCCAGCCTAAGGCGAAATCCACCTCTCCCTGCCCGAACTACCTGGGCCACCAACACCAACCTCCACCCTTGACCCGGTCCAAATTCGGCCCGCACGTTACCTGCCCAGGATCCAAGGTTCCAGGATGACCACAGACGCTCCGCCCCGCCCATCGCGACGCCCTCCATTACCTGGTACCGCCTCCAGGGCGTAACTTCCTGTGCTTCACTTCCGGGCGAAATTCCGCTGGGCTCTGTAGTCCCACTTACTGTCCAACCCCCGCTAGTGACGTCACTTCCGACGGCCTGCTGGTTTCCTCGGTATCCCGGAGAGCTCCAGCAATTTTTTTATGGGGTTCTTTAATCCCCTGCTTTCCTTGACGGCTGTGTAGTCCCTCTCGAAGTTCATTTTTTGTTTTTCAGACTGGTTTGCCAGCTCCTGCAGGCTTCTGCAGCCACTTCCCTCTGCTCCCTCCGTGCCTCGAACAGAAGATTGTTCTTGTGATTTTTTTCCGATTTTTCTGCTCGGTGGAGTGCTCTGGAGTGCGGGCTCCGAGGGTGTACTGTCTAGCTTCGAACGCTGCTTCTCACTTGTAAGGGTGTTACCTTGGCAAGTTACTTAACCTTTCTGTGCCAGTTTCTTTGTGAAACAGAGATGATAATGCTAGTACCTAGTAGCTTCGGTGTGCGTATTACTTGAGATAATACATGGAAAACTCTGGCACAATGAAGCGCTCAATGAATGTTACGATTACAAGCACTCTCTTCTTTCCTATTGGACCTGGTAAGTGGTTAGGAAAGCTGGAACCAGTTTTCCTGTTATCTGTTGTATCCTCAACTTTTAATCAGGTGATTAATGATACTTGGTACCTTCCTCTGAAGTGTGAGCTCCTCCAAAGATGGAATTTTGTGTAGAACCAACTTCTACCCTACTTGAAGTCACCTACCTGCCTGGTTCTTGTGCTAGATACTGGAAGAAAGATGAATAAAACCCAGGTTCTGTCCTCAAAAACATGGAGATAATAAATTTTGGGAGGAAGAAAGCTAACCTAGGGGAAAACAGGAGACCAGTTGAACTGAGGGTTTATCCTTACAACAAAAAATTTCAGAGTGTTAGAAGTGAAAAAGAACTTTAGAGATAATAATTTAGTCAACCTTTTGATCTTACAAGTAAGGAAGATTGAACCCAGAGAAGCAACTGACTGAAAGTAATAAAATTAGTGCCAGGGCTAAGACCAGAAATGGGGTCTCAAAATGCTCACCACCTCCCTCCATTCCCCAAATCAGCCTCAGGGTGCTAATAACATAAAAGCAGATTCACTTTCAAGATCTTCATTCTTAAGTGAAAAGGACTAGGTAAATCCAAGTCCAAGAGAGACAAGCAATGTAAGTTAGCAGATGCCACACGATTCTGATGATCATTTGAATGTTCTGGTTTGGCAGTGCTGAGTTCATATCTACAGTTAGCTCCCTCTCCCCTGGAAAACTTATATTTACCCAGAACTGAGGGGTTAAGTATCAGCTCCTGTGAGCTCTATCTTCTGTTTTAGCTGGCTGGACAGAAATAAGTAACTGATCCAAGCAGTAACCAAAGGTAAACAGAAAGACTGAGTGCATTGCCAATGAGGTGATACAATTTTTTTTTTAAAGATTTTTATTTATTCATTTGAGAGAGAGAGAAAAAACGAAAGCACAAGCAGGGGGGAGCGGCAGAGGGAGAAGGAGGAGCAGACTCCCCACTGAGCAGTGGGCCAGATGTGGGACTTGTTCCTGGGACCCCGAGATCAAGACCAAGAGCTGAAGGCAACACTTAGCTGACTGAGCCACCCAGGCTCCCCAACGTGACACAATCCTATTTAGACTAATATACTAGAAACAATTTCTCTTAAATATTCAATCTTTGTTCTAGGAATATGACAAGGCTAGCATGGGTATTATTATTCAAATATTGGTAATAAGTCTGTGTTCCAAATAATCAGATAATTTTGTAGACCCACAGAATAATGTAGTTGGGATGGATGAAATTTAAGGTTTCTTCCAACTCTAGCATTAAAAAAGATGACATTTTTTAGTGAATCTATGGACTATAAGAAATAATCTGCTGAAAGTCACAGTTAGCCAGTGACAGTCAGTAGAGAACTGACTAGAGTCTAGAATGACTAGTTCTGACTAGAATCTAGAACTCATTAGTTCTAGAAACTCAACCTCCTGATTCCATTCATTCATTTATTTATTTAGGAGAGACACCATGCCAGGCATTGGGTATACAGAGATGAATAAGAGCCTGAGTGGCTCAGTTGATTAAGCATCCAACTCTTGATTTCAGCTCAGGTCATAATCTCAGGGTTGTGGGATCAAGCTCTGCTTCAGGCTTCATGCACAGTGGGGAATCTGCTTGAGATTCTCTCCCTGCTCCCCCCCCCCCATGCTCTCTCTCTCTCTAAAATAAATAAGTCTAAAAAAAAACAAAGATGAATAAGATAACCTGCTTTTGAGGAACTTTCTATGTGGTGAGGGAGCCAGAACTTTTTTTTTTTTAAGATTTTATTTTTAAATAATCTCTACATCTGGGTGCCTGGATGGCTCAGTTGGTTAAGTGTCTGCCTTCCGGTCAGGTCATGATCCCAGGGTCCTGGGATGGAATCCCACATCAGGCTTCTTGCTCAGCAGGGAGCCTCCTCTCCCTCTGCCTGCTTCTCCCCCTGCTTGTGCTCTCTCTCTCTTTCTGTCAAATAAAGAAATAGAATTTTTTTAAGAAGTGTAATAAATAAATAAGTAAATAAATAATCTCTACATCCAACATGGAGCTCAAACTTACAACTCCAAGATTAAGAGTCTCACGCTCTACCGACTGAGCTAGCCAGGTGCCCCATGGAGGCAGAATTTTAATGGAAGAATAATTCAGTGTTAATATCATAGCTCCATCTAGTTACTTTTATCAGTCAATGCACTCTTCCCCCTTTGCCACCAAAATACCATAACTTGACAAAAATAAATGCAAAATATATGTTATAATAATATGTAAAATCATTTGAACCACATTTTTAAGACTCTGAAACAATCACAATTTACATAGATCTTTATATAGGTCTTAGAGTCTGCGTTTGGGTTATATACCTACCTCTGCTATTAACAAGCCATAAGACCTTAGACAAATCACGTCACTTCTCTGGGCCTCAATTTCCTCTTTAGGGTCCTGTCTGGAGTAAATTTTGTCTTGTTCTGTGTAGTAGAAAACAGTGTATATTTCCCACTGTAATCACTAGATGACACACTTTCTTTTCCTCCCTCCTTCTCTCCCTTCCTCTTCCTTCCTTCCCTTCCTCCTTTCCTTCTTTCCTTTCTCTTATCCTCCCTCCCTTTGTCTCCCTCCATCCTCCCCTCCCTCCCTCTCTTTCTCCTTTATTTTTTCTTTTCTATTCCTTTCTCTACTCTCCTTTCGTCTCCTCTCCTCTCCTCTTCTCTTCTCTTCTCTATTCATCTGACCAAGACATCATTACATTACCTATCTGAACAACCACTTATATGAGTTAACAACTGTGCATCTCAAGACTCTAGGAGATGACAGACTTAAAATGTTTGTTGAATGAGTGAAAGAATGAATGGATTTTAGGATTCTCTCTGGGCCCTCATATCTCTTACTACTAATGCCTTTTCTTCTATTAAAGTACTCTTGAAAGCTGTGGCAGTGGAAAGGGGAAGAAAAGATGAGACAACAGATAGGAACTGGGTTGGGAGGAGAAGGCAAAAGGCACTGCATTGCATCCCAAAGTTAACAGCAGTGCACAGTGGTATTTATGGATGAAATCATATAATGTCTGAGACTTCTTGTAAAATAATATGGGAGAGTTCAGATAATAACTCAATATGGGTCATATATTAATGTTGAAGATGGATATATTTGGTTTCATGATAATTCTTTCTATTTTTTGTATACACTTGAAAATTTCCACAAAGTCTAAAATAAGGTAATGAGTGCCTTTCCCTTCCTCTAGTCAAGACCAAGTTCAAACTAGCCCATGGAATCTCAATTTGGATACTTTTGACTGATGTGAAAGGAATCTTGTCACAGATTGTGTTTTTGAGAAGTAGACATGGATATGAAGATGGGGATTTATTAGGAGTGGACAGGAGCAGGACTGGTCAGAGGAAGATGTTGAACTGCTACTCAGGTTGGAGGAATCTTCAGCCAACTTGGGAGAGAGCTGCAGAGTGAGCAGCGCCCATCAGAGAGTATCCTGGGTAAGGCTGAAATGGCCAACCCTTTGTACCGGATGCACTCTGCCTCAGGAAGGGTACGATTCCAAACAAGGTGGCTCTCTGCAGCTGAGGCAGACCCCAGGGAAGGTAAGGACTGGGGACTGCCAGCTGGCCATACTCTCTGGAGTTGTGCAGCAAGTCCTTCCATGAAGGGGAGTCTGGGCAGCACCTCTTTACATCTTCCACAAAACACAGCAGAACATAGCTTCAACAATAAGGGATGTATTGACCTTTGTAAATGGACTGTTATGACAGGCATCAGGGTTGGTTGTTCCAGCAACTCAAGGATATCATTTATGACCCATTCTTCTTCCCCTCTCTACTCTGCCTTGAGTAACGTCTGCTTCAGTTTATGGCCAGCTTCCCTCAAGGTGGCAAAATGGCTGTAGCAATTCATCTCACATCTACACACTGTGAACACTCACAGAGGAGATTGACACACATTTGATAGTTGGCAAGGCGATTCTCAGGCTAGAAAAGAGAAAAAAATAAACATTCAATTCTGGGGCACCTGAGTGGCTCAGTTGGTTAAGCATCTGTCTTTGGCTCAGGTCATGATCCCAGGGTCCTCCCTCATCAGGCTCTCTGCTCATGGGAAGCCTGCTTCTTCCTCTGCTCCTCTACTCCTCATGCCTTATCCCATGGGCTTCGAGGAGGACTAAATGTGTTAATACATGCAAAGCATTTAGGACAAAGCATGGCACATGGGAAGAATGAAATGTTAGTTACTCGATTTTGTATTATTGTGTTTATTATCATTAATGTACTTAGCTGGAGAAACCACTTGAATCATAATATGGTGTTAGGATTGAATACAATGTTCTACCGAACATCCAAGTGAAAAAAAAAAAAAACTGTTCTACCTGCATATTTCAAAAAAGAAAACTTGCACAATTTTAAGTGTTAAGCCTTTTCTTGTGAAACATCAAAAGCCCATTTTTCAAAATGTTGTCCTTTATTACTTTGGCATGCATTCTGTCAACTTAAAGGGGCTGTGTCCCCTTCCCCTAAAAAATAATGTCAGATCGAGGCTGCATCTTTTCTGTTTATTTTAATTTCTATAATGTCTAGTAACCTTCAGGTGTGGCTGGTAATATTCAAATCTTTCTTCTTGTGGTTGATTCTTATGGAAAAAGCTAGCTTGTATGATTATTTAAGCATAAATATTTCTCCATTCTGGGCACTTTTGCTTACTTTTAGAAAAAAAAAAATCAGGGTCCCTGGGTGGTTAGGTTGGCTGAGTGTCTGAATGACTCTTGATCTTGGCTGAGGTCTTGATCTTGAGGTTGTGAGTTCAGGTCCTACGTTGGGCTCCATGCTGAGCATGGAACCTTCTTTTAAAAGCAACAACAACAACAACAACAACAACAAATGTGACCTAACCTAAACTACAAATTATAGTTCAGAAGAGTGGATGTCATTGACATTTCTGTAGCTTCAAATACCAAGATGACCTGGTTGCTCGTGGCTCAAGCTGACCTTTTGTTGCTTTGCCCCCTAAAAGGGCATCTACTGCAGTGACTGCATGAGGCTGTTATGGGTTGACCTGTATCCCTCAAAAAGATGTGAAGTCCCAGCCAGCAAGACCTGTGAATGTGACCTGATTTGGAAATAGAGTCTTTGCAGATGATCAAGTTAGGATGGCGTCATTCAGTGTCCTTATGAAGAGGGGAGATTGGGACGCAGAGATACACCCACACAGGGAGAACACCGTATGAAGACTGTAGTCGTGATGCCATGAACCCAGGGAACAACTCGAAGCTAGGAGAGACCTGGAACCGCTCCTTCCCTAAAAGAAACAAAAATGTTATGCTAAATGAAAGAAACCAGGTGCAAAGGCCACATGTTGTATGATTCCAATTACATAAAATATGTGGACTAGGCAAATCTGCATAATGGGTACAGGGTTTATTTTGGAATGATTAAAATGTTCTGGAATTTGAGACTGGTGATCGTGTATACGTTGTGAATATACTAAAAATGACTGAGTTGTTCACTTTAAAAGGATAAATTGTATAGTGTGTGAGTTAGACCTCAATTTAAAAATTCCTTATCCTTTAAAAAAAAGATCCTATCATTTGAAACTTAAAAGGGAAAAATGGGGGCGCCTGGGTGGCTCAGTGGGTTAAGGCCTCTGCCTTCAGCTCAGCTCATGATTTCAAGTCCTGGGATCCAGCCCCGCATCAGGCTCTCTGCTCAGCAGGGAGCCTGCTTCTCCCTTTCTCTGCCTGCCTTTCTGCCTACTTCTGATCTCTCTCTCTGTGAAATAAATAAATAAAAAATCTTTAAAAAAAAAAAAGGGAAAAATGTCTTTCTGGATAGGGAAAAAGGGAGCAAATGTGAGTTAGGGAAGCATGAATATGATCTGGGTGATGACCGGTGACAAGCAGTGCTCTCTGAAAAACTGAGAAGTTGAAATATGGGAGATAGCAGTGAAGAGGCTCTTGGTTCAGGTTTTGGCTACATTCCGCTCAGATTTGGTTGCGGCCTCTGGGCATGATCTTTAAATATGCTCAAGGATACATCTTTGATCTTTGACATTTCAATCAGTGAAGATAATTGACATGACTGAATAATTTTTCTGCTATATTTGGGACTTCTTTAGGAATCCTGACAGCTTATCTTCATCATGAAGATACTGAATACCATGTGTGTGTGTGTGTGTGTGTGATCTCCAAAGCTCAACAGTTGAGTGAGCCACTTGAAATTATAGAAATTGTCATTACTAATATTGTCACAGTGAAGAAATTATATAGCATCCCCTATTTCAAGGACTCATGCGAGCAGCTTTTCTCCTCAAATGTCAGCCAACTTCAATGTGGAAGAGTATACTCACTGCCATTTCTTCACTATATTAGATAGGACATATTAAAATTCCTTAACAAACAGACCCACATTTGTTTCTTTCTCTTGGAACAGTCCATGTTGGTTCTAGTCAGCAACCCTCTCTGCCACACAAAATCATTTGGGAAGTCAGGCTTCTTCTATCTGTGGCTCCCTCCTTCTCTGAGACCTTGTGCCCATTTATATCCCACAGTGAAAGGGGGAAGCACATGGAAGAGAACATGTGAGCGATTTTATCACTCCAGCAGGAAAGCAAAGTTTTTCATTTGTTCGAGAACAGTTGGATTGGTTTACCAGAGAACTCAGCCCTGATGGCTTCATGCCACTATTGAATGAAGTTTCACAACACAAACCAAGTTTAGATAGTCCTCTCCATTCTTACTGTGAGTTCATATTTGCATGAACTAGCACACAAAAGTTCTATATTTACATGCTTTTATTGGTCTTATAAGTTTAAAACCTCTTCTAGGTGTGCCTGGTTGGCTCAGTCAGTAGAACATTCAACACTTGACCTCAGGGCTATGAGTCCAAGCCCCACATTGGGCTTAGAGTTTACTTACACACACACACACACACACACACACACACACACACACATCTTTTGATTAACTGATCTATTTTCATAAGTTGCCACACAACAATGAGACATAATTAAGCAAAGCTAATATTCAACATGCAAATGACGCCAAAGTACACTAACCAAAAGAAATGATATCCTGTGAAGTAGCACTTCTTGAGACAAATGAGAAGACAACTTAAGAATATAACGATTCATCGCAGTGCTCAAGAGACTGTCAAACGGTCAGGTGGTCTGTCATTGGCAGCTTGGCGCTTGCTAGCTTGGCTTGCCACACTTGCATAGGTTTGGTCCGTAAGGAGACTGAATGGGTTTAGGCAGTTTATTATTTACACAGATAAGCTAAAGAAAGATCAGCATGGTATCACCTTCCCATATCCCTGGTCCTGTAGGATGACACCACATGAGAGGCTGGATGACAGATCACGGGAACCGTGCGTCACTCTGTTATTGAGGAAAAGGGCAGGGTGGGCGCTTGTAGGAAGCTGAGAGTGAGTGCCTCTTACATTTTGCCCACAGGGTGCCCTGCTTGCTTACCTTAGTCCTTACCCTGGTGGAGAGCCAACTCTACATTACTGCTGGCCAGCTCTCTAGATTCACAGAGAAGTTGGCAGCATGTCCCAGGGAGGAAGTTCTGCATTCAGCTAAAACTAGGGAACTGGATGCAAAATGACCTATGGCTAACATCTCCAAGATAGAGGTGAGAACCTGCCTCAGGACAACTCCATGGTCACCAACTCTTTTTTTTTTGGTAAAGATTTTATTTACCTATTTCAGAGACAGAGAAAGCAAGAGAGAGCATGAGAGGAGAGAAGGCCAGAGGAAGAAGCAGACTCCCCGTGGAGCTGGGAGCCCGACGTGGAACTCGATCCCGGAACCCAAGGATCATGACCTGAGCCGAAGGCAGTCACTCAACCAACTGAGCCACCCAGGCGCCCCCATGCTCACCAACTCTTGATCCAGGAAGAACTTCAGGCCATTCAGAACTATTAAGTCTCACCTACATGGCCTCTGTGGAGACACTCAAAGTTGGTAGGAGGCCTCTGTGGAGTTATTCCCCTAGAGATCAGTATCTGAAACAAGCAGGTGAAGCTGAATCTGTCACTTCCTGTGATAAGGAAAGCTAGGCTCCTCATGAAGTTTCTCCCAAGCAGAGCAGATGGTTGATCTTACATCATGTTTTTGAGCGAGGTGAAGTTCAGGGGTTGGCAAATTTTCAGAGGCATCGGAGATTGGTATCACCGGCAGAAGCTGGTACTTGTCGAATGTTGACACAGAGGCGGCACTGTGTTGTCTGTGATTGGCTGGCCATTAGGAGTGAGGGCCGTCCTTGCTGGATTGGCTGGCTGTGATGGGTTGGATACTTTCAGGCTGCTGCTTGTTCTCAGGGCTTCAAGGCAATCCTACTTTCCTAAGACTTGGAACCTGTTCTTATTCCCAAGAGGTAAAAGAATATGAAATCGGTCCCTAATTGTTGCTGAGATTTGTGAAACATCAGTGAACAAAATCATTCCATTGTTTCATTTTGTTTTCCTCTGAAACTTCCAGACTGCCTTCTGAGCAGCCGACGGACTGGGAGGAGCACCAGAGCCAATGGCATCTAGAAAGACCTTGTTTCAGTGGTGCGCTTTTGGAGGGAGGGGACTGGGCCTGATTTATATTAATAGCTACTCAATTCATGGATGAATGATTAGAAATCACAGTCCTTACGAATGACAGAAGAAGAAAAGAGGTTCCCCCCCCTTCTGTCTATTTTTGTATCTTGTTAAACTTACTGTGGCAATCATTTTCCAATCAATGTAAGTCATTACGGGGTACACCTTTGACTTACATACTGATGTATGTCAATTGTATCCCAACGAGACTGGGGGAATTTTTTAAAAAAGAAAGAGAAGATTGAGGCAGCCAAGATACCCACACATTTCACTAGGCTGCGCAGTTGTAGTAAGACAGATAAAATTACTGATCTGTAAGTGGTTGGTACCATACCAGTTTAAGTGAAATTCATGGTGCGTGTATTTCATGTCCCAAGCGTGTGTCCTATCACCTAATTGGGGAGACCCCAGGTATCTATCTCTGTTAAGAAGGATCATGAAGATGAAAACTGATGAGGATCGCTTCACCAACTTAGTGGAGAAGTTGGCCAGAGAAGGCAGGGTTGCAAACTTGGACTTGCTGGCGGTTGCACCTATTTTCCACCGTCCTCTCTGATCTAGTCGTGATAGGAACCAACACAGAGGAGGAGACCACAAGCGCCTGCAGAGCGCGGGGCTCGGGTCTTGGAGGAGGAGAAGCAGCAGGTGAGAGGACGGGCGGGGCTGCTGCGGGCCTCCGGGCGGAGGGAGGCGGCGCCGGGCTCGCATTGGCCCAGCGGGCTCCTCGCCGGGCCGGCCCCACGCGGGGTGGGGGTAACTCGGCATTGCCAAGCGGCGGGAGGCGGAGGAGACCTCCGCGACCGGGGAGACATGGCCGAGTACACGCGACTGCGGAACTGCCTGGCGCTGATCCGCCTCCGAAACCCGCCGGTCAACGCCATCAGGTAATGGGCTCGGTCGCCTCCGGCCCGAGGACGGCGGGCTCTTTGCCGCCTGCCTGCTCTGAGGCTTTGACCGCCCTGCTGGTTTAATCGTAGAAAGACACTGGCACAAATTAATCGCGGCGCTTGTCGCGGCCTGGTGCTTCGGTTAGCTTAGTGAACATTCACAGCAGACTCTGATCCCTGTTTCACTAATGAGGAAACTAAGGCTCAGAGACAGACAGATGGCTACCAAGGGGGGGAGCAGGGTTCGAACCCGGATCGTCGGTGCCAGCTTCGTGCTTAGTCTTTCTGCTCGCTGGCAGCTTTGACTTCTCCAGTGTACGAGTGTACATTCTGTTCCAAAGGCAACGATGCTGGGTGGACTTTGATCCCTCACTTCCTAGCCCCAAGTGCAGGCCACCCTACCAATGTGTGACTGAAAGTCTTAAAAATCCGATAAGAAGGTGGCTGCACATTTGTTAAAAAAAAAAAAAATTAACAAAGGTCCACATTAATGCCAAGGCAGTGAGAACAGGTGGATTGTGGTGTGGCGCAGAAATGCCAAGATCTTTCTCCTGATCTGTTCTAAACTCAAAGCCTTGGTACGTCAGTGGAAGATACCTTTGGAGTAAGCCCATTAAGTAGCATTTCCAGAAAAACGACTGTGTACTTATCTTCTTTTATTTCGTAGTGAAGCACCTTACTTGTTAAACTTTCACCCACATGTGTGCAGTGTAATTTAAACAGCTGTGCTTTCAAAACTGGTGGTTTTTCTGTTTTTAATTTTAAAAATGTTTAATTATATAGGTTCGGTTCTTGCATATCTTTGTAAAAAGGATGGTGATCCATCAGCACAGGAAAGAGCCACTCATTCTCAGAGAGTAGGATTAACAGAAATTATAATTCACAAAGAATATACAAAACAGGGAGAAAGACCTTTGGTCAACAGTCTTAGGACATACCGCTGGAGCAAAAAAGAGACTGGAATGAGGAAGCCCACTAATTTTAACTGAAGTTTTATCTTAGTGTCATCAGATTTGATTTTATCATGAGTATTAGTATAATTCTTATTTTTAATATGTTATTGCGTTTAATAGTACAAAAAAGTGCAGGAATAAAATCATACAAGAATATGTCCAGTTTCTTGCCATTCTCAGAAAAAAAAGCAAAATATCTGTAATTTTGGTTTTGATGATGAAAACATAAGTGATATGATTACATATCCATTTTGGACTTGTCTGTATTTTAGTTAGAGATACTAGATATTAGGACTCTGCGTCGGCCTCTGCTCATAATGGCATACCATGCCCATCACGAACTTGGGGAAAAATGTTTCATAGTCTTATATCCATAACTAGAAATATTTTCTCATAGCAATTTTAAATGTTTCTCATAATTCGCCTGCCCCTCCGCCCCTTGCAAGAGAAATGTTTGTATCTACCTCCTAAGGTTGTGGTGAAATTTGCCTCTGCAGGAGATTGGTAAAGTGGCAGGTGTTAGCTGCCATCAGGGCAAGCCCTTCCAGCAGACGCTCCTGCCTGGGGTTTATTTCAGCTTCATCAAGTTTTCTGTACTTGGGAATGCTTTCCTGTCCTTTCTTCTGAATATATATATATATATATATATATCTTTAAGATTGTATTTTTGAGTAATTTCTACACCCAATATGGGGTTTGAACTTATGATCCCAAGATCAAGAATTGCAGGCTCTACGGACTGAACCAGCCAGGCACCCGTTCTGAAGTTTTATTTTACGTTGAGGTATATATCCCAGCATATTCATCAAGTTTAACAGGTTGCTTATATATTTTTTTGGGGGGGGGATAAACTATTTTATTGAGGTATAAGTGACATATAATAAACTATATATTAAAGATATGCAATTTGATGTTTTGACATATATATATATATATATATATATATATATATGCACACCCATAAAACCATCACCATAATTAAGGCAGTGAATATATTCATCACAAAAATAATACCTCTCTTATTCCTAATATTGGTGGGTTTTTTTCCTAATTAGTCTAGTTAGAGGTTTATCAATTTTTTTATCTCAATAAATAAACTTTCATTGATTTTTCTCTATTATTTTTCTGTTTTCTAGTTTATTGATTTCTGCTCTGATCTTTACTATTCCTTTTCCTCTCCTTAGTTTGGGTTTAAGTTGCTCTTCTATTTCTCATTCTTAAGTTAAAAGCTGAGGGCATTGATTTGAGACCTTTCCTCTTTTGAAATATAGGCACTCAGATAATTTTGCTCTAAATCTGCTTTAGCCAACATTCTATACATTTTGATACATTGTGTCTTCATTTTGATTCTGTTTGAAAGAGTTCCTAATTGCCCTTTTTATTTTTTCATTGACCCATGACTTATTTTTTAAATTTATTTATTTATTAACATATAATGTATTATTTGCCCCAGGGTACATGTCTGTGAATCATCAGGCTTACACATTTCACAGCATTTGCCATAGCACATACCCTCCCCAATGTCCATAACCCTACCCCACCCACCTCCTAGCCACCCTTGGTTTATTTCTTGAGTTTAGGAGTCTCTTATGGTTTGTCTCCTTCCGCATCACATCTTGTTTCATTTCTCTTCCCCAGCCCCCCACAACTCCTTGCCCTGCCTCTCAAATTCTTCATATCAAAGTGATCATGTGATAATTGTCTTTCTCTGA
>CM052799.1:122858539-122869616 GCA_028533885.1 Nasua narica
AAAAAGATTTTATTTATTTATTTTGACAGAGAGAGAGAGATCACAAGTAGGCAGAGAGGCAGGCATAGAGAGAGGGGGAAGCAGGCTCCCTGCTGAGCAGAGAGCCCGGATGTGGGGCTTGATCCCAGGACCCTGAGATCATGACCTGAGCTGAAGGCAGAGTCTTTAACCCACTGAGCTACCCAGGCGCCCCAGCTTTATGTTAATTTAAAAACTGTGGAGCCTACAACTATTCCTTATGACTTTTGTTCTTATAATTATCTCCACTATTCACGGGGAATGGGTTTGTATAAGTGAGTGAAGTTTTTTCCAGAGCTGAATGGAAGGTTTGGTGACATTGTAATAGGTTTTTAACCTTGGCATTAGACTATTATTCTTATGAATAAACTAAGTGCTTAGCGCTGCTGAATTTAATACTCATTTACAACTATAGCATGTTACTGGCCTCCCTAGGTAATATGGATATTATCTTTGTTTGCAGGCTAGGTTTCTGTTGATAGGATTCTTCTGAGCCTCTCAGTATTACTGAATGTGATGGACTTTGTTTTATTTGAATTGCTATTGATGTTTTGAATTGATTGTCTTTAATAATAAGTCTTTAATAAGTCTTTGTATTGAATAAATCTTAGTTATAATTTTACTTTGTTCTTGATGTTTAGTGCTGTTTTAAAGCATTTCAAAGAATGACTTATTCTGTTAGCAAAATCAGTAAACCAGAAAGATCCGTTAGATATATATGGATAATCTCATTCTGTATTGAGAATAATACTTTGAAATGACTGATTATTTGCCATGGGACTCCGTAAAAATTTCTTATGACTTTTACTTCTCTAGCCATCTTTGTCTTTCCACACTGTCCTTATGGGAAATTAGGAAAAAATAGCAATAGGTGAATATAAGAATTTAAAGATATAGTAATCTTTGTTCATTAGTAATGGGATTTTATTTGAAACTTGCTTGAGAATAAGTTTTGTAAGATACATACCTTTATACCACTGATTGTGTATCTTGTTAAAATAAAAATCAGGGCCATTTATCTGGGGGCTGAGTCATGATTAATGGAATAGAAAAGATTATGGCATGTCTGGTGGTACATAGAAAGGAGCACATGAACATAAAAGTTACATATAAGTAACAGAATTGGGGAAGATGCATGTATATGTGTGTGTGTCCATACGTATAAAATTTTATCAAATGTGTGTGTGTGTATATATATATATATATATATATATATATATATATGTTCTTTTACACATAATATATGTAAAATTTTCTGGAAAACCAAAAGTTCCAGGTAGGAAGATATCCAGTTAGCACAGGAAGAAAAAAATTCAGAATTTTAAGACCTCAGAGTTGGGCCTGTCATGGGCTAATTTATGATTATGAGAACAGCTTAAAGAATTTTGGATGTTTTAAGATCATTCACAGGTTCAAGTGGTAGGAAGGTAGATGGAAGACTGAGAAAAAATTAAAAGCTAGCAAACATGTAAGATTATGGTTGAGGGTATCTTTTAAGATTCTCTTTGGTAGTATTATTTTGGGGAGGAGAAAGGAAGAGGGAACTCAAAAATACATTGCTGTTCAATTTGAATTTGAACTAAGACCACAAGTCTTCCCTAGCTTTCTAATTGTGTATGACTAAGATGGATGAACTAGATCCATTAACTTATAAAACATTATTCTACAAAAACTGATCTGATCATTAGATATACCTCGAAGAATAAGAGAACTGTTTTTAACCAGTTTTGTGGTTATGTAAAAGGTAACTGTGATGCTCTGGACTGAGGGGACTGGGACCATTTTGTTGAGAAGATAGAAGACTTTGGAAGAGTTAGAAAAACTGTAGGAAGCACACTTGTTGTCTGTTATTTGAGGCCAAGTGAGAGAAGGTATAGAACCAGTCAGCAGGGAGCAGGTTGTGTCCAGAGACAGTGAACTTTGGGTCCGTAGGGCTGCTAAAACAGGGTTTGAACATCAGGAATGTTGTAGAGGGGATTTCTTATTGTATAGGAGATGGTACTAGATTATTGTGAGGGTTCCTTTCAAATACTAAAATTTTTTTATACTGCAGTGAAGTATTTATTACAGTATGGGTATACATTCTGTTACCCCTGTCTTTAAATACTGATCCCTAACTTATTCACTCATCATTTATCCACCAACCTCAACGTACCTGTAACCAGGAAGTAAATTTAAAAATTACCTGTAAAAGACACAAAACCCATATGCTTTCTTTTAGGTCCTTACTCAGTTTATTAACTTTTTAAAAAGTTTTTTAAAAAAAAACTTTTTTTTTTTTTTAAAGATTTTATTTATTTGACAGAGAGCACAAGTAGGGGGAGCAGGAGGCAGAGGGAGAGGCAGGTTCCTCACTGAGTGGGGAGCCTGATGCAGGGCTCAATCCCAGGACCCTGGGATCATGACCTGAGCAGAAGGCAGACGTTTCATCAACTGAGCCACCCAGGCACCCCTCTAATAGGCTTAATTAACTGGTATAACTAATATCTAACTCCACAGTATACTAGAAGCAGCAAATTGTAAGTAGGCTGAGTGCTAGTGTAAGTTTAATATATATTAATGCTAATAATGGTGTTGGCGTTCTTAAACAATCTTTTTTTATTATTATGAGTAATCCATGTCTACTTGACAAAAATTAGGATATAGAAATATATTTTGGGGTGATCAAAAGAGAAAGTTACCTATAGTTCCTTACCACTATTAATATTTTAGTGGCATGCTTTATTTTTAAACTTCTTGACATTCCTGCAGGATGTTACTTCTGAGTAGTGACTGCTGAAACTGATTCTACGTTACTCATATTTGGAAACTTAGTCACTATACTTTCTGATCAGAATATCAGAAAGTGAAAGATTATGACATGGCACAACACTGATTTGAAAAAACCTTAGTCCTGGTCAATTTTCTTGCATTGAAACCAGTTTTATAGAGTAGTGGGCATAGGTTGATATTCTAGAGCCAAAGGGTCTGAGTTTGAATCCTAACTCCACTATTTACTAGCCAAGTAAACTACCAGAATTTCTTAATTTCTGTGAGCCTCAGCTTCTTCATGTGTAAATTAAGGATAATCATGATCTCAAATTCATGGGATTGTTGTGAGGATTATTAATTAATCTACATAAAATGCTTACTTAGAGCAGTGCCTACCACAAAGTGTAGACTCAGTGTATATTAGTTGCTATTGTTATTATTTTAATTTTTTTAAAGATTTATTTATTTGAGAGAGAGAGAGTACAAGTGGGGGAAGGGGCAGAAGGAAAGAATCCCCAAGCAGACCTCCCGATGAGCGTGGAGCCCAATGTGGGGCTCGGTTTCTCGACCCATGAGATCATGACCCTGAGCCTAAATCAAGAGTTGGTTGCCCAACTGACTGAGCCACCTAGGCATCCCATTATTATTATTATTTTTTTAAAGATTTTATTTATTTATTTAACAGAGAGAGAACACAGGCAGGCAGAGGCAGAGAGAGGAGCAGGCTCCCCGCCAATCGAGGAGCCCGATGCGGGACTCGATCCCAGGACACTGGGATCATGAGCTGAGCCAAAGGCAGCTGCCCAACCAACTGAGCCACCCAGGCGTCCCATTTAATTTTTAAAAGCTTAAAGTTTTCTTAAAAAAAAGGCAGGTTTATAGGCATACATAAAATAAAAAGTCAAAATGAGCACAAAAGTGTGCAGTGAGATTTAGTGTATTTATTTCACAAAAACCTGTAAAGTGGTCTGAATTTTTCCATTGTAAGGCTTTGTTGCCTTTCCCCCCTTGTTAAATATTTTCAGACCATAATATTCCTAGTTCAGTTTCTTTCTCTACCCCACAAAATCAACTTTATTTTATGCTGTCTCTTCCAACAAATATTTGACCATGTTTTCAAAAATCAAAAGCCCTTTAAGACAATCGAATATGATGGATAGTGATCGGAGAGATTCTGGAAATTACCATTAAATCAGTTTCTCTGACTACAGCCTAAGGTGGTTCTGTAAGAAGTTTGAATTCTGCGCTTTATTTAAAGCAAATTAATCAAAGAGATAAGCCAGTAAACATATTAAGCTATTTGGAACACTCTTGTCTTTTAAAATCTTTGTTTCCTTTTCTTTTTCTTCTTTATTTCACTTTGGTTTTCTCTTTCTGTTCTTTCAACCTGGTATCTGGTAGTCTGATTAATTATTGGCCAAAGAGTTAAAGCTTTTCAAAACCCTTAAAAAAATTTTATTAGACTTGCTGGTAGAATTTTTTTTGTGTATTTTGTTTTGTTTTAAAGCATCAAGTACAAGTTTTTGAAGACCCTGGGGCCTACCATCATTATGCATTCAAGATTTGAGTTTGAATAACTTCATCAAGACTTAGATCCTCTTCAAAAGCCTCAAGTCTCATCTGCATTAAAGCTCTCCATTGAACCCTCTCACAAATGTAAAAGCTTACAGGGACTAAAATCCACTAATACATTCCATTTATATCCTTTCCTCTGATTTCTCTTCAGTTTCCTTGAGGGTCTTTCATATTGTTTAAGATCCTTTAGATCAGAGCCAAGGAATAAGTGCCTTCCAAAAGAATAGACGTCCTGTGGCCGCGAGTTTTCATCGGTAGAGAAGCATAAACTTGATATAATAAGTTTACAATCCTGTCTTTTGTTATAGCCTATAAAAACTTGAATCAACAATAAGAAATGAGAATGGAAGTGGTGAAAATATTTGAGGTCATATTATACCATCAGTGGTTTATAGAAAAGAGCCCTCCACCTAAAAGTTAGTGGTTCTTCTTGTCTGCCTGAGAAAGTCACGTAACCTCTCTGCACCTTAGTTTCATCTGTAAAGTAAGTCTGATGTTATTTCCCCTGCCTACCTCACAGGGTTGTTGTGAGGGTCAAATGAGATTTTATATATATATATATATATATATATAGGACTTTTATATAAAATGTGCAGTATAGATATGGAGTCCTGTTACAAGTCATTCCTTCTGCTCTTGGGTGAGGGAAGGAAGATGATTTTAGCACACTGAGAGAGAGTACCTTGTCTAGGCTGGATACATGGAAACAAGGCTGTGTTAATTTTTGTTTTCTCTGAGTATGCAGAGTACTTTTGTGGGCTAATTCTAAGAAGGAGGAAGACTACACATTTCCCTAAAAATTTAAGTTAGCATTTATAATGCTCTAGAGCAATTATATGTAATTGTGTTCATGGCTTGCAACCTTTGTTTACTAAGTTGTGACCAGCATATTTTTTTTTTTAATGAAGGAGCGTAGAGCAGAACATTTCACACTGCATCCCACGTGGTAAGAGTAAGTATGTTGTAGTTACATGTATGTGTGAATGTGTGTTTGTATTTGTGTACTTGGTCATTAAATAAAATGCATTTTTTTCCCTATGAGTTGCAGTTGCTGATCCAGGTCTATTATTTTAGTACTAATGCTTTCCTTCACATTTGAGTTCTTAGGAGACTATTTCTTTTCACTTCATATCACTACTGCTTGTGAAACAAGAATTGACAGTTAATATCAGTTTGACTTTTGGTCTCATTAGTGAGATTTTGTAATTTCAGAACACAGAGAGAGCCACTAGGCCTCTGGGTATTTTATTTGTATTCTAGTAACCATCCACTTTGAAGCCCAGACTATTAAAACATGTAAGGTTGTTTCAACCTCCTAGTAGTAGAAAGATTGTATCAAATGTTTTTTTCTTTTAACTTTTTTTTTTTTTTTTTTGCTTTTATCTCTCTGACCTCATGGAAAAAAACCCCACACACTTGCAACAACTCCCATTTAGTTTAGTAATGTTGGAGGATTCCGTGGAGAACAGTTATAGAGAATATAGTTAGCATGACCAGGAGTTTGATGGTCTCTAGAAGAGAAAAAGCCAGTTTTTCTTTCTCTGAGTAACTGAATTTATCTTTAATAATTTAAGATAAATAAGTCACTGGTATTAACTTATTCAACTGTTTTCCTAAAAAAAGATATCCACCTTTTTGGTGATAGCATTGGTTAGGAATAAATGGCTTTTCTAGTGTCCACGAACAAGGGGACTTCGTGGAATGGCTACTTCCAGGGCTTATACATTCAAATTCATTGGTGAAGAATTAATTCTTCAGTGCTGTAGTGTACTGAAAATTTGTATTTGGTGCCTTGGGATTACTTAATATATAAGCTTTGATGGAATGCTGTAGAAAATATTGATGTTCCCTGCTTACAAATTATATAAATCTGTATAGTACTAACGACATGAATATTTACCAGAAGATTTAAGAGGTAGAATCCAACTGCTTCATTTTTCTGAACAGCCATAGCCAAGTTTCATACATCGGTGGAAACATATTAAATAGTATAAATTGTGCAAATTGATGCTCTTTTGTGTATGGTAATTGGCAGCAATGGCAAAATGGCATAGAAGCTTATCAGCATATATAATCAGCTTTTTCTTGTCCCTTCTTGTCCCCAGAAGGAATCACAATGGTGTCTCTCTTCTCTTGGTGAAGAAGGTAGGATCTGTCTGTCCAAAAAGGCCAAGGAAAGTAGTTAGGCAACCTCAGCTATTCTGGCCCTTCTTCCCCACCTCTCATGACTCTAGTCCATCATCACATTCTGTCTTCCCTACCTCCTAAGTATCTTTCAAGCCGTCGATGTCTTTCTGTTCCCGTAGCCACTATGCCTATTTATACTCTTGTCATCTTTGCCCACTCTTCTGTAAGAGCTGCTCACTGACCTCTTGTACTCACTTACTCCTTCCTCCTCTAAGCTCATTGCTTTTAAAGTCGTCTTTAAAAAATACAACTCTAATCTTCTTGGGCTCCTGCTTTAAACTGTTGGTATCTTACTGCCCTTAGAATTCAACCCCAACTCTTCAGGCATTCTTCTTTGCCTACTTACCTCCAGTTGAAGTGGTTTTCAATTCTCTGAAGATGCTTTTTTTTTTTTTTTTTTTTTGGTCTCCAGGGATTTTTGCAGGTACTTTCTGCTTGGGAGTGTTCTTCTCCCTCTTATCCCTCTTCACTGAACTCTCTCCTACTTATATTTCCAATCGCACTTTAAATATTCTTTTCTTCCAAGTAGCCTTCCCCTATAGCCCAGACTAGATTAGATTCCCCTCCCTAAATTTTCTTTCCCAAATCACCCAGTTCTTATATCCTGTGTAGTTGTAATTTGCTTAATCATTTGGTAGTATTCTCATCCATGAGACTAAAGCTAGGACTGATATGTCTCTTATTTACCACTATACTCCCAGCGCTTGGGAAAATCCTAGTAAATAGTACGATTCAGTAAATATTTGCAGACTAATGCTCTCTTTTCATTTAGACATCTTAGGTACTGTATACATTCTAGGTTACGTAACTTCTCTTCAGAACCTTCTAGTTGCTTCTCCTCTCATTCCATATATAAGCCAAAGTCTTTATGATGGTCTCTAGGGCCTTACCTGATCTGCTTTTGCTCTCCCCTCATCTCTGGATCATCTGAACATCCACCCCAGCCACTCCAGTCTCCTAGCTGATCCGCAGAAATGCAAAGCTCTCATCTGCCTTGTGAACTTTGTACTTGATATTTCCTGTGCCCGAAATGCTCTTGCTTTAGATATCTGTGTGGTTTAATCCCTCATCTTCAGATCTTTCCGGTCATGATTTGTCACCGCAGTAAGGTGGGCTCTCTCTGTCCACCTTATTTAAAATTGTAACCTTATCACCATTCCATAGCATTTCTGTTTCCCTTCCCTGCTTTATTTTTCCCATAGTCCTTACCTCTGACTACATACTATTCACCATTGTTTCCCCCAGCACCCAGAACAGTGCCTGACACATGGCAGGCACTTAGAATATATTTATTAAATGAATGAATTCAACTTGTACTCACAGGTACATATATGGGACAATAAGACCTATAGCCTGAATTATTGGGATTTAAGGTTTTTAAATGATTTTAAAAGATAGGAAAAAAAGATTAGTTAATTTTATATCTTACCCTGTTCCAAAAAATATTTGAAGTGGCTTCTAGAACTGCATATGGTATAATGAGATGAAAACATGAAGAGAACAAAAGAAAGAGAACGTATAGTAACACTAAACAGAGTAAAATTAAGACAAAGACTATTTTCTATAGGGGCTGGCTAAAGGCAGGTTGTAAATTTGATTTGTTAAAGAACTAACTTGCTCAGAAATGATCATTGGACCAGAATCATGAACGTTGTTCTATCGCACAGGTCATCACAGACATTTGAGTCTTACATAGAAATGCAAAAAACCTATTCAATTTAACTATAGGAAGTCATGAAATGACTCTTCTATGAAGAACGTGCTATCTGTATAAGGAAATTCTCTGTTGGTATAAGACGTGAATAGTCTATGAATAGTCTATCCATAATAAAGCCTCTGCTACATCTGAGAGATGACGGTCACGGCTGCCAGCCACTACTGATACAGTATACAGGACATATCCAAGGTTGACTCAAATTCAAACTTAGTAATGGAATATTTTTTGAAAGTCCACTGTCAAAGATACTAACCAGGGCATTCATTACTCTATAGTTTCTCTGACTCTAATCACAAGATAACATGAGATTTCAGTGCTTGTGGCCTCCTTTTAGAGAATGGGCAACTTAGAAATAGAATTTTCATCCTGCAGTATATACATAGATCAAATCATTCCATCGTACACTTTAACCAATGCAAGGTTATATCCAATTATATCTCAATAAAACTGGGGAAAAAAAGAGTTTTAGACAATGAGTAAGTGAATTGGGGTGAAGGATTGGGAGTAAAGCAGGTGAATTAGACTTCAAGAAATCTCACCAATATAGTAACAAAATGAGAGGTACCTTGTGTGCGTGTGTGTGAAGTTAAATGGGACATTATACAGTACCTGCCTTTGTGCTCATGGAATGTATGCTTTCCTAATTCTGTTGTGTCTTCATCATTTAAAACTGAGTCAGAATTGTGGAGCTCCCTGCAGGTCAGAGAGAAAGCAGGGATGTGGGTGGGCGTGGACTACAGCCTTGCAGTTAACTGCAGCCCTTCATTAAACAGAGCTGGTATTTTGAAGCAAAAGATGAGAATATTTAGCTAGGTGGTGTCCTACTGGCAAAATGTGTTCTTGTTTCACTTTTCTTTCTTTTTTATCTCTGATCTGGAGATAAACAGTGCTTTTTGAAGTGAAATCTTCCATCCTGTCCTATTTTTTAGGATTGAGAGAGGAGATCCAAACATCAGACTTTCAAAGAAATAATGAAAATGTGTGTGTGTGTGTTTTTTTTAAATTCATTTATCTTCTACATATTTCAAAGAAAGAATATGAGGAGACATAATAAGAACACCACAGAACTATTAAAAGGGACAGCTCTCATAAAGGAAAAGTGATTTTTATTAAAAACATTATGTAGAACATGTGGCTGACTAATCATATTAGGTTACATTTAATCTGTAAATCTACATTTTTCTAACAAAAATATATTAATTTAATGTACTTTACATATTTTATTTGCTGAAACTTTAGATTAATTTTTAAAGAAATCAAGTATCTTCATTTTGACATTTAGTAAGCAATAGAAAACCCGAGAACAGACAGAACCATCAGTGTAAAAATAATGCAAAGGTCATATCTTCAGAAAGATCTTGTTTTCAGTAGGTGTTGAAGTGGCAGAAAGAAAATATCCTCCAACTTCTTTGCTGACATAAATTTTGCTACAGTGAGTATAAAGAATATATCCACACTTTTGACTACATATTTCCCAAATGATCTTAGTCAGAATGCCTGACACAGCTAAAAGAGACTCGGTAACCCAAAAGGGTTCTGAATTGACAGAAGTTTGGAAAGTGTTGCATTCTTTTTTGAAAATTTATAATGCAAATTAGTATTTTCTAAACTTATGTGTGGCCATAACCCTTTATTACCCAGAAAATCTTAATAGCCCCTGGAATGGTGTTTCAGAAATGCTCTTCTAGATTTAAAAATTTAAAACATATATACACATGTATACACATGTATAATATATTCTACAACAGTATTTGCTATACTTTAAAATAAAGTAAGTCAGTCCTGATTATCAAAAAAAATTTTCTCCAGTATCCCTTGGTGAATATAAATGTTAAAATTATTCCAAAATTGGTATGTGTATATATAGATACTAAATTGAATGTGTCATTAAATAATTTGTACGGTGTTGACATAGATAATCACTTAACTTTTCTAGAAATAGGTTATTTGGTCTCCACTATATCATACCTTTTGGGTGTTCCTCCTTCTCGGACTATTCCTTCTAGTCTTCTTTGTTGGTTTCTCATTTTCTTGACCTTTAAACACTGGCGTGCCCTAGAGCCCAATCCTAAGACCTTATTTTTTTTCTACCTAGACTCATTTCTCTTAATGATCTTGCTAGTCTTAAGGCTTTAATACCATCTTTACTTGAAAATACTTATCTCCAGCTTAGACCTTTCCTCTGAACACCAGACTTGTACATTCAACTGCCAACTTAACATTTCTATTTATATGCCTAATATTCATCTCAAACTTAACATCTTCAAAATTGAATTCCTAATCTTCCTTCCCATCAAACTTCTTTTTAGTTTTTCCATCTCAGTGACAGCAAATTATTTTGTTGAGGTTTCTTGCATCAGTATGCATCAGAGTTATTGGTGTGTGGTTTTCTTGTAGAATCTTTGTCTCATTTCAGTATTAGGGGAATGCTGGCTTCATGAGTCCGCAATTTTTTGGAGGAGTTTGAAGATTGGTGTTAATTCTTTAAATATTTGGTAGAATTCTTCAGGGAAGCCATAATGTCCTGGGTTTTTCTCCTTTGGGAAGTTTATGATTACTGATTTAGTGTCCTTGCTAATTACAGGTCTGTTCAGATTTTCTATTTCTTCAAGATTTAGTCTTGATAAATTATATGTTTCTATTTCCTTCTTTCTTTGGTGCAGATTGGTGGTTTTATTAAAGCATGGGGACAGATAATCCAATTTGTTGGTGTGTAATTGTTCATAGTACTCTTCTGAGTTTTTTTTTTATGGTATAAGTTGTGATGTCTCCTCTTTCATTTTGTATTTTTGTTATTTAAGTCTTCTCTTTTTTCTATTCTTTTTTTTT
>CM052799.1:122869716-122969104 GCA_028533885.1 Nasua narica
TCGGGACGCCTGGGTGGCTCAGCTGGTTGAGCAGCTGCCTTCGGCTCAGGTCATGATCCCAGCGTCCTGGGATCGAGTCCTGCATCGGGCTCCTTGCTCGGCAGGGAGCCTGCTCCTCTCTCTCTGCCTCTGCCTGCCTCTCTGCCTGCTTGTGTTCTCTCTCTGTTAAATGAATAAAAAAAAAAAAAATTTCTATTCTCTATTTTATTACTGCACTAATTTTTATTGTTTCCTTTTGCTAACTGGGTTTATTTATTTATTTTTAAAGATTTTTATTCATTTGACAGAAAGAGAGCACAAGCAGGGGGAACTGCAGGCAGACGGAGAGGGAGAAGCAGACTCCCCACTGAGCAGGAAACCCAACACAGGGCTTGATCCCAGGACCCTGGGATCATAACCTGAGCCAAAGGCAGATGCCCAACCACCTGAGCCACCCAGGTGCCCCTTCTGACTCGGGAAGTTTGTTCTTTTTCTAGTTCTTTGAGGTGTAAAGTGAAGTTATTCATTTTAGATCTTCGTCCCTTCCTTTGTCTTTCTTTCTTCCTCCCTTCCGTTCTTTCCTTTTTCCTCCCTCCCTCCTTCATCCCTCCTCCCTTCCTTCTTTCATTCTGCCCTTCTTTCCTCCCTGCCTTTTTTCCCTTCCTTCCTTCTGTAGGCTCCACACCCAGCATGGAGCCCAACACAGGACTTGAACTCACAACCTTGAGATCAAGACCTGAACTGAGATCAAGAGTCTGATGCCTAACTGAACCACCTGGGTACCCAAGATCTATCCTCTTTTCTAATGAGGGCATTTACTGCTGTAAACTCCGTTATTAGTACTGCTTTTGCTGCATCCCATAAATTTTGGTATGTTGTGTTTCTGTTTTCATTTGTTCCAAAATATTTTCTAATTTCTCATGTGATTTTTTTCTTTGACCCATGTTTGAGAGTGTGTTGTTTAATTTCCACATATTTGTGAATTTTCCCATTTGTTTTCTTCAGCTCTAGAATTTCTGTTTGGTTCTTTTCTATACTTTCTTTGTTGATATTCTTCTTTGTTCATGCACTATTTTCCTAATTTCCTTTAGTTGTCTGTGCTCTCTCGTAGCACATTGAACATCTTTAAGTTGATTGTTTTGCCTTTTCTCTCAGATAATTCGTGCACTTCTAGTCCTTTAGGGTCAGTTTCTAGAGATTTATTTTGTTCCCTTGACTGCGCCATGTTTCCCTGTTTCTTCATATGCCTTATTTATTTTGCTGGAATTTGTGCATTCGGAAAAACAACCACCTTTCTCAGTTCTGTGGACTGGCTTCATACAGGGGAAGACCTTCAGTACTTAGCCTTACTGAAGACTCTGAGGATCTCTCAAACCTAGTAAGGACATGCACTTTCTCTGGGCTTGTGTATGTGCCTTCCCAGTTAGAGTTCTCCAGTTGCTTTTATTGGAGTTAGTCATCTCTTGCTCCCTCTGGTGTTCCTCAGTGAGACTGCAGGTTTTCTGGTGCTGCACCTCCCTGTGCTCTTGCTTGTACTCACCTGCCTCTAGGCATCCAAAGTATGCCTAGTTTCCTCAGCACTCCAAGTCAAATGAGACAGAAATCAGACTTTCAGGCAGTTCCTCAAATATCTGGAACGTTGAGCAAACATTCTGTTCTTATCCTGATGGAGAAGCTGTGAGTTCGGTGTTCACTCCTGATCATGCTGAAGTGTGCCAGCTTGGGGGAAGGACTCTTACAGGTGAAATGAAATCTTACCCATTCGATGTGGCTGTTCCTGGTTTTGAACTTGCCTGAGATATACTACAGCTTCTTAACTGATTTTCAAATGCCACATACAGGCTTTTTAGACCACATATTGTTGGGCAATTAGTGTCTCTCTAGGGGAACTAGATCTAGGGCATCCTATTCAGCCATCTTGCTGACCTTCTGTGGGGAAATGAGGTCTGGGGCTTCCATGTTTTCTCTTCTAATTAGGATTCTAGTCATGTTGGATTAGGGCCCCACCCTATTCCAGTATGACCTCATCTTCCCTTGATTATATCTGCAAAGAGCCTATTTCCATATAAAGTCACATTCACAGATACCAGGAATTAGGACTTTAATTTATCTTTTGAGGGGAACACAGTTGCACCTACAGTAGCCTCTGTCAATGCTCATAAAAGATTTGAGGGCAAGATAGGAGATTAAAGAGAGCCACCCTTTAGGACACATAGTTTAAAAACCCCACCCGGGGCACCTGGGTGGTGCAGTCGGTTGAGTGTCTGATTCTTCATTTTGGCTCAGGTCGTGATCTCAGGGCTGTGAGACCAAGCCCTGCATGGGGCTCCACGCTCAGCATGGAGTCTGCTTAAGACTGTTTCTCCTTCTTCCCTCCCCCTTTCTAAAATAAATAAATAAATCTTTAAAAGGGAGAGAGATAAACAAACACCCTGTCACTTTACCAATCATTTTCTTATATGAAGCAAAAATCTTAAGTCACAGGAAGAGGGATAGGAAACTCTTTCTTTTTCAAGGTCCAGGCAAAGATTCATTGCTTCTGAGAGTAAGGTAGAAGCAAAAGCTCTCTCTGCTGGGGAAGTGTGGGAAGCTCTCCACCAGTAGCTGCAGCTACCTTGTGGTTAGTGTGGGACCTGGGGTGTTGGAGGGTTTTGTGCACTGCTCCCCTGTAGATACAAGGCCAAGTGTCCCTGCCACAGGGAGTTGGGGGGGGGGTGTAGAAAACCCCATACCCAAGGCATAGGGTATAGGGCCTGCCTAAGATTGAGGCTAGACCAAGAGAACCAAGACACGTAACAATGAGTAGCAAACAACAGCGGTCTGCCTCTTCAGAAGGGACAAGGATGCAGTGAAAGCACCGCTTCTGTGGTGTAGACATGCACACGAGAGCTGAGTGTGGAGCAGGAACACTGAGGAAAACTGAGTGTCCTAGGTTCCAAACAAAGCATGAAGTAACAGGTGCTCACTGCTCGAGGAAGATGCACAGAAGGGAACTAAAACAACAATGAAACCAGCTCAACTACCGCCTAGATTATTTCTCTGGAATTTCAGGTTGCCTGCTTGCAGGACAGAAGAATAGGTATGCACATTTCCACGAGTTACTCTTTTCCGCAGTTCATGTAGTTATTCTATAGGCAACGTGTGGCATTCAAAAATTTTTAAATATGTGAAAAAAACAACCACCCATATTTAAGCTATAAAGCAATGAACAGACTCAGACCTAGAGATGACTCATGTTGGAATTCTCTGACAGGAACTTTAATTATGATTAATATATTAAACATATTAATATGTTTAATTATGATTTTATTATGATTAATATGTTAATCTTAGTGGAAAAGGTGGGACATTTGCATGGACAGATGAAGAATCTAAGCCGAGAAACATAATATAAAAAAGGGGAAGGAGAAGATTCAGACACATTTTTTAAAAATGAGGTGGCCCTTCATGGTTGCTGCAGTAATCTATTAAAATGTTCATCACATCAATATTTTAAAAGAAAAAGAAAGAAACAGTCTAAACATCTATTAGGAGGAAAATGAACTTTGTTGGGCTATTCATTCTTTGGGCATAAATTCACCAATGCGTTGTAGAGCTGCTTCCCTCAACATGGGTCAATCTTAAAAAAGAATGTTGAGTAAATATGAGTTTCCGGGGCACCTGAGGGGCTCAGTCGGTTAAGCGTCTGATTCTTTTTTTTTTTTTTTTTAAGATTTTATTTTATTTATTGGACACAGAGAGAGAGAGATCACAAGTAGGCAGAGAGGCAGGCGGGGGAGGGAAGCAGGCTCCCCGCTGAGCAGAGAGCCCTATGCAAGGCTCTATCCCAGGACCCTGAGATCATGACCTGAGCCAAAGCTTTAACCCACTGAGCCACCCAGGCACCCCAAGCGTTTGATTCTTGATTTCCACTGAGGTCATGATCTCAGGGTTGTGAGATTAAGCCCCGCAACAGCTCTGCACTGAGCATGGAGCCTGCTTAGGATTCTCTCTCTCCCTCCACCATCCCTCCCCCCGACCACTCGTGGGGCCCAAGCTCACACGTACTGTTTCTCTCTTTCTGTAAAATTAAAAAAAAATTCAAAATCATCTTCTGCATTATCATAAAGATGAAAAATAGTACTTTTGGGGGGATGATGCACACTAGATTCAGAATAGTGAGTAAAGTATTGAAGAGAATGGGTGAACTTGGAAGGGTACAGAAGCTGTTTGAAAGTTTTATATGTTGGAAAATATCTGACAGAATCATGAGAAACATGAGATAGTGGTGGGAGAAGGGTGAATTATTGTCAAGTTACCTGTGGTCTAGAATAGGAAAGCTCTTCAGACTCTTAGAAGCTCCAGAGATGGGCTCCTTTCTCTATACATTCTGGATTCTAACCACGGAGGAATTACCTGACTGAGTTTGTAAATCACTGTAAGACAGGGAGTGCTGCTATGCTAATGCCCCTATTTGGGGCATGGGTCTCTGGGTTGGGGGGGTAGGATGTTTGGGCATAAAAAAATGTTTCTCAGACCGTACAGTAGAGTGTAGCAGTTCTTAAGAGATCAAGAGACCGTCCTTAATCTACCAGCATCGTGTGCATCTCTGTCACGGAATTACTACCTGGCATTATTAATTATTATTTAATTACTGAATTTCTGCCTAACTAGACTCTTAGTTCTTCAAGCTTTCATTCTCAAGCACATAGTAGGTACTTAGTGTTTGTGGCATGAATGCAGATGAGTATCCCTTTCCATGGGATCTTTTTCATAACTGATGGCTACATTATACATTAGAACAATCTTCCTCAAATTCCAATACGCATCAGAATCACCCCAGAGGAGTAATTTAACAAAAAGCAGACGCGTGCACACGCACGCACGTGAGTGTGGGTGTGTACGTGTTTAAACAAAAACACATATTGTTAGGCCTTACCCTAGAGTTTCTGATTCAGTAGGTCTGTTTGGGACCTGATAATTTGCATCTCTAAAAGTTCTCATGTAATGATGATGCTGTTGGTGCAGAGACAATAAGTTGAGAGAATCATTACTTTACAAAAATCTTGGAAAAAAACACGGAGATGCATAATGAAAATAACAAAATCACATATCCCTTTCCTCCATGTATCATTCTTCTGGGAATACTTCCTAAAGAAATTAAAAAAAAAAAAAGGAGAAGAAAGCAAATTATTTAATTAAAACACAAATTTTCCTACTGTGCCCTGTTGCAAATGGGTTATTAACCACCTCTGCCTCCAAGTCTTAATCTGTGAAGTGAGGATAACAGCATATTTTTAAGCTGGAAATATCTCCAGCGTCATTGTGAGGATTAAATTGATTAGGTAAAGTGTTCAGAACAATGTCTGGCTTAATACGTATTAGCTATTACTGTGTTGTTAAGAAATTTCAAAACTAACCGTAGAAGAGAAAAGAGAGGTCTGAGCAGAAGACATCAATCTGGGAGTCATTAGGATGAAGGAGGTCAAGAAGAGAAAACCCTGAACAAAAAAAAAGGCACTGAATATATTTTCCCTTATTTGTGAAAATGAAATTGTATCCTAGAAGCCAAAATACTTCATTTTTGCATGTAAGAGCTTACTGTTTGATAAATAACATCACATAAAAATCTTTGCATTGAATGGCTTACATTTTTAATTTTCAAAATGAAAATCACAATATTGGGGATTTTTTAGTTATAAATATATTTGACCCAAAATATTTTAAAAAGCCTAAATGGTGTTCTTGAAATCCCCTCCCTCCCCTGGGATGCGATGGCTTTTACCAATATCCTATAAGACATCTGTCTGTATTGCATTGCTTTTGAAGAAAGCATTTTGGAATGTAAAGGTTAGGACATAATTATGAATTATTTATTCTACATAACTTATTAATGTTTCCAAACTAATAGCGAATTTTTTTTTTCTTTTTGCTAACTAGATGGGAGTAGGGAGATGGGGATGAAAGGGGGAACTCCTTGAGAGAAAGCAATTTGATTACCTAAGTGTTCTTCCCTCCCGGCCCCAAGCTGTCACATTTTTATTCCAGCTTCATTTGAAAAATCAGGGTTGCACTGATTCTCTATCCCATTCACTGTTCCTTCCTAACAGGAAGTAAGTAGGGACAGGAAACATTGTGAGCTTGGGCGGGAGGAGCAATTGAACAGCCTCTAATTCTACCCTATAACTATTGTGATGTCATGCTAATGAACTAAAATTCTTCTAAGAACCTGTACTATGGAGATGATTTCCAGGCACTATTACAACATGGTATAGAGATAGTCTAGGGACACCGTTCAAATGCAATGCTTCCTCGGCTGAGCTTGCCGTGATACAGTCTTTCCCCATTCACTCTACCCTTCCTCTCAACTTCTGAGACACCGATCAATTCTGTAGAAACTCAGATTACGAAATGTTTCATTTGTATCTGTCGTGAACCAGCCTTGGAGAGCAGGATAGATGACTGGGCTAAAACCCCAGGCAACATAATTGTACTGTCATCTTCTGAAAGTGAGGGAAAGAAAAGCCAAGGGTGAAAGCAAGGGGTGTGGGAAAATTTTTTTGTTGGGCAAATCTTTTGTTTCTGTTCTAAATCATCCCCACTGTTGCTTATGACTCTATTGATTTTTGGTGGTTTCGAGTTAGTTTTGTAATCACCAAATACTAGAAGAGACAGGTTTCCCCATAAGCCTTTCACAATACATCTGAGAGAACTTCCTCTCGGTGAAAATAGGTATTTTTAAAATTCCAAAATAAAGCAAAAAATAGAAATGCTATATTTATATTATCTAGATTTTTTTAAAAGATTTTATTTATTTATTTGAGAGAGTGAGAAAGCATGAGAGAGGGGAGGGTCAGAGGGAGAAGCAGACTCTGCCGAGCGGGGAGCCTGATGTGGGACTCGATGTGGGACTCGATCCTGGGACTCGATCCTGGGACTCCAGGATCATGACCTGAGCCGAAGGCAGTAGCTTAACCACTGAGCCACCCAGGTTCCCTATATTATCTAGATTTTAAGGTAGTTATGCTATTTGGACAACTAATGTTTACTAGTTAACAGGAATTAATTCTTGGCTCAGAGTCTCACTTCAGCCTGATGTATTCGGTATTTGACAGGCTTAAAAACTGACTTGTCTTTGAAAGCTTGAAAGCTTTGAAAACTGTATCAAGGGCAAATTTCTTGAATTGGGCAAATATATGAAGGTTTTCTGTGTATAATTGACTCTATAAATATATAATACCAAATATGTTTAAATGATCTTAAATGGCCTAAGGGGAAAAAGAAGCCTTTCATTTTGTGTAAAGTTTATTGATTCGTCTGTTATATAACGTCCAGGTTCAAGGTGCAGAAACAGATACCACTTGGCATACCTTTCTGGTGTATCATGTGAAAGTGGTTTCTATTTGAAACTTCCAGGTAGATACTTGGGACCTGATGGGGAATTCCAGCAAGGTCATTCACCCATTCAGACTTTAAAAAAAAGAAAAAAGAAAAAAATAACAAAGGGAAAAAATTTGCCTTTGTGTAAACATTAACCTACCTGCTGCTAGTTTTTTTTTTTTTTTTTTAAGGGAGCACTCAGGCTGGATTTCTTTTCTATTTCAAATCAAAAATAATAAATTTAATTAATTCGGAGGTTAAGTTGATATCTTTGTGATCTATTATAGCTCTTCTGCATTGGCAGAATAGCCAGTGCTTAGAAAAATGGCTTTCCACTGTCTAGCCCTTAAAATACAGGAATTCTTAACGTGTTTTCATTGTGCTTTCCTTGGTAGTCCTATCAGTTGAAACAGACCCAGTCCTTGCTCTTGAAGTTTTGTAAACCTGCCCTTCAATGACATTGACAAACAGACAGGCATTTGACTAAGCAAACATTGCTGGATATACATGATGAATTAAGTATTGTCATTCTGTAAATGTCTTTTGTGTGGTCTAAATACACAATGAAACGTTGACTGTTTAGAAAATTGCAAGAGGAGTTATTCATCCATAGGCTGGCAGAGTGTTCAGTCCTGATTCTTTAAATCCATATTTTAGTTAATGTTAAAATTTGCATATATGGGGGCGCCTGGGTGGCTCAGTGGGTTAAAGCCTCTGCCTTCAACTGGGGTCATGATCTCGGGGTCCTGGGATCGAGCCCCGCACCGGGCTCTCTGCTCAGCGGGCAGCCTGCTTCCCCCTCTCTCTCTGCCTGCCTCTCTGCCTACTTGTGATCTCTCTCCTCTCTGTCGGATAAATAAAATCTTTAAAAAAAAAAATTTGCATATATGGTACCTCATAAAATGATAGCATATTAAATTTAGTTTTAATTTTAATTAAATTATTGTATAGCTTTCAAATCTTTTATCACTCATGTGTGAGTCTGTAGGGCCTTTGTGAAAAGTTCAGTGTCTGACCTGCAACATCCTGTATAATTTCCTGCTTTCTGGCCCGACTCTTCCATGTCCCTCATACTGTTGCAGGGATGGCAGATGTATTCACTACTTTTGGACAAAGTAGAGCTTTTATAAAAGATGATTATTAAATATTGAGTAGATAGAAAATGTCTGTAAAATATGTATAAGCCTTGTGGAATAACTTTATTTATAAGCCTTGTATTTTTGAACTTTATAAATCATATCGTATGTATTTTTCTGGGCCTTACTGGTTTTTTTTTAATCGGCGTTAGAGTCTTAGATTTATCTATGTCAATGCATATAGCTATTGCTCCTTAGTTTTCACTGCTGTATAATATTGCATTGTATAAGTATTCCAGAACTTATTAGCAGATGAATTGATCGATAGACATTTGAAATGTTCCAGTTTTTCGGTACTACAAACATTGTTCCTATATGTGCATACATTCCTGTATCTATATCTCTACACATGTGCAAGAGCTTCTTTGTTAATGTTTCTCAATCTTTTCCATGTCATGGCACACATAGAAAATGATAGAAAATATGTGTTCCGTAATACTGCATTAGAAGACTGAAGCTGTGTCTCCGGCCTGGGAGCTTCTGCTTGGCTGGAGGGCTGAGGAGATCCCTATCTGGGCACACCTGTAACCTATTTGTTGCATAGCAGGGCAACGGGGCATGGCAATTGGGAAGCATTGTCCCCGGGAATTGAATTGCTGGTTGTAGAAACATGCTTCAACTCTTCTAGGTAATACCAGATTGCATGGTGGTATTAATAATTCCATTTACCTGACGTTCAAAGCGCTTGTATCTGTTCACATTTCATGAATATATGTTTAAGATGAAAAAAGGGAATCCTTGAGAATTCTACCAATCTCATGATTATAAAGATCAAGTTGGGGAAGATAATAATTTGTTATTCCTTAGGATATCAAGTCAGATTTGCTTTCTCAAAATATGATAAAGTCAAAATTCCTTTACAGCATGACAGCAGAGAGTTATAGGCCATGGATGATGTTAAGAAGTGATAACATGCCTCCATAGTTGTTATTAATCACAAAGCCAACAGCCTGAGCTGAAATACTTGTGGGAGCTGTAACTCTGTTTTCCAGGTTTAGTGTTGCTTTAGCTTTTTATTTCTTAGCCTTGAGATAATGTATTCAAGATGCAATATGAGGGCTATCTACTATATAACTTTTAGTTTAAAACCCAAACATTTATAAAAGAAGCTGATTTGTTTTGACTGTTGTTAAAATTGACTTTCTTTTAAACAGTAAAAATGTTGTATCAGAATTGATTAAGATAATAAATGATGATAATTTTTCCATTCAGATAACATTAGACTAAACAATTGGTTTTACAAAAATCACTAACCCCGCATAGTTTTTCCACGACATTTTCAAGAAGCTCCTGTATATTACTACACTATTACTGCCCTAAGGGCTTTCTCACACAAAAGATGTAAAAAAAAATCTTTACTTGGTGGAAAGTTTTGCCTTGTGGTGTATAGACTGAGGCTTTTTAAAGTTAGATGGAAAATATCAGAGGAAAACTTTCAAATTTATGCTTATCCTAGTATATGATGACATTTTAATTTACTTGGCAGAGAATTACATATGAATACTGTACTTCCCTTTTACTGGTATACTGTGTTCTACCCATAAGGCAGGGTTTTAGTTGTTTTTATATAAATTAGAAGCACAGTCACCAATTCTTGTATCAACGCCTCTGTTTATGGTATGTGTGTAATATAAATTAATATAGATGTGTATATATGTATGCAAGTATGTGGTGTTGGTTGGTTCTTAGTATATCATATATTCATTCTCAAGGAGTACTGATTAAGCATTTGAGTATAAGTAACACCATGACTTCCACCTAAGCATGTAATTAAGCTCTAGCTACAGACATAAAGGATAAATAATATACAGTTACATAAATAGCGATAGCAAATCGTGGTAAATATGATAAACTCAAGGTTTTTTGTTCATTATATTTCTTCTTGGAATGTGAAATGTTTATTGTAATTTGCCATGTGAGGCCATAGTTGATAAAGTTATTTTTAAAATTATAGGCATCATGAATTTCAATAGCAAGGTTACATTTCAGCATAGCGGGCCATTATATCAGTGCTTCTCAGATCTCTACCCAAGAAGCCCTTTAAAGAAGTGGAGAATCAATTCCTAGCTCTAGAAGTAGGAAGGTGACCTCCTATGAAGACATTCCGTGCTTGAAATTTCGGGATCTGTCTTCAGAGCTCATGTAAATTTTGCATTCTTCGGTTTCTATATATTTTCCTCCAAATAAGACTGATAGTCCATACAGATCTACCCTGTGGTTTCACATACCTCAGTTAGAGAAGCATGATAATAAATGGAATCCTATTTCCTAAAGGCCTTTAAGTTAGAAGTGCTTTCTTGTAAGAAAATTGTGACTTCTGTAATCTGGGTTCTATTTAGGCTTTCCTGAAAGGGAAAAAGTTCTCTTGAGCGACCTCCTTTGCTGTCAGCAATTTCTCCCTTTTTAACTGTCTTGTGGACTTTTGTAGATCCTCCTTTTTTGAACAGTGCATTTGATGGAACCCTTCTTCTTTGATCTTTCTTTTATCTTGGTTTCCAGGAAATTGCCTTATCCTGCTTATTCTCAGTACTCTTGACCATTCTCCTTCCTTGTCTTCTTTGCTCCTCCTTTTACTCTAATTGTGTTTCTGGCCCACAGCTCAGTTTTAGCTTCTCCTTCCTCTGTCTCTGTCACCTTTCTGACAGCTATCCCAGTTCTGTCTTCTCACCAGAATACTCACCCGGTAATATCCAGATGGCTTTTGGACAACTGAGCTTGGACATTTTAGGGTCACTTCATATTTGGCATTTATAAACTCACTCACATCCCCAGGGCCTTGCACAGAGCCTTGGGGGGAGGTGGGTACCAGCAAATACTTAATGAATGGAATGAATCTCATTCCCCTTTAAACAAACCGCCTCCTCTCATTTTCATCTTTTGTCACTGTTATCACTGCTCTTATCTCTGCTCTCTGCTCTTGTAAATATTTTTTTTTCATTTTTTTTCTTTTGAAATGTATCTCATATCTGCATTAGTTCATTTCATTGTATTTTCATGACCTTACCCTAACGTCTCATGCCAAGATTACTCCCACAGTTTCCCATCTGGCATCTTCGGTTCTAATCTCTCCTTTCTCCAAGCCATTGCCACTGTAGCCGCCCTAATAAATTTTTAAACGTTAATTTATTTCTTGCTGTTGTTTTTTGGAAATGATTTTTCTTTATTTGAAAGAGAGAAAGAGAGCTAGCGAGCGAGCACAAGCTGAAGGGAGGGGCAGAAGGAGAGGGAGAAGCAGACTCATCACTGAGCAGGGAGCCTGCCTCGGGGTTTGATCCCAGGACTCCGGGATCATGACCTGAGCCAAAGGCAGATACTTCACTGGCTGAGCACCCCCCAGATGTCCCAATTTGTTTCTCGTTCTAATAATTTTTTTGGAGATAATTTTAGGTTTATAAAAAGCTGCAAGATAGTACCTTCACCTGGTTTCTCCTGATGTTAACATCTTGCGTAACTATGGCTCATTTGTCAAAATTAAGAAATTAACATCGGTGCATGACTCTTAACTAAAATCCAGACTTTAGGTTTTCACCAGATTTTTTACTACCGTACTGTTCCTATTCCAGGATTCAACATTGCTATTTAGCACATCTATCAAATTTTTTAATAGTTAATACCAATTTTGGCAAGAATTCAAAAAGGACAAAAGGATATAGAAGTTTCCTTCCTACTTCCGAACCGTATATATCCTGTCTCTTCCCTAAAGACAACCCAATGTTTCTGGTTTCTTGGATATTCTTCCTAAGAGATTCTCTGAGGGGACACACATACACACACACACACACACACACACACACACTTTCAAACATACACGAATAGTTGCATTCTAAATATCCTGTTACCTTTTTTTAACTTGGTATAGTTTCATCACTTTTTATCAGTTACACAAAGTTCTCTTTGTAAAAAATTTCAGGATCCTATTGGGTATCTGTTCTGCAATTTGATTTGCCAGTTCCCTACTGATTGACATCTTTTCCTTTTGCCAACAGTGCTGTAGTGAATCTCCACGAATATATGTCATTTTACATATGTATGTTTCTAGTTATTGCTGGGTGATAATTTGATGGCCAATTTGCATTTTAGAGAGTTCCCACTGTTTTATCTTCCATTATTGACCCATAGCCTCACCAATGTTGTGTCTTAAGAGACTCTGAATTTCGCCAATTTGACAGGTTAAAGTATAGTTTAAAATTATGTCATTATACGTCCAGTTTGCATTTGTCTTATAGTAAGTTGGAGCATCTTTACATGCATTTAAGAGCCATTTACATTTTCTTCTGTGAACTGTGTAGATACTTTGCCCATTTTTCAATTAGGTTCTTAAAACATTCATTTATTAAGTTGAAGGCCTAGTCCTCTTTTCAAGACTTTACATCATTTGTTTCTACCCCAGTGCACACTACTTTCCATAACCACTCCTGCTCTGACCGGTCTGGTCTTTATACCCTTCCAGGGCACACTGTGTTTGTTCCTTCCACCGCACCTCCTTTCATCGTGTTCCTCCTTTTTCCCCTTCCACTTCCATCTCCCCTTCTGAGACAAGAAGTTGTCACTTCCTTCAGTTGAATAAACTGTCTTTTAACTTCAGGTAGACTTCTGGAAACAATAATTAACTGATAGTTTGTGAACTCTTAAAAAAGGAAATGTTAATCATTAAGCATTGAACTACCAAAACAAAACCCTTTCTTAGCAAACTAACCACGTCTCCATTTCCTTTAGAGTTCTAGTATGCTGTGGACACATCTTTATTAAGTCATTTTATTCTCTTGATATGTTTGAGAAATTTTTTAAAAATAAGTTTATGAGAGGACACCTGGGTGGCTTAGTTGGTTGGGCAACTGCTTTTGGCTCCGGGATCGAGTCCCGCATCAGGCTCCCAGCTCCGCAGGGAGTCTGCTTCTCCCTCTGATCTTCTCTCCTCTCATGCTCTCTCTCCCGCTCTCTCTCTCTCTCTCTCAAATAAATAAGCAAAATCTTAAAAAAAAAAAGTTTATGAGAGTAGGTGGTTTGTGGCTGATCAAACTTGTGTAACCAAAGAGTTTTGATTCATAGATCAATGTCAAACTGAGAGTATCTTATAACAAAACTATTCTCTATTTCAGAACTCTGTTTTTGATTTTGCTGCTCAGTATTTGTTTACTAATAACTTAATGAATACATGGGAATTAAACAAATGAAGTTAGGCTTAAAGAAGGATACTTCCGGACAGTACAAAGGCATAATTCAACATTATCTTAATAGTTTGGAAGGATGGGCTAAAACCAATAACGTGAAATTTTTCAACTGAAGTGAATATAAAGCTCTGCATTTCATCCCCAAAATTAGTTGAAAGAGAGAATGAGGGTAGAGTCAGGCAGCTGGCTTGAGTAGTTTGTGTGACAAAAAGTCCACCGTCTTAAGAATATAATGTGTTAAAGTTGAAATCTTCAGTTGTCTTTATTAATTTATAGAATTATAGCATCAAAGAATTTAGTAGTCCCACAATTATTTTTGAGGATTATTTTGAACAAATTATTTTGTTCATCAGAACTCATTTGCAGTATAGTATTCAGTTCTAGGTATTACATTTTCAAAGGAAATTAAGCTTGAAATTAAAGTACCTGTATTATTTTTTCTATTGCTGTCATAACAAATTATCACAAATTTAGCAGACTAAAATAAAACAATGCACTTTCACCACGTTACAGTGCTGAAGTCAGAAATCAACACCGATCTCAGTAGGCTAAAACCAAGGTATCATTAGGGCTGATCCCTTTCTGGAGGCTCTAGAAGAGAGTCTGTTTTCCTGCCTTTTCCGGCTTCTAGCGGTCCTCTACCTCCCCCCCTTCAGAACCAACAGAAGCAACTCCAGTCCTCACATTGCTTCTCTCCGGCCACAGCTGGGAAAGGCTCACTGCTTTTAAAAGATTCATGCGAAGAGATTGGTCCCATCTGGATAATCTCCCCGTCTCAAAGCCCTCAACCACATTGACTAAGTCCCTTTTGCCATGGAAAGTAACATATTCACAGATTCTGGTGATGACAAAATGGACATCTTTGTGGGGGACCATTATCCTGCCTCCCACTGTTCTTATTGTGGGGGATCACCAGGATAGTGTCGGGGCTAATTGGATAGAGAAGCAGATTAAGAAGAATTGAAGATGATCCCCAAATATGTTGCCTAGGAGAGAATGAGATAATGTTTATAAAGTGATTAGAGCAGTAAGTGCATAATAAATGGTTTCTGCTTCAACGGCTGATGCTACAAATTACAGAAATATAGTAGCTCAGAAGGGGAAGAAGCTTAGGGATGTGGAAGGGGATGAAGCAGCATCACATTTTATCTTGCGAAGAACAGAATTTGGGATCCAAGTTCTCACTTTACTCTTAGGGAAGCAGGTGGTTTCAATGTCCGAAAAGAGCTAAGTTTAACAAGAACTTATTATTCGTTATTATGCGTTATTCCCCTACCTGGTAAAAAGAGGGAGAATAGAGTTGATGGGGACTCTGGTAGAGAAGGAACTTTCTGGCCTCTTTTTTGCCATGACTGTGCAATGTATGGATTCTGAGGAGGAGAGAAAACTTTTATGAAAGGAAGAAAGCACAATTTTTGAAGCTCAGAGGACAACTATATTAGTTTTTCTTCCCCAGGAACATATGGGAAAGAAATGTCCCCTGAAACCAAAGCCCCGCCATGGGAGACAATTTCTTCAGGCTTTCCCTCTGGTCTCTATTTTTCTCTCTTTAAACACGTTGCACTCGACCTTTAAGAAGCTGCTGATTAGTGGTGGTCAAGCAGTAGTTAAATTAACAGACCCTCCCACCTCGCTCCCGCTGGGTGGTAGCTTTCAAGGCCACAGCAAATGTGTATCAGTGTGGACCTGATCCAGAAACAGCCAGGAAGGGAACAAAGTTTAGTCTGTGAGGAAATAGGCGGCTGCCGGCTGCCGGTAGTTTCATGCCGTCTGTCCAGATTTCAGACTTGCTGTGGTGTAAGTAATTTTTTAAAAGTATATTCGAATATAAAAAGATTGTGGGAATAATTCCCATCTAAGATTAAATTAAGGTCCTACTGGGTGCTAAATCTTGTGTAAGTAGACCTACTTAAGAGAAAGTTTCAGCATTTCACAAGTAGTTTTATTTTAAAAAATGAAAAAGAAAACCATGAAGTTTTCAGCAAGTGTTCTGCTAAAACAGGTCTTGCTCACTGTAGATGGTTTTTAATGTCTTTGTTTAAGTGAAGATGTTTATGGTCAGAAAATAAAAGGGAGCAAATATGTATTTGGTGCCCAGAGATTATTTCTAGGTAGGGCTTAGATTTCTCCCTCATGTTCTTTCCAGTGGCTTTTCCTTTAGTTTAGGTTCATGTTACAAGTTTATGTTAGCAAATATGTCATACTTTCAAGTAGTTAAACTGGAGGTTTTGTGGTTCAAAGAAATGAAATGAATGAGAATAAAGTAGAACTGAAACAGTGTGGTAGGCTGTTGAGAGCCTAGATTTAAGAGCAGCATAAAGTGTTTTCAAAGAGGAGGAACTTTGTGAAATAGATGAAAATGGTAAGCAGCTTTAGGAATTTCATGCAACTTTGGAGAAATCTGTTTTTAAGATTTTGACATGTGTACGAATTTTCCAGACGCAAGTCCCAGTACAATGGCGTGTAAAATAAATTTCCTACATGAAACTGAAATTGTTGTATCTCAGCTGTTGCGGTTCTATGTTGAGATAAAGACTCCAGGAATTACACTCATTGTTACCCAAACATCGACTTTATTGAGTATCACAATGTTAAGGTTGCTTTTGGTGTTGGAGACGTTTATATTTTCTATTTCTCTTTTGCTACATGTATTTGAAAAAAATTCCTGGTACAGGACAGTTTTGTGACTTCGAATCTAGAAGCTAAATTTGATGTCATTAATATATACAAGTTATAAATGCTGGCTGCTAGCCCGTAGCCTTTCAAATCGCTCAAGGAGTGCTGAGGACATAGATTGCTTGCGTAGGAGTACACTGGGTTTCCCCTTGCCTCTGCCTTCACGTCTGATCTCAGAGAGTCTGTTTCTCTAGCCTATCTCACATTCCTGCAGGATTAACCAGGAGCCCAGCTGATGGTATTGGGTCCCAAACAACCGTTGGTGGGATTGAAGCCCAAGATAACATTGTTCTGAGTGGGTTCTGGGACCGTAATGAAGTAAAGTCTTTACTCACCCTTTAGCTTGCTGAATTTCAATGACTCTACGTTCCTGAGCTTATTAACTCCTCCCACTCAATAGCCTCTATGGGCCAGGTTACTTATGGTTGTTGGTTTATGGGGCAAGAGTTGGGGGAGAAGGGTCCTAGGAAAGAGGCCAGCATGGCAGGTGATACCATTACCAGGGAAGCAGCTATTTCCTAATAGGATTTGAAATATTTCACTCTTTTAACACCTGGAAGACCATACAGGTGTGTACTAGCTGACTCTTAAATCCAGACCCTTTTGGATATTTTAAAATTTATTTTCCTATTTTTTAAATTTGTTTTTTATTTAAATTCAATTAATTAACAGATAGTGTATTTTTAGTTTCAGAGGTAGATTTCATTGACTCATCAGTCGTATAACACCCAGGGCTCATTACATCACTCAGTTACCCCATTCCCTCTCCCAGCAACCCTGTTTGTTTCCAGTGGTTATGAGTCTCTTATGGTATATTTTCCTATTTTTAATTGTTACATTTTTATACTTTATATCCAAGCCTGAAGTCTCAGTGAAAGCCCCTTGGGTGCTAGGAAGGGACACAAGGCCACAAATAAAACCTCGGTTCACTGCTTCCAGATGGAAAGGACTTGGAACCTCAAACGAACCCCGAGCCACAGGTGGTGCTCTCCTCACCCCCAGGTGTCTGCTGAGTCATGCCCCCCTCCAGTCATGGGAGCGGACTCCCATGTATCAGTGTGAAGGCTCCTCCTTTTCTTTTTCTTTTTTTTAATTCCAGTGTAGTTAACAGTGTTATATTCGTTTCAGGTGTACAATATAGTGATTCAACAATTCCATACATCACTCAGTAGTCATCAAGATAAGTGTACTCGTAATTCCCTTCACCTGTTTCACCCATTTCCCATCCACCTCCTCTCTGGTAACCATCCGTTTGTTCACTATAGCTAAGAGTCTGTTTTTTAGTTTGTCTGCTTTTTCTTTTTTTTTTTTTTAAAGATTTTTATTTATTTATTAGAGAGCAAGAGACTGAGAATGAGAGGGGAGAAAGTCAGAGGGAGAAGCAGACTTCCCACAGAGCCAGGAGTCCAATATGGGACTCGATCCCGGGACTCCGGGATCATGACCTGAGCCGAAGGCAGTTGCTCAACCAACTGAGCTACCCAGGCGCCCTGCCTGCTTTTTCTTTGTTCATTTGTTTTGTTTCCTAAATTCCACATATGAGTGAAATCATATGGTATTTCTCTTTCTCTGACTGGCTTATTTCACTTAATATCATACTCTCTAGATCCATCCATGTTGTTCTAAATGGTAAGATTTATAATAATAATAATAATGATAGATAGATAGATAGATAGATAGAAAGAAACGTAGGGGTGTGCCTTTCCCTTCAAATTAGTGTTTTTATATTCTTTGGGTAAATACCAGTAGTGCAATTATTGGATCATAGGGAGGTTCTATTTTTTATTTTCCAAGGAACCTCTATACTCTCTTCCACAGTGGCTGTACCAGTTTGCATTCCCACCAACAGTACACAAGGGTTCCTTTCTCTCTACATCCTCACCAACCTTTGTTTCTTGAGTTTTTGATTTTAGCCATTCTAACAGGTGTGAGGTGCTATCTCATTGTGGTTTTGGTTTGCATTTCCCTGATGATGAGTGATATTCAGTGTGTTTTCATGTGTCTGTTGACCATCTTTATGTCTTCTTTGGAGAAATATTTCTGTTTATGTCTTCTGCCCATTTTTTAATTGGATTATTTGGTTTTTTGGTGTTGAGTTGTACAAGTTTTTCATATATTTTGGTTACTAACCCTTTATTGGATATGTCACTTGCAAATATATTTTCCTATTCAGTAGGTTGTCTTTTAGTTTTCCTTTGCTGTACAGAAAATTTTTATTTTGACGAGTCCCAATAGTTTTTTGCTTTTATTCTGCTTTTATTTTTGCTTTTGTTTCCCTTGCCTCAAAAGAAGTTATGGCCGATGTCAGAGAACTTACTGCCTGGGCTCTCTCCTAGGATTTTTATAGTTTCAGGTCTCACATTTAGGTCTTTGATCCATTTTGAGTTTATTTTTGTGTATAGTGTAAGAGAGTGGTCCAGTTTCATTCTTCTTTAGTAGCTGTCTTGTTTTTCCCAACACCATTTGTTGAAGACACTTTTTTGGTTGGATATTCTTTCCTGCTTTGTTGAAGATTAATTGACCATATAATCATGGATTTATTTCTGGGCTCTGTATTCTCTTCTATTGAACTATAGGTCTGTTTTTGTGCCAATACCATACTGTTTTGATTACTACAGCTTTGTAATATAACTTGAAGTCTGGAATTATGATATCTCCAGTTTTGTTTTTTTCTGAAGATTGCTCTGGCTGTTGGAGTTCTTTTGTGGTTCCAATAAATTGTAGGATTGTTTGTTTTAATTTTGTGAAGAATGCTATTGGTAGGAATCGTATTAAATCTGTAATTGCTTTGGGTAGTATAGACATTTTAACAATAATTGATCTTCCAATCCATGAGTATGAAATGTCTTTCAATTTCTTTCATCAGTGTTTTATAGTTTTCAGAGTAAAGGTCTTTTACCTTTTTGGTTAAGTTTATTCCTAGGTATTTTATTATTTTTGGTGCAATTGTAAATGGGATTGCTTTCTTAATTTCTCTTTCTGCTGCTTCATTATTAGTGTATAGAAATGCAGCAGGAGGGCACCTGGGTGGCTCAGTGGGTTAAAGCCTCTGCCTTCGGCTCAGGTCATGATCTCAGGATCCTGGGATCGAGCCCTGCATCGGGCTCTCTGCTCAGCAGGGAGCCTGCTTCCCCCTTTCTCTCTGCCTGCCTCTCTGCCTCCTTGTGATCTCTCTCTCTCTCTCTGTCAAATAAATAAATAAAGTCTTTTAAAAAAATAAATTTATTAAAAAAAAAGAAATGCAGCAGATTTCTGCATATTGATTTTGTATTCTATAACCTTGCTGAATTCATTTCTCAGTTCTAGTAGTTGTTTGGTGGAGTCTTTCGGGTTTCCTACATATATTATCATTTCGTCTGCAAATAGTGAAAGTATTACTTCTTCCTTACCAATTTGGATATCTTTTATTCCTTTTTTCTTGTCTGCTTTTAAAATTCTCTCTTTATCACTACTTTTTGCCACTTTAATAACTTTGTTTCTTAGTGTGGATCTCTTTGGGGTAATTTTGTTGGGGGATCTCTGTGCCTTCTGGATATGAATTTCTTTCCTTCCCTAGATTTGGCAAGTTTTCAGCTATTATTTCTTCAAATAAATTTTCTGCCCCCTTTTCTCTCTTCTTCTTCTAGGATCCCTATAATGTGAACGTTATTATTATGCTTTTTTTTTTTTAAGATTTTATTTATTTATTTGTCAAAGAGAGCGAGCGAGCACACAAGTTGGCAGAGTGGCAGGCAGAGGCAGAGGGAGAAGCAGGCTCCCCGCTGAGCAAGGAGCCCGATGCAGGACTCGATCCCACGACTCTGGAATCGTGACCTGAGCCTAAGGCAGCTACTTAACTGACTGAGCCACCTAGGCATCCCTGAATGTTGTTATTATGCTTGATAGAGTTGCTGAGTTCCCTAAATCTATTCTCATTTTGCATTATTTTTTCTCACACCTGGTCAGCTTTTCTATTACCCTTTTTTGCAGATTGCTGACTCATTCTTTCACTTCCTCTATTCTGCTATTTATTCCATCTAGTGTATTTTCTTTTTTTTTTTTTAAAGATTTTATTTATTTATTTATTAGGAAAGAGAGAGAGTGAGAGAGAGCAGGTCAGAGTGAGAAGCGGACTCCCCATGGAGCTGGGAGCCCGACGTGGGACTCGATCCCGGGACTCCGGGATCATGACCTGAGCCGAAGGCAGTCGCTCAACCAACTGCGCCACCCAGGGGCCCCCATCTAGTGTATTTTCAATTTCATTTATTGTAGTGTTCTTCTCTGATTAGCATTTTTTTTATTTCTTTGTTAATGGTCTCATTGCTGTCCTCCACTTTTTTTTCCTCAAGTCCAGTGAGTATCTTTATGACCATTACTTTAAATTCTTTATCAGGCATACTGCTTACTCTGTTTCATTCAGGTCTCTTGCTCTGATTTTTGTCCCGTTCTTTCATTTGGAACATATTCCTCTGTCTTCTCATTTTTGTCTAACTCTGTGTCTGTTTCTGTGTTTTAGGAAAGTCTGCTATGTCTCCTGCTCTTGAAAGTAGTGGCTTTATGAAGAAGAGGTCCTGTATGCCCTGCAGTGTGATGTCCCCTGTTCACCAGAACCTGATGCTTCAGGGGTGTCTCCTCTGTGTGTTGCATGCTCCCTGCTTTTGTGGATGAGCCTCTTTTTCCTTTAGTCCAGTCATCTTCAACGGTTCTCTTTGACCAGTGTGGGCAGGGTTTGATCTCTATGTTAGTGAGCCAATCTGGGGCCACCTCAGACTTGAGTTTAGTCAGATCAAGCATTTGCCAGAGATGCAATAGCACCAAACTGCAGGGCACTTTCCCTGTGTTGTCCTCTGAGAAGCTTTCATTGGTGGAGGGGGCCTGTAGCCAGACCACCTATCTGCCCCAGTGCAATTGTGGGTGCCTCAGTCTAATTCATTTCTGTGGTTATCTTTCCCCGTCCCCAGGGCAGGAGTCTCTTTGGAGTGACGCTGGCCCCTGTCAGGGCTGCTTGCACAATGCCAGCCTTCTGGCCCTAGTTTGAAAGGGCTTTAGTCAAAAGCCTATCCGAGGGGGCAGATCCACAACATGCTCCAGGGCAGGGCTGCAGTGCCCAGAAGGTTTGGACACAGGGAAGAAGAAGGGGTATGCCTCCACTGCGGGACGGGCTGGCTGGGCTGATCCGTAAAACACTCAGGTGTGGGGCGTGCAGTTTTAACAAGGTGTGTGCAGGGCCTCTGCTAGAGGGGACCCTCTGCTACTGCTGCCAGGACTGAAAGCTCATGGGTCAGGAGACATGGTGTTTGCAAGGGTTTGCTCAGGTCTTCTCCGGGAGGGAACCTGCAGTCCCAGGCAAAGGCAAGCTTGACTGAAGCAGGGGATGGCTCTTGGTGTCAGCAAGTGTCAGTGTTGTGCTGTTCCTGCAGGTGGCACTGTATTTATGCTGGGGGTGGGGGTGGGTGGCGGGTGAGGGAAGTGGCACCTGCCAGCTCTTTTGTTCCTGTAGGAGTCTCCCTACAATCCCTAACTCTCCAGGACAGGCTCTAAGATGAGTGAATAACTCTCCCTGCCATATTCCCCAGCTGTTTTTCAAACTGCTTGTTTGTTGTGCTGTTTCTCCAAGGGCAGGGGCTCAGTTTCCTATCACTTTCCAGGCTCTTCTAGAACCGAGATTTCTAAAATTCCAGGCTTCAAGTCCTGCTGCTTGTAAGTACTCACAAAATTCGGCCCCCTAGTTTTCCAAATATGAAGATTCATCTTCCCCATGCGGGCTTCCCAATGTCATTTCTCTCCCTTCTCTGAGTTTGCGGATCCTTCCCTCCGACGGTCCCTCAGGTCCCTTTAGGTTCCCACTCATCTCCACCCTTCTTACCTTGTTTGATGTGGCCTCTTCTTTACATTTAGTTGTGGAATTTATTCTGCCAGTCTTTGGGTCATTTTCTGGCTTATTTATACTGATGTGAGTGTCCTTTAGTTGTATCGGTGGGACAAGGTTAGCTTAGGATCCTCTTACTCCACCTTCTTCCCAGCCTTCTGGGCCCCTTTCAGATATGTTTAAAAACCTTCAGGGGCACCTGGGTGGCTCAATTGGTTGAGCAACTGCCTTCAGCTCATGATCCTTGAGTTCCGGGATCGAGTCCCACATCGGGCTCCCAGCTCCACGGGGAGTCTGCTTCTTTCTCTAACCTTCTCTCCTCTCGTGCTCTCTCTCACTTTCTCTTGTCCCTCAAATAAATAAATAAAATCATAAAAAAAAAAAAAACCTTCAGAAGCTGCCTCTAACATCCAAATCCTTGCCCTACAAAGCCCACGTGATCTGGCTTCTGACCATCTGTGTAACATCATTGTCTACCATTGTTCTCCTCACACAGATTGCTCCAACTTAAGTGTTTCTGTTGCTTCTGGAATACCTCAAACTTTCTTGTCCCTTAGGGTCTTTGCTGCCTGGAAAGCTCTTCCCCTGTATTGTTTCTTCCTTCTCTTCATTCAGATCTCTACTCAAACACCTCCTCTTCAGAGGCATCCCTACCCCACTTCCACCACATCACTCTTCCTTTACCTTGATTGACTTTTAACAATATCGGCACGATTTAATTCATTTTATCAAAAAATATATATTTAGGTGTGCCTGGGTGGTTCAGTCGGTTAAATGGCTGCCTTTGACTCAGGTCATGGTCCCAGGGTCCTGGGATCGAGCCTTGCATCGGGCTCTCTGCTCAGTGGGGAATCCTGCTTCTCTCTCTTCCTCTGCCCCTCCCCCTGCTTATGTTATCTCTCTCTCTGTCAAATAAATAAAATCATTGTATATATATAGATAGATAGATTCATATATATATACATATATACATACACATGATATATATAGTCGAATATATATACTATTTATATTCAGAATTATTTGTATATGTGTGTGTATATTTCTGATAAAATCAACATATATATTCTTTCTCACTAGAATATAAGTTCTATGAGGGGGCAAGAACTTTGTCTTCTATCAGTACTATATTGCCAGTGTCCAAAATAGTACCTACTTGACATATAGTAGACACTTGGTAAATATTCATTTTATTAATATATTAATGTCAGTTGGTGCCATTAAATTTTATTTTTAAGAATAGGAATTTTTGGGCACCTGGGTGGCTCAGTTGTTAAGCATCTGCCTTCGGCTCATGTCATGATCCCAGGATCCTGGGATCGAGCCCCACATCTGGCTCCCTGCTAGGCAAGAAGCCTGCTTCTCCCTCTTCTACTTCCCGTGCTTGTGTTCCTGCTCTTGCTGTCTATCTCTCTCTGTCAAATAAATAAATAAAATCTTCAAACATTCCTGGTCTTTTTTTTTTTGAGTAGATGATAGTCACATGATTCCAAAACCAAAATATACAGAAAAGTGTACTTTTTAAAAAAGGTTTATTTATTTATTTTAGAGAAAGAGAGAGAGCACGAGCACACACGTGGGAGGGCAAGGGTAGAGGGAGAGACAGGCATAAGCAGACCTCACCTTGAACACAGAGCCTGATGTGGGACTTGATCTCATGACCCTGAGATCATAATCTGAGCCGAGACCAAGAGTTGGATGCTTAACCAGCTGTGCCACCCAGGCACCCCAAAGAAAAGTGTGCATTGAGGTGTGGCTCAGTCATTTAGCATCTGCTTTCAACTCGGGTCATGATCCCAGAGTCTTGGGATCAAGTCCTGCCTTGGGCTCTCTGCTCGGTGGGGAGCCCGCTTCTCCCTCTCCCACCCCCCTTCCATGTGTTCCCTCTCTCGCTGGGTCCTCTCTCTGTCAAATAAATAAATAAAATCTTAAAAAGAAAAAAAATGTACATTAAAACATCTTCTTAACCCAGCCGGTCCCAAATCCACTCAGTTCCCATTCAGGACCCCAAAGTACTATTACTGTTTTTCCATATGTCCTTCCAGACTTTCTTGATGCAAAGAAATATAAAAGTATACAGATTCATACTTTTCTCTTTTTACTAATACTGTTATACATACTGTTCTTAATTTTTTAATTTGTAATATATGTTGAATCTCTTTTCATATCAGTATGTAGAGAGTGTCCTCATTTTTAGATAACTGCATAGTATTCTATTGTGTGGACATACTATAATTTATTTAACCAGTCACCTAATGATGGGCGTGTTAGTTATTTTCAGTATCTTCCTATTGTAAACAATGCTGAAGTTCATAACCTGTGCATATATAACTTTATATATGCATAGTATATCTCTGATTAAATTCAGAGAGTATAATAGGTGCCATAAATATTGCTTAGTTACCTTCCATAGGGATAGTACCAATTTGTACTCCCCCAGCAATGAATAAAAGTACTGTTTCCCATATCCTTGCCAACTGAGAGAGTTATCAGACTTTTGGATTTTTGCCAATGTGATAGGTTAAAAAATGGTTTCAGCATAGTTTTTTTAGAATTCATAATAAAATTCGTGTTAAAGTTTTTAAAAATAATTTTTAAATTGTGATAAAAAACATAAAATTTACCATCTTAACCATTTTTAAGTGTTCAGTTCAACAGTATTAAGTATATTAACATTGTTGTGAAACAGATCTCCAGAACTTGTTCACCTTCCAATCTGAAACTCCATACCCACTAAATAACAACTCCCTATTTCCTACTCCCTCCAGACCCTGGATACCATCATTCTCTTTCCTGTTTCTATGAGTTTGACTGCTTTAGATACTTGATGTAGTTAATGGAATAACATTTTGAGGTCCTGCTTTCAATGGTTTTGGGTATATACCCAGAAGTGAGATTGGTGGATCACATGGTAATTCTATTTTTCAAATTTTTAGGAACTACTATACTGTTTTCCATAGCAGCTGCATCATTTTAGCACTGGTTTAATGTGTATTTCTCTCACTATGAGTGGGGTGGAACATCTTTTCATATTTAGAGGAAACCTGCTCTTTTTTTCTGTGAATTGATATATCTTTTGGATTTTTTCCTATTAATTTGATAACATTTTTTGCTTTTGTGCCTCTCAGTTTTCCAAATTTATAAGCTAGTAGTCATTGGTACAGGTTTGGGTAAGAGTGCCTGAGGTTCATAGTTGTGCAGTCTTGATTGGGCAATTACTGAACGTTTCTGAGTTTCAGTTTTCTTACCTGTAAATAGTAATAACTATGAGTTCTTATAAAGGTTAAATGAGAAAATGTATATTAAGTGGTTAATATAGAACCAGTATAATAGGCAAGAAAAAGAAATAAAAGGCCAACATTCAGAAGGGAAGCAAAACTATCATTATTCACATATGGTGGTTGTGTACACGGAAAACCCTGTAGAATCTCTAAAAAACTTTGCAATTTTGCAAGGTCACGGGTTACAGTCAATATAGAAAATTGCATTAGAAATAATTAGAACAGCTAAAACAATTAGAAAATAGATGAAAATATCACCACTGAAAATACCAAATACATAGCAATAAATCTTTAAAAGCACACAAAGACCTCTACACTGAACACTACAGAACATTACTAAGAAAAATTAGAGAAGACTGAATTAAAAGCTCAATATAAATTCCATGGGAGCACCTGGCTGGCCTCAGTTGGTGGAGCATGTGACTGTTAATCTCAGGGTCCTGAGTTCAAGCCCCACATTGGGCATGGAGCCTGCTGTAAAATCAATCAGTCAGTCAATCAGTAAATGAATCTTTAAAAAGCAAAATATGATCATGGATTACAAAACTCAAAATTGTCAAGATGCGAATTCTCCCTAAGTAAATGTATAGAGCCAGTGCAGCTCCTATCAAAATTTCAGCAGGTGTTTTTGAAGAAATTGTCAAGCTGATTCTAAGATGTATCTGATAATGCAATGAACATTGCATAGTTAAAACAATCTTGAAAAGGAACAACAAGTTGGATGATTTATAATATGTGATTTCAAGATTTAACTGTAAAGCTATTAACTATTACCAACAATGAACTATTGCCCTAAGAATAGGTGAATGTATCTGTGGAGCAGAATAGCACATCCAGAAATAGACCCACACACATAAGGTCAATTGATTTTTGATCAAGGTGGCAAGTTAATTCAATGGGAAAGGGAGTCTTTATTTATTTTTTTTAAGATTTATTTATTCGAGAGGGGGGGAACATGGTGGGGGAGGAGGAAGAGCAGAGGGAGAGGGTGAGAGAGAATCTCAAGCAGACTCCCCACTGAGCAACGGAACCAGACACAGGGCTTCTCTATCTCATGATCCTGGGATCATGACCTCAGCTGAAATCAAGAGTTAGACACTCAACCTGACAGAGCCATCCAGGTGCCCCAGAAAAAGTCTTTTTAAACTTGTCACTGGATCAAATGGATTTTATATGAGAAAGTGAGAAAAGAACTGTCACATCTTTATCTTTCCAAAAATTAAATAGACATTGATCATAGATCTAAACATAACAATCAGAACCAGGATGGTAGGGGGGGAAAAAACAATGGAAAATATCTTTGCAATCTTGGGTATGCAAAGATTTCTTGAACAGGACACTAAAAGCACTAACCATAAAAAGTAAATAAAATTAAATGAGTTTATATATTTGCTACAAGACTTTTCAGAACCTTTAACATGTTAATGTTTCTAGTAAGAGGATCATGTAGCATTTCCCCAAGTTTTTGACCACAGAATCCTTTTTTTCATTTGGAGCATTCAACTAAACTGCAGAAGTCCGTATGCCAAAGAATATACTTAGAGAAGTTGTTGCTTTGGTTCTCTCCTCAAAGCATACTATTTTTGAGAGCTATAATAAATTAAAGATCAGTTTCCCCCTCTTTAGTATGAATTAATGTAATTGCATCTATTTTAGGAACCAGAATAAAGAAAACCCTCTGCCAAAAGAACTGTGACCATACTTTACTACAAATTGACTGGTTGGCCAACCAACTGTTGGAATTACTACTACTAGTAGGATTCTAGGTCAGTGTCACATTTGATTGGAATTTACCATAGTAAAAGGAATAAAGAGTGACTGAAAGTGCAAAGCATTTTGTATTTTCTCTGCGCTGGTTCCATGTACTTGTTTGGTCTGCCCTGCTTTCTCACCGTCCGTCGAACTCCAGCGTGTTAACCCTCACTCAGATCACTCAACTCCTCCCAGTTCCTAAATGCTAGAAGGTCTTTTCTTCTGTGGCATTTCTAGTCTCTGACTCATACTTCACTGTCCTAATCAGATTCCTCTACCTTCTGTTGCTGCCCATGAACTGATTTTCATGGAATATGGGTTTTCACATAAGAAGTAGGAGAAGAGGGCCCCTGGGTGGCGCAGTTGGTTGAGCGACTGCATTCGGCTCAGGTCATGATCCCGGAGTCCCAGGATCGAGTCCCACATCGAGTCCCAGGATCGAGTCCCACATCGAGTCCCACATCGAGTCCCACATCGGGCTCCCAGCTCCATGGGGAGTCCGCTTCTCACTCTGACCTTCTCTCTCTCACTCTCTCTCTTTCCTAATAAATAAATAAATAAAATCTTTAAAAAAAAAAAAAGAAGTAGGAGAAGAATCAGAAGAGAAAGTAGAAGGAAAACAAAGCCAAACCTCACCTAAACCAAAATTTGGCCCAAGACTCTCCCTGTTAGGGAAGGAGATCTCAAGAAGTCAAAGTGGTATGTAATGCTGGTAGAAATGTTTAAAGAACAGAAAGTTTAAGGAAGTATCCCTATAATATCCTGGATTATGTTTTTTAAAATGAACTACTGTTATTAGTTTGTCCTGAATGTGGAAAGCTATTAATAACCAGATATAGAAAATTAATCTGTGTCATCTGAATAGAGTTTACTAGGAAGACTAGACTAGAAGTTAAGTAGCTTTAGTTTTGGATCTGCTACTAATTTGCTTTTTTTTTTTTTTAAAGATTTTATTTATTTATTTGACAGAGAGAGAGAGAGACCACAAGTAAGCAGAGAGGCAGGCAGAGAGAGGGGGAAGCAGGCTCCCCATTGAGCAAAGAACCTGATGTGGGGCTCGATCCCAGGACCCTGAGATCATGACCTGAGCTGAAGGCAGAGGCTTTAACCCACTGAGCCACCCAGGCGCCCCTGGATCTGCTACTAATTTGCTTTTTGATGATAAGTAAATATATTCTTTTAAAGAGAAAAAAATATGTTTTTTATTGCAAATATATATATTATATATGTGTGTGTGTGTGCGTGTGTGTGTCTCTATATGTATATACACACACACACCCCTACATACACAACAGGCTCTGTCACAGATATTTTTTTCTTGTGCTGTCGCATTTAATCATCTCTGTTCATGTCTCCGCTTCCTCATCTGGAAAATGAGATAATAATATCTCAGTCTGCCTTCCTCACAGGACAACAAATGGAATGATAACCAGATAATAAGATAGATTCCTTTGAGCGTTATTCTGGAATTTAAGGAATAAATCTTGAATGGCATATTGTATAATGTATACCAGTATTTCCATAGCAAAATGGTGTGTGGAATCCTGGTAAAATCCATTTCAAAATGTATTTGCAATACAAACTTAGCAGAAACAATTTACACAGGATGTTTTATAGACATCAGAGACAATTATGGAACACCTGGAAATATGGAACAACCTTTTTTGTGCTTCTCAGTAAATGCAACACAAAGTAAACACAGCCCTCATAGTACTTTATGACACACCTCATCAAAGAAAAACAGTCAAGAGAGATACCTAGGCAAATAGGTAGAGGCAGAATAACAATGGATGACAATAAAAAGAACTTTATATTAGAAATTGAAAACCATTTTTTAGTCTGTATTAAGATAGGATAAACAGAAGAATGAGGAGTACCACAGAAGGCACCTGGGGCTGTGGGGGGCAATTGGACGGATGCTTATTTAACTCTACTGCTTATTAGCCTGGACCTGGGAGCTGAAAGAAACTTGATCTCTTTTCTAGCAGCCTGATCCTTTATTATAATCAGAATAGAAGGTTTCAGAGCTACTGAACCCCACCTCTAGGCTGTCTTTCCATTGTCCTTACAACTTTCAGAATTTCATAAGATGATAGGGGTGGGAAGGACAATGACTGCCAAGTGTCTAGGAAACTACAAGCTTTTCTCACTGAAGTTCCCTTAGAACAAGGGGATCATACACTAGCAAAGAAGTTTATCAAAGGAAGACCATAAAAAGTTACTAATTAAGAATTGTGGGGCACCTGGCTGGCTCAGTCGGTGGAGCGTTTGAGTCTTGAGCTTAGGGTTGTGAGTTGAGTCTCGTGTTGGGTGTGGAGATGACTTAAAAATAAAATCTTAAAAAAAAAATTGAAAAAGGATGTTTCTATCATCTATTATCCTGAAAATGATTAGATAATAAGGTCCATAGGAAGAGACATGAAAAACAAAATGGCTTATATGGCTGCTTTGAGAAAGCAAGATGCACATTAGTAGCAATAAATAGCAAATTGGAAATCACCAACCTATAGCTAGGTGTTAATAGTGCTGGCTCACTGAACAAAGAAAAAGAAAACATGAAAATTTTACAGCCCCGTACAGAAGTTACCTTCACTCGACAGCAGGACCTTTACATCCATCAAATGAATTTTTTTCAATTTTGGTATCTATTTTTTATTCCTAGCATTTCCTTTTGATTCTTTTTACTTTGATGCTCTTCTTTTCTACTAGGTCCTTTAACAGAGGCAGTTATTGCGGTAGCAGTTGTAAGAGTCCATACATAAGTTAAAACTTGTAAACTGTACACCATAAAAGTCAATTTTACTGTGTGTTAATTTACAAAAAAAGGGTATGGCCTGTTCAAAGCAAAAATATAATAATGTACAGCAGGGTTAAGGACATTTAAAGAAGTAAAATGTAAAACAACAAGAGTACAAAGGGAGGAGGTTGAAGTAGTATGACATGAGGTAGACTAGAATATCTTAACATTATACCATGTAGTCTCTAAAACAGTGGTTCTCAGAGTGTGGTCATCACACCAGCAGTGTCACCATCACCTGGGAACTCGTTAGAGATGAAATTCTCTTGGCTCCACCATAGACCTGAGTTACAAACTCTGGGGGTGTGGCACAATAATCTGTGATTCTGACACATGCTAAAATGTAAGAACCAATGCTTTAGAGCAGTGGTTGGGAAATTTTTTCTTTAAAGGGCCAGATAATAAATATTTTAGGCTTTGTGGACCATATGGTCTCTGTAGCAACTAACTGTGCCTTTGTAGCACAAAAGCAGGCAGGTAGTACATAAATCAATTAGCAGGGATGTAGTCTTTTTTTTTTTTTTTAAGATTTTATTTATTTATTTAACAGAGAGAGAACACAAGCAGGCAGAGAGGCAGGCAGAGGCAGAGAGAGGAGCAGGCTCCCTGCTGAGCAAGGAGCCCGATGCGGGACTTGATCCCAGGACCCTGAGATCATGACCTGAGCCGAAGGCAGAGGCTTTAACACACTGAGCCACCCAGGTGCCCAGCAGGGATGTAGTCTTATAGTGTTACTTATAAAAACAGGCCTGCTAGATTTGGCCCATGTACTGTAGTCTCGACCTCTTTAGAGTATCCATTAACACATATAGGTAAATACACATATACACATACAGAGATACAGCTCCAATGCCAAAAAACAAGTAAAATGAAATATTTAAAATAGGACATTAGGAGAAGGAAAGGAAAAGTGAAGGAGGGGAAATCAGAGGGAGAGATGAACCATGAGAGACTGGATTCCAAGAAACAAACTGATGGTTTGGGTGGCAGGATGCGGGAGCCCGCTGATAGGTATTAAGGAGGGCACAGATTGCATGGAGCTCTGGGTATTATATGCAAACAATGAATCATGGAACACTACATCAAAAACTAATGATGTACTGTATAGTAACTAACATAACATTTTTTAAAAATTAAAAAATAAAAAAAATAAAATACAGATCATCCTAACTTTGCAATGTGGGACCATAAAAATGATCATGCATGCTGGAATCATGCAAAGTGTTCTTAATGTAAATGGGAAGAATTATGGTTGTTCTGTGACCTTGAAAAAAATTTTTTTATCAAAACTTTTGGTGGGGGAAGGGGAAGAGGATATTTTATTTACCGAGAAGGGCCATTAGTTAACTTTCTAGAGTCCTAGAAATGTTCTCAATCTTGATTCCATTGTAGTTACAAGGATGTATAGAATTGTTTGCATTCATCAGATGGAACACTTGAGATCTATGCATTTCATGTATGTAAATTATATCAACAAAAAAGTTTTGTTAAGTACAAATTAAAGATCTGGAATAAAATCTGCACTTTACATTAGGTAACATCCTTATTTCAGAAAAAATAAAATAAATTATAAAGAATAAGTGTAAATTCTTTAGGAAGAAAGATGGGGCAAACAGTCCAGGAAAAGGAACCATTTGCAACCCTTGGGAAGAGGTATGGGAATGCATGACGTTTGGGAAACATGGCTCTGTGTGTTGGAGAGCCATCGAAAGATTTTCATGAGAGAATTGAAATAATCAGACTGTGTTTTAAAAATATCACTACTTTATGAACTGAAGGGGAAAGAGATTAGAAGTAGGGAGGTAAGGAGGCTATTGTTATAGTCTAGATGAGACTACGTCAGGCAAAGGCTGCAAGAATTAGGGAGGGCATAAACTTGAATGATATTTAGAATCAATTGGCTTTAGTGACTGACTAGATTTATTAAAATATTAGCAAACATCTAATAATGTGAGCCAGGCATTGTGCTTTGGGCTGCCATGCCTTATCTTGTATAACCTTTACGATAACCATATAAGGAGCATAAGGAAAAACATGGAAGACATTGGGAGAAAGAAAGGAAGGGTGAATTGGAGGAAATCGGAGGGGGAGATGAACCATGAGAGACTGTGGACTCTGAGCAACAAACTGAGGGTTTTGGAGGGGTGGGGTAGGGGAATGGGTGAGCCTGGTGGTGGGTATTGAGGAGGGCACGTATTGCATGGAGCACTGTGTGTGGTGCATGAACAATGAATCTTGGAACACTGAAAAAATAAAATTAAATTTAAAAAAAAAGAAACAAGTTAGAAAGTAAAAAAAAAAAAGAAGGTATTACAATTACAATTACAATAACTTCATCTCCATTTTACAGATAATGCCACACAATTCACCCAAGTCACATAGCTTGAAAGTGGCCCAGCCATGGTTTCTAAAATATACTTTCTACTTTCTCATTAATGAATTGTGGTAATTCTGAAGATAATTTATTTCCAAAATTGCTAAAACAACAAAAGAAAAAATGGAAGGCTAATTTCATCACCAAATTTAGAAAAGTCAAGCAAATTGTAAAAGCAAAAGAAATACTTGATTTAAGTAAATCTTGGAACACACAATCTAGGCCATATTTTCAAGGGAACAATTAAATAAAATTTCACATAAGTATATTCCTTTTTCTATGTCCCCCCCAAATCTTTAGTACCAAATATTAAGTTCATTAGTATACACAAGAAAAAAACATATACAATTGAAATCCTATTGCAGTATCACTAAAGGAGTCAATATTTCTTTACATAAATATAAAAATACTTGTCATAAATAGTGCTCAGAAATATTATAAACCAGAGATTAAATTTAATATCCTATGAAAAGCCTCTGAAGCACTGCTAGAAGAAAGCTACATTGCATTAAGTTCCTCAAAAAGAAAATAGATATCAATGACACAGATACATTTTAACATTTAACAATATAATTCAAAAAAAATTACCCAATAAAATTTTCAAATCATTTTTAACAGTGGCCCTCTAATTAATTAAATTAGTTAAAAATATGCATTATTGGGTCATCTGGGTGGCTCAGTCAGTTAAGTGTCTGCCTTCGGCTTGAATCATGATCCCAGAGTCCTGGGATCAAGCCCCTGCTCAGCGGGGAGTCTGCTTCTCCCTCTGCCTCTCCCCCTGGCTTGTGCTCGTTCTCTCTCACTCACTTTCTCTCTCTCAAAGAAATAAAATCTTTTTTTTTTAAGATTTTTATTTATTTATTAGAGAGCAAGAGACTGAGAATGAGAGGGGAGAAGGTCAGAGGGAGAAGCAGACTTCCCGCAGAGCTGGGAGTCTGATATGGGACTCGATCCCGGGACTCCGGGATCATGACCCGAGCCGAAGGCAGTTGCTCAACCAACTGAGCCACCCAGGCGCCCTCAAAGAAATAAAATCTTAAAAAAGATATGCATTATCAAGCAAATTATCATTCAGTATCTCTAATGAACATATACTCACTGATGAAAACTAGTTATACCTAATAGTAGAAAGTGGTTTAGTATCAGAAGAGAGATTGGTACAACCATTATGGAAAACAGTATAGAGGTTCCTCAAAAAATTAAAAGTAGAACTACCATACTATCCAGCAAGCTCACTAGTGGTTATGTATCCAAAGGAAATGAAATCAAATCAAGTTCTTAAAGAGCTATCTGTTTTCTTATCTTCAGTGCAGCCTTGTTCACAATAGCCAAGATCTTGAAACAACCTACATGTCCATCAGTAGGTGAATAGATAAGAAAATATGGTGTATATGTACAATGGAATATCATTTAGCCATAAGAAGGGGAAATCCTACCATTTGTGACCACACAGATGAACCCAGAGGATATTATGTTAAGGATATTATGTTATGTTCAGAAAGATAAATACTGTTCTATCTTACTTAAATGTGGGACCTGAAAACATGGGACTCAGGAACAGAATAGACCAGTGGTTATCAGGGAACTGGGAAGTAGGAAAGATGGAAGATATTGGTTAAAGGGTTAATTGATTATAGTCATCCTTTCACAGTGAAAATATATATCAAACCATCACCTTGTATACCTTAACTATATATAATTTTTATTTATGAATTAGACCTCAAAAAACTAAAAAGTTTTTAAAAAGAAAAGTTGGCTATTAATTTCATAACAAGATATGATTTATTTAATATTATAAATGCTGTTTTAAAATATATGATAGGCTACAAAATATTTTTTTCAGAATTTATAAATAAGAACTAAATATGTTTCCTAATTTATTAAAATCACACATACACGTCTTTAGGTCTTTCAAAGCATGGGAATATGTTTATGTTTTAATGTTAAGTTTAAAAAGCAAGATACAAAACTGCATAAAAACCACAATCCTAGTTAATTAACAAATACACAATTAAAAGACTGAAAGGTAATGTACAAAAACATTAACAACGGTTATTTTGGAGGACCACTTTTAATAATTTTTAAGAACAGACAAAGATCGTTTTAAAAGAGTCCACACCAACCTCTTTGGGAAACTGGTAATATCTATTAAAGCTGAACATGTACCTCCTGCAACAAAGAAGCTAGTGACATTTATTGAATGCCTATGTGTCAGGCCTTATCCTGAGTATTTCATATATGTGTTGAATTGCGGTGGTGAGGGTGGGCATCCTTGTCTTGTTCCTAGTCTCTATGGAAAAGCATTTCATATTTCATCATAAGCATGGTATTGCTGTAAGTTTGTTGTAGATACATTCTATACTTTGAAGAGGCTGTCTTCTGTTCCTAGTTTTATGAGAATTTCTTGTATGAATTTTGTCAAATGCATTTGCTCTATCTATTGGGATGATTGTATCGCTATTCCCTTTTATTCTCTTAATATTATATTGAGTTTTCTGACATTAAGCCAACTTTGCATTCTTGAAATAAATGCCATTTCAGTCATGTTGTGCTGTATGTTTAAAAAAATCAGTAGATTCATGGGGCACCTGGGTGGCTCAATCAGTTAGGCATCCAACTCCATCTCAGCTCAGGTCGGGATCTCAGGGTCATGGGGTCAGGCCCCGTGTTGGGCTGCATGTTGGGCATGAGCCTACAAATCAATCAATAAATAAACACATGCACCATAGGTTCAATTTACTAGAGATTGGCGGAGCATTTTTGCATCTTTGTGAGATGCAATGAGGAATGTCAGTATCTTAATGTCAGTATTTTAATAACGTCTTCATCATGTTTTTGTACCAGGGCTATACTGGCATTCTAGAATGAATTAGAAGGTGTTTCCTCCTTCTGTGTTGTCTGAGTTTGTGTAGAATTCATATTTTTATTGGTAGTGTTGGGTGGTCATAGTGGTGGTAGTGATGGTGGTAAATGTTTGATCTTATCCCCTGGTAAAGCCATGAGGGCCTAGGGCTTTTTCCTGGGGGAGAACATTTTTATTATGAATTTGATTCATTATGAATTTTTTAATAGATATAGGAAGACTTAGATTTTTCTAATTCTTTTTAAGTCAGTTTAAATAATTTGGGTTTTTTTAGGATTTGCCCATATTATCTACATTGTTGCATATATTGGAATAACATAATATCTTTGTATTGTTCTTAGTGTCTTCAGTGTCTGATATGATATCCCTTCTTTCATTCCTAATGATAATTTTTAATTTTTGTTTTTTTAATTAATATACTATTTTCAGCAGTTTTAGGTTTATATGAGAATGAGCAAAAAGTACAAAAAGTTTCCATATTCTTCCTCATCCCCACACTCAGTTTTCCCTATTATTAATATCTTGCAGTATTATGGTACATTTGTTACAATTGATGAGCCAATAACAATACATTTTTATTCACTGAAGTCCACAGTATATATTAGGGTTCGTTCTTTGTGTTGTATCATGCAGAATAGTTTCACTGCCATAAAAGTCCCCTATGCTCCACCCCTTCATTCTTCCTCCCTCCCCTAGACCCCTGGCAACTGCTCATCTTTTTACTGTCTCTCCATAGTTTTGCCTTTTCCAGAATGCCATATAGTTGAGATTATATGTATGTAACCTTTCAGATTGGATTCTTTCACTTAACATAATTTGTTTTTTTTTTCTTTTTTCTCTATCAGTCTTGCTAAGGTATTGAGAATTTTATTAATATTTTTAAAAACTATCTATAGAAAACTTATTCATTTTCTGTTTCTTAATTTCATTGGTTTCTGTTCTCACCTTTATTATTTCTTCTTCTTTCCTTGGGTTTAGTTTGTTCTACTTTTCCCAGCCTTTTTTGGTAGAAACAGATCATTGCTTTTAAATTCTTCTCTAAACTACACATTTAAAGCTACAAGATTTCCTCTAAGTACTGGTTCAGTTGTATCTCACACGTTTTGATATGCTTTCCTCATTCTCATTTAGTTTGAAATCTCATTTTCCTTGTGATTTGTTTTTCCACCCATGGACCATTAGATGTGTGTTTTTTAGTTTTCAAACATTACAGGGATTTTTTTTTTAACAATTCATTTATTGATTTTAGAGAGAGCATGCATGAGCAAGGGAAGGGGCAGAGGGAAATGGAGTGAGAGAGAAAGAGAGAGAGAGAGAGAATCACGAGCAGATTCCTTGCTGAGCGTGGAGCCTGATGCAGGGCTCCATGTCACCACCCTGAGATCATGACCTGAGCTGAAACCAAGAGTTGGTTGCTCAACCGAACTGAGCCACCTAAGCGCCCCAACAGGGATTTTTTAGAAAAGCTATCTTATTGATATATAAAAGAATAGATAAAAAGACTAAAGTCCTTTGAAATTTACTGAGACTCATTTTAAGACCCAGAAGAAGATCTATGTGGGTGAGTCTTCTTTGCACAAATTCTGTAGTTAAGTGTGGTGTCCTGTGAATGTCAGTTAGATCAAGATGGTTGAGAATATTGTTTAAATCTACCTGCTTACTGATTTTTTTGGCCTAGTACATCCGTTACTGAGAAAGGGGGTTTAAAATCTCTGTGATTGTGGACTTACGGATTTCTCTCTTTAGTTCTGTCAGGTTTGTACTTGAAAGCTCTGCTGTTGAGCACAACTGTATTTAGAGTTGTTAGGTCTTCTTGATGAAGGGGCTGTTTTATTTTTATTAAATCTCCCTTTCTATTTCTGCTAATACTGTGTCTTGAACTCTACTTTGTCTAACTGATATTATATAGTTACAGGAGCTTTGTTAGGCTTATTATTTGCATGGTACACCTTCCCCCACCCACCTTTTACTTTCAAATTGTGATTTTCTATTTGAGGTGTCTTTTTTATAAATGGCATATGGCTGAGGCTTGCTTTTCTTTTTTTTAATCCAGTCTCACAGTCTCTACCTTCTAGTCCTTCTATATTTAATGTATCCATTGATATGGTTGCACTTTGGTGTACTTTTTTCTTTGTTTTCTATATATCCCATCTGGGTTTTGTGCCCCATTTCCTTCTTTGACTGATTGATTGAAGTTTATCAAATATTTTGTAGTATTCATCTAATTGCTTCATCTAATGGTTGTTGAGCTATATCTTTTCAATGCTTTTAGTACTTGCTCCAGAGATTTTACTATGTATCTTTAAACTATTATAGGCTACTAATTAATATTATATCATTTCTTATAAAATATAAAAACTACAGATATAAAATATATAACAGTAAGAACACAAAAGATGGGATTTGGTAGAATTATACTGCATTAAAGCTAACATGAGGGATACTTACAGCATTGAAACTCTTCAGTTTCCTAACTGTGGTGGTGGATAAGTGAACCTACACAGATGATAAAATCATATAGACTGTAATACACACACACACACACCCAGATAAAATTGGGGAAATCTGAATAAGACCAGCAGATCATATCAATGTCACTCTCCTGTTTGTGATGCATATTATATTCTAGTTTTGCAAAATATTACTGTTGGGGAAAACTGGACAGGAAAATGTTACCATTGGGGGAAAACTGGACAGAATTTACAAGGACTCTCTCTATTATTTTTTATAACTGTATGTGAATCTGCAATTATCACAGTAAAAATAAAAAATGTTCTTGCTATAAGGTAACCGAATTTCATTGCTAAAGCAAGGGGCCTCCAAGTATCAAGAAAGAAAAAAGAGGGGCACCTGGGTGGCTCAGTGGATTAAAGCCTCTGCCTTTGGCTTGGGTCGTGGTCTCAGGGTCCTGGGATCGAGCCCTGCATCGGGCTCTCTGCTCAGCGGGGAGCCTGCTTCCCCCTCTCTCTCTCTGCCTGCCGCTCTGCCTCCTTGTGATCTCTCTCTCTCTCTCTGCCAAATAAATAAATAAATAAAATCTTTAAAAAAAAAAAAAAGAAAGAAAAAAGACAACGCACGTTTCTACTTTGATTTATATACTATAAAAACAGAATACTCAACACTACTTCCTAGTTCCTATTGCCTGGTTGGTAGAGAGTGGTAGAAGGGATTTGGAACAGTATCTATCAACATGCCTGCACTTACATGTGGCAGATGCGGGCCAGCTGTGGACCAATAGGCCTCCATTGCCCGGGCCTAAAGGGACGCTCATAAAAGTAACTATTGGAATATCCAATCCAACCTTCTGTGGTCGTGAAAGACTGGCTTAAAATTATCCCAGCCCAAAAAGATTTTCTCCTGTGCTTAAGAATTTATAAGAAGAAAAATGTGTGACCTTATTCAAACCAACAAACATTTCTTGAATACCTTCTGTTTATTTAAGTACTCCGCTAGATGCTGAGGACACAGGAATGAAAATGACATACTTACTGACTTTAAGAAGCTTAGGGTTTAGTGCAGCATACAAACTTATAATCCAATCATTATAATAGAAATATGTTAAATATGCACAGGGTACTGTGGAAACAGAGGAGGGACCTCCAACAGATCCCAAAAGGTCATCAGGGGTTTCTGAAGGAAGATATATTTGGATAAAATCTTAAAGGAGAAGTAAGAAAAAGGAAGAGTTGACAGGGCACTCTAGGAAGAGGCAACAACAAGGTCAAGTACCTACAGGTGAGGAGGGTAAGCGGTTCACTTTGGCTGGAGCCTAAAACTAGGAGCGGTAGGACATGAGGATAGAGAATCGCTTCAGAAATGGCTTCATGTGCCAAGGTCAGGAGTTTATACTTTATCCTGAGTCTTATGAGGAACTTCCTTTACAGATTTTAGGCTTTAAATGTGCATCCTTTCCTCTTCTTATAAGGACACCAGTCATTGGATTTTAAGGCCCACTCTATCTAGTATGACCTCACATTAGCTTAAATAATTACCTCTACAAAGACTAATTCCAAATAAGGTCACATTCTCAAGTTCTAGGTAAGTATGAATTTGGAGGGACACACTATGTGTGTTGCAGTGGGTTGAGGTATAAGAAGAGGAGAGGACATGAAGATATACACATAGAGAAGAGAGCCATGTGAGGACAGAGGGAGAGATCGGAGCAAAGCAGCTACAAACCAAAGAACTCCAAGGATTGCCAGGAGCCACCAGCCGCTAGGAAGGGGCAAAGAAGGATCCTTTCCTAGAGCCTTCAAGGGGAGCATGGTCCTGCTAACATCCTGATTTCACACATCTAGTTTCAAGAACTGCGAGGGAATAAGCTTCCATTGCTCTAAGCTACACCCTTTGTGTAATTTGTTACAGTAGCCTTAGGAAACGACTGCAATATGTAACCCACATCCTACGTCTTATGGGTTCAGCTCATTGTCGTAGTTTTAAGATATTTTTATTCCTTCAAGAGGCAGAGCCTGATTCCTCTTCCCTTGAGTGTGGGCCGGACCTAATGACTTGCCTCTAATGAATAAAGGGAGAATGAGGGTGTCCAGGTTTGAAGGCCACACCACGGCTTGGCAAACTAGGGTCCATGGGCTGGCCGCCAGTTTTTATTTAAAGTTGTATTGGCACGTAGCACGCCCATTTGTTTATGTATTAGATATGGTGGTCTTTGCACGAAAACAACCGCAGTGAGTAGTGGCAGTAGAGACCATATGGCCTGCAAACCTAAAATATTTACCACCGAGCCCTTTAAGAAAAAGTTTGCCAGTCCCTGAACTAGGTCACAAGAAGCACTGCAGCTTTTTGCTTGCTCTTGCTAACTTGCTCTGGGGAAAGCCAGCTGCCCCATCATGAGGACACTCCGACAGCCCTGGTGAAAGGTCCACATGGCAAGGAGCTGCCCCCTCCCCCCCCCCCCCCGCCCCCGCAAGCAGCCGTGGAAACGAACTGCATCCGTGGCCAACAGCTTGACCGAAACTTCCTGAGACCCTGAGCCAGAACCGCCCACCTAGGCTGCTCCCGGATTCTTGACCTTTAGAAACGGTGTGAGATAACACATGTTTGTTATTTTAAGCTGCCGAGTTTCGGGGCAGTTTGTTATGCTGTGACTCGTAACCAGTCCGCACCTCTGCGCCTTCTGCGGTTTTGAATGCAGCCTGTGAGTGGCTCCACACGTCTTATCTGTGCCCCAGACTTTCGCTATTTTAGAAACATACCGAGGAATGAAAACTTCTTATAAAGAAACTTTAGATGACATAGATAAGACTTTGTAGGAAACAAAGGGTAGTGGAAGGCAAGGGCTATATTTCCTATATTTTTCATAATCCTCCTTATTAACTAACAAAGCACGAGGTGTGATCGTGGCTATTGAGTTTGGCTGTCGCTAACAAAATATTAGGTTTGTAACCACGCTTATTTGAGTCATCAGGCAGGATGTTTGCTCTGTTATGTTACTCACTGTTATTTATATAAACAGGAGTATTCGATAATGCCATTATAATTTTATCAGGTGCGTCTCGAGGGTTTTAGTTGCCCTCTGTAAGTGTAAACCAAGTGGTCTCTAGTTGGGATGGTGTTGAGTTCTGTGGGCATGTTAGTTTCCTATATTAATAGCATCACAATATTATCACAAACCTAGCGGCTTAGAACAACACACATTTATAGCCTCCGTTTCTGTGGGAGAGGACTCTGAACACGACTAGTTGGACCTTCTGCTTAGGGTCTTGGGCGACTTCAATCAAGGTTTGCCCAGGGCTGGATTCTCATCTGGAAGTTCCACTGGGGCACTCCTGGGGTTGTTGACTGCATTCAATTCCTTGTGGGTGTAGGACCGAGAGCTTCAGTTTGGGGAGTTTTTTTCACCCCTTGGTTGTTACTGCATGTTGGCCAGAAGGTGCCATCAGTGCCTAGGAGCCACCATATTTCCTTGCCATGTGGGGTTTCCCAACATGGCCACTTGCTTTCTCACAGCTAGCCAGGGGAAGATTTCAGCAAGACATGGGCTGTGGTTTTATGTAGCATCATCACAGAATTATGTGCCTGTCAACACCCAGCACATTTGCTATATTTAATTGGTTGGAAGTAAGTCTCATTCACTCTCAAGGGGAGGGATCACACAACAGTCTGAACGTTAGGAAGCAGAGGGCATGGGAGCCACCTTCAGAATATGTCTGCCCCAATGGATTTCCCAGGCAAATCCTACCTGCAAGGTGGAATTAATGTCTCACCAAAGATAATTGCTGTACAACAACAACAACAAAAGATGCAGTGCATTGTTTTTTGTTTGGGGAATTTGTTGTTGGTGGTGGTTTTTGGTTTTTTGTCCTCTGTGCTGCACGAAGAAGGGTGTTGACGCCCTGTGTTGACACCTAGGAGGGTGTCAAATTAGAAGAATGGAGGGAAGATGAATAGAGATGGGATAAACAAAAACCAGAGGAGATAAAAGATATACCTAATCCTAAAACGCACTTCCAGGCTGGAAAATACTGCAGCTGGGAACAGCTTGGCGTGCAGCTAGGTAGATAGACCCTAAGCAAAGTTTTCCTGCATACAGGGAGCCCAGGGTACCACTGCCAGTAGCATAAAAGGAGCCCATTTCCACAAGGTCACTGATTCAGCATATAAAGTTCTACCATTGATTCTTTTTTTGATCATACTGGCACAGGTGGCATTCAAGTTTTAGTAAGACCTTAGAATAAGAAGGGCAACAGTAGCTGTGATAGATGCCAAATCTACCTTGATGCATGCATTCACTCATTCGCTCAGTGAATTTCTACTGAATGCTTACTACATGCGAGGCCCTTTGCTAGCGCTGTTCAGTCTTACATGTTTATGGTGTGTGGCAATGGAAAGAGTGCCACCATCTACTGGCTACACCTGTCGTGGGTGTGGGGGGAGGACTAGAGGCACATGTGTCTAGTTCTGCCAGCCCTGGCATATAGTGTTCTTATAGGAAGTTTGGTGGCAAAGGACAGGAAAGTGAGTAGATAAGCACAGGAAATTTTCAGAAGGGAGAGACATGGCAAAGGAGAAGGCTAGCCAGTAACAGACTGAAGATGATATATTTATCTGTGCCCAAAGAATCTGATAGATAGTAGGGACTCAGTTATATCAGCTGTCTTACCTCTCTCTTTACACAGTCTCTCCTCATTTTTAAAAAAATTTTCTTAGACACAGACGGTTCTACTGTGTGTCGGACATAGTAGTAGACATCATGGTAACCAAACTGAACATAGCCCTGACCCTTTTCCCTTTATGCCTCGTCCAGCTTGGAACATCATTAGCCATTTCAACAATCCTTTCCTCCAAGTCTTACCTCCTCCACTCTTTGTCAGCCGTTGGCCCTTTCTCCTCTGACTGTGCCCAACCCAGAGTACTTCCCTAATCATATTTTCTGCTGCCATGATGGTTTTGCCTCCTCGGTCGGGTCCTCACTGCTGATGGGTGGCCTTTAATTCATATCTACTTACATTTTCCACAGCAGCTATCCAAACCTCTTCTGTTCCTTCTGTTCCCTGTGATTCCAGCTCTGGCGTCCTCTCTCACCAGGTGACTGTGCCCCTGAGGAGGGTTCCCCACTTCCTTTCTACTCCTCTCATAATCTCCTATTGCCATTCTCACTTTTCTATTTTCTTGTGAAACAAAATAAGTGAATACATGCACACACACACACACACACACACACACACACGCACACGCACCTTCTCGTCAAGGCTTTTAGTCCCAAGCCCTCCTACCTCCTCAAAGCCTGTGCCAGCCATGATCATCCCTCATTCTGGTGAAAAGATATATTACCTACTATAGCATACGAAATTACAAAATTGTTTCTGGGCAGCTGTGTCTTAAAATTCGATATCTCCTTTAAAATCAGAGGGGTGGGGCACCTGAGTGGTTCAGTCAGTTAGGCATCTGCCTTTGGCTTAGGTCACAATCCCAGTGTCCTGAGATCAAGTTCCACATTGGGCTCCCTGCTCAGAGGGGAGTCTGCTTCTCCCTCTCCTTCTGCCCCTCTGCACCAGCCCCCTGCTTTTGCTCTCACTCTCACGCTCTCAAATAAATAAGTAAAATCATAAAATAAAATAAAATAATAAAACAATAAAATTATAGGAGGAAAACTGTAACACGTTTTTCAAAAGTTAGAATAATTTAGATAAGTCAAAATAACAATGAGCACTTATTAGCAGCTTTTAAAACTTTTTTCCCAAAAATAATACATTTGTATTTCATAGATAATTTAGAAATTTAGATTAAAGGGGGAAAAAATCATCCCTATCCCTACATACAGAGATAACCATGGTTAATATTATGTGTATAGTCTTCTAGTATTTTCTACTTCAGTTTTCCAGTAGCTCTGAATTGGCTTTTTCTCAACACCAAAGATAGACTAGTTTTTGCATATAAGGTAGACCAGGCCATGGCTTGTTCTCAGCTTATTTACCCTCTTTATGCAACATTAACGTATTGATCTTCATTCAAGTTCTTGGAATAATTAGTAGCTTCATTAAAAGTAAAACATAATGATATTGATCTCAGTCTACTTGTCTGACTTATAAATTATTCATTAATAGACTACATTTTGTCTTTAAAAATTTTCAAGCATGTTTTTCAAGTTTGCAGTAGGTGGCAGCAGCAGAAAACATGCTTTCATTTGCTTCAAAATGTAATCAGGACTTTATGGGGGACAGTATAAAGGAACTCGTCCGAACTGTGAAGAGCTTTGTGATGAAAGCTACTCAGAAATGTACATTCAGTGTGAGGTTTGTGAGTATATCATAGCCTACCTAAGAAGGAAGCTCCCAACAAATACTCTTCCTTAGAAAATGCATTTTACTTTATTTATTTATTTGACAGAGAGACATCACAAGTAGGCAGAGAGGGGAAAGCAGGCTTCCCACTGAGCAGAGAGCCCAATGTGGGGCTTGATCCCAGGACCCTGAGATCATGACCTGAGCCAAAGGCAGAGGCTTTAACCCACTGAGCCACCCAGGCGCCCCCAGAGAGATCACGTTATTCTCAACTAGACACTATAGGAAAAATATAGAAAAAATAGGAACTGTACACAATGGCTTCCTGGTCTACCTTTTCTTAAGATTGCCTCAGAATGAAAAAGAACAGAATAGGATTCAGGAACAAAGCGAAGGTGCTCAGGAGTGGTTTTTCCAACTCCCAAGATTAAGGCATGTTTTTTTGAGGGGAAGAGGAGAGGAAGCATTCTTTCACCCTTAATTCCGTCCCAGCTCAAACTCCTTCTGTGAACATCTAATAAGAAAGGGAAGTTTCCAGGTCTAGACTGTAGAATTCTTCAGGGTAGGGATTATGTATTTATCTTCAGATCTCAGCTCGAGTGCACAGCAAGTTTTTATGAATGACTAAATGAAGTTAATTAACTACCTCAGAGCAACCCCCGCCTTGCATTCTTTCCTTTCGTATCTCCCCAAAACTTCCCCCTTTCTTCGTGCTCTGGAGCAGACTGTGTGCCTACAATGACATATGCATTAACTCTTCCTCCTCAGCAAGAATGTAGTTTCCCAGAGAGGTACAGAATGGCTATCGTTGACTACCCAGCATAGAAGAGATGCCTGGGCTGAAGGCTTTGGGATAGTTTTTAAAACATTAAAGCATTATAACTTCCTGGCTAAGGGGAAAAGGAAAGAATCAAAATTTTATAAGAATCAAAAATATAGTTTTGGACCCTGGCAGGTTAAATTAGGTTTCAATAAAGCATTTAAGAATTGATTCAAGTATTCTTCAGTCATATTTTCTGAATTTCAAAGGACTTGTTATCAGGAATAAACTGCTTCTATAATCCTGTATGGCTATTTCCACTTAGAGCTTGTTGAATCCCTGACTAATTGTTTGGGTCTATGTTCTTGTTTCTTTGTCCTTGTTTTAGTAGTACCATCTAGTTATTCTAGAATTTTCTCTTGTGTTAGATTTCAGATACCTTTGAGACAAAATGCGTGTCTTTTAAAAGTTCTTGCTGGCTTTCCTTTAGAACTGAGGACGGTATTCTATGTCCCAGGAGTACTGAGTGAGTCTTAACTGTGTCATGAAAAGAAAGAGATATCATCCATGGTCACTGTGATCTTACAGACAGACAGGATGATGTACCACGAAACACTCAGGAAACCTGGGATCAATTCCTGGCTCTGGCATAAATTCCAAAACTATGGACAAATCTCTGAACCTCAATTTCTTCTTATGTAAAAAAAAAAAAAAAAAAGAAGGAGACAGAGTAGATTTGACTTTTAAAATTTCTCCCAGGTCCCTGATACTCTGAGTCAGTATTTCTTCTCCAGATGTCTGGAACAATCATTTCTTCTTTGTCTCATTTAGGAAATAGCCATATAACACCAGGTAACAAGATACATTAGTTGGGATACAGGATAAACAGCAGTAATTGTCTCAACAAAATTTGGTGACTCAGAAAAGGAAGACTGTTATTTTGGCCTTCATTAATAATCCTCAAGTTGGCAGGTATTTCTGTGCAGATAGAGGACTCTGATATGCTAGAACATTCAAAGCCCAAAGTTAGTGGTTTCGTTGCTCCACTATTGCCTGGGGGTATTGCCATCTGCATGGTGGAAGCTGACTGACCATGGGAAGGAAGAGCGTCCAGGACCAGCAGCCTTGCTTCCTGGATAAGAAAACTTGGAAGTTTCATACCTCACTTTCACTCTCATCCCACTGGCTAGAGCTCAGCCATGTGGTCACATCTACAGCCAGGAGAATGAAGTCTTCAGCAGCATAGCACACACCCACCTAAAATTTTAAGAGTGGGGTGGGGTACATGTTCTGTCCCTAAAAGGAAAGAGAAGAGATCGAATACTGGAGGATACACTCCACATTCTGTTATGATTTTAAGCCACAATAACAATTTTTATTTTGCTGCTGATTGTGCTTCTTATTTAATGAAATAGGCTGAGATTGGGATCTGTGACTTATCCCTATAAATACACAACCCCCAGCATATGTCAAGGTGTCTTCAACATAGATGGCATTCAACAAAAATGTGTATATTTGATTTATATATTGATTTTTCAGGGCATTAAGTAACCACTATGTTCATCGCGCCCCCACCAATACCCTGCTATATTTATTGCTTGTTTCATGAATGTTACATGTAAAACTTTAATTCTCAATCTAGTTGAGAATAATTCGGAACCTATGAAGTAGTAAAATTCTTAAAATATGTATAGATAGGTAGATAGAATGATTGACTGGGAGCAGGTTGCTACTAGTAGCAGCTACTATCTTTTGCTACTAGTAGTAAAGACGGTATTACCCTGCTTTGGGGTAGCATGATTACATGTAAGGGAAAACCAAGAGCTTTCCAGTGCGGCTTCATCATTTGGTTTTAAGTGTATTCCCTAGATATCACCTATCATTCTAGTTATGAGTAAACCTTAAAACACATACTTCCCTGAAATAGTTTTGGGCTCTGTCTTCTCTGTTCCCTTCATTGGTGTTAATAATAAGCAACGGACTGTGGTCTGAGTGTGAATCTGTATAGTGTGAGACTATTTACGGAGAGTCATGTAAGGCTCCTTTTAAAAACAGGCCAGTTTACTGACTCCATATTAACATGTTATCCACTCTGACTTCCAGTTCCATAGCTACTGCTCTTATAATCCTGTCTTGGAATAAAAATACTAGTATGTGCCTTATCCGTTGTACATTTGATATGAACTATCTTTTTTTTTCTTTTAAGATTTTTCTTTATTGACTTGTCAGAGAGAGAGCACACGCAGGGGGAGTGGCAGGCGGAGGGAGAAGCAGGCTCCCTGCTGAGCAAGGAGCCCGATGCCGGACTAGATCCCAGGATCCCGGAATCATCACTGAGACACCAAGACATCCTGATAAAAACTAGCTTTGAGCAACTGTCCTTATTCTCTCATACCCAGTTTCCCTAAATCCTTCCTCTTCAAGGTCCAGTTTCAGTTTGCCTCCTTTTTATAACCGACTGTAACCACCCAGCCCCAAATAATCATTGTATCAGAAAGAGAAGATCAAGCCCTGGGCAAACTGCAGCATAAGGACAGGGTGTGTTTGTATAAGGTGAAGCCTTTATTCCCTTTACAAACATGCCAACTTGGCAAAGACAAGTAAACAGCAAATACTGGCTAAGGTCTGGACCAGGAGGAGTGGCTCCCAGCCCTTACTCAGCCTCACCCCACATTCCCAGAACCCTCACTGAGCCTCAACACCACGCATCTTTGCTCTGTCTTTGCTCTTGGGACATTTTTCTTCAAAGAACCAAAGAACAGGACACCTTTTTCTGTTAAGGGTTTTGATCTTACCTCTGTGTGTCAACAGAGGGCAGCAGAGAGCACCACACTACAGTTTATGTAGATCTCAAAGTAGGAGAGTCCCAATCCCCTAGAGCCTAGGGAGACAAACTGGGCCAGAGGGGGGAGGGGGGTGGGAGGTTGGGGGTAGGGGGTGGGGGGGTGGTGTTATCCTATATGTTAAAAGAACACACTGATATAAGGAAGATATTTTAGCCCAAAAGGCATGGCCAGCTCTGTGCCATGTGTTCATTCTTAGAGCCCTAGCTTCGGGTGGCTGCAGCTCCCTCTGAACCACTTGGACTGAGAGTGGTAGAGAGACAGTGTTCTCAATGCAGAAGATGCAGGAGCAGACTAAAATCAAAATGGCAGATGTTCGCTATTCCTATGTTTTGCTCTTCAGTTCTCTTGCTTGCACTATGAAGCTAAGGTGGAAATGCCAACCCATATCTAGCTAAAGAAGGGGGGAAATTAAAATAGGTTCAGAAGAACCGAAGTTAGATGGTTTACCTGGCCTCAGAAGTAGCATGAAATTGGGGCGCCTGGGTGGCTCAGTGGATTAAAGCCTCTGCCTTTGGCTCAGTCATGATCTCAAGGTCCTGAGATCGAGCTCCACATAAGGCTCTCTGCTCAGCAGGGAGCCTGCTTGCCCCTGCCTCTCTGCCTACTAGTGATCTCTCTCTCTGTCAAATAAACAAAATCTTAAAAAAAGAAGAAGGAGCATGAAATCTCTGTGGATGAGTGAAGTAATACATAAATTTCCTTTTACTCTTTCAATATGGAAAGTGCCAAACTCAAGATATTATTTTTAGCCCCACAAAGGTTAGGTTTATGGTAACTTGCCAGAATTTGTATATTATGGAATGGTGTATTTCAGGGATGCTAAATATTTTATTAATTGAGAAATCCATTTGCTTTTGATTTATTTCAGTGCATCTTCATTATTAATCAGAGAAGAATTCTTACATCCTTCGTTTGTATTCATCCTTTTGATAAGAATAATACATTAAAACTTCATTAAGCTCCTAAGATTTATTCTAAATAGCACATAAAATCTCTAAGCAATTGCTTTTTTCCAGCTGACTAGATGTTTTATTATACTTTGATAAAAAATATTAAAGACTTCAAGTCCATTTAACTCAAAATATTTTTCAAAGTTTGCCATAATGATGTGTACCTTTAGGGTTTTCTTTTATCATAAAGATGATTGTAGAATTTATGGACATGAGACTTTCATCTTTTTAAAAGTTAATAGATAAGTGTTTAGTGTACATTTTTACTTATAGTCTGTTTCAAAAAGGATCTGTAGTCCTTACCATGAAGTATATATACAAAAAGGTTAATAAAAGGGAAATCAAACCCAAAGCAGGGAGGAAAAAGCAAATATGCTAACCACGAAAACTAAAATAGATATAGATATATAGATTGATTGATAGACAGATTTGAGCATAAAGTTGGCTTTGAGCTTCCCACCAGCAGGGAAAAAAAATGGAAATTCAATGGATTACATTGTTGTTATTGAAAATGTGGGTGCCTAATAATTTTTCAAGCACAAAAAACTTTTCCCTGGTATTAAGTTCTAAAATGAATTCTTCATGTGAAGTGCTGGCAAATGAGGCATCATGCAAGGTGATGGACAACACAGAAACAATATTTCTGTTCCTTATAATAATTCTTGATAAAAGCAAGGCCATAACATGAAAGCTGTGACAATGATTCTGCTAAGGGGCACTAGGTTAATGATATTTTAGGTAACAGGTAGCTTTCTGATGATCCATCTATCTCCCTTGATACAAGGATAAATTTTAGTGATACTTAACTGACTGAGCCACTAGGCACCCACAGTTTCATGATACCCAACAGAATTTTTTTTCCTTAGATGTTGCTTAAAAATCGCTTTCTCAGCTAGGCATTTAATGGAGCTAGTGAGCAGCAACAACAACAAAATTGAAGTAATAGTTTGCTACAATCTTCGAATGTTGAAATTTGAATATTGACATTGCTATCCACACTATCAAACCATACGCTTTGAAAAGAGGGAGAGTTAGAGTTAACATTCTGATATGAAAGTAAAGAATTTCAGCCAGTGTTCCCACCTAGTATGTTGTTTTCCATATCAGGTCAAATGATTGTATATAAACTACAGGTTTTCTTGGGAAATTTTAGCATTATTTTTTTTGTTTGGGTTTTTGGTTTTTGTTTGTTTTTTGTTTTTTGCTTTTTTTTTTTTTGGATGACTGAGTTTTTGGTCACCTAGCTTAACTCCTGAGGATTCCCTCCTCCTCAGCTGCAGTACCTCAAAGAGTATTCCCCAGTTTCCCAAAGGAAAATGATTTGGATGAGCTTTTCTTTGGAAAATGTGTCCCATGTACATATTTTTTTAAGAATTTCCTACAAAGATCTGTTCAAGTTGATTATAAGCAAAATAAAGATATTGTATTTTTCTCTGTGTTTTTTAATCCCTGGATCTGTACAGTTGTTGAAATTTCCCTTGCTGAGAATAGAAGGGCCCATGGTATTTGAAGAACAACAACAATAAAAAAAAAAACAACAAACAGTATCATTTGCTGAGTATCTTCTATATTACAGATTCTATGCTAGTCTTCTCATGTATTAACGTTCACATAATAGGTATGCCTGTTATTATCCCCATTTTAGTAATGAGAGCATGGAAACTCCAGTTTACCTGAACTTACAAAACTAGTAAGTGTCAGAGGCAGGATTTGAACCCAGATCTCTTTATTAGCTTTTAACTACTACACACTGCTGCCTGTGGAAGAAATCTAGATCTTCTTGCATTAGCCTCAAGGTCATTATCCTCTTTCTTTTTTTGTGGTATTTCTGACAAAAATTGTCACTGGTCATTATACTTTGAACTTCTCTTAGATTTTGGCTTAAATGAGTAATTTTCCTTAAAAATTTTTTTTCTTAAAAAACAATCCTAGAACAGCTCATATTTTTAAATAGAATAATTATACCTTAACTTCTATTCTTAGATTGTCTTCTAATAATGAAATTTGAATATCTTCTTAGGAATCAAGACCAGAGTTATCTTCCAGTCATTACTGAGATTTGAAGAGGTTCATTTGTTGTTGTTTTTAAATTTTTATTAACATATAATGTATTATTTGCCGCACGGCACGTGTCTGTGAATCATCAGGCTTACACATTTCACAGCATTCGCCATAGTACATACCTCCCCAATGTCCACAACCCTACCCCCCTACCTCCCAGCCACCCTCAGCTTATTTCGTGAGTTTAGGAGTCTCTTATGGTTTATCTCCTTCCCCATCCCATCTTGTTTCATTTCTCTTCCCCAACCCCCGCAACCCCCTGCCCTGCCTCTCAAATTTGAAGAGGTTCATTTGATTCTTAAAAACGCTTACTCACCTTGATAATGGCTTTGTAGTCCTCCATACTTAGGATGCCCACATGCTGAAATAAAAAAATTACTTGTGATGATGGGACTTGCCTTGATATCTCTAGAGTTGCCAAGTCCCATACAGTAGCCACCAGCCAGCCACATGGGACTATTTATTTTAAAATTTAGATGTACTATATGGTGGCTAACTCAACAGAATAAAAATAAAGTAACATTTAAATGAACTAAAATATAATTTAAAATTCAGATCACATTAGCCACATTTTAAATGCTAAATAGTCACATGTGGCTACTATATTCGTGTAAATTATAGAACATTTCCATCATTGCAGGAAGTTTTGGGCAGTGCTGCTCTAGAATGTACATTTCTCATGTCCCCCCCCCCTTCCTTCTGTTCCAAAAACAACAATGGCTTCCTCCAAGAATTACCTTTACAGTTTCTGTAATTTTGGGAGGATAACTTATGTTCCCAATGATTTCATATGATATTCAACAGGAGAGATTGTTGTTGGCCTTGTTGATATTTCTGTGGTACAGGGAAGTACGCTAACCCAGATCAAGTTCATCTTACTAAAATGGCAAGTCCATAGAGCCAGCTCGTTTTTATTTGCCAGATTACATATAGAGCCAACTTCTTAGGTGACTGTGTTTAGAACCATTTATAGACTGTTTTTTTGAATTGCACCAGAGACTACCCTCCTGCCTGGTAGACTAGTTGAGTGATGGTGTTGCTGTCAAACCTTTATAGTAAATTGGCTTCCAATTTGCTTCCATAACAGAGTTGGCCATCTTGTTGACATGTTCCACAAAAAGGTTGCCTCCTTCTATTAGTTAGCTTATATTATTTTGGAAAATAAATACAGACCAACTTTTTGGGGGAAAAAAGATTATTTTCTAATAAATCTGATTCTTTTAGTGTGTCCTGGTTAGTTTTGATTGCTGTTAAAAGAAATAAAGATGTATGTTCTTAATTCCTTTCCATTTATGGGTTCTAAAATAATCTTTGTCCATGGACGTATTGATATAAGACAATGTGGTACATTCTGGACTACTAGGAATGTACCAGTCCTGTACTTGCCTTGAGCACTCCTATCTCACAGAGGTAAACTTTTTGGTCTATCTTTTCCATAATGATATTCCACAGTAAGCTCCTTTAGAGAAATTTGTTGAATGTGTTACTTGCCAATGATATTCTATTGTTTGAGTATATGGAACAGTGCCCTGAACATCTTTGCTATGTGTAAAATAGTCCTGGAAGGTGTTTTGTTGCATTTTGTTTTTCCAAATGAGCTAAGCAGGGCATCGTACTCACTAGTGTCAGGCTTGAACCCTCCATAGCCACACAGAGATAGGTAACCTCCTCTCAGCTGTACAAATACTCTGATTAAGAGATAGAGGAGGATCTCTGTTCAGAATGTTCTTGGTCCCTGGACACCTCATAATAGAGGCCTTATATTAACCACTGTTGTGGTTCAAGGATTTTCCAAGTTCAAAATAGTTGTGATCAGTTTTAGTAAAGTATTGGTAATCATGAAGTGAAATGATTGGGTCTAGGGGCAGTGCATTATATTAATCTCCACTTTTGTGTAATGTCTAACATTTTTAAAATAAAGAGTAAAAAAAATCATGATTTATTTATTGTACTATCGTGTTTTATGAGTTCCTTATACATTTTGGAAATTAATCTTTTATCAGATATGTGTTTTACAAATGTTTTCTCCTATTCTGTTAGGTTGCCTTTTCATTCTGTTGATTAAAGCTTCTTAGTTTGATATAGTCCCACTTGTCTATTTTTGCTTTTATTGCCTATGCTTTTGGTGTCATCTCAAGAAATTATTGCCAAAACCAATGTCAAGAATGGGCAAAGGACTTGAATAGACCTTTCTTCAAAGAAGACATACCAATGACCAATAGGCACATGAAAAGGTGCCCAACATCATTAATTGTCAGAGAAATGCAAAGCAAAACCTCAGTGAGATATCACCTCACACCTCTTAGGATGGCTACTATTTAAAAAAGAATAACATATGTTGGCAAGGTTAGGAGAAGTTAGAACCCTTGTACACTGTTGGTGGGAATGTAAAATGGTGCAGCGACTATGGAAAACAGTATGGGGATTCCTCATAAAATTAAAAATAGAACTACCATATGATTCAGCAACCCCCCTTCTGGGCATGTGCCCAAAAGAACTGAAATTAGGATCTCCGAGAGATACCTGCACTCCCATGTTCACTGCAGCACCATTCACAACAGCCAACATATGGAAACAACCCAAGTATCCATCGGCAGGTGAACAGATAAAGAAAATGTGTAATATTATTCAGCCTTAAAAAAAGGATATTCTGTCATTTGGGAAAACGTGGATGAGCCTGAAGGACATTATGCCAAGTGAAACAAGCCAGTCACAAAAAGACAAATACTGTATGATTCCACTCTTATAAGATATCTAAAAGAGTCAAACTCATAGAAGCAGAGAATACAATAGGGGTTGCCAGAGATGGGGGGGAGAGGGAAATAGGAGTTGTTATTCAATGGTGTAAAGTTTCAGTTTCACTAGATGAGTGAGTTCTAGAAATCTGCTCCACAGTATTGTGTCTACTGTTAACAATGTGGTCTTAAATTGTGCACTTCAAAATTTGCTAAGCGGGTAGATCTCATGTGATGTAGTCTTACCATAAAAACAAACCAAAAAACCCACGAAGGAACACAAGAAAACCCTCTGATATGTCTACTGCCTTGACTGTGGCTATGGTGTTGCAGGCATTTGTGTAACTCCGACCTCATCCAGTTGTATAAGTTACATATGTGCATTTCTTTATATATCAATTATATCTCAATAAAGCTGGTAAAATTTTTAAAATTTAGAAAGAAAATTTTAAATGTCAGAAGCTCTTGGGTGAATTTAATATAGCTGTTTTTGCTGTTTATGGTAAGGCATCTTATTAAAACCAAAATTTGCTCTAAGAATCATGAAGAGCTCTTTTGGAGCTGTGTCTTAATAAGGAAATATTTACCTATCTTATTTAAATGCAGCATTGCTCTTCCACACCCACTTTGATGCATCACAAAGGTGAGCAAGATGATATTGTTCTAAAAAAATTATATTTATGTAATATTGTCTTATATATGTATATTTCTTAATCACTAGGTTATTCCCATTAATATTTCCCTACTGTTTTTCTTTGACAAGCCTGCGTGAGCAGGGCAGACATTTCTTACTGGTCACTAGTTTTACGAACTCTTTCCCTGACTTTGATTTGTTTTTATCACATCGGAGCAGGCACGTTGCTGAACAGCAAGAAAGGAGTAAAGAAAACAGCTCGAATTAATAAAAGAATGGGATTCTTCCATATGCATTTTTGGTAGCCCCGATTCTATTGAAATTCTATTTTGATTCCCTCATTCGATAGCAATAAAATATTTTCATGACTATCACAGCTACACACACACACACACACACACACACACACACACACACACACACACACACACACACACACACACACACACGGCCCCCGCCAGCCCTCCTCCCTCCCCGCACCCCCTCAAGCTGCCAGTCTGTCTTAAGGCAGTGGCAGACGCCTGATTGGCGGGCTCTGTTTATTCTGTGACCAGATTCCTCCTAAAAGAAGGCGGGCCATGAGTGCCTGAAGCCTATTGGTCAGACCTGCTTTGGACCCTCCCCTTCTTTTTCATGGCACACACCACAGCGAAGTCTGTGCGGAATCCTAAACCAGCCCAATTTACATCCATTCATGAATCTGTGACGTCAGCAAGCCTTTGGGCTTCTTTGCGGTGGGCTGGAGGATTGTGTGGGTGGAATCCCCCTCCCCCTTATTTTTCTAATTCTGCAAGGCTTTTTAAATTAACCTTCCATCTTTTTAAAGCAAGAAAATGGAACGGCATGTGTAGGAATTCTTCATTGTTGTGAGTATCACACTCTTTTTTTTTCTGTTTCATCAGCATTTATTTCACAAGGACAGATGGAGAAGGTATTTGAGATTTGACTTGATTAGAAAGCTGATATTATTGAGGGAGACTCGGTGAGAAAGACAGAGCCGGAGACGGAGGCAAAGAAGTAACCTGAAACCCCGTTAGAGCTCAGAGCCTCCAAAACTGACAGCTGGTTTTCCCTTTGCTCGTCTGCTTGCTTGCTAGACGTGGACATTTTTCATTTACGGTTCTGCACGTTACCTCTGCATGCGGGCTTGGCTTTCCTTAAAGGGAGATTCATTTCTCGGAGAAGAGGATGTGGGTCGCGTGAGAGGCAAAGCCCCGAACTGGTACCAGAAAGGTGCCGGGGGAAGCTGGGCCAGCTAGACAGAGCAGGTTCTAGCCTGCTGAGCTCTGGTCTTCCTTTCTGCCGCCCTTTCTGTTGTGTGTCACCCTTCACCTCCCCTTTGTTTCATAATTGTGTACCCGTCAGGGTCTTGAGCTTGCAATTTGGGGAAGATAAATACTTGTCCGACCATTTTCCCCCCAAAAGCTTTTTATTATGGGAGTCACAGGGGTGCATTTCTACATCTTTAGGGCTCTTTCTGTCACTCTGTGCATTTTATTTATATTTTCAAAAACTTAAAAGCCTGCACCAGAGGCAAAAGGGGAGTGATCCTTAAATTCTGATCTGTGAAATATCCCTTAATGAAAATTAAGTGGTTTCTTAATATATTCCGTCATTACATTGCATAGAAATGCACGAGTGTTTTCTGAACATGAACTTCCAGCTGAAAATAGCTTATTCTGCTGTGCTTGGCAAACATGGAAAAGTTCTGATATGTTCCATGTATTAAGTTGGTTTGATACTTTTGCTTGGAGTTTTAACAAAAAGTTAGTATTTGTGATCGAATTTATTTTCCAAGGTTCTGGATTATATTCTGGTGAAAGTTGGGATGGTAAAGAAGAGGGATGGGACACTGCGACATGTCCTGCCCAGGGGCTGGTCCTCAACCCAGATAACCTAATAGCATTTTCCACCTCCCTCACTTGGAACAAATTATATTCTAGTCGGCAGCGTGTACCTGGTGGTCGTCTCCAGTGAGAGGAAAAACGAAATGTCTGTTACTTTCTTATCATCCAGTCTGGTTATGTTTACCTTGTATAATCAATACTTAGTTTTGAGATTTTTCCTATTATAATCTTTTCTCATGAAATAGGGCTTCTAAATTAGGACTCTCGTGATCTATTTTGAAGATTTTCCGTGAATCTTCCCACTGTAAACTCATTTGAAATCACCTGAGATTTTGGAGTTTTCTTTTGTTTCTTATCTTGGCATTGCCCTTATTCATTTTGTTTTTCTGAGTGCAACTGAATTCACTAAAGCTGTAGAAGGGAAAACTTCTGCCTCATTCTAAATCAGATCTTTGTCCTCTACTCAGACAACTATGGTTTCATATTTTGCTATTTTTTTTATATGCTGGGTTGAACAAATGACACAATTTCCCTGTATTTGTAAGCATCTAGACTTAATTCATCATTCTTCTCCTGTGTACCTTCAGACTTTGTTGAAAGTAGCAATTGCAAAGTTACTTCAAATTACTGAAGTCTAGATCATTGCCAGATCAAAAGGCTGAATTCTTAGGTTTTTTTCTTCTTAAAAAATGTGTTTATATAATCAAACTCAAGAAATGTTCATCAGATGCTGTCTCTTCTATACGTTTTGGCAAAAGGGCTTTATTTCCATGAAAGAAATACAGTCTGTACTTTGCATTTATTAAAGTAAAACTATCCCTTTAAGGCACAGAGTAGATACAGAATCTCCCTCTCTCTCCACTCCTTGTGGCTGCATTCTAGATTATATTTATTTTCCTGTATAGTGTACTTGTAGGGAAAAAAACACAATAACTCTTAATTGTTTAATATCAAACAATAAAATCCTGTGTATCAGTGACTGTCAATAGATGGCTTTCTGTTTCAAAATTGAAGCTACTCCAGAAGTAGGAATTAATTTATTTAGTAAACAAAGTCAGTCAAACCAGAGCCCTCTCCTGGGGAACTGTCAAAAGCATGGTTCCTAAAGGGCCAGAGGCCATACTCACGGGCAGAGAGCAGAGGACGGAAGAACGGTACTTGGGATGGCAGAACCGGTCAGTTTGGTTTGCACCGTCTACCTATCCTCTCTCGCTGGGCTACAGCTGAATTAATTGCTTGGGGAGCCCGAGTGAATCAAGATAGCCAAGATGACCAATGCTGCCAGACAGCAGCCTGACTCTTGTGATTTTGATTAAAATAAAAAGCATTCACCAAGAACACGCCTTTACTTTAAAAAAAAAAAAAAGAGTCATTTAAGAGCTAACACCCTCCTGCTGTGTGTTAGTTATTCCTTAGGAATATGGGGAGAGAGAAAGATTTAGAAGATGCCATATTTCCTACTAAGGAACCTAGAAGGTAAGATACCATGCACATAGGGTGTTGTAAAGATTGGAATTACCTGGGGAACTTTCTGTGTCCCTGTTTGTTCAGTGGTTTTTAGTTATGTTCATAGAGTTGTTCTACCATCACCGCAATCCATTTTAAGATATTTTCATCACTGCAAGGAAAAAGAAAAAGAAACCCATACACATCAGCAGTCACCCCTCATTTCCCCTCAGCCCCCCAGCCCTAGGCAACTGCTAATCTTTCTTTATGCAGAGATTTGCCTATTCTAATTATTTCCTATTAATGAAATCATATAACATACAGTCTTTCATGACTAGCTTCTTTCCCTTGGATAAGGTTTTCAGAGTTCTCCATATTACAGCATACATCAAGGCTTCATTCCTTTTATTGTGGAATAATATTCCATTGTACAGACAGACCATGTTTTACTGACCCATCCATCAGTTGATGGACATTTGGGCTGTTTCTCCTTTTTGGCTGTTATGAATAATGCTATGAACATTTGCATACACGTTTTTGTGTGAACGTATGTTTTTCATTTCTCTTTAGTATATATCCAGCTGTGGTATTGCTGGGTCCTATGATAACTATATTTCACATTTTCAGGAGCTGCCAAACTATTGTCCAAAGCAGCTGCACCATTTTACATTCCCACCAGCAACATATGAAGCTTTCGATCTCTACAACCTTGGCAACACTTCATAGTATCTCTAATTTTGATTAGAGTGATCTTAGTGAATTTGAAGTGCTATCTCCTTGGGCTTTTATTATACATTCCCCTAAGGGTTAATGATGTTGAGCCTGTTTTTATATGCTTATTGGCCCTCTGTATTTCTTCTTTGGAGAAATGTCTATTCAGACCCTTTGCCCATTTAAAAAGTTAGTTTATTTCTCTTTTTATTATTGAGTTTACGAGTCTTTGATATGTTCTAGATACAAGTTCTTTATCAGATGCATGGTTTGCAAATATTTTCTTTCATTCTGTGAGATGTCTTTTTACTTTCTTCGTGATATTGTTTGTAGTGCCCCTTTTTAAAAATTTTGATGAAATTCAGTTTCTTCACTTTTGTTGTTTCTTGTGCTCTTAGTGTCCTATCCAAGGAGACTTTGCCTAACCCAAGGTTATGAAGATTTATCTCTATTTTTTAAAGAGCTTTATAGTTTTAGTTCTTACATTTATGTCTATGATCCATTTTGAGTTAATTTTTGTTCATGATATAAGGAAGTGTTCAACTGCATTCTTTTGAATGAGGATATCCAGTTCCAGCAATATTTGTTGAAAAGACTTGTCTCTCTCCCATTGAATTGTCTTGGCACCCTACCAGGGAACTTAAAAAAAAATACTGATACCATGCTCCTGCCTCCAGAGAGTCATATTTAATTGGTCTGTTTTGGGGCCCAGACATCTGCATTTTTTAAAAGCTTCCCCAAAAAAAAAAAAAAAGCAGATGATTCTCAAAAAAAAAGAAAAAAAAAAGCTTCCCAGATGATTCTACTGTGCAGCCAGGGTAAAGACTATTTGCATGGATAGAGGGTTAGTTTTAAAAAGAAGAGGGACACCACTTCTGATTCAAGAAAACAGAGTGAAGACACAGAATTCTATATGGAAAGGAGGGAAGAGAGGAAAATTAAGATTCATACCAGAGATCATGGATTTTTTGCTAAGTAGGAGTTAGTCATTTTCAAAGAGGTTAGTGAGATTCATTAAAGAAAGAGAAGGAGCTGACACTTATTAAGCAACCTCTACATGCCTAGAAATCTGGGAGCTTTCACATATATTATTTCATTTAAAATGTAATCCTCGAGGTCTGAAGTAGCTACTCCTACCCCCATGATAAGAAAAGAGGCTCAAGAAGGTTGCTAACTCAGCCAAGGACACCAGGTAGTGCATATTATACCCAGTTCTCAAATCCAGGTCTAATTCTCTATCCCATCCTCTTTCTTCTGTTTACCATGGATTTTGAACATTGAGGCTTACCTTGATTTGTTATTGGTTCAATCTAGCAATGGTCTGAGGGTATGGCAATGGTCTAAGGTCTTCTCTTGCAATGCTCTAGAAAGGACAATGGAGTAAGATAAGTTGGATGGTGGGGGGTAATATAGGGTTAAGTGTTGGTACAGCAGGTGTGGTAGACGATAAGAGGGTATGTGTAAATGAAGATTATCATGTGACAGTTAATCATGGAGCCCTTGCTAGCTACGCTGTACCTAGATATAGCCAGCAGGAAAAATCCTAGGAGGACCCAGGAGCAGTATACTAGGGATGAGGGAATGACTGAAGGGAATGGTGGGGAGACTGTCATGGGAAAGAGGATGTATCATATAGAACCGACAGGTGTCAAAGTATTGGCATTCTTTTAATCAACAAATATTGAGCATTTAGTATGTGTTCTAGGTACTGAGTACATAGCAGTGGGGAAAAAAACAAAAATTCTTGCCCTCTTGGGGGCTTATTTTATTGGGGAAGACAAATAAAGTAAATTGGGTTTAGGCAGTGATAAATGTTAAACAGAAGAGTAAAGATGGAAGAGGAATAAAGTGTGCTGGGGGTGGGGTAAAGTCCAAAAGGAACTTCTTCAGAGCACCTGGCTGGTTCAGTCAGTAGAGCATGTGGCTGTTGATCTTAGGGTCATGAGTTCAAGCCCCGTGCTGGGTGTGGAGGCTACTCAAAAAAAACAATTAAATTAAAATACATTAAAATTTTTAAAAAGGACTTTTTCATTGTATGCTGTATTTGTGCATATAGAGGCAGAGAGATTCAGAGAAATTAAGGAACTGTCCACCAAGGAGTCAGTGGTTGACCAAGTCAGGCATAATGGGTATACAAAGAGAGCTGCTCTAGGACTAAAACTCAAAGTGAATATTTAGTATTCACTGTTTGTTCATCACTGTAAAGCCTGTCTAACCTGGCACAGAGTAGGCACTTTTTTGTCTACATTTGTTCGTTATAGGAGAACCATTTTTGGGGATTAGTGATTTTTCTGCTGGGCAGAGGCCAGAGCAGCGACGGTACTTGGGAAACTTTTTCAAATTTTGCTTGCTGCCCTATTAGGATAAATTCTTCTAAGTATGTGGGTAGTGTGGAGGGGGAGGGACCTGGGGAAATGTCCTTTCATAATGTCACCACTGAGAATTGCCACATGGTGAGTGATAGGCAATGAGGAGGCTGTGTTCTAGTTCTCAGATGAATCAGGCGAAGAACCACCAGTGGAGGCTTGAATATCATTTGCTTACACTTTAGCAGAAGACTCACATGCACCACCTTGAACAGAGGATGAATCTAACCCTTGCATATAGAGTTTTTAATAATGAGGTTCTTTTATGAAACCATCTACCTACCTTCTTCATCTAAAAGATTACTTATATTAAAACGGATAAAATCAATGTGCTTTCCATTTGCCTGCCTTATAAGGCACAAAGAGACAATGGAAAAAGCATCGGACTAAGACAATAAGTACCTATGTAGCAGTATCAGGTCATGTTTGGCAAGACAATTCTCTGGGCTTCTTAAAATTTGTCTTCAGCTTTCATTTCAAAATATGAGATGAAGACATTTTTTTTAGTGATCTCAAATGTCCTTTCTAACTCTAACATTGTAACCATTCTTGGAATCTCATTATTACCAACATCAAGCAGACAAGTGACAACTTATAAGATAATCTAGTTAAAATCTACCTTTACTCCAGGTAGTACTTTTCTACCAGTTTAGCCCCCATGGGACACTGCTACAGCTGAGGAGGAGGGAAAAATGTCCTAAGTGTTTCAGATGGAGATATCTGTGTGAGATGCAGAAAGATTAAGTCACTTTGAGATCTGCCCACAGACTTCCTCATAAGCAGGAAATAGAATCCTGATGAGATCTGACCTTGTCACTTTGGGGCATGCCCATATAAAGGTCACTTGTCTTGGCCATTATTCTTTGTGGTCAAGAGAGAGCTTCCACTAGACTGGGTGATCTGGTGGTCTGGGATAATAGGAAATATGGCAACAAATAATCTAATAACCTTAGTTTTGTTGTGTGTTACAGCCTTTCTTTGATCTGACTTTTCTTAGTACTCTTAAGAAAAATTCAGGGGGCCTGTGTGGCTCATTCATTTAAACATCTGCCTTCAGCTCAGATCATGATCCCAGGGTCCTAGGATCAAGTCCTGAAAATTGATCATATTGGTGCCTTCTGTCCAGCTCTCGCTACCTCCTATCATTCTTTAAATCAGGCTAAAGCAATGATGAAGAGCGAAAGACCATATTAAATAAGAAAATGAGAACTACTAAATCCATAAATGGTACAGTCTTTGAAAAAAATAAGATTTTTGTGAAAAAATAAGATTCTGTTATTTTGTATGAGAGTTGCTAGCTTTTGAAAATTATTCTTCCCAGAATTCTCTGAATAACAAGTTGGTTGAGGGATTGTTGTCTCGAGTTTACAGATTTTTGTCAAGGAAAAAGATAAATTGTCAAAATTACAAAACAGAAAACACCCTTTCCATTTTAGTATTCATTTCATCAGTCTAGAATTTTTCTTGCATTCTTTTTCATCTGTATAGGAGAGAGTTCTCATGTGTAGTCCTAACAGCTATAATAATTTCAGATAGTGGCTTCCATTTAGGAACAATACGTGTACATGGAGCAGTGTGGTTAAACCATCTTGCAAAAAGCAATCATGTATTTCAGGGTAGGTGTAGTAACTGTGCGATTTTAGTTGTTTAAAAATTAGGGCGCCTGGGTGGCTCAGTTGGTTGAGCAACTGCCTTCGGCTCAGGTCATGATCCCGGAGTCCCGGGATCGAGTCCCATATCAGACTCCCGGCTCTGCGGGAAGTCTGCTTCTCCCTCTGACCTTCTCCCCTCTCATTCTCAGTCTCTCGCTCTCTAATATATAAATAAAAAAATCTTAAAAAAAAAATTAAAAAAAAAAATTAGGGTGGTGGGGGACGCCTGGGTGGCTCAGTTGGTTAAGCGACTGCCTTCGGCTCAGGTCATGATCCCGGAGTCCTGGGATCAAGTCCCACATCGGGCTCCCAGCTCCACAGGGAGTCTGCTTCTCCCTCTGACCTTCTCCCCTCTCATGCTCTCTCTCGCTCTCTTTCTCAAATAAATAAATAAAATCTTAAAAAAAAAATAGGGGGAAAAATGTAGGACTTCCCACAGACAGACAGTAATTGTCTTCAATCTGCTAATTTGTACCGAATTCCTGGGCTGGAGTAATAGTTGAATTGAGCAGTACTAGAAGGACATTTTAGTGAAACTTTAGATTCCAAAAAGGCCAGAGAAGAAGAATGAGTTGATTGAGGGTGAAGGGCTTAGGAAATAGTCAAAGATAAAGGACTGGAGAAAAGAGATATAAAAAAGAAGGGGGTGGGGCACCTGGGTGGCTCAGTGAGTTAAAGCCTCTGCCTTCAGCTCAGGTCATGATCTCAGGGTCCTGGGATCGAGCCCCGCATCGAGCTCTCTGCTCAGCAGGGAGCCTGCTTCCCTCTCTCTCTCTCTGCCTGCCTCTCTGCCTACTTGTGATCTCTCTCTGTCAAATAAATAAATAAAATCTTAAAAAAAAAAAAAGAAGGGTCGGGGAGGCAGAGCCCAGGGAGCCTGTGGTTGGGCTAGTGGTTTACCATGGGCAGGTGGCAGTGAGAGAGCAGCTTCTATCTTAAATCAAAGAGAATGGATCCGGGAGCCAGACTGAAAAAAAAAAAAAAAAAAAAGACTCATTTTGCGTCCTAAAGAGGGCTGTCACAGTTGCTATTACTAAAGAGGGCTCAATTTGCAAAATAAGCCCACCGAGGCTTCTTATTACCCCCAGGCGCTGTGCCTGCATTTGTGGTAGCTGTCCTGCCTGCCTCTGATGGGACACAGGCTATCCGCAGGCGCGTATAACCATGGATAATTGAGACTAGGGAGATCGAGCCCACCAAAATACAAAACCGTGACTGCTTTTTCCAGGGAAGATAATCTCTTGATAAAAGTGAGGTTAAGCATTTTACTAATTACTCACCAATTATTTCCTCTCACATAACAAATTCAAATACATATGCACCTAAGAAGAAACAGATGCAACATACCTTTGGATGTTTTCAGTCACTACTCCAGGCCAAAAAGTACAGACTCATTTTAAATCTTTGCTAAGCAGAGAAACTCCTGGGAAATACCCACCTGATATCGCAGCTGCCAGGGCTCAAGAGCCAATTTGAAAAGAAATTGTAATTGTACTCCTTTGCCAGGTTCTCCCCCACCCCCCACCCTATCTTCCTCCTCCTGTTTCTGGCCAGTTTTGAACAGAACCCCTTCCATCTGTTTGTCTAATCAAAAATAACTGAACATTTGCTTTATACTGCTTATGTTAATGATCAAAGCCAGGCTCGAATCTAACCTTTAAGTATTCTCAGAGACCTGGAGACCAGAATAGATTTCTTTGAGAAAGAGAAACCATCACATTATCCTTTATATTTTCTGTTATGGCAGAAGCCCTGACTGGAGAAAAGATTATAACGCTTGGAAATAGTACTCACTCCCCATTACCGGCTCTCCTTTGATCGCAAAGTTATCTACATGATAACGGCTTCTTTAACTGAATCTTAACACCTTTGATACTGGCTTTTGTTAGAGTCAACTGCTTTTGCCACAGATGGTCTTACAAATGGCCTCCGTCTTTTTCTTGCTAACTATTTAAAAGGCTGTGGCATGGTTTGAAAAACCAAAGAACAGCTAGCCACTCAGATTCTAAAAGCCTTGAACCAAGTCTGGAAATTGAAAAGGAATGACCTAGAGAACCTCATTATTAATGCACAGCAAAAGGGTCCCTAGGGTAAGGAAAAGCCACTCCAAGGGAGTACCTATCCAGGAGAAGTACCTATCCAGGAGACTGACTACGTACCTCATTAAAGCTTCACCAAGCTCAAGAGCCATGTGAAATGGTAATTGTGATTTACCTGAGATGCATGTGTCTTGTGCCCAGAGATGTCTTTATGCCAGAGAACCGTTATGTGTGGGGATCGACCTGAAGGCTCAGGATGAGGCAACTGTAGTCTCAGGGCTTCCATCTTCTAAGAGAACTCTCTTCTGGCTTATTCCTGGGTAGTTGCAGCTGAGGATTTGCCAAAGACCCAGAAACTAAGTTTGCGGGCCTGGTTTGGGGACCTATCCTTTCCCACCTGTATATTATTACAGGAAACTCAAAAAGTAAAACAAAACAAAACAAAAAATTCTTTGACACTTTTTACCAAGCGAATTCTTAAGATTATCCTATTTTTATATGTAATTCATAAAATATAGTTTGCGAAAAACTACTCAGTAAGATTTTTTTCCAGATACTTTAATGTTAGATTTTGTAGAACATGTACCTAAATAACAAGAGAGAAAAAACCCAGTTTTTGTCCTTTATTTCTGTTTCTCAGTTGACCCGACAATATTGGCCTCCCCCTACCAGCCATGACTAGGTCTAACCATCCTGGCTGGCTAGCTCACCTCCACAAAACCTAGTGTGGATTTCTTTTGATGAGCTATGCATCGATCATTTTCCCTCTCATCCCCCTCCCAAAAAAGATGTATTACCAGTTTTAAAACTGCAAGTTTAAATCCTGCAAGAGACCTACTCATGAAGCAGCTTACACGGTGGTTCTCAAAGTGTGGTCCTAGACCAGGACCATCAGTGTCACCTGGGAATTTGTTAGAAATGCAGATTCTCAGGCCACTCCCCAGATGTTCTTGAGTGACGCTGATGCATACTCAAGTGTGAGAATCCTTTGTTTATAGTAGAGCTTGTCCGACTTCTCATGTGCGTGGGAATCACCTAGGATTTTTGTTAAAAACCATTTCTAATTTGTGCCCACGTGATGCCGATGTCTCTAGTCCTTGAACCACACTTTGTAAGTAGTGACAATCTGAAGACTCTCAACACGAGCCATTGCAAGAACTGCATTAAGTGGGCTTTACCAAAAATTGTAAGTCTCCCAAGGGAATACACCTAAAAGAGGGGGAAGTTTTAGGCCTGAAGATTTAATCACAAAATTATTTTAATAGAAAAATAGCCCAACTGTTCAATAATAGGAAAATACGGTTGATACTCACTATTTGCAGATTGTGTATTTGTTTATTCACCTACTCACTAAAATTTATTTTTAACCCCCCAAATCAAAAGCACCTGTGGTGCTTTTACATTCATTCACAGACAGACATGTGCAGAACAGAGAAAAATTTGAGTTGCCTGAAATACACACTCCTGGTTCAGATAGAGCAAGGTGACACTCTCTCTCTTCATGTTTCGATGTTCATACTGTGAACAAGTGCCTTCTCAAAGTCAGTTTCATGGCGGGCGCCGGGGTGGCTCAGTTGGGTAAGCATCTGCCTTCGGCTCAGGTCATGATCCCGGGGTCCTGGGATCGAGTCCTCCTCAGTGGGGAGCCCGTTTCTCTCTCTCCCTCTGCTGCTCCCCCTGCTTGTGTGCGCGCTCTCTCTCTCTCTCTCTCTGTCAAGTAAATAAAGTCCTTTTTAAAAAATAAAGTAGCCCCTAGCATAGTGGTGAAGTGTTGCCTTGTATTCTTGGTGCAAGAAGGCTGCGATATGCCTTAGAAAGGAAACGTGCTTCGTTGAGGCATGAGTTGCTGTGCTGCTGGCTATGAATTCAGCATTAATGAATCAGCAATGTATGTTGAGTAAAGTGTCTTTAAATAGAAACACACATAAAACAAGGTTAGGAATTGATGAGCTGACAAAAATGTTGTGACCAGAAACCTACCCCTGTATTTCTCCTAGCAGCTGTGTGAGTCAGCATCTGGAACAAGACAATCAGAGTCAACTATAGTTAATAGCCAATTAATAGAATATATGCTGCCATTTTAAAATGAGGGTGATGTAATCTGTGCAATCAGATAAAAAATGTGTATGATGTTTTCGGAAGAGAAAAAAACGAGTCCAGATTTCAAGAGTAGCACAGAGTTACCTTTAAGATCTTTTTCAAGTAAAAAATTGAAGGAAGTACGTCAAACTTTTTTGAATTAGGATGATGGAATTCTTTTTTTTCTCTATTTTTATAATAGAGTTTTTATAATACCATTAGTTTGCTTTTATAAGGTTAAGCTGTAAAATGTGTGTCTTACCAGTTCTTTCAGAGTTATAAGATACGAAAAGGGACCATTGGTTAAGGAACTGACCTTAGGAAAGACCTTACTAACATTAGTGTAAGAGAATATGCTCTCTGTGTTAAATCATATCAAAATTGTTCCTGGTTACATGTGAATATCGAAGAGAAATCTAGAATTGCAAACCCCTAGTGCTCGCTTCGGCAGCACATATACTAGAATTGCAAACCCCTAGTAAAAGTAAAACAAGTACTTGGTAGGTACTACTGAAACCAAGCTTTGGCAATAATTTATCTTGCCTAAACATGGTTTTTCTAACTGCTCTCTGTTTTCCACTCAACGTGATTAATAGCTTGGCTTCTGGAGTCGGAGAGTTAGTCATGACAGTCCCATCTATTAGCTGTCAGTACCTTACTGAACACCTCTGAGTTTCCCCCCATAGGTACAATGAGGGCCCTTAGAGAACCTAATGAGGGTGCAACGAAAGGCTGAGCGCGTGTGCTGTGCTCATGTCACAGGATTCTGGCCTTCTCTTCCCTTCCGCATGCTTTCTTGTGCTCCCATTCCCTTTTCCCTGCCATAGGGAAAGTCAAACAAAACCGTCTTTCATCTCTCCTAGGAATGGCCATTTTATGGAACTGTTCACAATTTAAAAAGCAGTTGACTTGAATATTTCACTCTGACTCCGTAAAATAAAAGCCAAAAACTCAAGTCCACGCATTCTTTTTTTTTTTTTTAAAGATTTTATTTATTTATTAGAGAGAGAGAGACTGAGAATGAGAGGGGAGAAGGTCAGAGGGAGAAGCAGACTTCCCACAGAGCTGGGAGTCCGATATGGGACTCGATCCCTGGACTCCAGGATCATGACCTGAGCCGAAGGCAGTAGCCCAGCCCAAGCCCTGAGCCACCCAGGAGCCCAAGTCCACGCATTCTATTTGAGCATAACCTATGCTTTTTTGGTGGGGGGAGGAGTGGACTGGGTCACAGATCTTGAGAAGGATTTGTATAAGAAAGTTTCTCTTGGGGCACCTGGGTGCCTCAGTGGGTTAAAGCCTCTGCCTTCGGCTCAGGTCATGATCTCAGGGTCCTGGGATCGAGCCCGCATCAGGCTCTGTGCTCAGCAGGGAGCCTGCTTCCCCCTCTCTCTGCCTGCCTCTCTGCCTACTTGTGATCTCTCTCTCTCTCTGTCAAATAAATAAATAAAATCTTCAAAAAAAAAAGAAGGAAAGAAAGAAAGTTTCTCTTATCCTAGGACCCTGCGGAGAACGCAGCTTTCAGAATATGTTCTTGAATATGTATGTATATATATATATATATATATATATATATATATACATATACACATATATATATGTGTATACACATATATATATACACATCCACATATATATATATACACATATACATATATGTGTGTGTGTGTATATATATATATATACTGTGTGCTGGATGCTGTGCTACGTACTGGGTTACAGTGGAGAACAACCTAGCCATGGCACCTGCCTCCGCAGAACTTACAGTTCAGGAGGGGAACTAGTCAAAGAGTCATTATAGTAGAGAGGTATGTGCTGTTGGGGGAGGGGGTGAAGGGGTCAGTGAGTATAGGCTGCTGGAGGAGGACATAAGTGGGGCATCTCACCCAGACTTGAGTGGTCCGGGAATATAAACCCCAAAGATCAAGCAAGAGCTGAGTGGGAAGAGGTGGTACAGAATGTGCAGTGAATGCAAAGAGGACCACAAGTGCCCAGAAGTAAGAGAGAGGGGGCAGTGAATTCCAAGAACTGAAATGTGAATTGCAGGGCTGTATCAAACATGAGGCTAGAGAAGCAAATCATGCCAAGAGGGTTGGACTTTATTCTAGGAGCAGGAGATTTTACAAAGTTAAGTAGTATGTTCAGAATTACATGCTAGAAAAAGCACTCTGGCTGTGGAGAGAATGGAATAGGATGGAGAGACTGGAGACAAAGCTACAATTAGGGGGTTGTTAAAATAATCTAGGCAACGGTGAAGATTGCACTTGAAAGGGTTATTGTGATGGAAAGAAGTGCATAAATTTAAAGAGATACTCAGAATGTTAAAGGATACTTTTTTAAAGGGTAAAATAGTGATTCATATACATATCAAATGAATGTATGTCAAATATTATACTTAACTCATTAATTTAATGAGGGAACCAGTAAGATGCTATAAGTAAGATTTGAAGAATACATATATACATAGGCAATAAGGAATGATGGCATGCTGAAATGAATGTGCAACTAGGGGCAAAACCAGTCAGTATCCGCACAGCGTTCATAATCCATTGCGTTCCACCAGACTCAATTTATTTACATTTCTATGGACAAGAATCAGTTGCATTACCAGACGTTTGCTACAATTTTCAGCTGTAAATATCTCAAAACCAAGGCAAGTCTTCTGTAAACTGGGAGTGGTGCTCTAGGCAAGGATACCCAGTACTCTTTTTGCCCATTTCAAAGTCTGACAATTTTCCCTGACAAGAAAATATCTACAGGACTTTGGTGATTAGTTGGACATGGTGATGGTAAGTGGAGAGCAAAAGAGAAAAATCATCTGCGCCGTTTCATTCATTCAAGGAAATTGAGGGAGCATGCTGCCAAGAAATTGAAATTGGAACAGAAGGAGCCAATGGGAAAGTTTCGGAGGGAAGAGAGAGTGGGAGATGAGGTCAGGGAAGAGGATGCACATGGAAGTACAGGGTTGAGACTCTAAACTGGAGATGCTTACTTACATCTTGGGCAGTAACAAAAGAGAACAGGAAGGTGTTGCAGGGTGGGATTAGCTGGCTACAAAGTTTGGAGAATTAATCCCAGTAGTCCTCTGATCTGTAGTGTCCATATTAGATCTCTTCCTTTATCTTACATCCCTCTGGGCACTTGCCCTTCTCTACCTGCTTGCTTGAAGTAGAAGTCTAAAAGAATGGTGTTAAGATGTAGAAAGTCATTTTGATTTAACTAAATTGATTTATGCAAATAAACTCTGAGGACAGAGAAAGTTTTGTGTATCTTTCTGTCCTGGGATGTCCACCATAACATCCACCATAACATCTATCTATTTCATAAATAGATAGAATGAAAGACTAACATATTGGATTATAGCCTGAGGAATTCAAGGGCTTGCCGAGATCATATGGCTGCTTATGTAAGAATTCTAGGATGCAAACCCAATTCTTCTGACTCTCAAGTTCTTGTCACTGGGATGAGTGAGTTAAGTTACAACTTCATGGAATTTTCAGCATATCAATTCTTAGGAAAGATGGAAAGGTGCGTCTTTATTTCTTTAATTTCTTATAGTTCCAGTAACCAAATATAATTGCAAATTTTAGATATGCTTTTTCTAGGGAAAGGTAACCTTCTAAAAGTACCCAGCTAGAAGTTGAATAGACTTAACAAGCCATCCACCTACTATGACCTTGGACAAGTTACTTGACCTTTCAGAGCCTCAGCTTTCTGTCTATAAAATGGTGATAATATTGACCTTCATGAAGGTATAAAGATTAAATGAGATAAAGTCTATAAGAAGTCGAAGTGTAATAGGCGCCTTAACAGATGTTAGCATGTTTTTCTTCTAAGGCTTAAAGCTTTTAGATGCTTACTTTATATCAAAATCTGCCTCTATTTTAACATGGGCTATATTTAGGACTTAAATCCTTTGCTTAATTCTTGTCCAACCTAAACTGAATTTCTAAAATAAAATTCCTGTAGAAAGGTATTTGTTTCTTGATATGTTTACCACCTATTTCAAATCCTTTGCTTTTCTTTCTTCCCAGTATACTAATATTTACCATTACATGTTTCTAGAATCACATTGCTATATTACAGCTTAAATTGCGTTTGGTTAGTTATAGCATTTTGGTCCCCTTTATTTCTCAGATTTGATAGGCATTTCTAATTTGACACCTATTTCTTTTTTTTTAAGATGTTTAATTATTTGAAAAAAAAAAAGATGTTTAATTATTTGAGAGAGAGAGCTGGGGGAGGGACAGAGGGAGAGGGAGAAGCAGGCTCCTGGCCCAGTGTGTGTGTGGGGGGGGGCGGGGGGCCTGAGTCCCAGAACCTAAGCATGACCTGAGCCAAAGGAAGACACTTAACCAACAGAGCCACCCAGGTGCTCTTTAACATCTATTTCTAATTCTGCTTTAAAAATACAGTTATGGGGCACCAGGGTGGCTCAGTTGTTCAGCGTCTGCCTTTGGCTTAGGTCATGATCCCAAGGTCCTGGGATGGAGCCCCACATCAGGCTCCCTACTCGATCGCCTGCTTCTCCATCTTCCACTCCCCCTGCTTATGTTGCCTCTCTCACTGCCTCTCTCTCTCTCTGTGTCAAATAAATAAATAAAATCTTTAAAAAATAAAAATTTAAAAAAATGTAAAATACGATTACAATTCAGGATTGTTGTTGTTGGTTTCCTTTTTAAAAATCATTTCCTGAAATTCCTTAAGAGTATGCTATTCCTCTGCCATTTCCTGAAATATGCAAATATACTGAAATCCTAAACAGGCAGATATATCCTGCCAGACCTCTTGTGACAAAAGCATTTCAGGGAGTTGAAAGTGATATAATAAGGATTGGATCCATTTCCCACTATTGGGAAAGGGGAATGTTACTAAACCTTGGTAAGCCTCGGTTTTCCTCAGAGAAGGGTCAATGATACCTGCTCCTATTCACCTCAGATTCACCTCGCATGGCTTCTAGGGGGCTCAAAGGAAATTCAGAAATACGGAATTACCTTGGAAACTGAACTCCAAATATAAATGTAAGATAACGCAGTGATTACTGCTATTTTTTGCCATCCTTTTGGTGTACGTCCCTAAGAACACAGGCCAATGGAGCACACTGCAGGGAGTGTGCGTATGCCCCCAGACGAATGAGAGCCAATCGTCATCTTTTTCTTCCTTCCTTGGTTTTTCTGACCTGCAGCCAGAGGGCTGTATGTGATGAAATCCTATATGCTCACTTCGGAGCGACTGAAGGCACCTAGAACTTTTCATTGCTGGGTGTTGTGTTTGCAGAGTTACTTACACCCCCTAGCAACCCGGCCCAGGACAAAGAGTCCCTAGGAGCCGTGCAGTGACTCGCTCTACCTGTCATTGTTACGTTAAGGTAACAGCAAACATTTACTGTACCTAGAAGATGGTGCTCCCCTCCCCCCTTTACTAGTAAATTAATCTTATTCTGTAATTGTTTGTTTTATTTTATTTCTTTTATTTTTAAAGATTCTACCCATTTATTTGACACAGAGAGAGAGAGATCACAAGCAGGCAGAGAGAGAGGGGGAAGCAGGCTCCCCGCTAAGCAGAGAGCCGGATGCGGGGCTCGATCCCAGGACCCCAAGATCACCACCCGAGCCAAAGAGAGAGGCTTTAACCCACTGAGCCACCCAGGCGCTGCTCTAATTGTTTTATAGTCTCCAAAAGTAATCCGTAAATTGAGAGAATCTTAAAATCGAAAGGCATAGGAGAGGTCGTTTGGTTCAGTCTTTTTTACTAAAGCAGGAATCTTACCATTTGTCTAATAGATTGAGCATCTCCAGGGATGGAGAGCGAATCGGTTTTGATCTATGCTTTTGCATTGGTGATTGTTTTGAACATAAAGTTCACAGAATGGTTTTTTTGTTTTTTGTTTTTGTTTTTGCTAAAAGGGATCTTAGAGACCATTGCAGGTCAATTCCTTCCATTTGCAGATGAGGAAATTAAGGCTCAGAGAGGTTAGGTGACTTGCCCAAGGTTAAACAACTAATTTATGACACAGCCGGGACTCCTGATTCCTGGTAGCTTCTTTCCAAATCATTAAACTGCAAAATTACTTAAGTTCTAAACGTTGAGTAGTAGTAAATGCCATTATACACTATATAAATGCTTTAGTATACAGCATATTTTAGTGTGGCCAATATTATTGTTGTAATATAGATAAGTTTATTTTGATTTTGGTGGAGAAAATCTAAATCTTTCCTTATAATTTTGTACAAACATCTCCTTAAAGCTTCGTGAGAAACTCCCTGTTTTAAACCGGACATTTTTTCTTTGATTTCCTTTTTAGCTGGCGGGGGTTGGGAAGAAGTCATCAGTCCGATTCTTGTATCTAAGAAGTCGCATGTCCAAAAAAGACACAAAACCACATTTCTCTGCCTCACATGAGGTTTGGGGAGTAGACTGGAGCCAGGGGCTTTTTTTCTGTTCCTGTCAGGCTTTGGTCCCAGGCCTGTCAGTGGCAATGAGGATGAGACAGGAGTAGAGCCTGCCCATATGCCAAGGGGACTTCGAAAGGTTGCCTGGCCTATCCCTGCCTTCTGGAAGGACTGCATTTAAAAGGAAGCTGCAGCCTTTTTTTTTTTTTTTGTCCTGTGAAATTACTTGCTGGAAGCTCTCGGATCACCCCCTTGTCCTGTGTGTGGGATGGGTGGTGAAGAGGAAGACAACACTCTGGCTATGATGGGAGTTGCCAATAGACTCAGGGGTCTGATGTGTGTGGACAGACACGGGGGAAGGAGCGTTGGGATCACCGTGCTGTGGTAAAGCACCCAAAGCAGTGCTCTCTGTTCTAAGAAATTACCAAGACCTTGGAGGGGGGGACCTGACAGCAGCTTTGGGCCTGTCATCCAATGGGCTACCCTTAATTCCTTGTCTGTCGTAGATTCAAAAATATTAAGGCTTGTCGGATGCATCCACAAGAAAGACATTTTCTCCCCAAACTTCAACCTGTTGGTCTCCTATCCTTGTGAAGACAGATGAGCAGACACTTGTTCCCCAAAGCAGAAAGATGAATCTCTTATTTATGAGCGCACTGTACCTCGCACGTCCGTTATAAGCATTTATGGTGGCCTGACTTCATTTGTGTTCGCGGCTAACTCCCTTACTGGACTTGAGTTCTCAGGAGCAAGGACCATTGGTTTTCATTAAGAAACATCTAAGGCATACCAATAGATAAAGAGGATGCCATCTTCACAGCTTTAGACGCCCGCATAGCTTCTAAGAAGCCCCATACTCACCTAGCACGCGGCAGGTGCTCCGGAAATGTTTGCTGAATCGCAGTACTGACTTCTCTCCAGTACTTGTGCAGTCATGCTTCCTGTCCTTTGCAGATTTATGCCGATTCAGAATCATTTTCTCTGGAACCTAAACTCTCAGAGTCAATGCAAATATACTCTGGCATTCAAGGAAATAGTAGCTGCTCTGAAAGGCCTTTGGAACAGTGGTGCCTATAGTAGATGGTCCTAATTGTAGATGGTCATTAGCACTCAGAAGTAGTGTTCTATTCAGAAATGCTCTATTCAAAGTTTAGATAAAGGGATGAAACAATGAAGGTGTAAATAACTAATGGGAATATGGACTTGGCCTTCGATGATAAAAGTAGCTTATTATCTGAGTTCACTGTTGTACCCATTAGCCATCACTGATTCTTTGAGGCGACCCAGAAAGTGGCTCATGGAAGACGGAGGGATTTGAAGAAAGGAACACTCTTGGATTTAGGAAAGGGTAAGAGGAGACAATTTGTGTGTGGTATGCGGTGTGGGCAATGGTGAAGAGCTTTTTGGTAGGTTCGGGAGGATCATGAAAGAGATTAAGGAAAATAATAAAATAACCCTAGGCACCAAGCTAAGGGTAAAGTGAGTCCATAAAATGTATGACTCTCCTGAAGTGAGTATAATAATTACGTAAAACTTCTCTCTCATGTTTGTTTCCCCAACAGTATTTGCAGCCCTTTGTCCCAGTTTCAGTTTAGCTACTTCCTTATTCCATTTCCTGCTGCTTTGCCTGCTAGAATATGTGAAAGTGGAAACGCTAACTTGTTACCTTCTTATTGAAGTTCCCTCACCGAAGTGTCCCCTCTTCTGGATCTTCTGCCTTGATTAGTGGTAGCACCTCGTCCTCCGCACTAGAAAACTCTCTCTCACCGTCATACCCAGCTGGTCACCGTCAATTCCGTCTTCTAAATAACTCTCAGATTCTTCCCAGTCTCTCCCCAGTAGCTTTTCCCACACGTCAGCACCCATCCATCCATCTTCTCCCCTTAAATAGAATCATCTTTCAAATCTAATCACTTCCCTTCACCTCTCCATGCTTTTTTGACTTTAGGAGAAAAGAAGGGGGAAAAAAATCCCCTAATCGGGGTGCCTGGGTGGCTCAGTAGGTTAAAGTCTCTGCCTTCGGCTCAGGTCATGATCTCAGGGTCCTGGGATGGAGCCCCGCATCGGGCTCTCTGCTCAGCAGGGAGCCTGCTTCCCCCTCTCTCTCTGCCTGCACCTCTGCCTACTTGTGATCTCTCTCTCTGTCAAATAAATAAATAAAATCTTTAAAAAAAGAAAAAATCCCCTAACCTACCTTTCCAGCCTTATCTTCTCATCTCTCAACACCTCCCACCAGTACCTGCTGACCTTTCCCTTCTCCCCAGATAACCACATGGTTTCTTTCACACCTCCATTGCATTCATGCATGCCTATTCCTCTGATTGATTTTTTCTTTTTTTTTTTTTTTGGCTGATATTCTTTATACCCCTTCCCTATTCATCCTGGGGAGCAATTTTCTCTTCTTTATACTTCAAAATTCTTTATTCAATTTTCTCGTCTTAAACTTCAAAATCTGTACCCATTTTTCTTAGAGAGCTTCTCAAGCTGTGTAGTAATCATTTATTTATATATTACTCCTCTAAAGGATTGTAAGCTTCTCCAGAGCAGGGCTCCACCGTCTTGTTCATTTTTGCATCCTCATTATTGCTTGACAGAGCCAGCGCCCTAGGGGGTTAGCAAAGAATTTGACTCCATGAAGGAGCTGAATAGAAGATATCTGATAAGCACCCACCTTCCTCACAGAAATGAGAATTTTCCCATGCTGTCTTGTGATTTCAGTGGTAAATCCGATGAGTGCCTTTCTCAGGTGGCCATGGTGAGAGCTCATGTGAGAAGGTCCCTGAAGTCCTTGAGTATCTCAGAAGATGTGATAGGTCTAAGCTTTAGGTATTTAAGCCACATAGAAAAAAAAACAAACCAGTTGTTTTAGCACTTCTAACTTGTACACACATAAGAGAAGGAGCTAGAGGGAGGGGGTAAGGAGAGAACGAGAAAGAGAATCTTAAGCAGGCTGGGCACCAAACCTGGCCCACAAGAGTCAAAGTGGGCCATTGCAGCTGATTGGACTGAAGGCAAATGAGGCTCAACTGTAACAGTGTGGAGCCCCTCACAAGGCTGGATCCCAGGGTCCTAAGCTCATGACCTGAGCTGAAATCAAGAATCGGACACTTAACCGACTGAGCCACCCAGGTGCCCCACTTGTATTGTCTTTCTAAGAATGATCTCAGATACCCTTTGAGGTTTAATATAAGACCTCAAAAAGTATCCTAACTGTTAAGTTTTTCTTTCCACTTGTAATTTTCTGATTATTTTTATAAACTCAATTCTCAGCACTGTTTTCCTTCTTATTAGGGTCATCCCCATCTTCTGTCTTCTTTTTACTTGCTTATACCATTTTTGAAATTATCATATTTGGAGGAAATAGTCCAAAGCAACTAAACCCTTAGACTGAGGTGAGAGGCAGAAAAGAATTATCAGCCATTAGGGCACCTTATTTGAGGGTGTGCAGCTTTCTACAAGGATGTGTGTGCAAAATCCGGAAGCTTCTTGCCAGGTTAATGTCTCAATAGTTTTCTTTTCCTTTTTTTTTTTTTTTTTTAAAGGATTTTAGTATTTTTTAAGTAATCCGTACACCCAACATGGGGCTGGAACTCACAACCCCTACATCAAGAATCAGAGTTGCATGGAGCCAGCCGGGAGCTCCTCTCAGTAGTTTTCATTCTATGGTAAATAACGTCACCTTTTTCTTTTCAAGACAGATTTGTAAGTTCATTAAAGATAGGTGAAGCAGCTCAGAACCTATTGTTTGCCTCTCTCACTTGAGGATTTTTTTTTTTGACCCAGAGCTTCTCAAATCCTTGATTTCCCTTTATTTGCCAACATTTAAAGAATGAGAATCCTCCCTGTAATTTTCTGAATTCAGAAATTTGGTGTGGGGGTTGGGTGAGGGGGGGTTGGTGTCTGCGAGTTGCTTTTGAAAACCTGCCAGCTCTATATCCTTCTGCTGTGGCAGAGTCCCTTGTCTGGGCCTGGAGCTGCCCTTTTCTTCAGTCCCTTCTATGGATGGCTGCACTGATAGATGGATTCTCCTAGGGGAGCTTCATGGATCAGTCCTCCGTCCATTACCATGTAGCAGGATTATAATTTATAGCCCCAGATGGTGACTCACACCCCCCCTTCCCATTTACTTCAGTAGAGCAGCAGAGGTCTTAACTATTGAATTGCTTCATTCTTTTTTAAAAATAATTGATGGTATTTCCAAAGGGCTTTGTATAAAAATACTTATAAAAACACGGAAAAATAAAGTTTCATCAGAGCGTGAAACACATTATGCATTATAAAAAAAATAACCACGTGGTCAGGCTTATTATTCTTGGCCTAGTTCTATGTGGAACTGAGGTTTTTAAGGCACCCATTCTGGTCGGATTCCTGAATTTTCATAGGAGGGCATCAGCTCTTTCTTCTTGGTTGATTGTTGAAGCTTATGGGTCTACCCCTTATAAGAAAACCAAGAATATTTGCTTGCCAGGTTCTTGGCAGAGAATAGAAAATAGCTACTTAGTTTTTTTGAAAGCTTGAGTGTGATTAACAATGGTTTATTATTAAATAGTAATATTAAATAATACTATAATAATATTAAATAATGGAAAGATTTCCTGAAGAAAGTGTAATCCCTGCCTTTCTGGATTAGATCAGACTTTCTAAGCGCTGTTTGCTTGGAATCCCTTATTGTAAGCATTGCTTTTCAGGAACACGGAGAATCTCACCTTGTAGGGAGAGGGACCCTGAAAACTATCCTAGGAAAGAAGCTACTCTATTTGTTGAGACTGTTTTATCTTCCTCATATTGTGTGGATCCATGGAAGAAAGGCCTCATGGGCCTTAGTACAAGTAAAAAACTGCTTCTTCTGGACAATTGGTGTATCTTTATCTTACTTGAATAATTACTTGTATCTTTCTATTTCATTTGATCCATAAAGTCTGGTCCAAATTTGTACCTTTTTTAACGGTTGTTAGCATACAACTTATCTTTGTTCACTGGTTTTACTTTGGCTTTTTTTTTTTTTTTAACTTTCCATCTTATTTTCCCTTTACCAATTTACCTCTTGTATTATGTGCATTTTTGTCAACAGTCTCAAGTCCTTTTTAGGACAAAGCCCATGTATCTATTTCCTAATATGTGTTTGCCTGTTTTAACCAATTTAAGAAGTCATGCTTATTCTTTTTGGTCTCAAATAAAAAACCATAAATGTATCACTTTTTGAATTCCAGCTGTGTATTTGTATTTAGCTGTGTATGGTTTTGAACTCCTGAGACCTTTAACAGCTCCACAACGTGAACCATGGACAGCATTTATTGGACAGGATGTAGGAGCCAGATGACGCCTGGAAGTCTTACTGTGTAATTTAATCCTGGGTGCTGTGTTGTTTGCCTTCACTGGACTCCGAGTGTGCATATATAATGATGTGCGCATGCGTAAAAAGCCCAGCCTGATAGGAAAGAGAGGGAGGAACATCATTAGCAGAGATTAGATTTGTCTCTCCAGCTGGGCAGTGTGCCGCTGAATTCCAAGGGCTTTCCCCAGTGTAAATTATCAGACTGTACTCAGCTGTTGTTCAATTCCCCTCTGGCCGAGCTGCTTCTGCTAATGCTATTAAGCTGTGGCTCAGGAGGGAAAACGTTCTCAGGTACTAGCTATACCTCTTCGTGTAAAAAGAAAAATCCCTCTCATATGCACGGGACAGTAGTATACAGCCTTCTCAAAGCAAGAATAGAAAGGCAAAATGAAGCAAAAGACAAACTGGGGGCCAAACTTCAGCTACATGTACAATTTGTAAATTGTTAGTGGACCAAAATAATTCCTCTCTAACTAAAACAAAAAGGAGTAATGTAATACAAAGAGTTTGATTCGGGTCAGTTGAGAGCATCTGACATTAGATGTTCTGAAACTGGCAAAGTCTAAACAAATTAACCCCACTTAGCACTCTGAACCAAATGCAGGTTGAGGACCAAGGAGTCCTTCAGTGATGATAGTACACGAACAATAGAAAAACTTGCCGTCTTTTAAGAGAGCATGAAGCATAAGGCTCAGTGCAATGTACATACCAATTAGTTCAGTAGGATTCACAGCTACAGTAAATGATCTGTTTCCATTTTTTTCTATCGCCAGTTAATGCTGTGTGAATGATGGACTAATGCAACTCAAAAAGACATGTCTTTTCCCCATGAATTTTACTGCCTAGCATAGCCAGCTTATTGATGGAGATGAACCAATTTATCCACCGAAGGTCAGGGAGAATAAGTGAAGTGCACAGATAAGAGAGGCCCTACTAAGTGATTGTTATATATATATATTTTTAAAATCATCAACAGTTTTTTTTTCCCTACCAACGCTATTAACAAGTAACAAAATTGGCTGACCGAAGTCTGCTTTCTCCTCCTCCTTTCTTCGGGGAACATGTTCATGTACTGAGGAAGAGGCTAAAAGGTAAAGAACAAGGAGGTCAGGTGGCAGTGGGATCACCTGCTGATCAATTTCCCGGCACGGGACCTGGGTGCTTGGCCATGTTCCTCACTGTTCACAGCAGCAGTACCGCTCTGTTTATGCTCTGCAGAAATAATAGCCTCAATATATTGCATCCACCTAAGATGAAGACCTGGATGTGGCTGAGAACTTACCTCCTATCTACGACTTTCTGAAGAAGGGAATTTTTAAACAAAAAAGATTAAAGAGAGAGGGCCTGTTTTCGATGCGCAGAAGAACAGCATCATCAGAATAGGTGAGAAAGCTCTCACTTCTCTAAGAAAGGCTCCCCCATAGTCGCTCTTGCCAGCAAAGGCTGAGAGGAAAGCACGTCTGCGGGGATGGGGTCAATCCTGGGGGTACATCGGTGGCAGCAGTTCACACTTGAATGGGAGGCTGCTGTACTCAAGCCAGCCTATGGAAACTAAGTGGACTGTCATTAAAATTTAGAGTTGGTGATCAGACCGACTTCATGGGTGCATAACCACAGTGCCCACATGTGACTTAATGCTCTGCTATCTCTGCCTGGAGATTCTTATTAGTTACGGAACAGAGGGTCTAGAATTTTCATTTTGTAGTCGTCCTGCAAATTTCCTAGCCAGTCTTACTAATCTATAAAGTTGTCATAAGCCCGTGGATGTCATAAGCCCGTTCTTACTAGCAGAGCATCTCAGTATGTTGAACCTTTCCTGTGGCATGTTCCTTTTTGCTCAGAGACCAGCATGTGTGTTCCTTCCTGGCTCCTGTTAGCTTTCTAGAAGTGGGTCTGAAGAATGTGTTTGTGTCATTGAATGACTTGGAGGAAACTCTGCCTTGAGTTTATGCCCCCAAACAATTCTGTTTTGTTAATAAGGCATATAGGCATTATTTAGTGTAATAGCATGATTTCAGAAACTACATATTTTGCTCGTTCCAATTCCTGTGGTCTTGAACAAAAGTTTTTGATGGTTGCAGGAGTAATGAGTAGTGGTTTTTTTGAAGCCACATTCTTCTGATCACAGGAGAGAGACTTGTTAGCTCAGCATTCAGAACCTTCCATGACGCGACACCCCCCTGTAGTTACAGCACACTGATCACCGCCCTCCAGTGCACCTTATGTTCCAACCCTTCCAGACTCTTGCTATTCCTGCAAAATGCCTTTATTTTCCTGCCCTCCATTCTTTTTTCTTTATGAAATTCGCTTTGATGGGAATGGATGTGTTTTCCAAACAGCACCCCTGCCTCCCCCATCCTCTTCCCTTTCTCCCCTGGTGTGACTCTTACTTCAAGGTCCCACTTTGTTGATGAAATTTCTCTTCCTCTATGGAACTCCCCCCCCCCCCCGCTTCTCAGAATTAGTTATCGCACCCCCTGCTGTGCCATCCACTGTGCTGGGCATTTACAGGCCTATACAGTCTAGCTGCATGTCCGCTCTTGAAGCCTTATTAATTCTGCCCTGTACTGCAGCTACTTGTTTACTGACCTCTCTGACACGCTATGTTGAAAGCTCCCGGAGGGTAGGACAGTCATATATCTCTGTTCCATCATCCGCGGCATCATAATGGTCGGGCACGTGCCCAGTGCGTGTTTACCGAGTATCTCTGTCCACTCAGGCTGCTGTAACAAAACACCACCGACCAGGGAGCTTATACACAACAGAAATGTATTGTTCAAAGCTCTGGAGGTTCAAAGTCAGATCGGAGTGCTGGCATGGCTGGACGAAGGCCCTCTTCTGGGTCACAGACTCCTTGTATTCTCCCACGGCTGATCTCTCTAGAGCCTCTTTTATGGGGGCACTAATCCCATTCATTAGGACTCTACTCTCATGACCTAAGCATCTCCTGAAGCCCCCACCTACTAACACCATCACTTTTAGGGATTAGGGTTTCAACTTATGGGAGAGAACTTCGGGGAGACCCAGACCTTCTTTATTGCAGTGAGGGAATCGGAAGGACTGCCCTAGTTCCTTTACAGTATTACCTTGTGTGTTCAGAGTACTTGGTTGTAATTCCCTGAAGTGAAACAACCAGCTGACGTCAATTGGTCTTGTGGGCCAATAGCTTCGACATTGAGAATCATTTGTGGAAGAGAGATAGTGAAAGCGGGGCTGTCGTCGGGAAGGAGGCCTTCTAGAATTGTGTAACAGAGGGGTCAGGGGTGAAAGAGGAGTGAGAGTCCAGTAACAGAAAAGTTAAAAAAGACCGGAGGGCGCCAGAGTGGTCAGGAAAAATTACCGAAAACAGTTTGAAGTCAGAAAAACAGGAAGCCTAGGGTACCACTTGACTCCCAATTTAGCCATCCCTAGCCAGCAATTTAGTTCTCAACTTCTCTTTTTGTAGCACCTTCCCTTAATTAAATTATGCTGCCATGTGAACAAGAAAGGGCTTGAAATAAAGCCAGTCTCATGGCAGGCCTATTTAGGAGTATGCTAAATACATTTTTATTCTACCTATTTGACTCTTAGACTAAATCCTAGCTTTTGTGGAATTGTGTCTTTTCTCTTGATTTTGCCTAGGTTGTAAGGAGAGGGAAAAAAAGAGAATAAATCAGAATCAGAAGCTGAATCTACTGGGTTTAAAAAATAATCAGACTCTTCTTTGAGCTTCTCTGTATCCACAACCTAAGCGTGCCTTTAATTTTGTCCCTTGGGTTTAGACATACGTAGGCTAAAGGAAGAAAGCCACTAATCCGCAAATTTGGATTGTCCCAGGCATTATAAGTGGCTTAATTTCTAAGTTACTGGTACAATTAATGGACCATCCCAGCTCTATTTTTATTTCAATGATTATGAGAAGAAGGCCATTTAGTTGACAAGCTGTAAGGGCTTTGTGATTCCTCATAGGTACTTAATGATTTATTTTCATATTTTAAATTTTGGTGCTCAATTCATTTTAGTCTAGTGAGATTGAAAGGATGCTTCCTTGCAAAGCCCATCCTCACTAGTGAATCTACTTGTTTTTGAGCAAGTAGAAAGGGGCTCTGTAGAAAAATTTTTCAAATTAGAGTTGGAAATTATAGACTTGGGAGTGGGGCTGGGATCATCCCAGAAGAGATGTGGGTCTATTCCACAAAATTTTATCCAGTGAAATAAAATTTAAAAATTAACATTGAAAGCATGCCTAGAAAGGAAAATCATAAAAGGACAGTAGAAACCCTAAAGATTTTTATGGGAGGAATGCTTTGATTTGCCTCAGTAAGTGAGGGAAAGGATTCATGAGCTGATTATGTGTTTGTGAACACTCAGGATATAACCAGTATTTCCTTCCTTAATCTTTTCCTGCCACCAGACCCTGTATCTTTTTTTTTTTAAGATTTTATTTATTTATTCTTGAGACAGAGAGAGGCAGAGGGCAGAGGGAGAAGCAGGCTCCCCACTGAACAGGGAGGCAGATGTGGGACTGGATCCCAGGACTCTGGGATCATGACCTGAGCCTAAGGCAGGACTCTGGGATCATGACTGAGCCACCGAGGTGCCCTAGACCCTGGATCTTTACCTTAACCTTTAACTCAACACTGACTCTAAGGTGGGAAAATCTAGGGGTGGCTTTTTGAGTCTAAGGACATGTAACCTTGACTATGCTAAATTCCTATCTCATTTTATTCTCTAGAGTCATGTTTATTAACTTTCATTTAGAAATACCTAGAGGTGCCTCTATTGCAAAGGATGTTAAGGAATTCTAAATATAAAATTAATTCTAATGTACACACATATGGAGAGTTGTAAAACAATGTGATTGCTATAACTCACACAACTAAATGGACTATACTTATCAAAAACATCGTAGTGAAAGTGTCGGGAAAAGTATCAGTGTATTGAGAACACTGATGCTTTCCAAGAAGCCTATGGCAAAGCTACTGATATATTCTGGCAGTCTTGCCATTGCCCAGGGCAGCTCAGGGGCTTTGTTTTCAGAATGCCTTTTGAAGATCTCAGTACTAGAGTTGGGGGGGGGGGGGTAGTCCTAATCAGTCCCCTCTCACCTGCCCTGTTAATAACCATTGTTCTGTTTTCTGTCTCTGTGGTTTTGTTTTTCCTATAAATTAATTTCATATAAATGGAATCATAGTACGTAGCCTTTTGTGTTGGGTTTTTTTTCTTAGCATAGTGCTTTTGAGATTCATCCATGTTATTGCATGCTGGATCTTTTCCTTCTTTTCTTTCCTAACTCTCTATCTCTCTTTCCTTTCTTTCTCTCTTTCTTTTCTTTCTTTTTTTCTTCCTTCCTCCTCTCCTTCCTTTTCTTCCTCCTTCCGACCCTCCATTCCTCCCTCTCTCTTTCTCTTTCTTTCTTTCTTTTGCCATACTTTCATCTTAGTGTGATTTTGTGCAGGGACGGGGAGAACTGCAGATAAAATTTGTTCAGTCTACCAGGTTTAGCTAGAACTTTGGTTAACTATTTAGAAAAAATCAGAAGGTGTACATATGGAGTGAAATATTCCTATTTTGCAGCTGAAATTAAACATATTTTGGTGAGAAATGCCAAGATGACAGAAAGAAATCATTTGAAGATTTCAGTTTATAGTAAGTTCTCAATAAAATGCTTGTTAGGGGATTTTTTTTTTAGTTAAATTCACATGTAATATTAGTTTCAGATATATAATAACATGACTAGATATTTGTATACATCATGAAATGATCACCACTATAAGTCTAGGTAACACCCATCACCATACATAATTATAAAATTCTTTTTTGTGATGAGAACTTTTAAGATTTACTCTCTTAGCAACTTTCAAATATGCAATACCATATTATTAACTGTCATTGCCATGCTGTACATTACATCCTCATGACTTATTTATAACTACAAGTTTGCACTTTTTGACCCCCTTTACCCATTTTGCCCACCCTATCCCCCCTGCTTCTGACCACCACCAATCTGTTCTCTGTATCTGTGAGCTTGAGTTTTTTGTTTTGTTTTTTTAGATTCCATGTATAAGTGAGATCATATGTTATGTCTTTCTCTGCTCACTTATTTCACTCAGCATAATGCCCTCAAGTTCCATCCATTGTTGTTGCAAATGGCAAGATTTCATTCTTTGTTATGGTTGAATAATATTCCATTGTGTATTTCTATACACCACATTTTCTTTATCCATTCATCTATCGGTAGACACTTACGTTCCTTCTATGTCTTCACTATTGTAAATAATAAAATGCCTGTTAGGTTGATTTGCATCTACAACAACTCTAAAAGGGAGGTTTATTAATGCCAATATACAATTGAGGTATTTCTATAACTTATTGAAGAAGTAAGTGGCAGAACTAGGTAAGTGGCAGAGCTAGGATTCAAATAAGGTCTTTCCAACTCGAAACCATACATTCTTTCCTATTACAACACGTCATAAGCATAATGTAATGGGATGTGGGGAAAGCAACTATTTATAATATTCATTATGGTCTGGTTCATTATGGTCCTGGGAGGAACTTTGCAGTAATGGCAAGTTATGCACTGATGAAATGTGCTAACTGGGGGCGCCTGGATGGCTCAGTGGGTTAAAGCCTCTGCCTTTGGCTTAGGTCATGATCTCAGGGTCCTAGGATCGAGCCCCGCATCGGGCTCTCTGCTCAGCAGGGAGCCTGCTTCCTGCTCTCTCTCTGCCTGCCTCTCTGCCTACTTGTGATCTCTCTCTCTGTCAAATAAATAAATTAAATTAATCTTAAAAAAAAAGAAAGAAATGTGCTCAGTATATGATCATGACCCACTAACATGTTGGACATCATCGGAAGGAGTCTAGCAATGAAATAAAAAACGGTATCCTTCCCTTAATCCACAAACACAGAAGCAATAACATTTGGGGCATGATTCTGAGTGGTAGTCTTAAGGAAAGATGAAGCGAAGATGGAGATGGATCAAAAGCAATTAAAATGATTCAAGAGATGTATGTGTCCTGCCTTAGGAATGTAGACACTTCCGTGTCGAAGAAGACAGGTTGATATTTATAAAATCATGCTGCATAAATTCGGGAATTCTAGACTTCAGGAGCATCACCTGAAGCTTAAAAGTGTTTTGGAACACACTTTTTTAAAGTGTTACTTTTAAATTTTGAAAAGCATTTTTACCTCAATTCATAAATTCATAAGAATTTATTCGTGTCAGGTTCCATGCTAGGTGTTGGGGAAAACAGTAATAAGATAGTCCCTACCCCCAGCATGCTTCTCTTCTAGTGAAAGAAACATACTTATTAAAGAGATCACTTACAATGTTAAGTGTCAGTAGTAAAATAAAGATGTTAAGTTTAATACAAAAATAAGCGCAACACATGAATAAGATTCTTTAATGGATTATGAAGGGAAGCAAGTGACAATTATGTTATATCTATTTCTTTCGGAAGTAGAAGTCACAAAAAACAATTATGCCCCCTTCAAAGCTATTATATGACCAAAAGAGCCACTGGCATTTTGTGGGTTCTCCATTTTGTAGGTTCCACAAGTTGTCTCTTCTTGTCCTCACTTTACAAGGTGTTGTGACTATAGATCATGCTATCTTTTTAGAACAGCTAAACACACATACACATAAGTTTGCCAACAGTTATTTAGAAACAAAAAAGAACAGCGGGGGGCAGAGGGGGATGTTTCCACATAGCCAGAATAGACCTTGTAAAGTCCATGTACCAACCCTCATGGTTTACTCAGAAGAAGATTCTTCAAGTCTTGGTACAAAACCTAATTGCTATTATTTTGCACAAATTTTTTTTAAAGATTTTATTTTATTTATTTTAACAGAGAGAGAACACAAGCAGGCAGAGAGGCAGGCAGAGGCAGAGAGAGGAGCAGGCTCCCTGCCGAGCAAGGAGCCCGATGTGGGACTCGATCCCAGGACGCCAGAATCATGACCTGAGCTGAAGGCAGCCGCCCAACCAACTGAGCCACCCAGGCGTCCCTATTTTGCACAAATTTTTAACAAGTTTAGTTTTCTGGTTCCCATCCCAGGACAAATGATAAGGAGATATTAACGACTCAGACTGGTTTACTAAGAGCTATGAGAAGCAATGGCTAGTGAATTGACTAGTGGCTTCATATCACACATTGAGACAGAAGGAAATCAAATTAACAAAAAAGTATAATAATAAAGCAATCATTACCATTTTAAAAGGATTTTCCACCTTGCAAATAGATTTACTAGTATTATTTAAAATAGTAACTTCTACTGGGGATTTTTAAATTCTAGCTCTTTTTTACAAATGTGATTTATACACAACTTTTTGGAAACACGTATTTTGAAGATTTGCACTGATAATGAGTTGATTATAATTTCCGAAGGGGGGCAGCTGAATATGTCTTTAAATTCAACCCTGTGTAATATAAAATTGTATTGAGGGGCTACTTCCTATTTTCTATCACAGTTTGTTATTCTGCATTTATTTCTCTTTCCATTAGAACTGTCTTGTACATTTATTATTTTTTAACACTTAGAATAAATATTTAATACTTATTGATGTTCTTCCTTGTCATCCTGATCTTGGACAGATGGGACTTACCAAGGATCCTTTAGTAGTCTGCAAATTGCAGCTATATATTGGAAATAGAAATGGAAACTACCCCAATGAATAATTGAAGAACGGATTTAGATTACTCTCTAGCATAAAGTCAAATTCACCTTCTAAAACAATGGCATGGGACAGGTGAAAAATGATTGATCTTTGCCAATTCCAAATTTCTATTCTTGATAAAGCCCAACATGTTCTGTTTTCTGGGATACTTTTTCTAGGGTATCATCTGGATTGAATCGTTATCTTAAAAAATTAAACCTCAGGACTGCTTCTGTGAGCAAAAACAATGCTGAGTAAGGAGAACAAAACAACATTAAAAGTCTAAAGCAGTGGGATCTTTCACTAATATGATTTTAATTACTTCTCAATTAAAATTGGACGTTGGATCCAGAGTCTAGAGTTCCTTGCTCCTTCTGGAGTTCTTATTCTGGTTATCTGTAATATAGTCTTCTCTGAGAAGTGACAAGAGCTGTTGGTGATTTGGTAGAAACTTCTGGTCTTGTTCACCCTTCCCTCCATTTGCCGTCCCCTACTTCTCTGCCTTTCACCTACACTAGTCCTGTGATTAGAGACTTCAAGGAAGGGTAATTGTGAAAATAGCAATAATACAATTTCAACTTTGAAGTTCTCCACAAATGACTGTTGAAACTACTTAGGTATCTGAAAATTGTTCCTTTGGCTTTTCTCATAATTTTAGACACCTGATTATGGTCTGTTGGAAAATCCTTTAATTTTTTTATTATTTAAAAAAAATTTTTTTTTAAACTCTAAAGTTCTTTTTTTTTAATTTTTTAATTTTTTATTAACATAAAATGTATTATTTACCCCAGGGTACAGGTCTGTGAATCATCAGGCTTACACATTTCACAGCATTTGCCATAGCACATACCCTCCCCAATGTCCATATCCCTATCCCCCCACCACCTCCCAGCAACCCTTAGTTTGTTTCGTGAGTTTAGGAGTCTCTTATGGTTTGTCTCCTTCCCCATCCCATCTTGTTTCCTTTCTCTTCCCCCCCATAACCCCCTGCCCTGCCTCTCAAATTCTTCATATCAGAGCGATCATGTGATAATTGTCTTTCTCTGACTGACTTATTTTGCTTAGCATAATACCCTCTAGTTCCATTATTTTTTAAAATTTTTAAAGAATTATATATATTTGACAGCACATGCATATGCATGGGGAAGGGACAGGGGCGAGAGAAAGAGAGGCTCAGCTGGTTAAGCTGCCTTCAGCTCAGGTCATGATCTCAAGGTCCTGGGATGGAGCTGGGCATCGTGCTCCCTGCTCAGTGGAGAGCCTGCTTCTCTCTCCCCTGCTCCCCCTGCTTGTGTTCTCTCTCTGTCAAATAAATAAATAAATACAATCCTTAAGCACACTCTGTGCAAAGTGTGGAGCTCAACATGGGGCTCTATCTCAAGACCCTGCGATCACAACTGATGAAATGCTTTTTGGGGAACATATTATACAATATTGAGATTCATGGATGACCTAAGTGTAATAAATAGAATTTTATATGTTTAGAGGGAAAAATATTCCCCAGCCCAGGTGGGATAGTTGTCCAATGGACACCCAACTGTTGTAGAGCCCATGACTGACACCAGAGTTCAAATTTGCTCACCAAACCAAAAGATTCAGAAGCCAGAGGTAGACCTCTTAATAGCTGAGACTCAGCACTGTGGGTTGCATTTCCAGCTTTGACCTTTATGTGTCTGCCTTTAGCAGCAGGATCTCCACTGGTATGGTCCTTAGGATCAGATCTACTTCCTGCCCTTCTAAAAGCACCCTGTTCTCTGGAGGTTGACTTGTATGGACTGCAACAGTGGACTTCCTTGCCCTCTGGTTTTCTATTAGGTTCAACCAATGGGAAGCACCTCCAGTGTCTTTGAAAGCAAGAGGAGAAGAGGAGAGTGAGTTTGGGTTCCCTCCCTATCAGGTCAGGGCACTTTGTTCGCACCACTCTACCAAAAGCTACAGCTCTTGTTGGATGACCTTCTTCTGTAGCTACACTCTGCAGGTTCTAGTGATCATTCTTTCTCCTCCCCAGTTAAAGCCTGCTGGCTGTTACTACTGGCTCTGGGGCATAAAACCATCCCTGTTGCTCTTCCTGCTCTTGCCTTTTGTAAGCAGTCTCACTGGACTCTCCTCATTTGCCCCATTTGCCAGAGCTTAGGCTAATATTGGGTCCTACTTCAGTGATCGTGCCTGCTTCTACTGCTTGCTCATCATCCAAGCAGTATCCCCACAGACTTCAGAAAATCTTAATGTAGAAAAATGATTATGTACAGCATAAAAAGTTTCCTTCAGTTTAATCCCTAGTACATTTTGAATACTAATTAATCTCTAATTAGATTCTGCTTATTTTGTTCTTCAAAAAACATATCTAGTCTGGTGGCACCTGGGTGGCTCAGTCAGTTAAACATCCAACTCTTGGTTTGACTCAGCTCATGATCTCGGGGGTCATGAGATCAAACCCCACATCGGGCTCCATGTTCATCGGGGAGTCTGCTTGAAGATTCTCTCCCTCTGCCCCTCCCCCCACTCTTTGCATGCTTGCACACTCTCTCTAATAATAAATAATCTTATGAAAGAAACATGCCTAAAAAAAAAGAAAGAAACATGCCTAGTCTACAAAGGAAAACACAAGTGTATTTAGTAAACAAATGTAGTTACTGTGTACATTAAGACCGTGATACTTATAAGAAGTAATGATTAATTATGTGTTTATTGTTGACATCAGAATACTAACTTGTGCTACTCATGCTGTCTCCGAGTTAGGAGATTATTGTAATTCTTCAAATTAGATCCTTTTTATTTTTTGCAGACTAGAAGATGCATAGAGCTCAAGAATGGTCAGAGGGGATTCAGGGCCTGGGGTCAATGAATAGTGATGTCAAATCCTGTAGGACAGGCCACTGCTTATTTCTGAGCTAACCTGCTCTATGTAACCCCTTGGAAATAAGAGTCTTTTCATTAAAAAATGTAAATAGCCATCCTTTGGGACAACTTTAAGGTTTCCTTTTTCCGTGGTTATAGCCCTGAAATAACCAAGGACAGATCTGTTTTAATATTCTCTGTACAGCCAAGGAAACCATCAACCAAATGAAAAGGCAACCTACTTAATGGGAAAAGATGTTTGCAAATGATATATCTGATAAGGGGTTAGTATCCAAAATATGTAAGAAACTTATATAACTTAACACCAAAAGAAAAGCCAAACAATCTGATTTTAAAAAGTGCAGAGGACCTGAATAGACATTTTTCCAAAGAGGACATACAGATGGTCAAGAAAAACATGAAAATATGCTCAACATCACTGATCAACAGGGAAATGCAAATCAAGACCACAATGAGTCATCACCTCACACCTGTCAGAATGGCTAGACCCAAAAAGACAAGAAATAACAGGTGTTGGCAAGGATGTGGAGAAAAAGGCACACTTGTGCGTTGTTGATGGGAATGTAAATTGGTGCATCCACTGTGGAAAACAGTATGGAGGTTCCTCAAAAAATTTAAAACAGAAATACCATACAACCCAGTAGTTCCACTACTGGGTATTTACTCAAAGAAAATGAAAACACTATTTCAAAAAGATATATGCGCCCCTGTGTTTATTGTATAATTATTTACAACAGCCAAGATATGGAAGCAAACTAAGTGTCCATCGATTCAATGAATGGATAAAGAAGATGTGGTAAGTGTGTGTATGTAGATATATATGTATTTATATATATGTATGTGTACACACACACACAAACACACAAAGGAATATTGCTCAGCCATAAAAAAGGATGAGATCTTGCCATTTGCAGCAACGTGGATGGACCTAGAAGGTATTAGACTAAGTGAAGTAAGTTAGACAGAGAAAGACAAATATCATATCATTTCACTTACATATGTAATCTAAAAAACAAAACAAAGGAACAAACAAAAATAGCAGAAACAGACTTATAAATACAGAGAACAAACCGATGGTTGCCAGAAATGGGGGGGTGGGATAGACACGTTGGGTGAAGGGGAGTGGGAGATACAGACTTTCAGTTATATGAAATCAAGTGTTTTTTTGTTTTGTTTTGGGGGAGTTAAGTTCAGTCTCTCTACCCTACCTATTGTGATAGTTTTGAATAAAGACCTCCTTGTCTTTTTAACTGTTAAAATTAAGTTAAATTTTAAATAAAGTATTATGTTCTCATTTGATCTTACTCCTTTAATTATATAGATATTATTAATAAAGCATGTACTCTCTTCCTTAAAAATAAAATGCTTGTTAATTTAAAACATAAATAGCCAGCTTTTATCAAGTGCTTACTCTGTTTGAGGATATGTCAAGCACTCTTCCAGAGTCCTCTCATTTGACCTCATTACCACCCCGTGAGGTCGATCCCCCTATATTATCTCAGTTTTTGATCATGGAAACTCAGACACACAAAGATCAGGAAGTAACTTTCCCATGGACAGAATCAGTATTAGGATCCAGAGAGTTTGAATCCAGAGCTCACTCATTTGACTACAATGTTGAAATGATCACTGAAGGACTATTTTTTATGACTCTTCTAAGTTCGTGGGAAGTTGCCATTGTAGAGTTCTCTAGGCCTAGAGCTACAGCAAACTTTTTAGACTTTGCCCTGGAGATCAGGTCTTCCTGAGGAGAGTGAAGGCAAGCTGCCTGAAGGTAGGACCACTCCTGGAAGGTGGGGGATGCAGGAGTGGGGTTAGGATCAGTTCCCTGAAAGACAGAGTGCCTTCGTGTGTGCACAACACGATGTGGAAACACGCAGATCTCTAGGGAAGAACATTCCATCATCTCCCTTGGGACCATTGTTCTGCTGTGGTTCTCCTAATGTTCTCATTGCCCTTTCGTGGAAAGCCCAAGCAGTCTTTTCCTAGAGATATTTTCGTGAATCAATAAAATTAACTCCTAATTTAACATTGCAGTGTTAGAAGCATGGAAATTAGTTTTTTTCTCCCAAGTAACAAAATGGTGTAGCATTAGTACGCTCCCAAACATTATAGCTACCCACAGCCTTCCTTGTTTCTCCCAATTTAGGTAAAACCTGGAATGTAAAAATAGCTGCTATAATTAAATTAGAGACAAAGGAAATTAAATATGAAAAAGAAGTTGCATACATTTGGGATTTTCCGCTCCTGTTTTCCATTTTACTTTTGCCCTTTTGACCCCGTATCTCTGCTTATTGATTCTTGGTGTCTTCATTTATAATTTCAAATGAATGTTAAAAGCTCTGTGTGTCTCAATTTCTAAGTGTATTGATCTCCCTGCTCTTACCATTTTTCTCATTTTCCTACTTAAAAAAAATGTGTCTTCCACTTGCCCTTCCTCTCATGTTCCTTGATTTCACATGTATATTGAGCATGTTGACATTTTTTTTTTAAAGATTTTATTTATTTCTTTATTAGGAAAGAGAGAGAGTGAGAGAGAGCATGAGAGGGGAGAAGATCAGAGTGAGAAGCGGACTCCCCGTGGAGCTGGGAGCCCGATGTGGGACTCGATCCCGGGACTCTGGGATCATGACCTGAGCCGAAGGCAGTTGCTCAACCAACTGAGCCACCCAGGCGCCCGACATTTTTTTATTCTAGTTTTTCTAGCTAAAGATTTGGATAGCTAACAGGCATTAAGGAATCAGTGTGTACTGGGTGTGCTGTATACGCATGATCTCATGCAATTATCTATTCTGTGAAGTGCGATCTGTTGTTATCACCAGTTATAGATAGAATGACGTTGAGACTTAGAGAGTTAAGGGCAAATTCATGATGAGGATTTGAATCCAGATCTGTCTTCCGGCAGTACCTTCCCTCTTATACCCTCACAGTATTGCTCTTCATATATTGAAGGGCATAGAAGGTTCTGAATGGATTGATTTGGGTTATAAGGCACACTTTAAAATTATTTCCCAATTAAAAATAATTTTAATTTTAAATAATAGTTTTTAAATCACTTCAATGGTCATTTCGGTTGTTCTCCTGGACTACTCATATTTTTATGCTATTAGTCATATAAAATTTTACTTTTATTTTTTATTGAAGTATAGTTGACACACAATGTTACGTTACTTTCGGATGTACAACATAGTGGTTTGACAACTTTATACGCTATGCTATGCTCACGACTAGTGTAGCTTCCATCTGTCACCATACAACACAAGACAGTATCATTGACAGTATTCCCTAGGCTGGGCCTTTCATCCCCATGACTTAGTCATTCCATACCTGGAAGCCTCAACCTCCCTCTCCCCTTCACCCATTTTGCCCATTTCCACACCTCCCTCTGGCAACCACCAGTTTGATGAACTATTTATCTTAAGGATAGTCATAGATATCCAAAAAGAGAAGGGAAAGGCACACAATAACAGGAAAGGAAAAGAAGAAAAGGTACTAGCATTTATTGAGTGTTTACTGTATACTTGATGCTTTTATCAGGGACTAATTCAAGTTCCTAATTCTGCATATTTTACATATTTTATAATCCTCCTTTTCCTTTTTTTTTAATTAGAGTATTTTTCTATGTTCTACTTTTCCATGAATAACTGTTTTGCTCACAGTTCCTAAAGATAAGTCTTTACCAAAGGTTGTTTTTGTGATCTTAAATGCAAGAATTTTAATGCCTTAACATGTCATTCATCTGGACCTTAGAATTTGGAAATAATCACAACACTCCAATACACCTTCGTCTCTTCATCTGTTTTGAGTTTCCATTCTCATCGTCGTGATTATTCTACCTTGTATAGCTTGAATACGATTCTTACTAATAGAAAAAGGTAAAAACAAAATAGGAGTCATCAACTTTTGTTTCTTCTTTTATTTGTTTTTTTATTCTTTTATTTGTTTTCAGTTTATAATTATTTAAGCCTGTTTGCAAGCCTCAGCACACACTGACAGGCTTCCCAGCAATGTCCTTAACATTTCATATGACTTTTCCTATATGCAAAAGTAGTAAAGTTGGCTCATTAGTCTGTGTGTTTAAAGCAACAAATATTTGGATTGAAAACTTCTGATTAGGTAATGGCACGCTAATAATAGAAATTTGGGGAGGGACATCTGGTTAAGGGTCTGACTCTTTTAGGCTCAGGTCTTAATCTCCGGGTCCTGAGATTGAGCCCCGAGTCGGGGCTCCATGCTCAGTGGGGAATCTGCTTCTCTCCTTCCTCCTCTCCCTCTGCTCCCCCCAACCCTCAAACTCGTTCTCTCTCTCTCTCTCTCAAATAAATCTTTAAAAAAAAAGAAATTTGGGGAAATATAGAAAATTTAAAAGAACAACAGCGATAACCACTGTTGACCTTTTAAATCTATTTTATGTTCTTGGAAAGCTTATATGATTATTTTTATATTTATTCATATTTGTATATATATTTTTAATATTTGTATATTAAAAAGCATATATGTCTGTGTCTTATTATTTAAGACATTTTAGCTGCATTTATTTAGTTATTTATTTGCTTCATATGGCAAGTCAGATTTAGGTCAGAAATTGTTGATTCTATTCTAGAATACTCATAATAGTACATATTATTTATTAAATATTTATGGAGTTATAGAGACATCATTCTTCTGGTCAAGAAATATGTTTAGCATTTGAGGTATGTAGCATTTAGCATTTAAGGTATTGGGAGCCTTACAGATTTCTGTTTCTTGTTAAGTTTATAGTCTACAACTCTGAAAGTAAAGCATCTTTATTCATTTTAAAACCTACATAGGGGTGCCTGGTTTTCTCAGTTGGTTGGGCATCTGCCTTCAGCTCTGGTCATAGTCTCGGGGTCCTGGGATCAAACCGAACCCCTCCCCTCCCCCACTGTGCACTCTCTCACTGTTGTTCATGCTTTCTCTCTGATAAGTAAATAAAATCTTCTTAAAATATATATATATATATATATATATATAGCCTACATAAAGGGGCACCTGGGTAGCTCCGTTGGTTAAGCATCCAACTCAGTCTCAGCTCAGGTCTTGATCTCAGGGTCGCGAGTTCAGGCCCCGTGCTGAGCTCCCCACTGTGGTGGCTAAACCTCGTTTGCCTTCAGTCTGGTCAGCTGCAATGGCTCACTTTGCGTCTTGTGGGCCAGGTTTGGTCCCTGCGCTGTTAAGGGCCTGTCTGAAGCCGCTGTGAGCTTGTAGGTCTTGGCAGTGTCGGCAGTCGGACCAGGTACCTGCCCTCTCAACCCATTCGCCCAGGTCACACTGGACTGCAGGACCCCCTCCCTGGACTGTCCCTTGAGAAGCTTTCATTGGTGGGCGGGCCCTGCAGACAAATCAGATACCTGCTTCCAATCCTTCTGCCCCAGGGCGGCAGGGACCCTGAACTGCAGGGCTCTCTCCTCTCCTAGGTGCTGCTTTGGAGAGGTTTTTGTGGGTGGGCAAGGCCGGTAGTCAGATCAGGGCCCACCCTCCACACTGCCACTTACAAGATCTGTTCGTCCTGGGTGCAGCGGACCTGGTGTGTGTGCTTCTCTTCCCTTCGGCCCAGGGCAGGAGTCACTTTGGGGTGGTGCTGGTCCCCACTGGGGTGCTTGCTGGAGGAGATGTGGCTGGAAGGCTTTGGAGGGATGTGGAGGCCACTCTTCTGATCTGATTTGAAATCACATACTTAGGATTTTTTAATTCCATTAGAAAAAGCTGTCTAATTTTTTTTTTTTTTAAAGTTCAAATCAAGACAGACCTCTCAGTGACACACCTCTATCCTGGGAAGATCAATCTATGTTATTACTAAAATGGGCTGATGCCCTAATAGCAGAAATCTCTCTTATGCTCTAGATACTCTTTTATGAATTTCAGAGATGGCAGAGTTGTGTTCATTGTAAAGCAAGAAAATGCCAAGTGAAGAGAAGACAGCTTGGGGAGAGCTTAGCACCACTCAAGAAATCTCAGCTGTAATTCTTAATTTATAATTTTATTCAATTTTAGTCACACTGAAAACTTTATCTAGGGGGCAGAATTTTCCAGAAGCTTTGATTTACACATATTTATGATGGAAAACTCGAAATCAGATCTATTATAAAATTATCCTTTCTTAGCAACTTGGGAATAAAAGCACAAGGATTCAAGGGCTGTTTGGCCACATCGCCTCTTCCATCCCTTTTTCTCCATGCCGAATCCATTTTGGCACAAAGTCAAGGCAATTTCCAGAAATTGGCAGTGCCCTGGCAAATGCACAGCTGCCATACTGTCTCCAACCCTTGCTTACTAATTTAGCACAAACCACTTCCTCCTCCTGAGACTGAGAAATTCAAAGGGCAAGGGAAGTGTGCCTGGAGGGCAGATACACGGTGGCCCTGCCTTGAGCTGCTGGTAGATTCAGGAGCCCAGAAGGATAGCAACACAACGTCCCCTGCAGCCCTGCCCAGAGAGCTTCTTGCTGATAAAGGTGACATTCCAACCTCGCCCTTTTCCCCTCCTGCTCTCGCTCAGCTTTTTCCATTTGACTCTCGAGGTTTAAAAATTTTTCACTTTTTTTTTTTTAGTTCCTTTCTAGTAAATACTAGCTTTGACTTCCATGAATCAAAAGATCCAGTCAGTTGCCATGAGGGTACCTACCAGAGCCAAATCTGGGCAAGGAGAGAGGAACGGAGAGGGCAAGACAGAGCAGAGCTCGTGGGGCTCCCAGTGTTCCTTGTTTCCCGGTACCAGTTTCTCCGCTGTGCAGCGGCAGTGCGTGGGTGTGCACATACACACAGGTAAAATTTAGATATTTTTCTCCTCCTACACTCTTCTTAAACGTAGTCAGCTCTGATCATATTTTAAGAGAGTCACGGTGACGATTTTTTCCCTTTTGTTCTTGTGCCTCTCCGGCTCTCCGCCTTTGTTGGTGGAGATTGGACCTGCTATTCTCGGTGAGTAGAGGGAAGCCTCTCGGATTACACACATCCTTATACACACTTTGAGGTGTCTCTCACCTCTGTCCCCTCCCAGAGCACTGCTGGGTTGCCAGTAGCTGGATGGCCTGTCACTGTTCTGGTGACTGGTGCAGTCACCCTTCTAGGTGGGTGCTTGTGTTTCCTTGGGAGTAGCTCTAGGTCATCTAGAATAACACTGTGAATTACCATTGTTTTCTCATCAGTGGTCATGATATCATAGCTATTTGTTTCTCTTTGCATAAACAAACAACCAGACTGGGGAAAGAGTATAGGGTGAGAAAGGAGAGCTCATCCCAGCTCTGCCACTGATTAGTGGTTGTGTGTAGCGAGCAAGTCAGCAATATGCTAGGAGTTTGAATTTGGACCCATGAATGTGATCTCAGAGGGAGAGCAAGTGGGTTGGACTATATTCCTTGATAAATGTCAAACAGAGCGTGATGAGTGTGCCGAAATCGTCTTCCTTTAACTCATCCCCAGGGCCCGTGGGCACTTGACTTCACGTGCACTCTTAACCTCCTAGAAAGAGGAAGAGATTATGAAACAAAGTCACGTTTTTCTAACTTTTTGGTACGAGCCCATTCCACTATGGTGTCTTAGGGAGAAACTCAGGATAAAAATGGACAAAATGGAAATTTACCAGGAATTAACATAAAGTCCTAGAGTTTGATTCAAAGAACGAATTGCGCAGATAGGTGTTTGGCTGAAATTCACATACGCTCTTGGGTATTTGCCTCATCCTCAAGTTTGCTGTGAGCCAAAAGCATAATGTACACCCTGTGCTGTACAGAGTAACCACGAGTCCCGACAGCAAAGGCAGATTGGAAGCAACTGCTGAGGCAGTGGCCAGGTCAGATAGTATCAAGTCAGCAGTCTTAAAAGACCTCAGGCAGAGCAATGTGAGAGAGGCCAAAGGCAAGAGAGCTCAAGGTGGTGGCAGGAGATCAGCCAGAAAGCAAATGAAGGGATCCGTAATGTCAAAGCTGAGAGATCGGCACCAGAGGAATGGGGTGGGGAGGATGGGGTGAGGGAAGTGGGGGTCAATTCAGCAAATAGCTATTGTTTATTTTTTTTTTCTTTTGCCTCCCTCCAGCCTTATATTCCCAGGCAACTTCCTAGCCCCTATATTTCTGCATGCCCTAGAATTTAAGTCCCCCCTAACCTAACCTCATCCCACCCAACTTCATCTCTCTGATTTGCTTAAAGGGAAGAACCATCCGCTTTATTTCATAGGGTTTCGGAGCCCATATAAGAAGGTAAGGCATTACTGTTATTGCTCCCAACAGTAGCGGGCCATTTCACTATTTCGGAGTTACCAGCTTTCTCACACATGCCCTGGTGGTTTCTGCTTGCCTCTGCTAATGCTCTTAGCCTCCCTGACTTCCTTTTTTCCTTGAGTTTCAAATCATCTTCCTTTCAAAAGTTCATCTCAAGTCCTACCTCTTTCATTCAGCCTGAGTGAGCTACTCCAGTCCCCATTCCTGTTTGCCCTCCGCACAGCTCTGGGTAGCAGAATGGGGCACATTTGTCATGGGGTGGGGGGCGGGGAAGGGCGAGCAGGAGGCCATTCCCTCCATGTAATTACTAACTCCTCAAGTAGTTTATGAGCTTTGGAAGGAAGGAACTGTGTCTTACAGAGACGACCTGTGTCTATATAAGAAAGAGATTTTTGGAATTAGGAAAAATAATCTGCTATTCAATCTTGGCTCCCTGACTTTTAGCAAATACCTCTCGGGAGGCCTTAGTTTCTGTGAAGACTGGGCAGGATGATGCCGTGCCCTGACTTACGTGCACAGGGATCAAATGTTTAGATCAAGATCATAGCCCACAGCACTCTTTTAACCTGTGAAGCCCTCTAAGGAAGCAAAGGGTTGTTATAAGAGGGGCTATGGTGTTAGAAAAAACGGCCAGGGAATTTGGAGATCTGAATTTTGAGTTCTCTTTGTATTTCTGCTCTCTCTACCACTTACCCAAATTTATGACCTTAAAAAGTTTTTTACTTCTTTGTAAAATGAGAATGACACTATTACAAGGATTACAGTGCTGGTGCTGACTTACACACCAATTTGTAAGAGCCAATTGTAACTTTGCAAGTAGGTTACTAAACTATTATTAGCTTGAAATCTGCCATGGTGGGAGTATTTTACCAGAGAAATCAGTAAACACTACAAATCAGAGGATCCCGGTTTTGTTTTGTTTTTCCCTTTTTTTTTTTTTTTTGGTTTTTGTTTTGTTTTGTTTTCTGCAGAGCTGTTTTACCACTATATTGCTGATTATGCATACTGGGCTGTGTAAATTGTAAGACACTTTGTCTCATTTATCATCAGAAATAGTAATGGTACCAGTAATGCTTTGTATCCACAGAACTTAGCTTAGTGCAAAGCACAGCTCCTAGCATATATTTAATAAGTATATTTTTAATTTAACTTGGGCTCACCCTTGTATTATTTTGATACTTCTGCCCTAAGCTAAAGGAGCACCCCATCCTTATCTCTTCCAATGCCTCTCTACAATGTGGCTTTTTAAAATCAGATAACACAAATAAAGGCTTGGTAAGTGCATAACACACTCAGTAAGACTCAAACCCCTCCTGTCTGTAACTGAGCTAATTACCTTCTTTCCAAACCTTTCTTTCTCCGGATATTTCCTATCTCAGTTAATGATATTGCCCATCTACCCATTATCCCAGGTGAGTGACCCGAAAGTCTTCCTCTCTTCTCCCTTTTCCATACCCGCACCCTGGTCTAGTCAATCATTAGATCTTGCTTATTCTACCTCTTTAATCTACGCCCTCCTTCTCATTACTACTGCTGCTGCCTCGGTTCAGGCCCTAATCATTCCCGCTTAAACTCTTCCTCCTAAGTGACACCTTGACTTTCGGTGTTTCCCCGTCAATCCAACCTCTAGTTCTATAAATGTAATTTTAAATTACAGATTTGAGGGGCGCCCAGGTGGCTCGGTCGGTTAGGTGTCTGCCTGTGGCTCAGGTCATGATCAGCTCAGGTCATGATCAGGGGTCCTGGGATAGGCCCGCCATCGCCTGAGGCTTCCTGCTCAGCGGGGAGTCTCTTCCCTTGGGGGGGGGGGGGGGGGGGGGGGGG
>CM052799.1:122969204-123022562 GCA_028533885.1 Nasua narica
TTTCCTCTATGACTTCTCTGGATGTATTTGATGTTTATTTTTCTGAGCTCCTGTAGCACCTCGTTCATGTCTGTGTACCATATGCCTAACCTTATGGCTCTTATTGTCAATTGGTCTTTCTCTCTAGACTTTAAGTCCCTATAGAGTGGAAGCCTATGTTCCATTCATTAATTCCTAACACATTGTATAGCATATAATAGGAGCTCAGTACATGTTTACATGAATGAATGAGACTTCAAAGGATAGGGTATTTCCATCGGTTCATTCACTCAAACTACTCATAGGGTATGGCGATGGAAAAATGCTTAAAATTTGGATCTCGGGGGGGCGCCTGGGTGGCTCAGTTGGTTGAGTGACTGCCTTCGGCTCAGGTCATGATCCCGGAGTCCCGGGATCGAGTCCCATATCGGACTCCCGGCTCTGCGGGAAGTCTGCTTCTCCCTCTGACCTTCTCTCCTCTCATTCTCAGTCTCTCTCTCTCTCTAATAAATAAATAAAATAAAATAAATCTTAAAAAAAAATTTGGATCTCAGTAAAGCAGATGAGAAATTAGTAAAATGGGAGTAATTTATTTTTATCCATAACCCCTGATGGATATGTGGGATACTGTGACCCCCATCAACTAAAATTCAAGCCTCTTAGCCTAGCATACAAAGCTCCTTACAACATGGTCTCCCCCCCTTTTTTTTGGAATTTTTTTAAAAAAATATTTTATTTATTCATTCAAGAGAGAGAACACAACCAGGGGAGAGGCAAAGGGAGAGAAAGAGAAACAGACTCCCTGCTGAGCCTGATGTGGGGCTCCATCCCAAGACATGGAGATCATGACCTGAGCCCAAGGTGGAGGTTTAACCATCTGAGCTACCCAGGCGCCCCTCATCCCTGACTTTCTCTCCATTCTTGTCTTTCCCTCTGTATATATACATATAACCTACATTCCAGCCACTTCAATTTGTCATATATTCCATAGTCTTTCATGCGTCCTTGCCCTTGTTCATACTTTCTCCAGCCCTGTTGTATCCTCTCTCTCTTCTCTCACTCACCCCCTCTTCTCTCACTCACCCCTTTCCTGCCAACCCAATGAGATTCTACACTTCTAACACTCATCAATAGTTACCACCTTTGGACAGCTAGCCCTGAAAGTATCTCCCTCTTCTGTGCTCCCGGAGCACTTGGTTGATTCATGATAAGCGCAGTACTGTCAATCATTATTGGTCGGTTTCTTGCTCCCTCTGTAAAGTGAGATTATCTTTATACCCTGGTTCCTATCAAACATATCCTAGATGTTTAATACAGAGTGAAGGAAGGAATAACTATTATATAGGGATTTATAAAGAAAGTAAATTTCTCGTAAGAGATAATGAATAAATTTAAGATTGAATTTGCATGAACTGGCCAATCTAGACAATTCCATGTCTTTATTTTCAGGGGTTGGGTAGCCCCAAGAAATTGGTGCTAATGGACAGATCAGAAACAAAGAATAAGTTTAAAGCACTGGGGCTTAGTTTGTTGCCCCAGATTTGACACATTATAGTAAAAACAGATTTTATATCTTAGGAATTTGTATTGTCACATATGTAAGACATTTACCTCCATGACTTGTTGAATACCTTAGAAAGTAAAACAATTCCCCAGTAGAAAAAAACACTAAAGAAAACAGAAAAAAATGTGAGCAGGATGTTGTTCCTAATAAAACAGTGTTTCTCAAGACATTTAATTTTGGGAAGGGAAACAATTTTTTTTTTTTCTGAATAGGGACCTAATATATAATATTTGTCAGTCTGTTTATGCTGCTATAACAAAAATATCATAGACAAGATGACTCAAACAACAAATAGTTATTTCTCACAGTTGTGGAGGCTGGAAGTCTGGGATCAAGGCCCTGGCATATTTATATGACTGGTTAGGGCCTGCTTCCTGGTTCATAGACAGCGGTCTTCTCACTGTGCCCTCACAGGCAGAAGAGGCAAGGGGGATCTCTGGAATCTCTCTGAGAAAAGGGTACTAATCCTGTGAGGGCTCCACCCTTATGACCTGATCACTTCCCAAAGAAATTGAGTTTCAGCGTGTGAATTTTGGAGCAAGGGGACAAAACCATTCATTCTATTGCAACATATTAATGCAGAATGCTTGGAATATTTTGAAAATATTGTTGTGTTGAAAAACACAACATAAAACCCTCCCAAATCTAACCCCCTAGCATTAACAATACTTAATAGTTAGCAATAGTTAATTCTTGGGATATATTCTTCCAGTCTTTTTTCTTATATATGTGTTTGTGTGTCCTTTCCATTTAAAGTTGGGGAAATGGGTGAGACCAGTGATGGGGATTAAGGAGAGCACATGTTGTGATGAGCATCAGGTAACGTACTGAGGTGTGGAATCACTATGTTGTACGCTTGAAACTAATATTACACCGTATGTCGCTGGAATTTAAATAAAAACCGAAAAATTGTAAGGGTTTCTGTTGTATATATTGTTCTAACCTATTTTTTTGGGTTAACATGCCACGAACGCTTTCTCAGGTTCATAAATACTCTGCTACAACGTGATTCGTCATTACTGCACAGTATTCCACCGTCCGGATGTGTTCCGGTGTTTAACCGATCCCCATTGCTTCAACGTGTTTGTTATTATAAGCAGAAGCGTGGTAGTGTGGGTGACTAAAAGAAAGGTGAGCTCATGTCCTCCTCCTATTTTCCCCAGGTTTTGGAGCCCTCGCTTGCATCCGACTTCCGTCCCAATAGTCCTCTGAGTGTCATCTCAGGATCCTGGGCACACTCATGGCACCATGGCCAACACTCAGGAGCACCTGAGCTGCTCCTTTTCCCCACGCTTACCCTCGAGTGAAAGCAGGACCTTCAATGGACTACAGGATGAACTCACACCCGTGGGGAGCCACCCTTCCCCCCAGCCCCTTAAGGACCAGCAGGAAAAGGGGGTGGTGCAAGCAGAGCTAACGGAGAGCATACACAGCCCCATCACCACAGCAGTGTTGACAAGTGTGAGCGAGGATTCCAGGGACCAGTTTGAGAATAGCATTCTTCAGCTAAGGGAACAAGATGAATCCGAGTTGGCCGGGACTCAGGGGAACAGCAACACCGTGGATGGAGAGAGCACAAGTGGAACTGAAGACATCAAGATCCAGTTCAGCAGGTCGGGCAGCGGCAGTGGCGGGTTTCTGGAAGGACTGTTTGGATGCTTAAGGCCTGTATGGAACATCATTGGGAAGGCATATTCCACTGATTACAAATTGCAGCAGCAAGGTAAGCTGGAGTGTGGACCTGGGAAGTATTTCCTGTGTAGACACACCATCACCATTCCCTGAATAACCTTTGATTAAAACCCTAGTGCCAGATGAATACCCTATACCGATCTCCTAAAAACCTTCTGACGGGAACACATTCACATTTGGTTGGTCTTTTCTGGCCAAAGCCCATCTTTTGTAGTTGTCCAGTCTAGGGGTGTCAAGTAGAGTATTTAGAAGACAATCCACAGTGTTATGAGGAAGAAAATGCTAGAGCTCCTGACCCTTCTATCATCATTTTAAATTTCTATTTTCATTCATGTTTTCATACGTATTTGGTATTTTAATAAAGCAATGCAGATACATAACTTAAAAATAAAGCACAACATTAAAAAATTTTTTTATTGAAAGTTCATGCAGGGCGCCTGGGTGGCTCAGTCATTAAGCGTCTGCCTTCAGCTCGGGTCGTGATCCCGGGGTCCTGGGATCGAGTCCCACCTCGGGCTCCCTGCTCAGCGGGAGGCCTGCTTCTTCCTCTCCCACTCCCCCTGCTTGTGTTCCCTCTCTCACTGTCTCTCTCTTTGTCGAATAAATAAATAAAATCTTAAAAAAAAAATAGAAATTTCATGCAATCAAAAAGTCTGATGGCCACTGGATTAATTCAAAACCAGACAGACGCCATGTGGTTCTGTGCTTCAAGATTGTGTCCTGGCTTAGGTTGTAGTAAAAAGGAATCATTTTCTTACAGCCCAGGCACAGAAAGCTCACACTGTGAAGAAAGAACAAATATACAACGAATCTTGAGAAGCATTATTATGTCTGGACCCCACAGCTTTTTAAAAAGTAAATTAACTCCCATCATGGTGTAATATGCATATTCATCTCTTCCGATTCAAGCATTATGCTTCTGTAGGAAAGACAGCACATGGCCCTAGTGTTCTTTATAACCTCATTTATGTTCTTTTTCTTTTTTTTTTTTAAAGATTTTATTTATTTATTTGAGAGAGAGAGAGAGAGAATGAGAGAGAGGGAGATGTCAGATGGAGAAGCAGACTCCCCACTGAGGAAGGAGCCCGATGCGGGACTCGATCCCGGGACTCCAGGATCATGACCTGAGCCGAAGGCAGTTGCTTAACAACTGAGCCACCCAGGCGCCCCTCATTTATGTTCTTTAAAGAGTTTTTTTTGGGCGCCTGGGTGACTCATTTGGTTAAGCGACTGCCTTCGGCTCAGGTCATGATCTCGGAGTCCCGGGATCGAGTCCCACATCAGGCTTCCAGCTCTGCTTCTCCCTCTGACCTTCTCCTCTCTTACTTTTTCTCACTCAAATAAATAAATAAAATCTTAAAGAAAAAATTTCTTTAAAAATAAAAAATAAAAAAATAAGAGTTCTTTTCTTCCTAATAGCAAGAGTAATATATATGGATACATTGAATATACAGGTAAGTTTCCCCCCAAAAGTTAAAATATTTATCTATGATCCTCAGTCGCCACTATTAATGTTTTTGGTATGTATTATGTTAGTTTTATTATGTTTGTTTGTGTGTACTTTAAAAAAAAGAGTCAAACTATTTCATTATGCCTTTCACTTCACATTTTGAACATTCCCCATATCATGAAATAGACTTCTTCAGCATTTTTAATACCTACATAATATTAAATTGTGTGAATGTGCCAAGATTCCTTTAAGCAATCCTCTATTTCTTGGCCATTTGTTATTTTTAGTGATCATAAGCTATACTGCAATGAACATCTGTTTATTACTTAATTTTCACACATATCTGTAGTTACGTCTGTGATCATTTTTATTAATATCTTTGATTTCCTTAAGGTAAGTTTTTAGAAGAGGAATGGTTGGGTTAAAACGGACAGTTCATGGCTTTTCGAGGCTTTTGATACATGTATTTGTGGCTTTATGTAAATGATTCCATTGTTAACAGTTCTCAAGAAATTTTGGAAAGGACCAGAAATGTAGACCAGAAATGAGAGTCTGTCTTATTTTATAACTGAATGCTGGTCTCTGTGACTCTCTCTTAAAAATATATTCATCTTGGGGCCCCTGGGTGGCTCAGTCGGTTGAGTGTCTGCCTTTGGCTCAGGTCATTATCTGGGGGTCCTGGGATCGAGCCCCCCATTGGGGAGCCTTCTTCCCCCTCTGCCCCTCCCCCCCCACTCATGCTCTCTCTCTCAAATAAATACATAGAAATCTTTTAAAAAATTAAACGTGTGTGTGTGTGTATGTGTGTGTGTGCGTGTGTGTGTATGTGTGTGCGCGCGCGTGTGTGTGTACATGTGTGTATGTGTGTGTGTATGTGTGTGCGTGTGTGTGTGTGTGTGTGTGTGTGTGTTCGTATCTTCCAATCGAGACTGTTGACAGCTTTTCCACAACAGCCAATCGAGCCCAGTCCCTACTGACCACTTTTCTCGTGCGTTCTATTTTTCCGATTTCTGAAATATTTTCTCTCAAACCAATACCTCTCTTAAACCTCCCCCTCTATACCCTTCCCTCGTAAGTGTATTGGGATTTTCTCGTAAATCAATGGATCCCAGGGGTGCTTTCCCGCCTTTGTCAATCAGAGCATCGATTCCTGTACATGCAGAAAACCTTCGTCGGTCTGTGCGATTGGTCTGTCTGTCTGTCTGACTCACTGTCTTTCACACATTCTCCCACCTAAAAAGTTGTTTCTTGTCACACAAGGGTTGGGGATTTCAATGTTCAACATTGTCATTGTTTTAAAAATTGGGAATAAAGAGAAGCACAAAGAGGAAAATTAAAAATCACTTGTTATCCCACAACCCAGAGATAACCACCCTTAAGTTCCCACTTCTCTGCTTTGACACAAAATCTACTAATATCTGCTTACGTGATAAGACTACATTTGGCTTTTAGGGTCTTAATTTGTTCAGTCTAATAATTATTTTGGTGGTAATTTGGAGATCTCAGGATCTAAAAGCAGCATCAAGTTTCAGGCTCATAAAGAGAGGTAACAGACACATCCTCTGTGTCTGTCAAAAGGAGCTTTAAAATTTGGGGGCGGGGTGCCTGGGTGGCTCAGTCTGTAATGTGTCCGATTCTCCATCTCAGCTCAGATCTTGGTCTGGGAGTCATGAGTTCAAGCCCCGTAACGGGCATGGAGCCTACTTAAAAAATTTACTTAAAAAATTTTTTTTAATTGTCCTGTGAACTTGATTGTCTTCCGATTGATTATGTGACTGTCACAAAGGCTTATTTCAAGAGTAAACAGGAAACAGGCTTGGTCAGCTTAAGCTTACAAGGCCTTCAGCTGCCTTCAGCAGATGACTGGCTACCCTGCTGTGGGCTGGTGTGGCCGGGCAGTGAAAGAGATTCACTAGCCAGAAGCTAAGGTAGTTTTTTCCTTGTCAGCTCTGGGATCAGGAAGCTAATCTTTAATCCTGGATTATAGTCAACCAAAGGATAGCACACAGAACAGCTGTGTCTCTGCATTCAATACGTACGAGGAAACTTCACTTGATTTTTCAAAAATCTTAATCACCTCTTCATCTCCCATTTAGTTTGTTGGTAGTGAAGTCCAAGTAAGGTAGTATGTGTAATTGACATCTTTTACTGCCAAATAGTTCCCAGTCCTAAAGCCAGTATTATCATAGCCATGTCCGAATACAAACAAAGAACTTAGGCCTTAAAAGTGGACGGGCATGGGGCTTTTTCTCAGTCTTTGAGATCACAGTAGATATTGGAATTAAGATAATAGTCATAGTGATGAATCAGAAGATAGAAGCTGGGGAAGTGTACCAATGGACAGCTATGAACGCAGAAAGTCTGGGACTAACCCTGGAGCGAACACAGCCAGGTTCCATTGTTATGTCATTATCTTGCTGTCAATTATCGGGACCCCCAATTTTGCACATCCTCATTGCTATCATTCTTTTTTCTGTCATTTTCCTATTCCCTGGCTCCCCGCTAGATATTGACAGAGACATTGGGATGGGATAAAAGGACTAAATCACACCAATCAGTTTTACTTCTGATAATTAGTCCCAGGAAAAAGATTAATGGAAAAGTGGTTGAAGTATTATGTTACACTCTGTTCCTGAATTACCTGTGTGGTCCCCTCTACTTTTCTGTGGATAACTAAGACTTGGCTAAACATAGCTGGATAACACAGGCATGAGCTACTGTTGGCAGAGGAAAATTTTATTCTCTAGTATAATCTCATCAACCTTTGGTATTTCCCATTTTATAAAAATGCTCTATAATAGGCATTATTTACTTAAAAATATAATAAATTGTAGGCACACCTGGCTGACTTGGTGGAGCATGTGACTCTCGATCTTGAGATTGTGAGTTCAAGCCCCATGTTGGGTATATTAATATATATATATATATATATATATATATATATATATATATATATATATATAACAAATTGTAATACAAACATTATAAAATGATATTAAAAGAAAGAATTATTTAATACATTGGTTTGGAGTCATTCAATAACAACATGAAAAAAATTACTGTGCCTTGGTCTTCACACCACACACCAAGAAAAATTCCAGATAGGTATATAGGTTAAACTTTAGATCATTCTCAGAAGATTGATTAGGCAATAGAAGATATTACAAAGGGAATAACAGGCATCTATGAAAATATTTTGTTCAAAAATAATAAAATACAAAGTCTTTTTTAAAAACATTGTCTTCATAGGTGTCAAATAGAAAACTCCTTCAAATTTATGAGAATTATGAGACCCCTGACAGATAAATACACAAAGCAGAAATGTGACAATTCATGCAAAGCAAATGTGAGCATTAAACAAATGTGGAGAAAATATTCCACATCACTGGCAATTAAAGTAGTGCAAACTTGGGGCTCCTGGGCTGTGCAGTTGGTTGAGCATCCAACTCTTGGTTTCAGGTCGGGTTGTGATCTCTGTGTTGTGAGATTGAGCCCCAAGTTGGGCTGCCTGCTTGGTGAGGAGGCTGCTAGAGATTCTCTGCCTCTCCCTCTGCCTCTGCCCTCGCGTGCACTGTCTCTCTCAAATAAATAAATCTTAGGAAGGAAGGAAGGAAGAAAGGAAGGAAGGAGGGAGAGAGGGAAGGAAGGAAAGAAGGAAGGAAGGAAGGAAGGAAGGAGTGCAAACTTATAAAAGTTACTTTTACTTTTATACTTAAATAACTTAGAACCCAAAAGACTATTGATAATATTCACTGCTGGCGAAGTTATAGTAAAAGGGACACACTCATTCATTACTGCTATCAGTAAAAACTAGTGAAGCCCTTTTGGATGGCAAGTTAGAATGTATAGCAAAAGCCAGGAAACTATACTCCTTAACCTAAGAAGTGAATCTGAGGAAATCATATAAAGAAAGAAAAAGTATCAAATCTAAACCAGCAAATAAAAAGATAGAATCCCAAGTACAGAAAAGGTAAAAGGGTATTGGAAGCAACTACTAAAGCTTATAATGAAAGCTGTATATACATGGGGAATACACCATACATGAGAAAAGTAGAAAAGGTTATATGTCACCTACAACTTCTATAAAGCTGCATACATATAAGCAAAGACTGGAAGAGAAGATGAAAACTGAATATGGAAAGGGATTGCAATAAAATACTTTGGGTTTTTTTTAAATATATGCCAATGTTTCTAGCATTTAACAGTAAATAAAGATTGAGCAAATAGGAAAAAAAAACACCCAAAGAGGTCTAATTTTAGTAGTTATCATATAACAAATTAAGCTGACTTGGGCTTTTATAAGTTTTTCAGGAAAATATTGCCCAGGATGTTCTTGCCCCAGAATCCAGTAATTGTGCTTTGTTTGGCCCCATAATGGCCAAAGTGACACTGTGTCTAGTTCTTCACCAGACCCCTCACCAATAAAACCCTCTGAGAGTGTGCCATCGATGTCTGGGTCCTGTGTGCACTGCACAGATAAGCCTGTCGGGGTGAAGGTGGGACTGTGTGAGACCCTTTACCCTTGTCAGTCTTTTGAAGCCAGAAAGATCCTCAAAGCAGTCAAGCCCGTAACTCACCCTTTCCTCCTGCCCCTCACTTGGTATCATTTGTTTAGTCGATGATTTTGTATTTGTGAGCTATTTGTAGTTCAGAGAAATTTGTTTTTATGGAGCATCTCTCTAATTTCAATAGAGCAGACGGAGAAGAATGGGTTAAATATCTGTGCTCTCAAACACCCTCACTATAATTTGTTCTGCTCTATTGTCATCCTCTCTGGAAGGTCATGTTTAACCACTGTAATGAGAAGGCACATTTCACAAAGAATCTACAGGATTTATTTTCTCTCAAGTTTGAGAAAATGAGAGACAAGGGAAATGTAGTTCCCTCCTAGGTACTGATGACCTCTTTTTGCTGCTTTATCACCATTGTAGATGACAGTTGATTTGCTTTCAAGACCAGAATATCTTCAAAGGTGACTCAACACTACCTTGTTCAGTATTCTGCAAACAGTGACCTTTTAGTGATTGGTGATCTAACAAAAATCCCCCATAACCTTTAACATTGTCATTATCCTTTCCTCACTCCATGGGACGCCTCATTCTTTGATTTCTATTTCTTACCAGTGTAGCAACAACGCACTGATAAAAAGGGGGACAAGGAGAAGGATCAATGGATCATATTCTCCTTTTTAAGTTCCATGAGATGAAAGCACGTATTGATTGAGTTTTTTGAAGTGTTTTATTTAAAATAGCATTTTATTCGTTATAAAACTAATACAAGCTAATGGTAAAAAAAAATACAGGAAAGGATAAAGAGCATAATATGAATCATCAATAATCTAACCACTTAGAAGTGACTCCTGTTACTTTTTTGGTGCAAAGAAAATCAAATTCTAAGAAAGAGAGAAACCTTGAAAATACTGCATCTATATGAGTAAATCTATCATTGCTAATAACCCTCTCAATTACTTCACGGGAGGCCATGTGGTGTCGTGGGGAAAGCACTAGCCCTGGAATCAGCCAATTCTTGAGTCCTGGGCCCAGTTCTGCCACTTACCAGCTATATGACCTTGGGAGAGTCACTTAATCTCCCTGTCTCAGTTTTCTCATAATAAGGCCTGACTTCCAAGATTATTGAAAGGATCAACATGTGTGATATATAAAGCTTTATGCTAATGTCTGGTACATAGTAAGTGCTCAATAAGAGGTAAATATTAATATAAGTTTTATGAATAATTAAGTCCTTGGGAGAGTATTATTGACCCAATTCATTCAGGAAAGATTAATTGAGCTTCTGCACTAGAAACTCAAAGTGGACTAAAACAACACTGACCTACAATGGGTGATGGGGTAGGGATAGTGGTATAGAGACAGATAAGTGGATTGAACATGCAAGCTTGAAGTGAGGAGATGGGCCATGGGAATGTCAAGGTATGTTTGGTTTGGAGGAAAGTATATTGGCGATCTCTGATATGCTTGATTTCATTGGTTAAAAATTGATACAAACTGGGGCACTGGGTGGCTCAGTCAGTTAAGTGTCTGCTTTTGGCTCAGGTCATGATCTCAGAGTCCCAGGATCGAGCCCCACATCCCACGAAGAGCTTCCCACTCAGCGGGGAGTCTGCTTCTCCCTCTGACCCTCTCCCCCTTCTCGTGCTCTCTCTCGCTCTCTCTCTCTCTCAAATAAAATCTTTTTTAAAATGATACAAAGTAATACATGAGAATATCTGATCAAGATACTGAGACCCATAGGAAGGTTATATCTTTTGGTGGTTACAGGTGGGAGTCCAAGGGTAGAGATCATTCTGGGTATGCTGAAGTTGGTACCTTTGGAGTGGCCTCGTAGAATGGTCCCTGAGCAAATTCCAAGATCTCTCTAAGTTTGTTTCTCGCTTGTGTGCCTAGATACTTGGGAAGTGCCATTTGAGGAGATCTCAGAGCTGCAGTGGCTGGGTAGTGGAGCCCAAGGAGCTGTCTTCTTGGGCAAGTTCCGAGCAGAGGAGGTGGCCATCAAGAAAGTGAGAGAACAGAATGAGACGGATATCAAGCATTTGAGGAAGTTGAAGCACCCTAACATCATCGCTTTCAAGTAGGTCAAGGCTTCTTTTTTTTTCTTTTAAGAAATAGATTTTCTTTCTCCTGATTTCTACTAATGAGTTCATGTCTTGAAAGACATACGGAGAATACTCTATAGACACTACTGTGCTAGGTATTTTGGGAGGGCACCGAAAAATGGTTATATGAAGGTCATGTCTTTAAGGATTGTATAATCTGGTAGTTCTTTTTGCCAGAGCTCACCCTTCTCAGAAAGGTTGTGCATGCACAGAGAGGGAGCAGTGGATTCTTACCAAGCAGTCACACCCAATGAATCAACCTCATTTACCAATGGGATGATGGCGGTCACTCTGAGATAACCTGCTCATCAGAAAATTCAGTTAAGAAAACAAAGCTGATATCTGAAGTGATCATAGAACAATTAGTCCCTGTGTAACAAAGAGGTAATTTTTTTGGTATTAGTTTCTATTAGCCTCCCTTCTTAAATATGAACTTGTAATAAGAGGGTTCCATGAGATGAAAGCACGTATTGATTGAGTTTTTTGAAGTGTTTTATTTAAAATAGCATTTTATTCATTATAAAACTAATACAAGCTAATGGTAAAAAAAAATACAGGAAAGGTTCCATGAGATGAAACACCCTCAGAGTGTTTCTCCCTGCCTCAGTGATTCCTTTTCAAGTAATGCCAAATACTCAGCTTTCTAAGTCTAATGACAGTTGAATTATTGATGAGAGTAAGTTATATGCTATGTTCATGCCTCAGGTAGTTGTTTTCAAGAGTATATGAACGTATATCTTTCTAGTTCAGACTATTTTCATAATACTGGTGGGGATCACTAGCGAAAGTGGAGGCACAAAGGTACATTTGTGGCAGTCCTCAAGCCTGGCAGTGTTGAGCCCTAAATATGTGTAATGTCTTCTGCCTGTACCTTTTCCTTGCCAGGCTTCCAATTCTCTTGCCAGGCTTCAAATTCTGCCCTAGCTTGAAACAAACGAATAATGAGTGGCTTTACAGGATGGAAGGTGAAGAACAGGAAAGCTAGTCTTTAGGTGGGATGACAGTTTAGAAATTAGAGCTTCTTGGTTTGTTTGATATATATGTATTTCAGTCCTGGAAAATAGTATGACCAATGAGGCTACTGCTAAAAGTGGAATAATTTACAAATCCCCCTTCCTGAAACTAGGAGGAACTTCTCCCAGCCCCCAGGAGCCCCCATTTTTACAACTCTCATTGTAAAGGTAAACATGTCATGGGATCATTTTTCATTGAATCACACTCCTAAAGTAAGAAATAGAAATCTTGGGTACAGGTTTTGTAGAACTGGGTTTAAATGAGCTTGATGTTGAATTTTGATTCCCAAACAAGACCCCTTTATGGAAAGGGAAAGAGATGTGGAAAAGGAGAGAAGCATCCAGCTGGGATACTAAATGGAGTGCTTGGACATATCTCCTTGTGGAAGGGATGTGCACACAGTGGGCATGGGAGAGGGCTTTGGTTGCCCTAGTGATTCCATCCTTTGCTGGCCTGTTAGGGCCAGGAGGATGTGAGACGAAAATGAAATGCTAGAGAGACTAATTATACTCTTTCCAAAGATGATGCATTTCCAAATGCATTCCAAATCCTTCCAACAGGAGGATTATTTTTAAGCAGACAGACTCTCAGAGACTCCTTTCCTTCATTTTACTTCACTGAGAAAAATCATCCCTTCTAGTGTGCTACATCCTAAATGGAAGGAAGGGCCTCTCACTTGACTTCCGTTGAGCGAAACTTTCAAGCTTCAATCACTAGGACACTGAGTTTGAGACACAGAATATTCTACAGATTGGCGTGGCTTTCTGGCCTCCTGACATGGGCTGGGCTGTATGTCCCAGGTACGAGGTCTTTCCAACAGGATGTCCTGGGTAACTAAACGTAGAAATGTGTTCTAAGAGTATGGGTGTGAGAAGCTTGCTTTTTCCTTCCTTTCTTTTGCTTTTTCCTTTTTCCTTGCAACCTTTTCCGTACCTCACTCTCCTGACCCTCCTACCTACACGTGCAATTTTCCACATTTTGGACATACGTGGCCATGCCGGTGCCCCACCTTTTAGTCTGAAGATGCTTGACTAGTCTTTACCTCTACATGGAAAACAATAGTGAGACTATTACATTACAGCACACTCTTGAGGCATTGTGCAGTGTTGTGTTGCAACCATCTGTGCCATGTGTTGCTTGGCCAATGAATCATTCAGGACCGTCTGGAAGATACGAAGGCATGATTAGATTTTAGTATGTCTCTCTGGATACTCATTGCTGGGCTTACAGCTTCCTTCAAAGTAAGAACCGTGTACAGAAGGGGAAGCGAAAGAAACGAATTCTGTATTTTTTTTCTTCCAATTTTTTGAAAGCAATCTTTCAGGAAGACCTAAGCTGACTGTTCCTAATGGAATTAGGTGCCCAGGGGAAGAAAAGGTAGCAATTAGAAGTGATTAGAGAGCTGCTATTTATAGCCACTGAGAAGCCTTGTCATAGTACAGAGTTGATGGAATGATTGCTTCTCATTCATCAGTCAAGGAAGATGAAAAGCACATAACATATCAACTATTACCCCTTTCTGTCTTTGCAATGACTTAAAACTTGATTGACTGGGATGCTGGGTAGCTGCAAACCAATATTTATTTTGGTAATCTTAAGTGCATTGTATTATCCCTGCCTAGTCTTTGTTTTTCTGTAATGAGAATTAAATTGCCTGATTATGGTTGTGGTCTATCTGTGCTCCGCCAAGTTCTCCCAAGAGTCAGGTAACGGAAACTTGAAAAAAAATTCTCATTGGAAACGAAGATGAGAATTCTGGGTAGCTTAGAAAATGATAGGAGAGTCAGAAAAATGACTCTGTGGCCTTTGACAGGCATATCACGGCAGGGAGAATGAAGACGAATTTTACTTCTTCGTAACCTGCTGTTGCTATAGGACTTTCCCCTGGTCACAAGCGATGGCCTCTTCATTGTCTCATCGCTTACAGCCGCCTAAGAGAGAAGACAGGAGTTGGTAGCTGGCTGAGGGCTTTCGCTGGGCATCTTGTAGCTAGAACACTCTCAACTCCTCTAGAAGGTTTTGAAAGAAGGCGTACATACTATTAAGAGATGGGATACTGAGAATTGCTTGGGATAATTGTTCTCTTTTCTCATCTTCAGAACGAAAGTATGGAGTTAATTAGTATCACTTTTCTAGGTGACATAGGAATCCGCCACATGCTTGTGTATACAGAAGTTACAACGTACAAAGGGAGGCCAGTGCAGCATAGTGAAAAGAGCATAGGCTTTGAAGTTAGACTGGATTTGAATCCAAGCTCTGTCACAGGTGTATCATCTAGGACAGGTCACTTTCCCTCTCTGAGCCTCACCCGTAAAAAGGGAAGAGGTCATATGTATTGTGCAATGGTTTGGGGCAGATTAAATCGGACAATTAAATAAACATGGAACATTCCTGACGAATGGAAAAAGTTCTTCCATGTTAGTTCCCTTCTTCTTGCCTCTTGCACCTGCACACGTTTGCGCAAAGGGTTTAGCAGCAAAGAAAGTTAAGGTGAGGCTAAGAAATATTTGTTAAGGACTTGCTGTGAACTTCTAGGCCTCGTGGTAAAAAGAAAAGAACCTGAAGACCTTTCCCTTCAGGCAGCTTATCTATGATCTGTATGGGGAAAGGAAAGTTGCATATAAAAAACGAATGGCTCCTAGGTAGCATAGAACTTTAGAAACTAGAAAGATCTTCATGGATTGGAATCATGAGGAAAGACTTGGTGGAAGATGTAGGAATTGATGGAAATAAAGGCCATGTAGAAATATGTTACATTGTATGATATTGTTTTTATTCTAAACGGTTATGTTTTTCAAAGACTACATAATATAGAAAATTGACTCTTTTTTGGTCCTCAGTCTAGTTATCTTAAACTTGACTACTTTAAAATTCAACAATTAATAGTAAAAATAGAAGGTTTTATTTGGAGTCTCTCTTTCCCTACCCTATATATAGGACCTTCTATTGAATTTTAGAAGGAAGATATTTCAGTTATTCTAAACGATCTAGCATGACACAGTACCTGTCCTACACAAGTCTCAGGAAACGTGCTCTTTGTCCCCGAATGGAATGGCCCCACGGAAAAGCACCGGGTACCGCACAACATAGAGATACCTGGAGTGAGCAGAATGAACTAAAATTGTCCATGTGCATAACAGAGAAGCTTGTAGACTAGAGGGGTCTTAATGGTAATTGAAGAATCGGGAAAGATTATGCCTTTTAAAAATAATATGGGTAGAGAACTGGTCTTAATCGTTAAATGTATTAAATATTCTTAAAATATAAATATGTAAAGTATATATTTATAGTCTGTGCATAGGTACATGCGTAGGCATGTGTGAGTTCATAAGCATATTTGTGTTTTCTTGAAAGGGGTGTTTGTACTCAGGCCCCCTGCTACTGCATCATCATGGAGTACTGTGCCCACGGACAGCTCTACGAGGTTTTGCGAGCCGGCAGGAAGATCACACCTCGCTTGCTAGTGGACTGGTCCACGGGAATTGCAAGTGGAATGAATTATCTGCACCTCCATAAAATTATTCATCGTGATCTCAAATCCCCTAAGTGAGTTTGGAAGCTAATTTTTCAACCGCTTCGTTTTATTGCTTTGAAATAAAGGGATTTTATCAAGCCCAGTTGAGGCTTTCAGACATACTTTTGGTTGAGTTTACACCGGCACCGTGGGTAATTCTATTTGCATGTTTTTTGGATTACCATTGACCAACCTTTATGGCAGATAGTTCCAAGCACCTGACACTAGTTTTCCCTTTATGTTGCTTTTTAGTTGTGCAGCCGTGAAACAAGATTCATTATTAAACTGAAGCGTTCACTCTCGATCATCCCAGATAATTAATGCCAAGCTTTCCCACCTTGAAGGCTTGATTTGCGTTCAAAACCGAGTTTCAGAAATGTATGCAACAGGCTGAAAATGGATGAGTAAGAGACTGAGGCAAGAGAACATAAGAACATTAGAACTGAAGCTTGCTCACAAAAGACTCTGTACAGTTGTTAGAGGTGGACCGTAGATTTGGCTTTGACCTTCAGCGAGTCTAAGCAAAGACGGAAATAAATAGTCACAAGGTCCGCGGTGTCCGTAAGATAATATAAGCTGACTATTTAAGAGAAGCAGGGTTGTTTCTAGTGATCTGTCTTCAAAATGATTCTTCGGCTATCAATAACCACTTTAAGAGGAGTGCTTACTCACTTCCCCAAACCACATCAAGGGAAGAAAGGAATTGATAAAATGGTGTATTTCATTGTAGCTCCTGTTTTTAAGCATTTTTCTTTATTATATCTCATCACATTTTGGTTTAGAGAAGCAGAAAGGAATTAATATTTTTTCAAAAACATGTCTACCTATTGCTTTCATGGTTTATGGTATTTTCTTTAAAATATCCATTATCACATCTGCTTTCATGTTGGTGAAAATTGTGTGGGTGTAGTTGCAACCAGCACCGTTCTTCTTATTTTATATAAGAAACATGAGGGACACCTGGGTGGCTCAGTCAGTTAAGCATCTGACTCTTCAGCTGAGGCTGTGATCTCAGGGGAAGCTGGGCATGGCGCCTGTTTGTGATTCTCTCTCTCCCTCTGCCCCACTCCCCCCTTCTCCCTTTCTAAAAAAGAAAGGAAAGCAAAAGAAAAACGAGGGCTCAGCGCCCAAAGTCATGGAACTAGGACTTGAGCCCAGAACTTGGAGACCTAAAGCCCCTGCCTGCTTCCTACTTGTCACGTGAACGTGAGGGATTCACAGTGATTTCTGCCTCCTGTCCACAGAAGATACAAAGCGGTCCTTGATTATAAACTTCAACGCCGCTCTTAGTTATCACCCTTGTTCTCTGCAGTGCTTATCATAGTCGTTAGCTCCCTGGACAGCCCCCTCCTTGCTTTACTTGCAGATAAACTTTATTATAGTCTTCATTCCATCTTTCCATCTGCTCACATTTCACACAGCCCGTTGCTTTCGTCATCCACTATGTACACACAAAGGATACAAAATACGTGCCACAGGCCTCTTTGAATGGTCTCCTTCTTAAGCACCTTGTTTCCCTTAAGAATTAACTACAGAGGAAGAAGTCAGGAAGTTTTAGAATGTATAAAATCACATGCTACTTTCTCCACCTCCTGTCATTTAAAGATTAGGGTAATAAGTTACCCAATAAGACTTTCCCTCTGTTATCAGTACTCCCTTGAACTTCCGGCAGCCTTGGCCTCTTTGGGTTCCAAGCTGACTTTGAGAAGACAAGCATCAGTCTGGCTCGCTTTAAAGAGAAATGTCATTCCTCGCGTTAAATCTTAGGCTGTGTGACCCCAGCTTTGTCTCAGAGAAGACTTTACACAAGTTCTAACCTCAAGACCCCTCTAGTCTCTCCCCATGTCCATTCCCTCAAAGTATGTACATTTTACATCTCAGGGGCAAAACCAGGGGTCAGACATGGATGAAGGTCTTCTAGGACAGTTGTCAGCAGAGTCATTTGGTAACTAGAGAGCGTGTGACACTGGCAAGGAGAGGAGCAAATGTGAGGTCCCTGGTTCAGAGAAAGGAGAGAGATTGAGACGTTTTCTGTTTTCTAGCCACCTCAATTCTGATACCCTGAAAATCAAGCCTTCTTCTTATGAAGAATAAGTCTCCATATCATTAAGCCTCTGAAACCCTAACTTGTGAACATTCTAAAGTTCTAAATGGGTTATTTCAAGTGAATTAGGTCCACTTTGTCAGTATATTAATATTCTGGATTCGACTGGTACCAGATTGTATTCATCTTTAAGGCTAGAAAAGCCGTTTTCCCCAGGCCACATTTCAGATAAATACCATGAAAAGGCAAACACGACTTGTGTGAAATCTACATAAGCCTAAACTTATTCCCGCTTTTCCTTATCAACATTGGTGGAATCCCAGCATACTTATTAGCCTTTTAATGTAAAAATCCCTAGTGTCACGGTGCCATGTGTGGTTTTAGTTGGCCATCATTTAAACAGTGTTTTAAAAGAAGTGTTTTTCTTAGTGGTTTGTCTAAGACCAGCTAGGGTGGAAACCAGTATGTATTGCCATGGGTGTTTTACATCTCTTATCTCCTTTAATTCAAGTGAAAATTCCATGAGGCCATCATTATAGGCCCATGATTCCGTATCAAAAACTTGGAGGATTTCAGAAAAGTAACACAGTGCATTGCCTCACACACCAAGCAAAGGCTAGGCAATATAATGAGCCACAGATGAATAAAATGAGTTTGCTTGATATAGGTGAGAAAATATTTATACACGGTGTGCAGAGTTTTGTGGATGCTTGAATCATGGGTAAATTACTGGGCACCTGAGTTGTCTCCATCTTACGGTAAGAAAACTGGCTTAGGAGAATCAGGTGAACTTGGCAGCGGTCACAGAGTTAGCAAGTGGTGGAGGCAGGATGAGACCAAGTGGAGAAAGGCCACCAGGTCGTGTGGCCTCACGTGTGTGAGTGATGCTCTCTAGCCTGTAGCTACTGTCCCGTGATGGTGGAACCTGCAGGCTGAATTCTCCAAGGTAGGAGGCAGTGCACGAAGTTGCCAATTACAGTCATGATTTATATTAGTACTAATGATCTGGATGTTCTCTTTATTTCTTTTTAAAGTGTTTTGGTGACTCACACAGATGCGGTAAAGATTTCAGATTTTGGCACATCTAAGGAACTCAGTGACAAAAGCACCAAGATGTCCTTTGCCGGCACAGTCGCGTGGATGGCACCAGAGGTGATACGCAATGAACCCGTCTCTGAGAAAGTCGACATATGGTGAGCGGGGCCGTCCGTCCTGACAAGAAAGCCTTTCCCACTTCACCCCCACGAGTCCTCTCCTCCTCCAGCACTTCTGCTTTCCCAAAATATTCTTTAGTGTTACTCACTGCTGGTTGATTTCAGGCTTCTGTTGTCTGAGGCACTACCCAGCATCATGATGAACGTGGTGAAAAGGATTGAGAGGGGAATTAGGGTGAATGTCTATTTAGTAAATCATCAGTTTGGGAGAGCTTCACAGAATATGCTGAACTTACTGGAAAACGGGAAGTTTACTTCAAATAAGCATGTAGCATAAAAATCTTTGGGAAATATATTACATAATTCTTACCTTCCTTAAATACAGTAAACAAAGTTTACCTGGTTTTGGTGCCTCAGACCCTCACTGTATCAGTGAGTACTTTGCTGTGATACAGTTATGTGCTTTAGGGCTATTTGAAGTATATAATAGGCCCTTTTATAAAACATCCCCTATGAGCTATGCTTTTTTTTTTTTTTTTGGCCTTTTTAAAATCTTTATCAGCTTTTCCTTTGAGATTACAAATCTTTACTATTAATAGTATATTTCCCTATAGTCACTTTTTCCCCATCCTTAAAACCGGATACTAATAACTTTTAGGCTTAAAACCAAAATAATAGCAGATGTTAAAATTACATGTAACACCACAGTAAGATAAAGTAGAAATGTGGGATCATTTGTAATTTGGGTAATTATCACCAACGTGTCCTCCTTTGGGATTATACTGTTTCTGTTCCCAACAGAAATGGATAAGTGTTTTCTCGGTCTCACCAACAAAATGTGCTAACTTTCTGGATTTTTGCCAACCATCTAGGTAACACATGGTATCTTGGGTGCAGTTTTAATGTGTGTTCCCCTTATAACTTAGAAGTTAGGTTGTACATTATTTTCATGTATTTACAAACCATTTGTAATTTCTTATTTGTGAACTATTCTGATCCTTTACTAAGCTCTCTGATCTAGATTCTTATCAATTTATAAGAGTATTTTATATATTAAGGAGATTAGCCTTTTGTATGTATGAATTATGGATACTTTTCACATTTTGTTATTTCGCTTATGGTGGAATTCTTCCTCCATGCTGGACTTTTTTTTTTAATGCAATTTAATTGATCAATCTCTCTGTTTGTGGCTTCTGGATTTCATAATTAGAAAACCTTCACTACTCTAAGATTAGTAAAAAGAAAAAAATTTCCCATGTGTTGTTTCAGGGGCTTATGGTTTCATTTTTTCTGTTCACATTTGAATTTTTGATTCAAAATTGGAATGCATTTTGATGTAAAATGAGCTATAGATTTAATTTTCCCCCCATTTGTCCCAACAGCATTTACTGTCAGTGTTCCCACACTGGTTTGGGTTGTCACTTATATATCATATATCATACTTGAGTATATGTCATATACATAAGTCATATACATATATACATATACATATGTCATATACATATACTCAAGTCCTATATGTATTTGGCCTATTTATGGATTTCTGTCCCCTTCCATTAGTCCAGTTGTCCATTCACACACCAGAGTTAATTACCAAAGCCTTATGATATGTCTTAATATCAAGCAGTGTTGGTTACCCCTCATTGAGTTTCTTTTCCAGAGTTTTCCTGGCTGTTTCTGTTCTTCTTACAGCAGACTTAGAATTTTGGAACTGGGTATATACTTGATTAAACATGAATAAAGAACTAAAATACAAACCAGTCTTTCCCGGTACCACTGTAGGTCTTTCGGAGTGGTGCTTTGGGAGCTGCTGACAGGAGAGATTCCTTACAAAGATGTTGACTCTTCAGCCATTATTTGGGGTGTTGGAAGCAATAGCCTGCACCTTCCAGTTCCTTCCACTTGCCCTGATGGATTCAAAATCCTTATGAAACAGACGTGGTAAGAAATCTCTTTCTCCCAAGATTCTCTTTTACCTTCTTCCTCAAAAGTTTCTCTGAAATCTCAGGGAAGTCTCCAATATGGCTTTGGAACCCATCACCTGGTTAAAGCCTGGCAGACTTGGAGTTATTGATAAAGAACTTGGTACATCCTGAAACAGTAGGCCCTAATAAATGATAGCTATGATGACCTGACTAGTCCTCAGGGACTGTTCTTATCAAACAGGCCACTGATCCTAGAGATTTCCATTCTATCATTACAGGTACCTCCTGATTACATTTTCCTGTTGCCCTTCAGTACGTGCACACGGCCTGAGATATAGCCACGTGTGGAGCCAAAAATGTTTTCGATAAAGTAGAATAAAATCTTTATGCTCCCAGACACAGCCTCTGCAATGTACAAGCTGTCTTTTTTGACTTGTAGGCAGAGTAAACCTCGCAACCGGCCTTCTTTCCGGCAGACACTTATGCATTTAGACATCGCCTCTGCAGACGTTCTTGCCACCCCACAGGAAACCTACTTCAAGTCTCAGGTAAGTCGGGAAGCTCTCCTCCCGTGTACTGAGCACACGGCCGGGGAACTCTCCATGAGAGAGAGGAACGCTTAGAACCATTCTGAGTCTCATAACAATTCTAGGGCTCTAGTCGCTGTGAAGCAATAGCTGTGATACCTCACCCATAGGAAATTTTGGAGTTTTTTAAACACTTAAGATATATCATTATCTCGGGTGCCTGGGTGGCTCAGTTGGTTGAGCAACTGCCTTCGGCTCAGGTCATGATCCTGGAGTTCCAGGATCGAGTCCTGCATCAGGCTCCTGGCTCTGCAGGGAGTCTGCTTCTCCCTCTGACCTTCTCCCCTCTCATACTCTTTCTCTCTCTCTCAAATAAATAAATAAAATCTTAAAAAAAAAAAGATATATCATTATCTTATTTGAAAGGAACATGTGTCGGAATGTGATCCTCGGAGTGGTGAAATTGTTAAAGAGAAAAGAGGAATGTATTTGAATTAGAATCAGGCACCTGGCTGGCTCAGTTGGAAGAGCATGCAACTCTTGACCTTGGGATTGTGAGTTCAAGCCCCATGTTGGGTATAGAGATCACTTAAATTAAAAAAAAAAAAAAAAAGAATCATTGCCAACCTTCATGAAAGGATTGCTTCCCTTGAAGAAGAAAATCTAAAGTACAGAGGAGGGAAGTTAAGTACCAGAGAGAGCCCAGGATAGAATTAGGCCCAGAAAGAACCTTTCCCCTAACTCTTTGTGTCACCTATTAGCACCAGATAAAATGTCATTTAATGTATCTGTTAGTGTTTACTGTCTTACATAAGCCAGACTTACGGCTTCAAACATTCAAACATTCAGATAAACTCCTTTAAGACTACTAACACTAGTGCCTACCTATTCAAATACCTGTAAGTATGGGGCACGGGGAAAGCAATCTGTCCCGTCTCTGTGTGATTGTTCAGAAAAAGACTTAGACCCTTTCTTGAAATGAAAGAGACTAACAGCGAGTACTTTCTAGGGAATCTCTCAAACTTGAGGCTATAGTTGCAATTACAGCTTTGCTTCCTTTACCATAAAAGCATACATACCACGGTTTGGAAGAGCAGTTTTGGGTGACAGTACAAAGTCACGAGCCATCGAGACAGTCACACTGTACTTGGAAAACTTCAAATTGGAAACAGGTTCTACTTGAATGCTCCCAGAATGTCACTCCTCAAGCCAGGGCCACCTCTTCCGAGGGCCCACCGTGTGCAAAGCACCGTGTCGTGCAACTAAGCGCCCCCACCCAGTACCCTCACCTTAGAAACTCACTTTTGCCGATACGTGCAGCAGTAAGACTGAACTCAGAGAAGTTTCTTTTGGAGCAAGAATATGATGGGGAGAGGAAGAGGAAGGAAAGGAAGGGAAAAACATTACACTGAACATCTTTTAATATTAATTCTTCCACATGTTTCTCCCAACATAAAATTTTACCTCTCCTTAAATAGCCCCAAATCTGCTATGTGTGCTAGTTCCTAGGATTATTTCAGGTACTTACAAGCTGGTCTGTCTCTGGGTCTGAAATTCAGACTCTCTCTGGCTACTGGTAAAATATTTACGAACTAGCTACGGAAGTACTAAGAAAAGCAACAGACTTGAGTCTAACCCTTGTTCTAGGATCTCGAAGCAGTCGCTAACGTTCTCTAAACCTCAGTGCACTCATCTAAACCCTGAAGATGATCATCTCTTCTCTTCCTTATGGGGTTGGCTACGTATGGATCGTATGGCTACGATCCAATGAGAAGATAAAAAGGCAACTGTATTGGAAACTAAAGAACTGCTCGATTGTAAGACGTTATTCACTGGCCACGAAGCCGCAGAAATGAAGCGTCTTTTGGGCTGCTTACCCAGGACTTGAATACCTTGTGAAGCAGCCCCTACCTACTCCCTCCCTTCAGCCCCTCACATGCATTTGGGGGGGAATCCCCAGTGAAGAGTGGGGATCTCAGCAGCCTCCTAGTAACATCTGCTCTGCTTTCCACTGACTGGCCAGACACGGCAGTCTCCCACTAGTGTCTGCTAGGTCTTACTTTGCGAGTTAGCTCTGCTTTCTGCTACAACACCATAGGCCCAGCTGGCATCCATTGGATGCTGCCGTAGCTCAAGGCACTGCCCTCACCCCTCAGCAGCTGCCATTTCCTCCTGTAACTACAGCTCTGGGCTTCTCAAGATTCCAAAGCTGTACATTGTTCTATTTACCCAGTGAACTCTTCCTTTCTCTGTTGAGTTACACTTGGTTAAAGGTAGCAGAGCCCTGCTGGTTATGGCCCAGTGTTTTACAGATATTTTAATGAAACACTGGGAAGTACTCCTCCATTCCTATGATGGTGGCTTTGTTATAGGTCAAGGTCACGCAGGATTCCTCCTCCTCTCATGCTGTATTTTCTCTCAGAGGCACCTCAGTCTCTGCAAATTGGCTTCTGGCCTACCCACCTTCCATTTCTTCAGCTATGCCCAGACGTGTCTGAACTGAAGATCAAGTGCAAATTGGAACTCCTATTATGTAAAGATTTTAAGCGTATGGGATGGAACTCCAAAATTAGCATCTACCAGTAACACCATAGCTTTGGGGAAAAGACATTATTATTATTATTTTTTAAGATTTTATTTATTTATTTGACAGAAAGAGAGATCACAAGTAGGCAGAGAGGCAGGCAGAGTGAGAGGGGGAAGCAGGCTCCTTGCTGAGCAGAGAGCCCAATGCAGGGCTCGATCCCAGGACCCTGAGATCATAGCCTGAGCCCAAGGCAGAGGCTTTAACCCACTGAGCCACCCAGGCACCCAGGAAAAGACATTATTAATCAGGACCTGGGGTCTTCCCACACATCCTGTTCCCTCTTCATGGTGGTGCGGGGGGGAGGGGTGTCTTCTTTTTGGAAATCTGCTTTTTTAATAGGTTTCAATCTTCAAAAGTTTCTCTTAAAATGTCCATTCCCATAAGCTTGATATCAGGAGGTTTATTTCTTTAAGGTTTTCAAGAATTTAAAAAAAAAAGAAAGTATCTGTTCATCTGATTCCTGACCACCAGGGGGAGATATTCCTTTTCCTGGTCCCTCCCTTAGGTATCTGTACTGGTGTCTACTGATACGTTTTTGCATGAAAGAGAACACTTCCAGGCCCAAACCTGGCCCTCTCCCTTACCTTTTTTGGTCTAACAACTCTTGATTGTCAGTCTTAGGCTTCTTAAAGCTCAAGTATCCATCCTTCAGACCTTGATCTGATGATTGCGAGAACAGCATTACTGGAGGCTCAACCAAACTTGGATTTGTTACTTAATCCTGTCAAAGACTGTTACCAAACAATGGGCAGGGCATTCTGGATCTGAGTTTCTGATGACTGTTACTTTCTGATGACCATCACTTTCTGATGACGTTGTTTGGCAGGTTTGGTCCCAAAAGTCAACTGACTGACAGAAATCTTTCTCCAATGGTCAGTCAATATATATATTTATATGAAGATCTAGCATATTATAAGCAGATAAGCAGGATGATCACTTTCTAAATAATTACAATATGATTTCCTTTATAAAAGTAAATGAGAGGGGCACCTGGGTGGCTCGGTCGGTTAGGTGTCTGTCTTTGGCTCAGGTCATGATCCCAGAGTCCTGGGATCGAGCCCTGCGTCCAGCTCCCTGCTCAGTGGGGAGCTCAGTGCTTCTCCCTCTGCCTCTGCCTGCTATTCCCCCTGCTTGTGCGTGTGTGTGCGCGTGCGCGGTCTCTCTCTGTCAAATAAACTCTTCAAAAAAGAAAAGTAAACGAGAAACACCAAATTTGGGGAGAAATCTTCTATAATTTCACAATTACTTAAGCATAACTTCTTCCATGATCTAGAGAAATAATTTTCAACATGAATCTCAAAGTAATAGTATAGCTCCAGAGGAAGAATATATAGAGGCATTTAGTTACACATCTAGCCATCACTGGAAATTATCTTAATTTCATTAGCTTCTTGGGATTGTAGTTTATATGTAATTTGAGGAAACATCTCCTTTAGCTATTTTCTATAAACTACTTATAGACTATATTCCAGCAGAGGTTTTTCTACCACCTAAAATTTAGATGAAATTGGCCTGGAATTCCATGCCTTGTGGAAATCCCAGTGTCCTAATATGTCCATGAATTCCTGGGAGATTATAATTTCATGGTCATTCTCGCTCTGCCTTCCTAAAATTTTTGAGCCCCACCCCCACCATCTTGTGGTTGCTCCTTTATCTTTATCCTGTTGACCCAAATATGAAGTTCAGCACCTTTCCTTGATCTCTAAAAAAACCAATAACACTCATCCAAAGTCAAGGTGAAAGTCAAAGACTTTACTAAAGGTTTCAGAAATTGGAAGAGGCTTACATTTTGAATAACTGAAATCACATATTAGATATTCATCCCCATTCTAAAAATTTTGTCAAACTACTATTTAGTTAGTGGTTAGTAGTTAGTGAGTGGTTATTTAGCCATTCTTTTTCTCCTGCTTTTCTCTTTTCCTGTTCTTTCCCTCACTCCCCGATTTCTGTAGAATTCTCCGTATTTTTATTCCCAAGTCCTGCTTTGCATGCCTCTTGGGACTTATACTCCAAATATTTTTTCAGGATATTTTCTTTTCTTTTTCTTTTTTTAAAGATTGTATTTATTTATCAGACACAGAGAGAGAGAGCCATGCAGAGGCAGAGGGAGAAGTGGGGAGCCCGATCAGGGCTCAATCCCGGGACCCCAGGATCATGACATGAGCCAAAGGCAAACACTTAACCGAATGAGCCACTCAAGTGCCCCGAGATATTTTCATAAACAAAGTTACCCAAGAGAAATTCCAGTGCCAATTGTAAACACGATCATGTTCTGACTGGCACGTGCTTACAGCAAATGGTTAGCAGAGCTCCTCTTTTTGGCCAGGCCATCTCAGCCACCATCTTCACTTGAAACTGAGCTCTCTTGCTCCAGAGGTGATGGCCATTTTGCCAGCTGTGATAGTTCTGGTGGCCAGCATGGCAAGGAAATGGAAAAAAGACGGCATCCCGTGTTGGATTAAATACAGAAAATGAGGTCATGGCGTGGGGGTTGGGAGGTGCGGAAGCATGAGCTATTCTGCTATCAACTCATATTTATTGAACATTTATTCTGCAAGGCTCTTCAGTAAAAAGCATGCTGGGGAATACCGTCCTGCCCCTCATCCTCTGGTCATATCAGGGACTGAAACTCCTAGAGTACTAACGAGTCTCATTTGTCCTCCCCCAGGCTGAATGGAGAGAAGAGGTGAAAAAACACTTTGAGAAGATCAAAAGTGAGGGAACGTGTATACACCGATTAGATGAAGAACTGATTCGGAGGCGCAGAGAAGAGCTCAGGTGGGCTACTCTCTCCTTTTCCACCTCGTCTCATCCCCACATCTGCAGACATTGGCGGGAACTTGCTTTGTGAATCACCATTTCCCCTTCTGCACACCTTTCACCTCTGCTCCTTACTGCTCCTTTATTCTCTCTCTGCGGCCAGTGCTCCTGGACCAGGCTCTTTCTTCATTCGGTGCCTGTCCTAGGTGGCGTGGAAGGCAGCGCTCTGTAAGAGGAAGTTCCTCGTCTCGAGATGCTCATGACTGATTAAGGAATACAAATTGTAGCCATCGATAACCACCATATTAGGGCAGGATCTGTGGGGGAGATAAGTACGGGGTCAGGGGGTCAGCCTTATTTGCATATTTCCACGACCATGACTACATTAAACTGTATTCTTATTAAGGTATTGTCAGTGCCGCACAAACAAAGGCTACTCATTACACACAAATCACAGTCCGATTTTTATCTGTGCCCCTGCCCTCAGCTATTCCGTATGGCCAGATATGCCCCCTAAGGATAAGCCAAGTGAAAGCTTGGATTTTCCATCTCCCACTCCATTTTGTCCGAGTCGTTACCACAGACACGGGATCCTTGAATTTAGACAGCCCTCAGACAAAAGCTCTTGAGATAAACCATCCTGGTTCTTATTTCATTAGAACTGTTCTTTGTTCTTCGCCCCAAGTAGTCAGCTGCGCTGATCCCCTCTTTTCTTTGATAGGCATGCTCTGGATATTCGGGAACACTATGAGAGAAAACTCGAGCGGGCTAATAATTTATACATGGAACTGAGTGCCATCATGCTGCAGCTAGAAATGCGGGAGAAGGAGCTCATTAAGTATGTATCCAGACTTCTGTGTGTCCTTTCCGAGTCGGGTCTGGCAGTCAGCCCCAACCCGCCATTCTGCCATGTTGCTGCTACTCAGAACTAAAATGGCAGGTGCTTGAGTCATTCACCCAGCGTTCGTTAAGGGACGTGCTGCCCCCAGGTCCCTTCCCTGGTGACGTTTCAGTGGAGGGGAGTTGCTGCCGAGCTTGTCAGAGAGGAATATGCCCTGGACCCGGAATGGCTTTGAGAAGGGGTCCTCATCTCGAGAAAAGCTCGGTGTGGATGAGGGGGAGCCTTCTGCCCCCTGGGGAAATAAGGTAGCTGATGAAAGTAGCTTAAGGGAATTCTTGACAATGACAGGAGACCCCGGTCGGTGGTCCTGACCAAAACCACAACTGAAAATAAGTAGTTCTTCTACCCCATCGTCTTGTGTCTCTCATGAGTTACGTTGGGGGAGGGAATGTCAGCCCCTGAGCACACCAGAGAGTGGAAGAGCACAGTGAAGTCCAGATTAGTTGAATTGAGCATCTTTTTTTTTTCTTTTTAACCTGAATAGGAGCGTTGTTATTATTCAGATAGTGTATATCTGTTAAGGGTGCCCAGAATCTGTGAGTGGAAATTTGCCTGTGAACTTAACCCATCTTTCCTGTCTCCAGTAACTGAGCTGTGGCTTTTCCTTTCGTTCGGCAGGCGTGAGCAAGCCGTGGAGAAGAAGTACCCTGGAACGTACAAACGACACCCCGTCCGTCCAATAATCCACCCCAACGCCATGGAGAAACTCATGAAGAGGAAAAGCACGCCTCATAAATCGGGGATGCAAACCAAACGGTGAGACACCTGTGCCAACCTGACATTCAGAGAAACGGGAAAATATCCCCCCAGAAATACATTATCCCGTGACGGTGTGTCCGCTCTATAGCTCACCATGGGCATGCTTGGCTCTAGAAAAAATAGAGTAGGAAAGTGAGTGGATGTATCATGAACTCTAGGAATCTAGTTTTTACTCTCTGAGACGTAGGTATTTCTTGTTTTAGCATGGCATAGGGAAAAGAGAAATAAACGGAGGGTCAGGCAGACGTGGAGTCAAATCCCAGCTCTGCCTATTGTTATAAGCCGTACGATGAGGACCACACGTCATTTGACCTCTTTCAGACCCATGGGTAAAATGGAATAACGATCACACGTGAAATTTCTTTTTGACCCGTCCTGCACAGAATTGGGTTAATCATAATTCTTGTTTTATGCAACATTGGTCCATGGGTGTCCCATTTTTATGTATTCATTTAGTTAGTGCTTTTTAATTGTGTAATAAGTAAGTGCCTGTAAATCCATCACCAAAAACAACAGCAGGGGCTTTGATAATTACCTGTACCTCACCATGTAGGGCCCCTCATTCTATTCCTGCACGGATTTCTGTGAAGTTTAAATACGAGAAATGTGAAATCACCTTACAAATCACGGGTGCTAAAAAATGAGTTTTCGAAGAGTTAAAAAAATTAAAGATTGCCCTTTCCTCTAATTACAATGCAATTTCTTTATACTGATTTAATCTTAGGATGCTCTTCCAGCTAGTTTTTATTACCAGGCTCTACTAGATGCCTGTTCTTCCCAAATAATGGAGAGTGGACTCTATTCTAGCCAAGTTAATGTAAAGGAAAGGAATGTCCCTAAAACCTGGGGTATAGACCCAATGGTCTACTGCAAAATGCAGTAAGAATAAAGGTAATGACAAAATGCAAACCAAGAATGTATTTTGAATCTTTCAGAATGGCGGCCATTCTACCCTGGCATGACTAATACAAAGCTAAAACTACTAAAGAGTAATTACATGGATTAATTCCAGTTTTGCTCTTACTTACCACCCCTGATCACCTTCTAGTCAAGTTCTGAGAAATTGCAGATGGTACGTAGCAAAGCCCTCTGAGGATCCCAACACCTCTTTCTTTTAATGTCTTAACTGGAGACAGAGCTCACCTGCTGGCCCCTCCCTGCATTCTGTTACAGTTAAAACTAAGAGCTTTGGAGAAGGAAATAGTACTGTTTCATTTTTCAAAATGTGAGCTCATTTTTACTTGTAATGTTGGCTATGAGGAATATGTGTGGAAGAGTTCACCACCACGAGCAGATGCTTAGTGGACAAGCTGACTGAACTCATCCAGGAAGACAACCTGGAATGGGTCTTTGAGCTGCAAAGAGTTCTGCTCTCAGTTGATTGGCCCCTGGAAGATGTCGGTTTCACATTATTTGGACAGTCCAACGATTAAGTGAGAAGTCCAGTGACCTGGGAGGAGATCAGAGAGGAAAAATCATCCACCATCTTTTGGCCTAGGTATCAATGTGGGTTCAGTTAGGGACTAAAAAGAAGAGAATCAGAGTTCAGTTATGGATCCACCACGCCTGTTACAAGTGAGTATAATCCAATACAGTAGTCTCAACACCTCATAATGTTGGAATGCGGAAAGAATGCAGAAAGAACTCTTCCTTAATGTCAAAAGACTTGGGTTCAGGTTGGGTGTTCTGCCATTTACTTCCTTTGTGATGGACACAAGCCATTTAACCTTTCAGATCTCTCAGTGCCCTTATCTGTAAAATGAATATTGGAAAAATGAATGGTAGGAAACAAGTCTTATATATTGTAAAATGCTTTGTTAACTGTGAGGTGCCATATCATTGTTGGTCTGTGATTTTTGCACTGCCAGCTTCAGTAAAAGCAGCCTTCACCTGACTGAGGACACTTTTACCTCAGCTCTCCTCTGGATCCCCCCATAGCCAGTCACTGTGTGGGTCGCTGCCCCTAACTGGGCCTCAGGGGCTCCGTTGCCTCAATAAAAGCCCCAGGACCTCCTCAGTCCACATACTTTCTGTGGCAAAAGGTGGCTGGCCAACCACAGAACCATGAACCTGAGACAGGAAGGTGCGCACAGCAGCATAATACTCTGCCCATCCTGTCACACACCAGTATTACCTGGAACTTTGGTGCTAAGAGGAGCCTTTACCTGTTCTCTTGAAAAAGAAGAAAAACCAATCTCCTACAGCCTGATGCTCATAATTTCCTATGAGCCCTAGCTGTTCAAATGTGGTCCTCAGTTCAGCATCATGTGAGAGTGTGCTAGAAATGCAGACTGGTGGGCCCCATCCCAGACCTGACTGACTCAACCATTTTAATAAGCCCCAAATGATCCGTAGGCCTCTTTAAACTTGTTCTCTGAATCTCCAATTACCCAGCCTGGGGATTAGGAGAGACTTCTTGTCTGGATTCTGCCAGTGATGCACTGTGAGACCAGGAGCCACTTTGGGCTGCAGTTTCCTCATCACATAAGGTAGTGGTGGGACTGTATCTGTGGTTTTCAAGCAAGGTCTGGGACACCCTAGGGCTTGCAGAGAGATGTCAGGGATTGTTGCAGAAGTAGAGTGGAAGAAGAGGGCGAGCCCAGCGGGGAGGGGCTTCTGCCCTCCCCCCAAACTGTCCCACTATATCTGGGGCGGGGGGGGGGGAGGAATTTGTGATATAATTGACATATTTATTAGTTTCGAGTGTACAACATAACAATTCAATATGCGTATATATTATGAAATAATTACCACGATAAGTCTAGTTAACATCCATTCATCACCACGAATAGTTATATATTTTTTTCTTGGGATAAAAACTTTCAAGATCTCTTAGAGACTTTCAGACGTACGATGTGGTACAGCTGACTCGAACAACACAGGTTTGAACTGCACAGGCCCGCTAGTATGTGAATCTTTTGTGGTGCTATAAGTGTATTTTCTCTCATGATTTTCTTAACATTTTCTTTTCTCTAGCTTACTCTAAAAATACAGTATATAATACAGATCATATACAAAATATATAGTAATCAACTATGTTATCACTAGTTGATAGTAATCAACTACTCTCAGTAGTAGGCTATTTTTAAGTTTTTTGGAGTCAAAAGTTATACCTGGATTTTTGTGCACATTATCCAAGGGTGAATTGTGTTATTACCTATAGCCTCCATGCTGTAAATTCCATCCCAGGACTTATATATTTTATAACTGGGAGTTTGTACCTTTTGACCCTCTTCCTCCATTTCACCCATTCCCCCATCCCCCACCTCCGGCAACCACCAATCTGTTCTCTTACTGTATCTATTTTATATATCGAGTTTCTCGAGAAACTGTCGTTGAAAAAAAGAAGTTAGGGTCCTTCAGCTCTGTAATCTGAAGATTTGTGTCTGTTTGGTCCCAAAGAAGGAAGGAAGTAATGATGCTCTCTGGTATCCTCGAGTCTCAGCCCCTCGGTCCATCGGTTCAGAGACCATTTAGCGTTTACCCGTGCACCCCGAAATGGGTGCGTGTGATGTGCACCTTCGAGGCCTGGCTCGCTCTTGCACATGAGCTGCACGACCAGCCCAGTGAGCACTCGACAACGGACTAGGAGAGGAGTGGGACCACGCCAGGCCGCTCCTCGAAAGCCCTTCTCTTGCCGGCTCTGTCCAAACTCCTAGGACCTGTACTATTTCCCCTTCCTCAGTCCCCACCCTCTACACCCCCTTCCTTAAATATGTTTGAGTCCCAAGTGTGAGCAAGGCTCCCTGCTAGTGTCTTCCCATACACAGATGGATGGACATAGTCCCAGACCTCAGGGAGACCAAGTCTAGACCAAAGTCCCTGAACTTGGCCTCTTGCCTAGTAAACCTGAGGTTTCCTTCTCTTGTGCCAGACCCCTGTGATTTGTGGTCTTCTGTGAGATCTATCTAGATCCATCATCACACAGATTTCTGATCGTGGGCAAACCCTTGCCTCTGCCTGGCCACGTTGGCACCAGGCTGATAGCTGAGGTTGTGCACAAGAGATCAAGAAGCCTGTAGGGTAGAATTAGAATTTAAAGGGGATTGGGTACCTTGGCTAGGGAGGCACAGAATAAAATCCAGAAGGAATGAAGGAAATCCTCTACAGGTGGACATCTAGGTTGTTTCTAATTTTCTGCTATTTTAAACTGTAGTATGTAACACAGCATCCTCAAACATACATCTTCGTGCACATCCGTTACCTCCATTGGATAAATCCCTGAACATGTGACTGCTGTGTCACAGGGTGTGTGTACTTTAAGGTTTGGGTTGCATTTCCCCAAACTCGAATGTGTTCCCAGTTGTTTCAAACGGGATCTTTTCTTTCCTCCCAGGCCGGATCTGTTGAGATCTGAAGGCATCCCCAGCATGGAGGTGGCTCCCGCTGCATCCCCTTTGTCCGGAAGTCCCAAAATGTCCACCTCGAGCAGCAAGAGCCGCTATCGCAGCAAACCACGCCACCGCCGAGGGAACAGCAGAGGCAGCCACAGTGACTTCGCAGGGATCTTGAAAAACCAGCCAGCCCAGGAAAATTCACCCCATCCCACTTATGTACACCACGCTCAGTCCCAGTACCCTTCTCCCCATCGCCACCATCCTCTGCAGCAGCAGTACCAGCAAGCCCCCCCTGCCGTGTCCCAGGGTCACCATCCCAGACTCGACGTGCACGGACAGGACATAGCCACCTGCGCCAACAACCTGAGGTATTTCGGCCCAGCAGCGGCCCTGCGGAGCCCGCTCAGCAACCATGCTCAAAGACAGATGCCCGGCTCCAGCCCCGACCTCATCTCCACGGCCATGGCAGCGGACTGCTGGAGGAGCTCTGAGCCTGGCGCGGGCCCGGCTGGGCCCTGGGGCTGCTGTCAGGCTGACCCTTACGACCCCTGCCTCCAGTGCAGGCCGGAGCAGTGTGGGTCCTTGGACATACCCTCTGCCACGCCGGGGGGGAGAAGCCCCGACCTTTTCAAGTCACCAGCACACAATCCCCTCTCGGAAGATGCCCAAGGTTCCGAGAAAATGGAAGAAAAGGAATTCAAAGGCTGCAGGTCTGCGTCATCCCTCGGCATCCCTCATCACGTCACCCCCCCAATGCTACCTCGAAACACAAGGCCCCTGCAAAAGGTAAGCCGTAATGGCAGCCCCGGCCTCACGAAGGTCCGAGCCCATCATGTGTACACATGAGAAAACCTGCATCATGTGTCCGTTTTGTAAAAGAGATGACAGAAGCATAACCAGAGGTTTCCCTGACTTCAAATACTCTCGCCACACTGCATAAGTGATGGCTTAGAGACTGCTCTGCGGACCACAGAACTGGAGGACTGGTTCAAATGCATCTAACTTAGAAGTAGATCAATAACCATATACTCGGGATATGTAATCAAAACTAGAACTATCCTAGCCTAGTCCTGATAGACGTTGCAAGAAGGAAGGATCCCATTATAAAACAAATTTGAGAAACATAGGATTCTCTGTCCCCTCTTAGAGATTCCTAGTGGACATCAACAAATCCTAGGCTTTAAAAAATCCTACAGTTCCTTGTTTCATCCAGCATTTCCCTCACCTATTCAGCCGTATGGCTTTAAAAATAACATCTTTCAATATCCCACGGAGCGAGCTTTCTTCACAATATATTTTGGTGGCTCCAGTCGTTAGAAGGTGCGACTCCCAAGCTTGGGGCCGTGAGTTCAAGCCCCACATTGGGTGTGGGGCCTCCTTAAGAAAATATGAAATAAAATATTTTTAAAAACCAATATATTTTGGAACACACTGCCTTTACTAATAACCCTCATGACCCAGTGAGGTCTCCATCACTGAAACCTGTTTCTCTCCTCCTCAACCAATGGCTGCCTAGGTTTTATTAGCTTGGAGGCAATCTACCATAGTGGGTAAGAGCGTGAACCTGGGAACCAAAGGGATCTCAGTCCAAAGCAAGGCTCTTTCCCTTAGAACCTCTATGAACATTGGTGTCCTAATCTATAAATGGGGTAGAGAGCGGACCCTGCCTCATTGGTTGATATGAAGATTAAGTGAGTTAATAAATATAAAGCATTTAGAACAGGACCTGGCACATAACAACCTTCCAAAAATGTTAGCTCATCTTGCTAATGAGTTAAAAAATAAAATTATGTATGAAAAGTGTTAAGCACAGTGCAAATACCCACTCAGTTCTCAGCATTGCTTTATCTCGTCAATGTTCGTCAGGAGTGCAGTTGAAGGAATGAAAGAGTCTAAAATGTAAATGAGTATGTTTCAGTCAACTAGACATTTAAAAGAAGTTGACATACCTGTCAGAATGGCTAGAATCAAAAAGACAAGAAATAACCAGTTGGAGAGGATGTGGAGAAAAGGGAACTTGTGTGCACTGTTGGTGGGAATGGGCACACCACATTTTCCCACTCGTGGGCACCAGTGGGAAACTGGTGCCACCACTGTGGAAGATAGTATGGAGGTGCTGCAAAAAATTAAAAATAGAAATACCATGTGATCCAGTAATTCCACTCTGGGTATTTACCCAAAGAAAACAAAAGAACTAATTAGAAAGAATATATGCACCCCTGTGTTTATTACAGTATTGTTTACAATGGCTAAGATATGGAAACAACCTAAGCGTTCATCAATGGATGAATGGATAAAGATGTTGGGGTGTGTGTGTGTGTGTGTGTGTGTGTACATACATACATGCATACATACTTATATATATACCATAGGATATACTCAGCCATTAAAAAAAAGAATGAAATCTTGCCATTCATGACAACATGGATGGACCTATATGGTATTACGCTAAGCAAAATAAGTCAGACAGAAAAAGACAAATACCATGTCATTCACTTACATGTGGAATCTAAAAAACAAAACAAATGGACAAACATAAAAACCCAGAAATGGATTCAAAAATATGGAGAACAAATCAGTGGTTGCCAAAGGGGGGGAATGGGTGAAGTAGGTAAAGGGGATTAAGAGGTTCAACCTCCCAGTTACTAAATAACTCACAAAGGGTGCAGAGTAAGCATAGGGAATATAGTCAATAATGTAATAACTTTGTAAGGTGACAGACGATAACTGTATTTATTTTGGCAAGCCAAAGCATAATATATACAAATGTTGAATCTCTACATTACACATCTGAAACTAATACTGTAAATCAACTATACTTCAATTTTTAAAAAAAGTTGAGGCTCAGAGCTACTGTCTCAGAACTGTATTTCTTCCCCACATACAGTGCTGCTGCTGACAAAGCATTCCCAGAGATCAAACTGTGTTTTGGGTGGTGAATTTGGGTTCATCTGTTCTCTGCTCCCCCAATCCTCCGTGGCCAGTCTCACATATCTTTTTGGTAACAACTTTGAGATATAACTCACGTACCATAAAGTTCTCCCATTAAATGTTCCACTCAGTTCTTTTATTCACAGCGATGCAGTCATCACCAATGTTAGACTATTTTCCTCATCCCAAAAAGAAGCCCTGTACCCTTTGGCAGTCACTCCAGCCCGCTCCTGAATAACATGTGTCTTTGAAACATTCTGAATTCTCTGGGTCAGTGGGGCCAGGGAACGCACACCCTCTATGTTTGGCCTCATTGGGACAGCACTCCCTCAGGGCAGTTCAGACTCTCTTGATGGAGATCCACTTCCACGGTGCCTCGGGTCAACGCCCATCTTGGCAGTCCGTACAACCCCATGCCTGTCCTCTCTACTCAGAAAAGCATATCAGAATACAAATGGATAGGAGTGACGGTGTGTTAAAACTGACTTTAAAAGTAAATTATCCTCAACCCTTGGTACCATTACTTGGACCCAGTTACCCATCTCACAACGGGTGGTAGTAATCCGGTGTGTCATGAGTCTGGGGTAAGGATGGTTGATTGTGAGTGTGGCTGTTCTTATGTTCTCTAAGAGACGTGGACTCCTCCTGGTGAAGGAAGATCATGTCAGACAAGACACACGGCCTTTCTAGATCAACCGCAGAGCCCTGGCAAGCGCAAGGGCTCGGATGTCCCAATCAGCGCTCCCTTATCCGTACCAACATGCTGACTCCATAATGCACTGTGCACCTGTTTTGTATTCATGGTGGAAGGAGAAATACAAGATGGGGTTTGACCCTCAAATAATGTCTGCCTTAGTAGTGCAAATGAGCATAGCAACTATAATATTAGTGCAAAGGTGATTGGTACCTAGAAGGGAAAAAAGAGTTGTTGGGTTTTGAAGAACCAAAACATCACTTCTTGGTGGAGTCCCTAGGTCAGGGCCGGACCATGAACGACAATGATTACAAGAGACTGCCCCCAAATCCAAGACCTTCTCTCTAGTTGCCCCTCCCCATCACTCACCTTAGATAGTCTCATGGAGTCCTTACCTACTAGAGGGCAAAACTCCCATTTACTCAGTTCTGTATGGCTTCCAGCATCTAGTAGAGACCCTGTCCTCATGGACACGGAGGAAAGGTTGCTGAATGAATGAATGAAAAATGTATGTTTATTTTTTTAAAAGATTTTATTTATTTATTTGAGAGAGAGAGAGCACAAGCAGAGGGAGGGGCAGAGGGAGAGGGAGAGAGAATCTCCCCGCTGAGCAGTGTGCCCGACGCAGGGCTCCGTCCTACGCCCCGAGCCAAAGGCAGACACATAATGAACTGAGCCACCCAGGCACCCCCGAAAATATATATGTTTAAAGATGACACTCAGCAAACTGCTATTCAGTGCCTTTTGATTATAATTAAATCATTTACAAGGAGTGTGGGTGTGTGTGTGTGAGAGAGAGAGAGAAAGAGAAAAGAGAGATGCAGAGGAAGATAAAACTCTTTCTCCTTGTTCTCCTCAGAGTGGAGATGACTCCTCAGAAGAGGAAGAAGGGGAAGTAGACAGTGAAGTTGAATTTCCACGAAGACAGAGGTAAACCCATCAAACACATGTACTGCTTTCAGTGTAATGGGGCAAATCCCGAGTCCGCCGTACCTCCTGCTCAGTCTCAGGTCACTTTCAAACAACCACCCTGTAGGGAGATTGGCACTCACCATTCCTGTTTTCCCACTGTGACATTTTGGCCACTCAGTTGGCGTAGCAGATCCTAGTTCATCAGAATTCATTTCGTAGGAACTTCAAGATAAGGAGTGTCAATACAGATTTAAGATTACACTTGAGAATGGAGCAGGCATTATATGAGTGACGATCGTGCTGTTTTGTGGATAATTTGATGGGTTTCTGGTGTATTTCCCTGTATTAGTCTCTCTGGCCGCTGTAACAAAACACCACAGGCTGGGAGGCTTAAATAATAGGAATTTATCTTTCACAGTTCTGGAGGCTGGGAAATCCAAGATCGGGATTCCTGGTGAGGACTCTCTTCCTGGCTTGCAGACAGCAACCTTCTTGCTGTGTCCTTACGGGGCTGGTGGTGGGGAGAGGGGTAGTATGGAAGGGGGGTGTGTAGAAGGGAAGGAAGCGAAGAGATCTTCCCCTTTTGAGGTCACAGTCCCATGGGATTATGGCCTCATCTTTTTTATCTCATTTGACCTTATTTACCTCCTAAGAGTCTATCTCCAGATTCAGTCATACTAGGGGTAGGGCTTCAACATATGAATTGGGCTTGGGGGTGGACACAGTTCCGTCCATAGCACTCTCCATGTCTTTGGATATTATGCCTTAAATGAAGTATAATTAATTAGATTGAGTGGTCACTCAGTCCAGCCTTAAAAATTGATTCCTGCCTAGCCAGAAAGAATAATTTTGCTGGTAGGATTAAAGTTAAGAAGGACCACATCCCTCTACTTCTAGAAGAAGGGCTGCCTTTATGTAGGATCAGGGAAGCTTGTTTTCCTCCAAGAAAGCCTTTTCTGTGAGAACGTGTTCTGTTCTTGAAGCGTAGGCTCTAAGAACCCCCCAGGAAGCCCTGCCCAGAAACTCTGCAAACCAAGGGACTCCTTTGGTAAATTGTATTCTGGGTCCTCACACTGCCCCCGAATTAAATCCATTCTCATTCGCTGAGCTACTCTTGCCACATTGCTATTGCCACCTTATGGTCTCCTCAGTTTCTCCGACGTAGCGAGCCTGGATCCAAGTAAAACGTCTTCGTTCTCTGAGCTCACGCTACTGACATCCCTATTACGTTACTTCCAGCTTTGTTCCCGCGACACACCACGAGCTCGGCCCACCTAATGGCTTCCTGCCTTTCTTATTAGCTGCAGGTTATATTTATGCTTTTACTGCATGATTTCACTTTTCATATGATAACATTTTTCTGTTACCAGTAAGGCTGGTAAGGCTGTTACCAGCCTTGAGATGTTGCGTGAATCTGACTTTAATCTCCCTTTCCCACCTGGGCTCTTTTCAGGTGTCCTTGATCCCCCTCCACCGCCCCCTCCCGCCCCCAACCTCAGCCTGTCGCCTGCCCTGGTCGGTGGCAAGCCTCCGATCATAAGCCATCAAAATCACTTTGTACTAAGAGATACAGAAAGATCAGACAATGACAAAGAAAAAAGGCCGTCTTCTTTTTATTATTTGTTTGGTTTTGTTTTGAAACCAATGTAAGCTAACAGCATTCTTATTTACTAGTCTACTTATAAACAATGGGAAAGAAATGAAATTTTTGCAAATTCTCCCTCCTTCCTGCCTGCCCCCCCCCCCCGATTTTGCCTCATCTGAGCTAAACTCACGTGTTCACTGGAATGAGCCATTAACTGACGAGGCAGTGCCCCCAGCTGCAGAGTGAATGTTCCTCCAAGCTCATTCCCACTGGGGGTCAGCTTGACAGGGCGAAGGCACTTGGCCTTCCAGGGCTTCCGTGCCCGGCGGGCAACACAGCTGGGGTGGGGGGAGAGATAGGGAATGGCGTGGCGCGGGCTCTGATTAGACCCAGCCCAAGACACAGCTCTGCCTTCTCTGGTGATGTGGCCTGGAACAAGTCACTTCCCTTCTCTGGCTCCAGTTTTATGGTCCGACAAAGGAGTGAGACCAAAGAATCTCCCAAGACTCTCTTACCCAGAAGAGTCTGGGAGGTCTGCGCCCAAGCAGCAGCACAGCTCCAAACCGTGTGCGCGCGTGCACGCTGGGGTCAGACCAGCTGAGGTTTTCAAAGACCAGCCTTAGCCATCAGCTCTGGAACGTAGTGTTTCGCCACAGAAACATACAAACCAAATGCAAAGGGAGAGTCACGCTTCCTTCCTTCTCTTTTGCTTTAAAGTTAAATAGCGTCCATCTATGTGTATTCGAATCTCGCTCGGGGGTCGGGAGAAACCTGGATGACCTCTCGGCGAGGCCGTGATTGACAGGCAAGGGAAGAACAGCCATTGTGGCTGTGATTAAGGTCCTCTGGCTCTCTGTGGTTCTAGGCCCCATCGCTGTATCAGCAGCTGCCGGTCGTATTCAACCTTTAGCTCTGAGAACTTCTCTGTGTCTGATGGAGAGGAGGGAAATACCAGTGACCACTCCAACAGTCCTGACGAGTTAGCAGACAAGCTTGAAGACCGCCTGGCGGAGAAGCTGGATGACCTACTGTCCCAGACGCCGGAGATCCCCATTGAGATATCCTCGCATTCAGACGGGCTCTCTGACAAGGAGTGTGCTGTGCGCCGCGTGAAGACACAGATGTCTCTGGGCAAGCTGTGTGCGGAGGAACGTGGCTATGAGGTGGGGCTTCTCCCGCTCCTCTCATCCCAGTAGCTTCCTGGGGTTTCAGCGTGCCTGGGTCCCTGGGTCCTTTACAGTTATCCTTTAATATATGAGATAAGACAGGTGCCGCCAAGAAGTCAGGAGAGTCCAGAGATCCACAGAGCTCCCCACATAAGGGCAGGGCTCCCTGATGAGGCACCAACATCAAACTGCTCAGGCCTCCTTCATTCTGAGGTTAGGTCAAACATGACCTTCTCCTGACCCCATCTCACTCCTCCACGTCCCCACCGTCCCCTGGATGATGCTCTCCTAGCACATGGGACGCTTGCGGCCCTGCACAGCACAGGACAGTCCCTGTCTTGGGGGGATAGTGCAGTGGCTGAGGGCCCAGCCGCCATCTGAACGGTGTGGATGCCACACCTCGCCAGGGTTCTCTACTCACTGCCACTCTGGGCAAGATGCTCGCCCCTCTGCGGGTCAGCGCTTGCCCCTCCGCGGGTCAGTGCTCGTGCCTGCAAGGGGCGGTGATGACAGCATCTGTCTCCGCTTGTGAGGACTAAGTGCATTTCTTTTTTTTTTTTTTTTAAAGATTTTATTTATTTATTTGAGAGAGAGAGAGAATGAGAGGGGAGAAGGTCAGAGGGAGAAGCAGACTTCCTGCAGAGCTGGGAGCCCGATATGGGACTCGATCCCGGGACTCTGGGATCATGACCTGAGCCGAAGGCAGCCGCCCAACCAACTGAGCCACCCAGGCGCCCCGACTAAGTGCATTTCTAGACGTAAAGCACTTACAGGAGTGCCCAGACCACAGCCGACGCCATGCAAGCGGGGCTGAGGCGGTCTTGCTGTAATTGCCATCATCACCTTTCTCCATCTTCTTTCTCCAGGAGCCCTGCAAGAGCGGGACCTGGGCTCATTTTTCTCAGCCAGCAACCCAGCCCGGTGCCTGTCACGTGGGAGGTGACCATACGCATTTATTAAGTGATTGCCCAAGTGGATCAAGGTTTTATTTTGTCTCCACTTTGCAGAATCCTATGCAGTTTGAAGAATCGGACTGTGACTCTTCGGATGGAGAGTGCTCTGATGCCACGGTTAGGACCAATAGACACTACAGCTCTGCTACTTGGTGATGGAGGAAAACTCATCCTGAAGATCTCATGACTATACTGGCATTTCAAATCCTTCCCACCCTCTCCCTCCAGACTCTCTCCCCTCTTTCCTTGCTTTTTTGTCTGGGAAGAGAGCCGCCCCATCTTTCTTACCCCTAGAAACGAGCTGCAATAACAGGAACATGAGACTTCGCAAATCTCTGGAAAAAAATTATCCAAATGAAATTAAGTCTCACTGAACATTTCAATCAAGAATGGCAGGGATCTATTTTATTGAATATTCTAGCTACTGTAACATTGATATTTATTTTTGTTTGACATTTTAACACTTTGTACTGTAAAGAGTGAACTATATATGAGAGAGAGAATAATTTCTTGCAAAAAAAAAAAAAAAAGAGTGAGAGAGAGATAAAGGAAGAAAGAAGTGGAATTTAGCAGCAACATCCTTGGGAATTTGTGGGGCCAGAAGGTATTATTGATTGCTACTTGAACAGGGACCAGTTCTTTTGGCCATAAGTGACGGAAGAAGAGCCAGAGCAAGACATGTTGATTATTTTTGAAAACAAAGAACAACAAAAGAAAAGCAATTCCAGGTAACTTGTGAACAGACCACATTAAGTTCAACCAGCTTGTCCACATGGGTAATGGAAATGGTCTAGAAAAGATTGGTGACCAGATACTTGCACCCAAGGTCTTCCTCTAGGAGGAAGAAGACAACCACACCTGTGGAAGCTGATTTCATTTGAAAAATCTGAAGCAGCATTTGGTAGTGAGACGTACAGATAGCATCAGACCTTGTCTTTGACAAATACTTCCCTTTTTAATGCTGTCGTCGTCATGACCTTGACCAATGTGTGACCTTGACCAATGTGTTGATCTTTCAGACTCAAGTGCCATTTTCTTGTAGCCTATTTCCTTTCCACCTGTTGACCACTTCCTTTAGGAAAAAAAGCCGAGGGGTGCTGATAAGAGGAAGAGGAGATTTACAACAGTATTCGAAAAGCGAATGTGGAATTTATAGAAGTACCTTCTCATAGTGTCTCAGTTCAGCTTCGTACAGAAGACGGGACCGCCCCTCTGTGGAACCAGGTCGCTTGTCTACTAGAGTCATATTGATTCGAACAGAACAGACTTTGAAGGCAGCTAGCATGTGTGTGAGTCTGTCCAGTGTCCAACTCCAAACCACCCCCTTGTTTTCATTCATTAACGCATCCTATCCGGGAAGCCTTAGTGCCTGGCTACCACTAGCAGCATAAAGGCAAAATAAGCAACTTGCAAAAGGCAACCCCTTTCCCACCACAACAGCATTTTCATTAACTGCAAACTTGTAACATGTGTTTTACTGCACTCTGGATCAATGCAGTTTGGAATAATTGGATTCGGAAATTTCTGGAAAGAACAACCTGTGCTGAGCAGCAATTAGAAAGACATTGTCCAAGGCATGAGGTTCTGCGTGGCTCCGGGGGCATGGGCTTTGGGCTTCGAAAAGCACCCCAGGGTATTTTATGGTGCCTCGGCTTCAAGGAAATTTTTATCTAGAATTTTATATAGAAACGGGTGTTGGCCTAGTTTCTGTCTCTTTCTCCAAGAAAGGTTACCGTCAAACAACCTCTCTAGCCTCAAGACCTAAAGACCATGGCTCAACTCTTTGACACTGCATCACGTTGGACATTAGGAAAGACTTACACATACAGGTATTAAACTATTTCCAACACAAATGAAACCGTGCCCCCCTCCTCAGTGTCACTGATTGCATCAGCCAAAAAGGAAAGGCGGAGGGAATTTAGAGCAGTTCCTTTTGCTTGTTTGATCCCTCCATTTGTTTACACTTTATGTTGAGACATTGATTTAAAACGTAGTGTCTATAATTTATAGCTCTTAGGTAGGATGAAGGAGAATGTTTAACTTATACAGAGAGCAGTATTGTTTGCATTAAATTATTCCATTTTGTATAAATTCTGTAGCTGGACTACATGAGAGATCTTAAGTTATGGCGTTATTATGCATTGTTATTTTATTTTATAATAATTATCATTCTCATTTTCTGTCGATCAGAAGGTGTGGTTTACAGTGTAGCACAATGATTGTGTGTATTGCTAAGCGTGAGTAATGATGGCTTTTCACGATCTTGACGAAGGAACGAAAATGGAACTGCCATTTGGGAGCTCCCTGGTATTCCCCTTAGTCGTGGTCCCTCATTTTCTGTGTGCAGCAGCAATCGTCTGAGGGTGTGGGTTCTGCCCTGGAGCCCAGTGGATACACTGTGGTTTTTGACTCGATCCTCAAAGCTCCTGGGTGGGCAGGTGACTGAGTGGATGGACAAAGACTTCAAAAGCTGTAAACGTTCTCAAGTCTCTTAAGAAATAAAATCACGGGACTACCTTAGAAGCCAAAAGAGAATTATTTAGTGCCCTGGGAAGAACCGACCTAGGGGCCCGTGGGTCAGGCAGCGTTGGGAGCAGGCGGCAGTTTGTCATCTCCTTCCTGCCGGGGCCCGTAGCACCAAAACCTTTTTTTTTCCTCCTGGCTGGGAATAGCAAAGAAACATTAAAAAGAAAAAAAAAAAAAGAAAATATATGTCATGACACTTACATAAAATGCCTAGCTATGATGTCATCCCATAAAAGACGAGAGAAATTCTAGGAGGCCTGGTCACTTAGAGGATCTTAGGGCTGGGAAGGTACCTTGAAAGGCCATAGTTTCCGTCCGTGGACTTTCAACCACACTGTACTGTGAATCCCTCTGCTTCGACGCTTCTGGGAAGAGAGAGGCTACAAGTCTGCGTCCTCTTTCTCTCCAACCTAAAACGCACTTGAGCTCGTCCAGTTCTTGCCCACCTCTAGGGGCGAAAGAGAAACATGAGGGTCAGCTTCTGTCTTACGCCTCTCAGTGACGGTCTTCCTAGAAAACCCATACCTGATACCTCATAATTCTGATGTTTCTTTGAATTCCCACCCTGACTGCTTGTCACGATAATGCCATATCTACCCATCTGGGTTTACTGTTTATGAGCATGTTAGGCTAGTAGACAGTGTTGAATCTTTAGTCATTCACTGTATTGTCGAGAGTTGAATAAAGTTCCACGTTGAACATTTTTTTTTTTAATTTTTATTTTTTTTTTAGTAGAAGGGACTAGAGGCTTCAGAAGAGAACAGCATCCATAGCCTAGGTTAAAAGCCTTCTCTAGCCCAGCCTGGCCCTCCACTGCCTGCCTTGAGCTAACCAGGACAGTTGTGAATCGGTGTGTGTTTCTTTGAGAACAACTCCACAGCCACCCGAAGAGCGCTGCGTCCAGAGCTCAGGGAATCGGAGAGCGGAGTCTTCAGTCCTCAGGACTGTGCGACGTGCTGGGAGGAGCCTCACGAGACTCTCATTTCAAGCTTCGGTGTTGATTGAAAATTTAACCCCCCCGGGATGAGTGTTCACATTCATTTAGCATCTGTTTTTGACTGATGGCAAGATAATGAGTTTTAATCTGTCTTGCCGATGAACATTGGGTTCTGATTTTCATCTATTTCTAGATCATGTCCTCTGGTAACAATGCCTATTAAAATTGCTTAGCAGAGGGACTGAGAAGCTGACATCCACTTTGAAATGATAATAGACCTTACTACCAGTGAAGTTTCAACCTGTTTGCAAGATTGCGGGAGCTCCTACTCAGAAAGGGTGTCCTCCTTATGGAGCTCTGTTGTAAGATGATTTGGTACAGCCTACTTGAATTTCAGATATTTAAAAACGTTAGTATCAACAAATCATCCTTCTAGAATTAAGGATTTTTTAAGTAGGACTCAGTGAGTACTGGACATACATTTCAGGGCCTCATTTTGCTAAATTTCCCTCTTACCCCAAGTAATAGATGTGACGGTGTTGGATTTTCCTGGTACCAACCCAATTTTAAATGCCCTCCCCTACTGTGAAGCACTGACATCCTTTCTGTGTGAATGCAGCCTTTCTGATCAAATATTTTACTTTTTTATCCCCATGCTCTTTTGTCTCAAGTTTTCCCTCTTTTCGTAAAATGTTCCCACTTGAACTTTTTGGAACCGAATTTTCCAGAATTCGGAATCTGGAGATTGAATTTCGGAGAATTCCAGAATTCTCCAGGACACATTTGGAATCCAAGGAATTCCTGCCCTGCTATGCAGTACAGTGTGCCGTTTTGTTTTTCCACTAAGCCAGAAACCAAAATATGACTGCACACTGCCCCCTACCACCTCCACCCCCAACATGCAAGACTGATGTTACGTACGGACCGCCATATTCTTTCCCGCCCAGCCTGGACACGGCCTCAGAACCTCTTATAGCTGAGCCCTGGGAACAACCACCACTACCTGATTGGAATTGGTGTGGAGGGGGAGATCTGTTTTGGCATCCCAATCCTAAGCTCTTAATTAATTCTCTCAAGGTGGTTTGATATCTTGAGTTGGCCCTGAAGTGAGAGTGACAGGATCACACCAGTGTCCTCCTTATGGAACCCACCCTGTGGCTCTTGGGGGTCAGCACCATTGGCAGGAAAAGGCCACTTGCTTCTACCCACTGCCCTTCTGGACAATTCCAATTGAAGAATTTCCAATCACTGATGGATGGAATTCCAAAGTATCTCTTCATTTATATAATTTCATTGTGTTTAGTAAGCATGTTCCTCCCTCCCCTTCTATGAACAAAATTAATAGGTTGAGTCCCAGTTACTTGCTTCTTTGTTAGACTCTATGAGGATAATGTACCAAAACAATGTGATATTCTTTTTAAGACTTTGACTTGTACTGTCAGTATGAATTTAGTGCCTTTCCAGGCAGCAAGATTTTTCTTCTTTGCTGATTTCATAGAATAAATGCCCTAGTATATCCCTACCACCAATGTTACCAACATCCTAGACTAGCACAGAAGAATCACATTAGTCGGCTCGTTTGCATGTTACAGCCAATACTGCAAGCACCTAGTCAAACTGGAATGAACAAGGTTGTCAAGTGGAAGACCCTTCTGGAACCTGGAACACTTCTCAGGGACAAATGGCAGAAGAGAGGAGCTCTCAAAGCACTGCTTTGAGAAACAGGGTTACCTCAAAGGAGATGGGGTAAGGCTTTTAACTGTCACATGATGAGGGTATCGTGGCAGGATTTCACAGAGACAGGCCCCCATATGGGTGCAAGGCCGCTTCAGGGAAACTTCCAGCAGAATGCCAGGCTTGCTGTCTGGAGCCACTTCACAGCACTCAGGGGAACGCCGGCTCCTGAGCCCAGGCTGCTGCCCAGTGACCTGGCAGGAAGGGTCCTCCAGTGGTTCTCCACAGACGGCCCCCCAGTCAGAGCGTGCAAGCCCTTAGGAAGATGTCCCTTAGGGACCATATCACCGGGTGGCTCTCCACCTCTCCTCAGATTCCGGAAGTGAGAAGACCCACTCAGATTCTTGATGCAACAACTGGAGTTCCTATCAATTCGGAGCAAATTGTTTTCTGTGGCTAAGTCTCAAAATGAGCTTCCTCATGTCTCCCCTGGGTCTCCAGCCCCGTCAGTCCCCTGCTCCCTGTGGTTTCTGATGCCAGCTCCATTTGTCCCGAGCGACTGTACGGTGAGGGGAACGAGAGCAACGGGCGAAGCAAAGCAATGCATGGAATTAAACAGAAAATGTGCTTCACTCTTTCCTGGTCCTGTCTTTTCCTAAGGTGCTGTGTGTGTCCTGAAAGCTGCCTCCACACATCCCTGCACTTGTTAGAGCTTTAGGGAAAGGAAGACTAGACAGGCAGGGTGTCCTGTGGCCAGGAAAGCCAGGTGTGGAGAAGCTGGTTTCTGAGGCTGTGGTTTCAGACACGCCCACGGAAGGAAGGGAAACCATCGTTTTCTTTCCTCACAGTCTCTTCTTGATTGTTTTGTCACAGTCCGGACAGGTGCCTCCTGCCTTCCCACAGCCCCCTGCTGCCGGTCTTGTAGTTGCTCCTCTGTTATTAGTGACCCCACTATAAAGTGAGTGTAGAGAAGAGACAGGGGAAAACAAAATTCTGGCGTCCAAGGAATCATAGTGCAAAGATGCCCTCCTGAGAGCGGGAAGCTAAAACACCATTTTGGATCGTCCGCTCTTCAGCCAACCCTGACTTCCACCAGCAAGGGGAATGGAAAGTCAGCAACATGTTGGACACACACTACACAGAACATTTATATCCATTTATTTGCGAAATTGCTTTACCTGTAAACTCACAACTGGTAAGGCACATTGTAGCAAAATTATGGGGGAAGAGAGAGACAAACACAAGGATCCTGTGAAGGGCAAAGGGCATGTACTTGCAACAGTGTAGAAAACGCTGGTTTCCCCCTTCCCTCCTCCTCCTCCAGAACACAAAAAGCCACACTGCCTTCTCCTCACCCCCACTCGTTACCAAGCTTCTTTTAAAGCAACACAACTTTAAAAATTAAGTCCTTGTGGTGTTTTGGGGGGTCATACCATGTCCCAAAAGCAGCGCTTGGGAATTCATGCTTCCTACTGAACAGGAGCATTCTCAAGAAAGCATGTACAACAGTGGCCCAGGTGAAGGCCTTGGCAAGACTTTGGCCAAGCCAGATCAAAACCCAGCAGCTGACGCCAGAAGGCAATAGTTCCGGTGAGAAATGGCGAGTTACTCCTGCAGGGTCCGCGATCCCAGAGCTGGTCAGTTCAGGTGCCGAGATCCTTGTGTCCCTGGCAGCACGAACCCAGGCCTGTGCCCATTCAAGCTGCGAGAAGCTACAGATCGTTAAAACACAACACCACAAAGTAACCCCAAACCAAGTACTCCTCTTTGGATTCAAAGATCAAAGTACTCCTCAGCTATTCTTAACAAATGACAACATGAAAAAAAATAGAGGGCACGCTGGCTGAGGGCCGAGTGTACTGAAGCCATTCTCCTAGCAGGAGGATGGAGAGAGGATTGCCACACAGAGATGGCAGATTAGAAAACGTACTGACGGCCATTTGGTTCAACTGAGCCAAGGACGCTGCCCCATTCAGACGGGTAAGAATTTCTCCAGAACATACCATCACATATGCTGCATTCATTTTTAATAGTCTGTTTGCAGTCAGCTTAATTGTCAGAACATGCAACTACGAGGTGTGACATATATGGTAATGTCAGTGCATCTGGACACAAAGAGCATCACAGGGATCACTGTGCATATGAGCTGCGCGTGCAAGTGCTGCGGGGCTCGTCAGCTTGTTTCCCTTGGTTTACCGAAGAGGTAGGTCATCAGCAAAAAAGTCGTACAGAACACTCTTCAACAGACTAACAAGATGACGGGTAATGTCCGTGACGTGGGTCCACGTCATCGTTTACACCAAGAACACCCACTAGGGACTTGACTGGAGAACACTTGTCACAAGAGCCTACCACATTGCAAAAGGACAAGGACAAGCAGCATCTTCTAAGGGAATTCAGGGCTTGGCAAATGCAAGAGACCACCCTGAGTTCCTTGTTATTCAATAGAATATAAACAGGATTTCTAGAAGGCCACCCGCTTCACAGAGTGTCCTGCTAGGCCAGGAGCGGTCTGAGGACCTGACACAACTCCCCTTCCAGGGCACAGAAAGTCCTTTATAAAAACAGGGCACACAGACGAAGAGTGTCCAAACCCCCGGGTGACGGGAATGAAGACCAGCGAGGGGCTGCAGAGGGCCGCACCATTACACAGATGGGCGACAGGGTCCGGGGATGTGGCAAACCAAAAACCCAGATCACGTGTCCTTTCTACTACTTAGATGATTGGTGCTGCTTATTTCATTCAAATGCAGGTCCTTCTGACTAAATTTTTTAATGAGGGTTCCAGGAACTAAGGCCACCAGGGCAATGGCCAAAAGCTTGAAGACCGTTTCCCAGGAGAAAAGAGTATCCAGAGAGGTAAGAGTGGACAGGATGGAGCCTGTCTGCACACAGATAAAGTTGTACGGGACCAAACCTGGAAGAAAGGGAAAGAGCCTGTCACCAGCGGCAGCGAAATGAAAAACAATAACCCTTCAGAAATGTCCCCAGGAATTCATGCCTGTGACTCCAGATTTTTTTTGCCCAACGTCCGACCCCTAAGCACCTTAGCTCTTTCCCTCCTTCCCTGACTTCCCATAAACTGCCTTAACAAAAAGACTTGAAAGGATTTACAAAAAATGCATACACTACAATAAGAAAAAAAATTATTTTTAATAGGAAACCCAAAATAAATGAAGAATAAAAGAAATCAGGAGATACGGTTAGTGCGAAAAAGCGTTTCACCCATTTAACTGGGTTCTGAGCACTCAACGGCCTAAGTAACGAGAGGCACCAGCATTATGAGATTTATGATGTGCGTAAGATAAAAGCAAGTTTCTCAGAAATAGCACTACTTCCGCATTCTATCCCGTCTCTAAGAGATCATCAAATCCACTGGACCCCAGAAATCGGACTGGTGGCCAGACAGGCTGGTTGTATAACAGTCTCCAGGGGAGGCTGTTAAAAACACATCCTTGCCCCCTCACCACCCCCCCAAGATTCTGGTTACCTGAGCCTGGAGTAAATCCCAGGCACCTGCAGCCTAATAGCTTCTCCTGACCCCCCACTCCTGAGACGACTTGGTTTGGGACCCCCGGAGAAGCCACTCCTCCCCTACTGTAGACGATGCCTCCAGATCACAGAGCGCTCAGGGTCACACAGCTCGTCAGAGAGGGGACTGGAACCCTGGTCTCCAGAGCCCTTCCAAGCCTCCTGCCACCTGGGTGGCTGCTCACTGAGAAACCAAGACACTTTGTCTGAAAGCTAATATGACCAGAAGGAGCTGTGGTCGATTTCTGCTTCGACTTAAGATCTCAATTTCTCTCTCAAGCGCTCCCTATTAATAGCAGCTGCTCCACCACAGACTTGTTATGTTCGACCTAGAAGCCCTGAGTAGTCAGTCAGTCTCTCCACGCTCTGAAGTAGGTTTAAGGGAGGCAATCCTTGTCTTGGGCTTAAAGAGGGTGGTTTACTCCCAGTGGGGGGAAAACCACAGTTTTTGGTTAGCACATTACCACACCACATAGAGGTGACCCACGGCCCAGACTTGGAGAAACACTGCTCTCGTCCCAGCCCCTCATCTGGCCAAGTGGCCCATGGACGTGAGTCGCTTGCTGAAGGTCAGACAATTCTCGAAAGGCAGGAAGGAACTTTACTAGTTCCAGCTCTTCTCAAGGCAGCTCTGAATTAAAACTGGGGCCAGAGAGGAAGTCCTTTGCTCTGCTTTCTTCAGCCTCGGCCCTGTCTTCACCCACACACCCTCACTCCAGCTCTGCTTTCCGGCCAGCACTTCCTGAGACCTCGCCACGGGCCAAGTCACTGGTTTTCCACAGGTGACGCTTCTAATCCCAGTCCCCAGCGCAGTGCTGGCCACACAACACGCGCTAAATACCGTGGTGGAATGAACAATCCTGACTTTTCCCAAAAGTATTCTTATGGGTTTTCTGTTCAACCAATCAGATCCCCAGCAGATCTGGAATCAGGAATAATTGCTTGAGGTCACAAAGCTTGACGCTGTTCTTCACAAACCCGGGCTCTCAGAGGCAGGCACGGGGTTATGCGGCGGGTAACCCAGGGAAGGCCCCCAACACGGCAGTGCGGACTTACCCCACCAGCTTCTTACCGATCAGAACAGAGAAGAAGAAATGCACAATCGGGATGTTCAGAATCGGAGCTGAGAGGTTCAAGAACCAGTTTGGTGTCATGGGGAAAAGTCTCAGAAACAGTAAGAAAAAAAACAGGCTGTTTCTATTCTCCTCCACCTGTAGCCAACAGAGAAAAGGCCATTAAGAAGCAGAAAGAGGAGTGCCTGGGTGTCTCAGTGTGTGAAAGCCTCTGCCTTTGGCTCAGGTTAGGATCTCAGGGTCCTGGGATTGAGCCCCGCACTGGGCTCTCTGCTCAGCGGGGAGCCTGCTTCCCCCTCTCTCTCTGCCTGCCTCTCTGCCTGCTTGTGATCTCTCTCCTCTCTCTCTGTCAAATAAATAAATAAAATCTTAAAAAAAAAAAAAAGGAAGCAGAAAGAATCTCTAGATATTGGACATCTGATAGCACGAAGTGCTGTTCTAGATACTTCACATATTCTGTTCCTGAATCTCCCAACTACCCTCCAGAGTACAGACTGTTTTTCTCATTTTTTTTAAACTAAGATTTTATTTGACACAGAAAAAGAGAGAGAGAAAGAGAGAGTGCTCAAGCAGGGGGAGCGGCAGGGAGAGAGAGAGAAGCAGGCTCCCCGCTGATCAGGGAGCCAGACCTGGGGCTCAATCACAGGACCCTGAGATCAGGACCCGAGCCGAAGGCAGACACTTAACGGACTGAATCACCGCAGCGCCCGTTTTCCTCATTTTTAAAATGGAAGTACCTGAGGCTCAGACATGTCAGGAACTTGCTCTAAGTCCCAGAGCGGGTAATGATGAAGCTGGAATTTGACCCCAGGGCTGTGCCTCCTGCCTCATGAACATACCAAAAGGAACCCCTAAGGGGTGGGGAAATACCTGGCTGCACACCCCTCAAGGCCAAGGTGACTCTCCCAGGGCCCAGCACTCAGTCGCGGCCCCTCCCCTTACCTTCCTCTGCAGCAGGGACACTTTATCAGGAAAGTAGGAGACCACCAGCTGTTTGCCAAAGACACTGGACAGCAGGTAGCAGCATGTGGCGCCCACTGACGTCAACACACAGCACAGCAGAAGCCCCAGCCACGGTCCGAACAAAGCACCCGCTAAAATGTTCTGCGAAAATAGAACAAACCCCTCAGCTGTTAGAACATCTGGTGGCAACCAGCCACCTCGTACTGGAGCCCCAGGCTCGCTCCTCTTCCAGTGATTTTCCCAACCAAAACCCAACTCCCATTCTATAGGGGTGAATGAAAAGCAATGACAGGGCTGGGAACTGTACCCCGGGCCTTAGTCTCTTCACCCTCCCAACAGGGATGAGATGAACACTTCAGAAGGCAAGAGAACATTCTCTGGGAAAACGTGTATACAGGCCCGCGGCCTCCTGCACAGGCTGTGGGAGCTCCCACAATCACTAGTGCTCCATATGCAACTCACATGTTATTGTTACCATTTTAGATGAACGTAAACCATGAATTTTCATTTAAGGCCACCCAGGCTATATAAAACATCCTCTTTCTTTGCTTTTTGCCGGAGTTACACCTGTGTGGTAGAGAACCCTGGGGGTTCCACGTTGACTGGAGCTCTAGCTGACACTCTAAAAAGTCTGAGATTAAGAAAAATGAAAAGCGAACGAAATACATCCTAAATACAGTTTGGCTGGTAGACGGCACCCTGCTAAACATGGGATCTGAGAGAGAAAGAAAAAGGGGAGCTTCTAAGTGAGATAGCTTCACCTATCTGCTCTAGGTGAAGCGCCGGACTACGTGTCTTATTCTACCCTTACGACGACCCTGTGTCATATGCCGGCCATCCTTACACCACTCCAGGGGGAGATTAAGTATCACGCCCAAGCTCACAGAGACAGGATTCACTTCCCAGGTAGCACGTGACTCTCTGCCCTGAAGAAGGATCCCCTCAAAGAGCTGAGGTCGAGCGGGGCGGGGCACCTGGCTGGCTCAGTCGGGACAGCCTCTGACTCTTGATCTCAGGGTTGTGAGTTCAAGCCCCATGTTGGACACGGAACCTACTCAAAAAAAAAAAGAGGGAAGGCAGCTCCAGGAGACCCCCAAGCAGTCAGTCGCTGACCTCAAGCACCACACACCTCCCTGTCTCTCTTGACATGGACACGTTTGCTTTTCTTCCACTTTCCCACAAAGAGACGGCTTACAGGTATCCAGCCCGAGTCTGGAGTAGAGAAAAGATGCCAACGTAGGAGTAAAAAGCAGGATGGAAGGAAGCTGACTCCTGCTCAGTCACTTAGTCATTCATCAAACATTGAGGTCCACTGTGTGCCAGGCACCTTCCCGGAGCCAGCTGCTCTCCAAATAATCCCCCACACAACAATGTGGAGGAAGGGCCCCATTCTCCGGACGAGGAAACAGGGTTGGAGAAGTTAAAGGGGTTGCCCGTGGTTATGCAGCTGAGATTCAAACCCACCCCAAGCCCTAAAATATACACACATTTACATGAAACAGCTGAAAATGCTGCGGGGAGGACTGAAAGGTTCTTCCATAGAAGAGAACCGAAGAGAAGCAGCCTGCAGTGAGAGCACTGCCTGGGCCCAGC
>CM052799.1:123022662-123053922 GCA_028533885.1 Nasua narica
CCTGGGGATTTGGAAAAGCGCATGGAAACGTGAGTCCAGATCGGCCTAGTACCCGGGCAAGTCCCTGTGTCTTCATTCCAAAGCAGGTTTATGAATGTGCCCATCATCTGGTTTGCTGGGAACCCACACATAGTGGGAGCTCAGGGTGACAGGTGACCTGACACCACACAGCAGAGAGAGACAAAAGGGCCCTAGTTTGGGAAGCGAGACCTGGGTTAACATCTCAACTCTGCTGCTATCCAGCAGTGGGATCTTGGGCTAGTCCCTGGGCCTCAGTCTCCTCACAGGAAAAATGAGCGCTAAGTGCCCTTTTCGTTCTCAGGTTTTATGATCTATTCTTTTTATTTTTTAATTAACATATAATGTATTATTTGCCCAAGGGTACATGTCTGTGAATCATCAGGCTTACACATTTCACAGCACTTACCATAGCACATACCCTCTCCGATGTCCATAACCCAGCCAACCTAACCCTACCTTCCCACCCCCCAGCCACCCTCAGTTTGTTTTGTGAATTTTAGGAGTCTCTTATGGTTTGTCTCCTTCCTGATCCCATCTTGTTTCATTTCCCTCCTCCACCCCCCACAACACCACCACCCTACCCCCTCCACGGTCCCCCTCACCCCCGCCCTGCCTCTCAAATTATGATCTATTCTTAAGAGGCAAACGGATTCATTTTCAGGCAAGAACTAAATGTCCCAATTGCTTTCCCTTCATGGAACGCCCTCTTCCTCCACAAGCTTCAGGCCAAGGACAATTGAAACTTTACAGTGCTCCCCAGTTACTGGGTAAAAGACTGTTTTATCAGTCACTAACAGGCCAATTAAAGATTCTCTGGGAAGATGTATCTGTCTGGTAGCATAAACACAAGCTCCATGATAACATGCCAGGCTTGAAACCAACCCTTTCAACAAGGCTGCTTTTTCACCCCTCTCTTTACCTGGCCCTTAGTGCATTCTGAACCCTGTACAAAGGTTACAGTGTAAAGGCCACCTTGCCTCTGACATCAGAGTAACCCCTGAATTCATCAACGATCAATTACAAGCAAACCCTTTTACTTGTCATCAGAATGTTTCTCTTGGTATGTCTGACACCACCGCACAGCCTGCTCAACCAGGGCGAAAGAATACTGTAACTGAAAGTTATCCTAATATTCAAGTATTAGTAACATCCTTGCCAACGCAAAACTAGTTCAGGCACACTTCCATAAACTTTATAAACGGTATGCAACCCTCCCGGGGAAATCAGCCCGGCCCGGTCGGTCGGTCGGTCATGAGAAGGCGAAAAGTAGAAACAGCCAGGAAGACGGGCAGACCTGTTCATTAATTCGTGAATAATTTAAAGTTGTCAGTGCAACACTCGGTGAAGACCCAATGCCCGCAAGTCCCAAGGGCAGAGCTGACGGAATGAGATGGGGTGGGGAGGACGAAGGAGGGAGGCGGAGAGCTGCCGCGGAGAGCGGGCTGCGGGTTCACATCCGGGCGAGGGTCGGGTTAGGGCTGGGGTCGGGTTAGGGCTGGGCCCGGGAAGGCCACCGGCACACGGCTCCCGCGGCGACGCCACCGCGCCGACAGGGGTGCGCGAACGCGCGCCGCCGGGAGAAGACGCCGCGTCTCCCTCGGCAAATCACCGCCCTGCGTGCAAAGCCACGGATCGCGCGCCCGAACCGCACACCGCGCAGCCCGCAGCTTCAGCCGGGGCCCCGACTCCCATCCACCCCGCCGGCCCGACACCGGACGGGCGCGGCCGGGACACCAGACTCCGATCCCGGGTCCCGGAACCGGCTCCCCGCCCCCGAAGCCTCCGCTCCGGAACCTCGCTCCGGAACCGAGTCTCCCACTGCCGGATCCCCTCCTCGGACCTGGCTCCCTCCCTCTGCCCCGATCGGCGGCCCCCGCCACGCACCTGCCTCCGGTCTCCTCGCCGGAGCCCAGCGTCCGCCCGCGGGGCAGTCGCGTCGACAGCAAGTACAGGGCGAAGGTGCAGCCGACGAACACCAGCAGGAGGCCGAGCAGGGGGCGGCGCATCTCGGCGCCCGCTCCCGAACCCGCCGAGCCGCCGGGAACCTGCAGGTAGCTCCCGGCCGGGGCTGCGCGCGGCCTGCGCCTGCGGAGCGCATTCTCGGACGGACCGGGGCGGGGTCCGCGCCAAGCCCCGCCTTCGGACCAGGCCCCGCCCCCCAGCCCGGGCCCCGCCCCGCAGCCCGGGCTCGGCTGGCGAAGCCGGCCGGTTGAGATTCCGGAGGAAACAGGTCTTCCAGCCGCTTTACTGGGCGCCTCCCCTCGTTCCGTCTGCGCATCTTTTCCCCATGTTTGCCTTCGTCTCTTTCTCTGCTTATTTGCAGGCTCTTTGCCAGGCGCTGGGAGATCCAGGGGTGAGTCGCAAGCCCTGCCTACAGCGAGCTTGCAGTCTAGTGCTCAAGACATTCCTGTCCAACCCCAGCTGTGATACAAAGCAAATAAAGCCCGTGCCCCTGTCCAGTGCGGTGCGACGGTCATAGTGACCACAGAAATAACGAAAATCACTTTTTATTGAGTGCCTACTATATGCCCAGTATCCCTAATCCTCACAATAATCCTGCAAGGTCGGTATTTTTGTTTTTATTTAACGGATAAAAAAATCTGAGTCTCAGATCAAGTGACATCCCCCCAAAAGAGAGCCCTGAATACTGTTGTCGAGCGGCACCTGAGCTAGGGCGCCTCAAGCTCTTTGTTGGTCCTGGCGATAGAGTCAGCTATTTTGTTAACAGTTCTGGTAAAATCATCACCTCCTCTGAGAAGCCTTCTCCAGCTCCCACAGTCAGATTGTTCCTTCTCTGTGCTTGGGTTCCCCTGTGGAGTGTCTACATTCCTGTTAGTACAAATACTGGGTCATTATCCATCCCCCCAGTCAACAATAAACATTCTCTAAATGAGACCATGTCTCATCTGTCTTTTATTTGTCCCAGCCCTTAGGCTTCTGCTTGGCTTATAAGTGGCACATAACAACTGTTAAATTAATGGGTCACGTCTAGAGAGGAAATGCTTAGTTGTTTGGATGAGTGCATGTTGATTTTGAGAAGTCAGAGGAATACGGGAGAGAAAATAAATGAAAAACTAACCTTACTGAGCCTGTGCCAGGAGTGTGCTAGGGCGGGGCACGGTCGTCAACAAGAAGGCAAGGCTTCTGCTCTCAAGGACTTGACTTGCCCTTTGGTTGGGGGACAATATGGAGAGGGCTAAAATTTTAGAGTAGAATAGGTGCCCTGGGGGAAATAGATACGGCAAAGCTTACTCAACTCCTGAGAAGCAAGTATCACGAACCCACTTACGAGTGTGAGGCCGAGCAGATGTTCAGATGAAGGCTCTCGGAGTGCTGCACAGGGCACAAGCCCCCGTCCGCCCCTCCTGAGCCCCTGCTTCCTCTGCCCAGTAGTGCCTCCCAACAAGCGGGTGAAAACCCAGAGCTCCAAACGCATTGAGATCTGGAAATTATCTGTCTAGAGTAGACAGTCGAAACACAGGGAGGGGAGAAGGTCTAGACGGACCATGAGACTTTGGAAAGGAAGAGCAGCTGAGAGTCACCGAGTACTTGGTTCACCCCAGACCCTACAGGAAGCATTTTACATGCATGCGTGAATGCATATATTCCACATAACGTGCCTTGTGAAGCAGGGACTCTGAACAGCCCCACTTTGCAGTCCAGGAAAGGGAACCTTAGGAAAAGTTAAGTAATCCGACAGAGGCCATACACCAGAGCCTAATCTCTTACCCAACGCTACCTTCTAGAGAGAGAGGACTGAGATCAGAAGCCTGGGAAGGAAATCGTGGAACTAGAGAACAAGATGGCTCACTCAGGGATGCCGGTGAGCGGGAGGAGTGTCCTGAGAGCCCAAGACGCAGTGTTAGAAAAGGAAGCAGTGTGCAGGGTCAGAGCCCATGGGAGAACCCAGCAGGCAGACCTGAAGGTATGAGCTTCCACCAAGCTGAAAGGGTAAGAGACTTTTTAACAGAACTTTTGGGAGATGCAAACCTGATTTCCTACAGGCTCACTACTTGCTGCCTGACCTGCTTCACTCCCCGGGATTCCTATTCTGATTCTTCCAGCTTAACCTGTCTGCTTGGGGAAGAAGCCTTGGACTGTCCCCCTCCCACCCTGCCTCCGTGCTGATCCCAAGACCCAGCACCTGCAGCGCTAATTCTAACCAGCTGGTGCACCACGTGGCGTCTTCAGCAGCCTCCGTTGAGCCCATTCATTTACAGCACATGCCCAGGCAGCCTGACGAAGGACAGCAGTAACCCCCAACCAAGGACACATGCAGGACTGCGAAGCAGGTAGGTGCCTGTGGCTCGGGGAAGAAAAGGCAAGAGGTTCCAGTGAGAGTGGATTAGCCAGGCACTCAGAGAGGCTCTTCGTCAATAGCACTCAAGCTCCTTTTATTGGCTGGATCGGATCCGCGGAGAGCAATGGAAAGGAGTGGCTCGAGGACCACAGGATTTAGCTTCCCTACCCCATTCCAGCCACGGCTGATTGGAACAGGATGGACACCTTCCCCAAGAGGAGGATCTATGCGCGGCTTCCTTTCCCTGGATTTTGGAATTGGGCCACCTAGTGATTGAGTAGCTGGGGACACAGTGGTACCAAGATCCCAGTGGCCTACAGCTGCCCTGTGAGGGAGCCAAGCTGAGTCAGAGAGACTTAAGGTAGAGCACAGGGTCAGTAAAGGCCCTCAAACTCTTTTGCTAAAGGCTGGGGTGGGGGGGGTTGCTACCCTGTCTCCACCCTTCCTGAAGGCCGCCCCGGTTGAGCTCTTGGGTTTCCACAAATGCTCTCTAGTAACATTTGCATTCGTATGAGTAGATTTCTGTTCCGGCATTCAAAGTCTTCTCTAAGCTAGGGTTTTGCAGGACTGAGAACACAGGGCAGGGGTCCAAGGATGAGCGGTTCCAAGTTTAGGGTTTGGGAAGTCACACAGTTAAGTGTATCGATGTCTAACTCCAAGTGGAGGTGACTCCCTCGAGTCCTAAAGATGAGCCCACTGCCTCCTGTCCAGCAGACACTGACCGAGTACTTGCTTTGTGTCCCACACTGTGCCAGGTGCTAGGGCAACAAATACACCACGGCCGCTCTTGGCAGTGCTCCGTCTCAGAGGGCTTCAACACAGAATAGAGTGCAATGCAGCCTAATAAAAGCAGTGAGGGTGCACCTACAGAGTCAGTGGCAGAAGGGAGTTGTAGAAAGCAAGGGAGCAAGGGGGGGACTTTGAGCCGCAGCTTGGAGTCATCCAGGAATGCTGGAGGGGCCTGGAGGATCTTAGCCAAGGCACTCAACAAGGAAGTGAAGGACAGCAAAATCTTCTTGCTTTCAGGATGGGTGGTTTTGGCAAAAAATGGTGCCAGGGCCATCTGGAAGGTTCTAAAGAGGGTTGAAAAAAACAAGCCAACCTCTTTTTTCCTGGGGAGCCAGGGGAAAAGGGTAGTGGGTCTCCAGAGAGAATGGAAACAATAATAAAGGTGTGCTGGAAAGGAAGGCTAAGGCAGAGAAGGGTGTGCACCTCTGTGCGAATGCAATGGCTGGGAGTGGAGAGCACTTTTGCACATGCACATGATTCCACAGCGCTCAGAAGATCCTGGACGGTGTTCATTTAGTATGTCCTGAGGACAGACGACATTGCAGTTGCCACATGAGGCTCAGGGCCCCTGCCTTTTGCGGAGCAGTCTAGTGGAGAAGACAGACATCAATCAAATAATCACACAAATAAATGTAAAGGGGGAAGAAAGCTCAGTGGGAGATAATTGATGAGGACGGGAGGGAAGTGGGTAGACTGGAGTTTAATTGCATCTTGGATTGGGGATTCAGACAGAGACTCTGACAAAGAGGAAGGAGAGGCAAGGATAGCAAGAGAGTGGGAAGTTCAGGGGCCTCGGGAGAACCTTCAAAGGGAGTGGCCATACCTGCCTTCATTTCACTGGATCACTGTCACGCGAGACTCCTTGACATTCGCCTCCATCCAGCGAGCAAACTTCCTCCCTTCCTTTACTCATTCATTCATTCATTCATCCATGTGTCCATCCACCCATTCCCCAGTGAACAGGTCCCTCGCTAGGAGACACTAGAGAAGAAGCCGAGAGAGACCCCCTGGGGCGAGGAGTTCTTAAATGATAGCAATGCTACCCCAACATTTTCTTGCTGTCAGTTTGGCCCCTGCCTACTAGGTGAGGGAAAGAGGACAGAGAAATGGCGTGCTAATCAAAATATGGAACCAGGGACACCTGGGTGGCTCAGTCAGTTAAAGGTCTGCCTTTGGCTTGGGTCGTGATCCCAGGGTCCTGGGACTGAGTCTGCATCGTGCTCTCTGCTCAGCGAAGAGTCGGCTTCTCCCTCTGCTCCTTCCCGCAGCTCATGCTCACGCTCGCTGTCTCTCTCTCTTAATCTCTCTCTCCCCCAAATAAATAAATAAATACAATCTTCAAAAAAATATACAGGACCGGTAAAACTCTGAAAAGAAATCAGGGCCTATAGGCACACTGATCTCTGTGCACAATTGCTGGAGAAATGTGGGAAGAGGGACGAAGGGTGAGAAAGCCAAGTGGGCACGAGCATCTCTGAATCTCATTCCGTCTCAAGTGCAAGCGCCACGTGATACGTAAAGACGTACGTACAAGATGTGCCACGCAGGAAGGTATTTGTTTATCAAATAAAGACTCCATTTCTTTTAAAAGGGCTCTTCTCATGGAAAGCAGTAGGAGAACAGTCACTCGGGTGAGAAGGAGGTTATGGGCCTGTGACACTCCGGAATCTCGGGAACCTTCTGGCAGTGGCCGCAGCCGTGGGATGGGTGGTGCCGCCCCTTTGGCTCTGTGCCTTCGCTGGGCATCAGGCCCCAGGGATGGTCTTCCCTTGCTTCTGGCCTCTCTGGCCTTGGCCCCCCCAGGGCCTCTTGACTTAGCTGCTGTCGTCACTCCAGAGTCACTGAGCAAACCTACTCCGGGGGCAGCCTAAGAACTTTCCGGACTGGAGCGCACTGGTGTAGGCTCTGACTCACGTTAGCCACACAGGTCACTCAGCACCGTTCCAAAAGCTGAACATTCACAACCTCCAGCAGGTGGATGGCAAATAGCATGTGTTCGTTTCGCATCTCCGTCTTCTCTCAACTTTCTTCAAGTAACCACGGATTGCATCGGTAAGGAGGACAAAGGAACATTTCCGGACGACTGCTCAAAATGAGGGTCACCTGGAAAGTGACCCTTCTTCACCTCAAGTGAAAACCAAGCTTTTTCTCTCCTGCCTCTCGCTCCCTCCACGGTCCCTGTGAGCGAGCCTGTCCTACCATTCATCCACCTTTCTGCCCGCCTCCGCTGACTGTCCAGTCCCAGCAGTGGCCCCTCCACCCCCCGTGCTGTCCCCTCCGTCCCCACTTCCTCCACGCACGAACCCGCTTTACAGAAGGGGGGTGTGGCTTTCCTGCCTTCCCAGAGCGAACAGCTCAAGAGACAGGCTGTTGTTGAGGATGAGACACTCTCTTATTGCCTCTTAGATCAGCCATATCAAAATAAATAAAAGCATATTCACATTTATCAAACCACTCACGGATGTGGTGCCATGGGATTTCAAAGAACCCTTCACAGACTTGCCCCCCCACACCCACACAACAGCCCGGTGAGGTAGGTCAGGCTCCATTCCTTCCCACGTGCAAGGACCTGGAGGAGTTTCGCACCGGGAGTGCGGGGTGGAGTCCGAAGTGAGGTCTTCAGCCGGTCCTTCCCTTTCGGATGCTTGACGGTCCTTCCCTTTCGGATGCTTGACCGGCCGCCGCGCTGAGCAGGGCGCCCGAGTCGGCAGGCCTGGACAAATGAGGCCCCAGGATGCAGCCAGACGAGGCGCTGGGCTGTGGGGAGCCTGGCTATTTCTGACTTGCCCTACTTAGGGGCTCCCTTCCCAGGGCCGTTCCATAATCCAAGGTCATCTGACATTCTGCAAAGTGACGTCCACGGGCTGCTGCTGGAGAAACACCCTGCTCATTGATACTGCTTTGTGCCTTGAGGAAGAGATGAGGTGATGCTTTAAAGAAGCCTACAGTTGTAGCTTGCATGATGTTACTGGTGCCCCTGTGTCCCAATCACAGTTACATCAGCAGCTCGGGGCAGAGGATAGGCTGGAACACCGTCTCAATGTTTTCCATCAGCACGAGATCATACCGACACAACTGGGGCCTGCGGACGTGAGACACAATATCCTTGTCAATCAAGTAGTAAACACAGCCCCTTCTTGCAAAAGAAATCATATTCTGTCCTTAGGATCTAGTGTCGTGGAGCAATTATTTCTAACGTGATAGGAAAATGCTTGTGATATATATCAGCAACAATAAGAAAGCAGCAGGGTGCCTGGGTGGCTCAGTGGGTTAAAGCCTCTGCCTTCGGCTCAGGTCATGATCTCAGGGTCCTGGGATCGAGCCCCGCATCAGGCTCCCTGCTCAGTGGGGAGCCTGCTTCCCCCTCTCCCTCTGCCTGCCTCTCTGCCTGCTTGTGATCTCTCTCTCTCTCAAATAAATAAAATTAAAAAAAAAAAAAACCAAACCATAAGAAAGCAGGATGTAAGATGTTATTTGCCACCTAACTTCGTCTAGGTTTAGGTTTTTTTAAAGATTTTATTTATTTATTTTCATATTTATTTTATTTACTTTCATCTGGGCTTAAAACAATAATACGAAGTTAGAAAGAAATAACCCAAACTGTTAACAGCTGCTGCCTCTGAATAATGACATGACGGTGACATTGTTCATTCTGCTGCTTAACACCTTCGTACTTTCCAGGTTTTATAAAATCGGCGTGTATTCCTTTGATGAGCAAGACAAAAAGTATTAAAGAATCCCACGGTTTTAAGATGTAATGATTGTCCTCTTAGAAGAAACTTGTATTATTAAATGTTTTAGGGTACCCTAAACCTTTAGGAGAGAGGAATTCATTAGCATAAATGACTGACTGCTCACAGCATTGTCCGTCCATAGACTGAATGCTCAGACAGTATGTAGGGGTGGCATCAGGCACAGAGTGCCTGTGCCACCACGGCCTTGCTCTTTCTCCCCCAATTTGACTCTGTCCCCCTCGTCACGCGCGCACGCGCACACACACACACACATGCGCGTGCACACAGTTGCTTATTTTCTTCTGAACCAATTGAGGATAGGTCGCTTATCCCTTAATACTTCACTGTGTACTTCCTAAAAACAAGGACATTCAAATTCAGCATCGAGATAGTACTTTCATACTGTATCAATGGAATAAAATATTCCAGTTACTCTGTACCTTTTTTTATATAAGGCTCTGTGTTTGCCAAATTATTTGAGCCTCTTTTCCACAACAAAATACTCACAAGCAGGGTGGGTGGAGTGATCAGGGAAGAATTATATAACCATAAGCATGTAACATTATTTCTTTGGATTACTGGGCCATTTATCTTTAAGTGCCTACCCGTAAAATTTTCTTCAATTATGGGGTTATTGGTTTTGATCATGTCTATTTTTGGAAAACCCCTCCCCTCCTTCATGGTATGAAGTCCTATTAAAACCTCAGAACAAGCGGATTGGACAGGAACCGATAAGGTCTTTGGAAAAGAAGGGCTTGTCATACCCTGCCAATGGCTCACCTCTCTGGATGGGCAAGTGACCTTAACTTCATGCGGAGAATCCTGAGCTTGTACTTGGGGCCTATTACAGATCCTGTAGAGAACACCAAGGACACGGTCGCCACTTTATCCAAGTCTTGATTAAATCTTGCAAGCAGACTCACTTGGTGGTATTTCTGAAATACTGCAGGTTCGCTGGAAGGAAGAGATAACATTTTTAAGTGGAAATAGATCGCTAATGACAGGAAACAGTTTTGAAGCCCACAGATCACCCATAAGCAGGAAGTCACCTGACCCCAAAGTTCTGCTGGATTCCAGACAACTGCCTAAGTGCCGCTTCTGGCCCCAGGAATGATGAAATACTGGGGCAGGAGAGAGGTACGCCCACCCACCATACACCAGATAGCATTCCCATTTCCCGACACGTCTCCATTCCCCCAAAAGCTGCTTCAAGTTAAAGATTATTCATTTTACAGACAAGGAAACAGATGCTTGAAGAGCTTAAATTCACCCGGGTCACAGGGCTTATCTGCACCAGCGCAGGGATTCAAACGCACTTCTCAGTTCAAAGTTAGAGTCTTTCCATGGAACTGCACTGCTAGATGTGTATGTACATATATTTTTAGCCCAGCTAGCTCCTAATTGAGAAGTTGTGCTTAGCATATATTTTTTTTTCAGTCCTACCTCTCAAATAAGATAGCTAAATCCCAGGATCCAATACTGTTTCCCAAGTATGCAGTGTTTCCTCCTGTTGGAATCTCACACTGAGCCTAAGGTAAACACACTGGGGAGGTTCAGCTGGGTCAATGTCCCTCTGGGGAGCTGGGGGAGGAGACCCCGGAGACCCACCCTGCGCTCAGAAATGGGAGGCTTGCTCTAGAAGTGAATTTTTAATTTGGAGGTGGAATTGGGGGGTGGGGAGGATGCGTGTCACCCTACCCTCACTAGAATCGTGTGTGAGCCCTGTGGAAAGCAAACATGCCACACGTAAAACTAACCTGAAAGGTACCCAGATTTTGGTTTCTAAATACCACCCTCACTAAAACCCCCTTCTTGCAGGAGAAATGGCTGATTCCGGGGCTAGGTCAGGGAAAGTGCAAAGCAAGCCTTCAACAACCTATGTGCCAAAAAGTGAGGAAGTGCTCAAAAATGGTGGGAGATGTTCCTACCATCTGGTGGGAGATGGGATGATCCCATCCCAAAGAATCTAGAATCACTTCACACTCATCAGGATGGCTACTATTAAACAAACAAACGAATAAACTGAAAATAAGAAGTGTTGATGAGGACGTGGAGAAACTGGGATGCTCGAGCCCTGTTGCTAGCATGCAAGGCGGTATGACCACAGTGCCATAGTGCCTGGGGTCACTTCGAAGACTTAAAAATAGGATTACCTCATGATCCAGCAATTCTACTTCTGGGTAGATACTCAAAAGAATTGAAAGCAAGATCTCAAAAACATATTTGCACACCCTTGTTCACGGCAGCATCATTCACAAGAGACAAGAGGTGGAAGCAACCCAAAGGTCCATCAATGGCTGAATGGATAAACACCATGTGATATTGACATATGATAGAATATTAGTCAGCTGTAAAAAGGAAGGAAATGCTGTCACATACTACAACGTGGATGAACCCCGAGGACATTATGCTAGATGAAATAAGCCAATCACAAAAAGATAAATATTGCTGGACTCCATTTATATAAGGTATCTGGAGTAATCAAATTCATAGAAACAGGAAGTCCAGGAAGTTACGAGAAACTGGCGGGAGAAGGAAAAGGGAGCTGCTGATCAATGGGCACAGAGTTTCAGTTTGCAAGATGAAAAAGTTCTGGAGATTCACTTCACAATAACGTGACTATTCTTAACACTACTGAGCCTACTGAGCTGTACACTTATAAATGATTAAGGTAATAAATTTTACATTATGTGTTTTCATCATGATAAAAGAAATGCATTTTAAAAAAGGGCACGGACCCAATTTTAAGAGATTTCATGGGCCAGATCTGAGACAATTTAAATATCAAAATAAATAAATAATGGTAGTAACTGACTATAAGTCCCCATTAACAAAATAAAAATCCATGAGTCTATATTGATATAACTAAATAAATGGGGAGAAGAGAAAGCTTTTCTTAAATGACGAATTAGAAAAGTCACCATTTGGTGGGACACCTGGGTTCAGTGGGTTAAGCCTCTGCCTTTGGCTCAGGTCATGATCTCAGGGTCCTGGGATCGAGCCCCGCATCGGGCTCTCTGCTCAGCGGGGAGCCTGCTTCCCCCTCTCTCTCTGCCTGCCTCTCTGCCGACTTGTGATTGCTCTCTGTCAAATAAATAAATAAAATCTTAAAAAAAAAAAAAGAAAAATCACCATTTGGCAACAGTAGCAGTAACAATTCAACCACAAAACATCAAAAGTAATGGGTAAAAGTTTGATGAGTAATGGGACACTTACATGGTCTCAAAGTACCTCCCTACCACGTACTTACTAATACAAAGGAAAAACAGTAACTTGATAGTGAAGAAGCTTGGCAGAACTCATCCACATTCATGGAATAAAGCAAAGCTGCGGGCCTCCTGAGGGGGCACGCTGAGCCGAACATAGCATCACTTCCGCGCCACGTTTGCCAGAGATGCGAGAACTGAATGTAATCTCAAGGAAGCATCAAATGAGAACCCAGACCGAAAGCGTTCTGGAAATAACTGACCCGAGAGTGAAAGTTAAGAAAGTCAAGGAAAGATGGAAGGTTCCAAGTGAGGACTAAAGCGACAGGATGGCCAACTGCAGCCAGTGACCCTAAACTGGATCCCTCTCTGAGAGCAGCTGTGCAACACGAGCAGGCAGGGACCTCAGGAAAGGGTAAGGCCACCGGCAGATAAACCCCGAGGGGGTAGACAGAAGGCAGGAGAGGGGAAAACCCTCCTGAAGCTGAGAAGCCTGTCTAGGAGTACAGGTGCAACCCGCTCTTCCACCTGGAGGTGGCAATACCTGGGGCAGCACTACCCAAGGGACTGGGGTCACACCCGAAAAAATGGAGTGAGAGCCAGTGAGCTATGGGCTATGACCCATAATAGGACCCAGATGTTTGTTTCTGGTAGGACAGTGCACTAAACAGCCTGAAAACAACCCCTAGTGATGGATACAGTTAAAAACAAAACTAAAACCTTTTACATTGCACTGAATGAAGATTATTGATAAGCCTCAAAAATAGGTGGAGGCAGAAATACGGAAATCACATCACCTTTTGGCGGCCTGTTGTGAAAGCTGGTAATGGATTTTCTTTCTCATGGCCTTGCAGTGAGTAGGAGAGGGAACAAAGCCACTCAAGGAGGAGAGTTGAATGAGAAACTCTGGGCAGGGGTGAACTAAAAATGAGTTCTAAGTAAACAACTCTCCTACCGCCTCAGGGGGCAGAAACAACCTCTATCAAAATCCCAGCTGCTTTTTTTTTTTCATTCTTCCAGAATCTGACAAACTAATTTAAAATCCATATGGAAATTCAAGAAACACGGAACAGTCAAACAACTTTGAAAAGGACCAAACTTGGGGTGCCTGGGTAGCTCAGTCAATTAAGCGTCTGACTCTTGATTTTACCTCAGGACATGCTGTCAGGGTCCTGAGATCAAGCCCCGTGGGGGGCTCCATGCCTGGCACGGAGCCTGCTTGGGATTCTCTCTCTCCCTCTGCCCACCACCCCCCACCGTCCAGCATGGACACACTCTCTCTTTCTCTCTACCTCTAAATAAAAAATAAAGGGAACAGACCAAATTTGGGAGATTTATACTTTCCGATTTCAAAATTTGTGGGAAAGCTTCAGTAATGCTATAGTGAGCTACACGACACTGTGGTACTTGCATTAGGATAAATATACAGATCAATGGAAGAAAATTCAGAGTCCAGAAATAAACCTTCCCACTGACTGTCAATTGATTGAGGCAAGGGTGTCCAAGACATTCACAGAGAAAGAATAGGTTTTTCAACAAAGGGTGCTGTGACAACTGGAAATCCACAGGCAAACGAATGAAGTCAAAGCCCCCTACCTCATTTTATGAGCAAAAATGAACTCAAAATGGATTCAAGGCCAGATGTGAGACCTAAAACGATAAAGGACTTGTGTCCGGAGTATATACAGAATTCTTGAACTCAACAATAAAAACGTAAATAACCCAATTTTAAAGCGAGGCACACAAAGACCTGTATCCAGATGTTTATAGCAGCTTTATTCAGAATTATCGAGACTTGGAAGCAGCTAAGATGTCTTCCAGTAGAAGAATGGATAAATAAACTGCAGTACATCCAGACAACGGAATATTATTCAGGAATAATAGTAAGGAAATCAGGAAATCAGCTAGTAAGGACATCAGCTTAAAGGAAATCAGCTAGTAAGCTATGAAAATACATGAGGGAAACTTAAATCCTATTACTAAGTGAAAGAAGCTAGTCTGGAGAGGTTATATGCCATACGATTCTGACTACATGACATTCTGGAAAAGGCAAAACTGTGGAGTCAGGACAAAGACCAGTGGTTGCCAAAGGTTAGAGGGAAGAGATGGATATAATAGGCAGAGCACAGATTTTTAGGAGTATGGGATCTACTCCATGCTCCTATAATGGTAGAAAGATATTCTTTTTTTTTTTTTTAAGATTTTATTTATTTATTTGACAGAGAGAGAGAGTTCACAAGTAGGCAAAGAGGCAGGCAGAGAGAGAAGCAGGCTGAGCAGAGAGCCTTAGGTGGGGCCTAATCCCAGGACCCTGAGATCATGACCTGGGCCGAAGGCAGAAGCTTTAACCCACTGAGCCACCCAGGCACCCCGGTAGATAGGTATTCTTATACGTTTGTCAAAACATATGTACAAAACAAACATTTTGAAAACAAAATGTACAACACCAACAGTGAACTCTAATGCAAGCTATGGACTTTGGGTGATGACAATGTGTCAGTCTTAATAGATGTACCACTCTATTACCCAGATTTTGATAGTCAGGGAGACTGTGTTTATGGGGCCAAGAGCGCATATGGGAAATCTCTGCACTTCCTGCTCAATTTGGGGAATCTATCACTGCTCTAAAAAATGAAGTCTATAGAAAAGGGAAAAAATGAGTAAAGGACCTGAATAGACATTTCTCAAAAAATACATAGAGAAATGGCCAGTGAGCACATGAGAGACACTCAAAGTTATTAATCCTTAATGGAACTGCAAATCAAAACCACAATGAGATATAACAAAATTCCCACTAGAATAGCTACAGTAAAGAAGACAGACATGTCTGTGGTATTTACACAAAATGTGATACATACACACAAAGGAATATTATTCAACCTTTGCAAAATGAGAAATCCTGTCTCATGCTGCAATATGGATGAAACTCGATTATTATGCTAGGTGAGATAAGCCAACTACAAAAAGATGAATATTGTGTGATTCCACTCATATGAGTAGTCAAATCCATAGGAAGAGCAGAATGGTGCTTGCTAGGGGCGAGAGGGTGAGGGAAATGGGAGTTATTTAATGGGTATAGAGTTTCAGTTTTGCAAGATGAAAAAGTTCTGGAGGTCTGTTTCACAACAATGTGAACGTACTCAACACAACTCAACTCAGAAATGATTAAGATGATAAATTTTATGTTTTGTGTTTTTTAATCACAATGCAAAAGAAACAAACAAATTTTAAACAGGTATCAACAGTGTTGGCAAGGATGTAGAGGAATTAGAACTCTTACACGTGGCTTATGGGAATGTAAAATGGTGCAGCTGCTTTGGAAAAGTTTGGCAGTTCCTGAAAATGTGAAATACATAGTTATTGTATGGTCCAACAATTCCACTCATGGGTATATACCCAAGAGAAATGAAAATGTATGTAGACATGTACACATGTGTTCATAGCGGCATTGTTCATGATGAAGACAAACCATAAGAGACTCCTAAACTCACGAAACAAACTAAGGGTTGCTGGGAGGTGGGGGGTGTAGGGATATGGACATTGGGGAGGGTATGTGCTATGGCAAATGCTGTGAAATGTGTAAGCCTGATGATTCACAGACTTGTACCCTGGGGTAAATAATACATTATATGTTAATAAAAAAATTAAAAAAAAAAAAAGAAAGCTGTGTCAAAGAAAGAATAAAAAAAAAAAAAGTGGAAACCACCCAAATGTCCGTCAACTGACAAAAGGATAAATAAAATGTTGTATGTATGAAGAGTGGCACAGTGGGAGTAAGCTGGGCCCAAAACCCAGAGGTCAGTGGATCGAAATAATATGGGGTCTATCCATACCAAGGAATATTATTTGGTCATAAAAAAAAAATGAAGTAGTGATACATGCTACAAAATCTTGAAAACATTACACTAAACAAGCAAAAAAAAAAAAAAAAAAAACCCAGACACCAAAAGGCCATATACTGTATGATTTCATTTACGTGACACGCCCAGAATATGTAAATCTATAGAAATAGAAAGCATATGAGTGGTTGACAGAAGCCTAGAAGGAAGGAGGGATAAGGAATTACTAATAGGTATGGGGTTGGTTTTTGAGATGATAAAAATGTTCTGGAATTAGATGGTAGTAATGTTTGACATTTTGTAAATATACTAAAAACCACCAAGATGTAAATTTTAAAAGGGTGAATTTTATGGTAGGTGAATTATATCTTAATTTTTAATTTTTTTATTATTTTTTAAAAAGATTTTATTTATTTATTTGAGAGAGAGAGGATGAGAGAGGGGAGGGTCAGAGGGAGAAGCAGACTCCCCGCTGAGCAGGGAGCCAGATGGGAGACTGGATATCGAGACTCTAGGATCATGACCTGAGCCGAAGGCAGTCACTTAAGCAACTGAGCCACTCAGGCACCCATAGATCTTAATTTTTTTTAAGGTTTAAGAATAAAAAAAAGAAATATATCCAAGACATGGGTAGAGGGAGATCACCAAGCAGATAATTTCCTTGAGTGTGACTCCATTTGTACCCATACTCCTGTAAGACTGAATAAACTCCGGGAACATTCTCTGACTTTGTTTTCCTTTTCTTAAATTGTAAAAATACTAAAAACTAAAAGTTTACCTTGCGAAGAAAGAGAAAAGTAGACGTAATCCCACCAAGAAATAGAACAACCATTTCCTTTTTTTTCCCCTCATATTCTCTGATTGGTGATGACTTTTTCACAAACGTGACTAAACATGAATAAAATAGAGACGTTAAGGCTGCTATCTTAATCAAGAGAAAACCCTTCACATTTAGAAAGTCCTAGTCAGGAGAAATTTACTACATAAGACTAAAAATTTATAAGACAGCGTAAAGCCAATATGTAACCAATTACTGGCATGAATAACCAATTTTTTTAAGTGAGCCTTCTCATAGAACAGAAATTTCCCCTGCTATTTCTAAGAATCTCCAGATGAGGTCTCTGCCCAGCTTTTACTGAAGATCACAGCCTATTAACTGCCTGACGCTGGTTATTCAAGATGCGCCCCCTAGCGGTGCCCTCCCTGAAAATGCAGCCCTACTGGGTTTGGGGAACATTGGCGTTGAAAGGAGTGTGGTATAGGCCAATGAGCCTCCGTTTCCTTACACATATAAAATACAGATAGTAATACCGTCTCACAGGATTTTAGTGTGACCCGCATTAGCCGGCGTGTGCAATGTGCCTAGTTCAATAAACAAAGGCTGTTATTATGACCCAAGATTGCATTATAAAAAAAGCCACTCCATGCCACCAACATACACACCTTTTCTGTTCATCTACACAGTGAACCCATAGGTGACTGCCAGTTTCAGATGACATTCTGGTTGGTTCTCTGAGTAAAGCCAACAGACAAACCCAAGTGCCTAGTAGATAATAGGACCCCAAAAATGTTTCCTGAGTAAATGAATAAAATGAACCTCAAACTTCTTTGCTTAAAGGTTTTTGAGTCATATTCCCCTTTTCCTGATTATAAAATTAGTGGATGAAAATAATGAACCATTTTTAAACTACATGTATACAACATCATATAAAAGAGAAGCTGAAAAAAGAAAAGAGAAGCTGAAAAACACTCATATACCCACCACCTAAGGGACAATCTAACATATTAGACATACTTCTTTTTCATTTTTTTGGAATTGTTGAACTAATTTTATACTTTCTATAATTTGATATCCTGAATTTTTCACTTAGTTATAAGAATTTCATTTAGTATGATTCCTAAATTAGTGTATAAATATTTTATTTTATGAGAGTATTTAATTAACCATTTCCCCATCACTGGATTTTTTTTTTCCCCATCACTGGATTTTTAGGGTGTTTCCAATTTTCTATTGCAAATCACATTTCTGAGTTTCAGAAACATACATATATATGTTTATATATTTGTGTATTATGAGCTCACAAAAAAATTGAAACGTGTCGGGGTGGGTGTCTTTAGGTTGGGAATGGGGCAAGTATTTGCACTTTTATGTTACATATTTTATGTTATATATTTCTTTACTATTTAAATCCTTTCCAGCAAGCAAGGATGACTTTTGCAATTAAATGTTTAAATGAAGGAAGGAAGCAGGAGAGGGAGGAAAGGAGGGGAGAGAGAGGGAGGAAGAAAGGGAAGGAAAGAGGGTGGAAAGAAGAAAAGAAAAGAAATCTCTACACTAATTTCACTTGTAAAGAGCCTGGAAGATAAAGAGCCACAAGAAGCAATTACTCCCTTAGATCTTTTGTAAAACAAGGACAAGTACAAACCTATAAATAAGAAAGTGGGTATGTCTGGGATTTCATTTCTCTGCACAAAAAAGGGAGGGAGATAGCAAACTGCAAATTATCCCAGCCCAACTTACTGATTGATTTTGGATTCTGTGATGTTTCCAGCTTTGTCTTTCAATTTGATTGTAATGGACCCTCTTCTTACGTTCTTGTTCCAAGCTATAATGTCCACAAAGTAATGATATACTGCAAAATAAGGAGAGAGCCCAGTAAGAGAGGGACACTCTCAACTGCTCCCCTGATAGGTCAATTCCCAAAAACCCAACCTCCCTCATAACTTGAATCTCCTGTTCTTTTGCTCCCTAGAGTCTCTGCAAAGATCCAGGGCAGAATTTTCTAATATTCCTTTCCATTCTTTTTGGTAAAGATGGCCTGGGTGATGGCAGAATTCAGGGGTCTCCAGCTGTCATGTGTAGACATCACAGTTGGACTGGTGTTCCCACCTTATTGACTGAGGTATCATGGCCTACTGCTGAGTATGACTTATTGACTGCAATCCCTTCCCTTTTAGAATAAACCAACCAGGTGGCCACATAGAGACCCTCCAGAGCAGACAAGGCCTTCTGTGATCTGGGCCACGTCCATCAGCCTCCCCCACGTCTTCCCCAGTCATGCCCTATCACCTGCACTGCCAGGCTGTCTCTTGCTCCTGGGCCTTCTCCCCACTTGGACACTCTGACTTTGCCCCCTTTGCCAGCTCATCCTTCAGGTCTCAGCTTAATGTCACTTCCTCCAGGAGGCCTTCACTGACCCTCAGACTAAGGCAGGTTTCCCTCATAGAATTCTTATCAGGCTCTGGTATTCTCCCATCATTAGTCGGAGCACTTGCCTGAATTTACAAAATGCAAGAGAAAAAGTGATAATCAAAAAATTGGTAAATATATGGGTACATCTATACAGATAATGCCTGAGTAATGTCTTATGCAGTTAAAAAAAAATAAAGCTAATTATGCAGTTAAAAAAAATAAAGCTACTATAGCAATAACTGGGAAGGGATTCCTCTTTGTAATGCTGGAAGTAGTACCTTATAGGCACTCAGTATATTCCTGCTGAATAAGTCAGTGTGTGATGTGTTCAGAGAATTAGTCTTCCTCCCCACTCTTTGCTTCCCAATGTCACTGATGCTTTGGGAAGATTGGGAACCCACCATGATAGCCAGATTCGCTATCTCTTGATCAGACTTCCAAAGAAGGGGATGGAGGCTCAGGGAGATGTCGTCCCATGAAGGAATAAGGTTAGCCCTACAGTTGCCATTTCATGGCCCATTATTACTCGGGTACTTGCCTCGCTTGGACCGGGCAGATAGCAAACCTCAGGCTGCCACACATGGTTCCAAAGGAGGAGGGAAACCCACTGATCTGCAACCTCTTTCATTAGGGTTGCTCCTAAGAAAATTGAAATGGGGGAACAAGATTGCAAGACATGCCCAGGAAAACTCCTACTTGATTCCCAGGGCATCTAATCATCTGCTGTCCCATTTAGCCCCCATCTGGAATACCCAAACCCTCAGTGTCTTTAGGAGGTCATCATGGTTGCTTTGTAGATGTGGCTGACCCCTGATTTTACCTAGCCGTATTGTCAGGTTTTAGGCGGGTTAATCAAATTTTCTGGAAGATCTTAGTAATTAGAATGGCTATGCAGGGGATATCTGGCTGGCTCAGTCAGTAGAGCATGCAACTCTTGACCTTGGGGTCATGAGTTCAAGCCCCATATGAGGTGTAGAGTTTACTTACAAATATATATGTATTTTTTAATTAAAAAAAAAAGAATAGCCATCCAGCAAAGCTAACAATCATATTTGTTGAGATTTAATCCTTATAACCCAGAAGATAGGCATTATTATCCCCATTTTACCTAGCAGGACACCGAGACTCAGAGAGGTTAAATGTCTTGACCAAAGTCACATAGCTATTATGTGGTGGAGTCAGGACTCGACCCAAGTCCTTCCAGCTCCAAACTATGGCCTTCATTTGCCAGGAGGTAGGCTGGAAGCCATTTGCCAGGAGGTAAACAGGAAGCCTCCGCCATTTAACAAAAAAGGAGGGGGCTGGGCACAAGCGAACAACCACATCCAGCACTCACTGCAGTATGGTTCCTTCTCAGCTGTGTCAAAGAACGCTTTAGTCATAGGAGGATCTTTCTGCTTTAAATACTCTTTCCAATTATCAGCATAATAGCCTGTAAAGCAAGTTGGAAAAATGTAACATTAACATGTATTATGTAAGTGTGGAAGCAGCTGGGGAGGTAGTGAGAGCAGTGAGTTTGACCGCCCACACCCCCGAGACAGCCTCCCTCTTACACCCACCCTACAGGGAGGGCCTCAGGAGCCACCAGTGCATGCCCCCTCGCCCCCCCCCACACACCTTGCTCGCTACCCTCTCCCTCAGAGCTGGGACTTGCAAAATGACCCCACAGTGGCTCTCCCCCATTTTTACTGACAATAGATCACCCTGGTTCTCAGTAGCCCGCTGGTTCTCTCCCACACTAGGAAGACTAAGAATAGTGCTGGCATTTTTCACTAATACATTCGTTTTATAGATTAAAATGGATTCAGGTTTGTAACTCAAACAGCAACACTCTTGCCAAGCATTGTGCTTTCTTGAAGAACTACCACGAGGCCCCTAAATTGCACAGAACCTGAGCTGGCTAGGACCATGTGAACGAGCAGGAGACTCTTCTCCTTCACGTCTGGGCCTGCAGGAATGAGGCTGAGTGCTGTCAGTGAGGTCTCTCTCTCTCTCCCCCTCCTCTGTCCCCACTCCTAGAGAATGGCCTTCACATGCTGACTTGACTGATCCACAATGGGAACATGAGTAACTTTTAAAAGCTGCCTAGAGCTTTCTAATTAACTTAGGCACAATCAAGGTGAGAACCCCTTGTCTGCAGCACGCCCTGAGGTTAACATGGGTTTTTCCTTCGAACAATTAGAAAATTCTCTCGATCATCCAGTTCCAAAGTCCTCACCATCTGGAATATTTCTACCAATCCTTAGCAAATATGCAAGCAGCCCCCGGAGTGTATCTGTGACCCCCTCTCCACCTTGCACATGCTCATGAGAACCAGGGTTCTCATTCAGTGTGAGGGCATTTCAGATTCAGTTTGTCAGAAGGGATCTTTCTACAAGGCTCGTTTGACAGACAGAGAGTCTGGGCCCACTGTGACCCTCCCCCAGCAGAGAGGTTGTGTGCACAAAGAGGACATTTCTGTCCCCATGGGAGCAGGCTATGTAAGGTCACTATGCCCTGGGTGGGCTTGGAAACTCTTCTGGAACCTTCTTTTTTATGCTCGAGTGTCCAGGGAGGTTGCACTGCCCTCTGGATGAAATCGTATACAAACGGATTTTCTAACACATGAGTAGGAGGTCCAAGAGTACTTCGCAGAACAAATTGGCAGGAAAAAGCTAAGTAAAAATTTTTCTACACCACGTAATTTTCAGGCCCATTTTTAGGTAGTGCTGGAATAGTGCTGGAATTCTACCAAAAATGAACTCTTCTTGAATCACATGGGAAAACTGCTTGTTGGACTTACCCAGAAGGGGACAGGACTCCTTTGGTGGTATGCCACAGTTGACACACTTGCCGCTCCTATAATCCCGGTAGGAGTCACAGGGATACGCGGTGATGGAACAGTTCTCTCTCAGGGAAGAAAGGTACAGGTACACGGACCTCTGGTGGTCACACTTAAAATATCGCATTCCTTGATCGGAAAAGAAACGAGGAAAGGGTAGAGGAGGTGTAGCATTTAACAACAGCGCGTCACCGGGTACGTGCGCGATTCATCGCTTGTCTCCTATATGCCAGGCACTGTGCTAACAGCTTCAATGTGTTTTATCCCACTGAATCGTCATAAAAACCCATAGATCAGGATTCCTGCTGGCACGTAGCAGGATAAAAGGAGATAGGCACGATTAGCCCCATTTTACCCAGCAGGACATTGAGACTCAGTTTACATGACTTGACCAAGATCACACAGCTATTAAGCGGTAGAATCAGGATTCAACCTATGTCTTTCCTTTGCCATTGAAAAGGAAGAGAAAAATCCGGTGACAGTCAATTTCTCCAGAGGTGTTCGGCAGAAGGCAAGCACATTTAAACTAGTAAAGACAAGAGAAAGGAAGCATTATGGATTACTCCCAAGGAGGGCAGGCAGAGGGAATAGCTTTGAAAAGGAATGGGGTGGGGGGGGGGCGGTTGCGCCTGGGTGGCTCAGTGAAAGCCTCTGCCTTTGGCTCCGGTCATGATCTCAGGGTCCTAGACTAAAGTGACCCTAGACTTAATCGATGGGGGTCGGGCCCCTGTATCAGGCTCTCTGCTCAACAGGGAGCCTGCTTCCCCTTCTCTCTCTGCCTCTCTGCCTACTTGTGATCTCTCTGTCAAATAAATAAAATCTTTAAAAAAAAATTTTTTTTTGAAAAGGAATGGGGATGCTTCCACCCTGGGGGCAGAAGGGAACAGGAATGTGAAGACTGACCTGGTAAACTCAAATAAGGAGAGACAGAATGGTGCCCTCAGGTGAGATCTTAATCTAGGTCACCTTTAAGAGGTGAGGGTTTATAGGCAGAGAGATTTTCAGGTAGAGGCATGAGGGGTGATTGTAGGGAGTCAGCAAGAAATAAACATAAGGATTCTCTAGTATTTTTGAGGGCCATGAAAACGTTAGCAAGTTTGCCTGGACCTTGTATTCAATTAACAAGGCTCTAAGACAGCTCCAGAATGTTCTCACACCAAGGTGGGGGCTGACATGGTAGAGACCTAAAGGAGTCTCCAATGGGCGTACATAGGGCATTCATGGGGTAAGCCCGGAGGTAGGCGTTCCATTTCTGCTACAGGGTGAAGTAACAGGGACTGAACAATGGGGGCTGGCACTGGAAGCCAAGAATGGGCAAGAAGAGGTGAGGCAAGCCTCCAGTCAGTTCCTAGTGGGTGCCATGAGTGCAATGGTAAGAGAGGAAGGCAGCAAGGAGCAGAGATGGCATCGGGAGAGTTGCACACGATGAAGCACACAATAGCACACAACGCTGAAAGGTTGTTGGAAGGTGGATGGGTCTGATGATGAAGTTAGTCATTCAGAAAAGGGAGCAGGGTCCCAAAGATGGGCAAACAAAGGAGGTAAGGATCTGAGAAGGAAACAGTGAACCCCAAGAGAAGAGGAGTTTTGATTATGAGCTAGTGGCTTGGAGAGGCATTGAGTGCTGGAGTCGGACCCATGTTTCCTCTTCTCCCCCAGTCCACTTACGCCCACAGAGGAGATCAGTGAAGGACAGAAATAAACTGGGGCAAGAGAAGTGTGGGTTGGCATGGGGCCAAGCTGGACTGGACTAAATCTGACGGGTCAACTGACGGAAGTTGTGTTTCCGTAACTTCCACTTGCAGAAACAATGATGCTGATAACAATATCAAGAATGTCCCTTATAAGCAAAGCACACTATCTTTGGCTCCTTAGAGGTAGTGACACTATACCACACGGGACAGGATTTGAACATGCACCATTTATGGTACAATATGGCTGACCCTACTTACGCCATTTCATCTGGATCATTTCCAAACACCACGTCATTCCCATGGGGCTGTAGACAGCTGCCATTTTGTAATAAGATCATCTTTTTCTAGAATCATATTCATGATAATTTAACTTTCTCTAGCAATGGTGAAATACATATTCAGGGCACTTAAGGATGGGTTTTTTATTCCACCCCCCACATTACTTTTATGTTGCCTTCTAGCTACCCATTTTTTTGTTTTGTTTTGTGAGTTTTTTCTCATTGTAAAATAATATATGCTCATTTAGAAAATATAAAATAATAGGAAATGATGATGCAAAAATCACCTAGAAGTCCAATATCCAGAGTTCACCATTAGTAATTATTTTCAGCATTTAGGTTTAGTCTTTTCTTCTATACTTACACATGTATAAATACGCATTTAAAGAAACAAATTGGGATCATACTGTATAGTTTTGTGTCTTTTGCACTTAACATCCCACTGCAAGCGTTTTCATTAATCTGAAAATATGACTTTTTAACAGTTATATTCCTTTATGTGGGTATACCATACTTAAACAATTTTCCATGCTGGATATTTAGACTATTTCTAAAAATTTAGCAATTATAAATATGCTATGTCAGATATCTTTGCACTTTGATTTTTGTCTACCTTTTTCATTATTTCTCTAGGAGAGATGGAATTTCTAGATCAAGGACACACCTTTTCTTTTTTTTTTTTTAAAGATTTTATTTATTTATCTGATAGAGAGATCACAAGTAGGCAGAGAGGCAGGCAGAGAGAGAGAGAGAGAGAGAGGGAAGCAGGCTCCCCGCTGAGCCGAGAGCCCGACGTGGGGCTCGATCCCAGGACCCTGAGATCATGACCCGAGCCGGAGGCAGAGGCTTTAACCCACTGAGCCACCCAGGTGCCCCAAGGACACACCTTTTCAAGAGAGAGAAATAATTCATAATAGCATTTAATCATATGGTTATGGTTGTTTTTTAAAAAAATTTTAAACGACAGTATAATTAACACACAGTGTTATATAGGTTTCAGACGTATACTATAGTGATTCAGCAATTCTATACATTACTCACTGCTCATCATGATAAGTGAACTCTTAATCCCCTTCACCTATTTCACCCATTCTCCCACCCACCTCCTCTCTGGTAGCCTTCTGTTTGTTCTCCATAGTTAAGAGTCTGTTTTTTTCTCTTTGTCTCTTTTTTCTTTGTTCATATGTTTTATTTCTTAAATTCCACATATGAGTGAAATCATGTGCCATTTGTCTTTCTCTGACTGATTGCACTTAGCATAATACTCTCTAGATCCATCCATGCTGTGGCAAACGATTTGATTCATTCCTTTTCATGGCTGAGCAATATTCCATTGTATAAATAGACCATATCTTCTTTATCCATTCACCTATCAATGGATACTTGGGTTGCCTCTATATCTCGGCTATTGTAAATAATGCTGCAACGGGTTTTTTTAAAGTAGTATATTTGAGTAATAATTTTTAAGATATAATTTATATTTATACTATATCTTCTCAGATGATTTGTTTTCTATTCAAAACTATTACCCAAAGAATAAGATCAGATTTTTTTAAATATGCCTTTTAAAACCACTACTGTGCAATATATAAAGTATCTGCACTTACCTCCCAATATTGTTTTGGGACAACCGGGTTGGTCCAATCCTCCATTCGGGTAGAAGTCTATGTTTCCTAATGGCTCCTTGTAGCCCAGTGCTAAAGAAGAATATATTGTGCTTTTATTTTTGAACTTTTCACATTGCGTAGGTCATTTGCTGGAAGGATATAGGCAAGGACTATGTTGTTGTTGTTGTTGTTGTTGTTATACCTATTTAAATATTTTGTCCAAAGTTACCCAGCTAATTAGTTAGAAAGCAGTGATTTCCAACTAGGAGACTATGAAGACAGCAATGAAATTTATTTCCACTCTTTCTCTGTAGTCAGGGGGTTTTGGTCACTCGTTCACAGCAAGTCTGATAAAATGATAGCATTTCTTCTTTATATTGGCTGGAATCCTCTAAGTGCTAGTGTTTCCTGGGCCTCTAATTGCATTCGTGTCAGTCTTTAATGAATAAGAAACAGGAAAAAAAATGAACTTTTACTTTGTAAGAAACAAAATTTTTTAATTGGAAACTCTTCTAGAAAATGGGAACCAAAAAAATTGTAGATTGATTTAATAATTGCTTATCCTCTTTAACCCTGTAGCCACAAAATAATCAGTGAAATTCTTGACTTAAACGATTATTTGTACACATATACGTATATAGTGCACCACTGCGATAATGATAGCTATTACGTACCGAGAACCACGTGTCCGTGGGCACGGTACTAGGTGCTATACATACCTTTCTTCTCATTTTCACATGTCTAAAAAGTGGCCACTACTAAATTCAGATGAAGTAAGCTACAGATGATGACACCGAGGTTCAGAAGGCTGAACGAAATGACACCACGGAGAGGGCAGAACGGGGGATCTGAGCCACCCCCCAAGCCCCCCACGTTGGCTGACCGCAAAGCTCATTCTCTTTTCTCAAAATTCACTCTCATTCCAAGGATAAAAAAATAAATTACTCTATTGAGCAAGCATTAAAATGACATGAGGTACTGCACTGTAGGAAGGTAATACTTTGCAAACTACATAGTAAGAAAGCAGCCGCTTCACAGAGACATTTCCCCGAAGGCCGACAGTGGCTGAATACCACACCAGACAGCCTGTGAGAGGTGATCAAGGGTTTTTCTTTTTCTTTTCTTCAAAGACGGCAATTTCTTTCCTTTTTTTTTTTAAGATTTTATTTATTTACTTATTTAGAAACAGGGCATGTGGGCGGTGGGGAGGAGCAGAGGAGCCGAGGGAGAAGGACAAGCAGACTCTGCACTGGTCAGACACTGCTCAAACCCCAGACCCTGAGAGCATGACCTGACCTGAAATCAAGAGTCCGATGCCTAACGGACTGAGCCACCCAGGGGCCCCTGGTCAAGGATTTTTCAGGTTGTTGTATCACAAAGAGGGTGTATTATTAAGGACTACTCTATTCTGCTCTGTGCCCTCAGCCCTCCCCTACCCCCCAAGGTCCTACTCTGGCTCTTCTCCCAAACGTCTGGATATAAAGAGCCATCTTTAACATCACCCCAACCCCCCTATCATGTACTCAACCCTAGATAGGATATCAGCACCATAAAAGGCAGAAGTGGCCAGGAAGATCCAGAGAGAGCTGGAGAGCTCAGATGGCTCAGAACCGCTCTCTGTGGAGACACAACCCTTGAATATATCTTTCAGCTTAAGAAAATAATGAGAAAAAAAAAAGAAAAAAAATAATGAGAAAGAACCAACAAAACAAATCATGCATCCAAAGTCTGCTGCATATAGGGAAACATTTGTCCACACAGTGTGCAAATCAGCCTGCACTTGATTGGTTAAGATGATCACTTGAAAAATAAAAAATGGGGATTAGCCATTAAGCCTCTGCCTTTGTCTCAGGTCATTATCCCGGGGTCCTGGGATCAAGCCCCGCATCGGGCTCCCTGCTCAGCAGGAAGCCTGCTTCTCCCTCTCCCACTCCTTCTGCTTGTGTTCCCTCTTTTTCCCTCTTGTGTTATGTCTTTCTCTGTCAAATAAATAAATAAATCATAAATAAAAAAACAAATAAACAAACAAACAAATAAATAAGAAACGTTGATGGGAATAGCACCTCCACTCCAGCAAGACATCTCAGATGCCTACATTAAACCAGTGTCCCTTCAGTGTTTCAGTGGATTTGGAACCCTGAACCTCAGGAAAAGAGGGGGTCTGGAGGAACCTGATCCACTCCTCCATGAGATGACCCCCTCAAGAGGAGACTCCTTAGGAGTGTGGGAAGGGGGTGCTCATGGACCCACTAGGACACGACTGTTACCGTCAATGTCAGAATGGATGACGTCAACGAACTGTGCATCACCAGGATCTAATCTGTCCTCAGGAGGTCTCCCGTTGAATAAAGGGCCGGCGGGGTCGAGACCTGGAAAGAAAACCAGAGTCAGCTTGGCAGCCCCACGCCATGAGTCACCAGCGGCTGGGCTTTTGATCCCTCCCCACGAGGCTGGCAAACAGGCGGTAGGGCACTCTTGGGTGGGCAAGCACTCACATTCCCATCCCGCTTTGTCAGGCTCCTTGCCACAGCCCCGTGGCATTTTCCCACGGAAGACACAGCTACCCCGGCCGTGCCCCCTGGGACCGGCATCCAGACCCCATTAGGGGCTACCTTGCACAGGGCTCAATGGCAGGGAGTGCACAGGGGGACCAGAGCAAGGGGATCAACCAGTTCCTCAGGAAAAAAGCACCTGAGGGTACTTTAAAAAGCAGATGCCATACTTATGCATATTCCATCTTAAACGGTCCAGAAACCTCCCTCAACCTTGCCTTCTTATTATTAATAAAACTCCTGTACAGTGTCAATTTTTATTTCTATATACTAGCTCATATGATCCGCATCACAAGCCTGTTGGGAGGCAGGGTAGCTATTATTCCCATTTTACAGATGCAGGAAGTGAGGTTCAGGGAGATCAAGTGTCTTCATCAGAGCCTCAAGGACCTCATCTCACCACGCAAGGACCTCTCTCTGTTGAGCTCTTGGTTTCATCGCACTGGGTCTGGCAAGCACAGTGGGAAAGTGTGAAACTCACTGGTCAGGCCAGATATCAGCGAGGGAAACAAAGTGGGTGTCAGTGCCTCAGAACTAACCTACCTCGTAAATGCCTGAGCTGATTTCTTGCCCTGAGTCCATGTGAGCTGGGCATTCTACCCATCAGCTGGAAAAACAAGAGCGCAGCTCCCGTGATGTTGTAACCACAAACTAAAAATTTTAAACTGAAACAACACTCAGGGACGCACCATCAGAGGTTCCCAAAGGCCTCGCTTTTTAGAGACCTACCTGAAGTGAAGAAGGTTCCAAGGGATGTCTCAGAGTCCTGAGTCTAGGAAAGTCATTTTAAATGGCATTTCCATCCCCTGGTGTTAGACATAAAATCTAAGAGATGGCATTCTCGCCTGACTTCTCTGGTTCTGGCCTCATTCAATCTTTCCATTTCTCCTCTCCCAGCTCCCTTGCTTCCTTGGACCTTACCTTGTTTGGCCTCCCTTCTTTATCTTTCTCATCCCCACCCCTTTAGGTTTTCTTCTTCGGGTTCGCTCTCTACCGAAACGGATGTGGGTGGAGATGGACCAACACCCTGACAGGGGACCTTCTCAACACAGTAGGAGAAACTCAGGACCTCAGCGTTTGCTGAGGAATTCCCCCTCCCCCCATAAGACAGAAGCACTTCTGGTCTAAGAAAATGAACAGTGAAAACCCCAATCTACAGCAGCCTTCAGATCCGTGGCAGAGAAATCAGCTAACTATACACGTTCAAAGCAGAGTAATTTTGAGAGTGATAAGGGTGCTATTGATAATTACAGTAGAAAACACAAATGGAGACAGGGATAGGAAGCTTGGGTAGCTGATCACCTTGGTGACAATTTATAGCAAATAATCAGCTTACGGTGTCAGCCAAAAATCAGAGTTCAAGTGCCCTTGAAAAGTTATGTATTTTGTGTGGACAGAGACCACCAGAGTCAGAAGGGATGTGACTTGGGTCCCCAAACCTAACACCAACCAGCCGTGTGACCTTAGGCAGGTCATTTTACTTCTCCGAACCTCAGGTGTTGCTGTTTTTAATCTTCAGAATGGAGGTAGAATTAACAGCTACTTCAGAAGACTTTTAAAACGACTCCTGGATGTGAATCCAGAACATTTTGAGATTATTATAGAATAGAAACAAAATGGGAAAATGGAGCTCTTTCTTATTGCTCAAAGATCATCAGAGAAGCGTCTAGATGGTGCTCACTGACTTTTATTACAGCATTAACCAATCTGAGCATTTGATGAAAGCCCTAGACCTCTCCCCAGACAGACAGACAGACATCCAACAGAGACCTCTCCGCAGACAGACACCTGACATTTTGCGCGCGGTTTCAGGGGCCTCATTTTCCCATCCCCACCCTCCCTGTGAACTCTCCAAGGCAATGCTGTCCCATAAAAGTATAATGTGAGCTACGTATATAATTTTAAAATTTCCAAAAGCCAATTTAAAACGTAAATAGAAATAAGGAGAATTAAGTTAATGATACACTGTATTTAACCCCCTTTATTTAACCTGGCATATCCAGAATATTATCATTTTTACATGTAATCAATATTATACATTTGAGATTTTTTTTAATATCTTTTTTTAAAACCTAGTCTCTGGAATCCAACGTGCGTCTTGCACTGATAGAACATCTCGGTCTGCACTGGCCACATTTCAAGTGCTCAGTGGCTCCATGTAGCTAGCGGCTACTGGATTGGACAGCACAGCTCCAAGGTCATTTCTCAAAGAAGCGTGTTCAGACCGCTTGCATCTTCGGCTTAGACTCGTGGACCCCGACCCAGAGTGCTGGTTCAGCAAGTCGGCATTGTTACCAGCACCCTAAGGGGATTTTGGCACACCCTTAAGTTTGAGAAGCAAAAGCAATGTATTATCAAGCGATGTAAGTAGTTGGAATATTTTTAAAATCCACTTTTGCTCCACCATTTGCGTTAAAGAAGTTAATGAGAAATCGGGGGCGCCTGGCTGGCTCAGTCAGCAGAGCACGTGACTCTTAATCTCAGGGTCATGAGTTCAAGCGCCCTGTTGGGCGCTATTTAAAATTAAACAACAAAAACAACAACATTAAGAAGTTAATGAGAAATAAAACCAGGAGAGGTGCCTGGAGACAAAAAGCAAAAGGAAGGGCAGGTGAAAGGAGAGAAATGGAGGAAATGAAGCCGCCATTACGGTCTAGCTGATTAACAAGCAGACCCACCCACTGTGGGGGAGTTGGGTGGGAACTGCGCCCCTCGACAACAGGCCCCATTCCCACTCCAGAACCCAGTGAGGCCGGTCAGAAAAGGTGGTGAGAGGTGAGCAGGGAGGGGAAACGCTTCATCCCGAAGCTGCTCTGGGGGGCAGCTGAGACTGACTCCGGGGATCAGAAAGGAAGGGGCATGTGGAGAATGTAGGGAAGGCAGGGGAGCCAGAAGATTGAGCTGTGAACCATCAGCGGTGTTCGGGGCACAGAGCAGGGCCCCGTGGGCCCAGAGTGGAAGGCAGGCTGGCTTGGGGGACTCCCATAGGAATGGGAATTTGGGGTTACTACTACTTGGGGTAGTAACCAGGTGACACTGCACTGACCTTCACAGTAGTGGTGGGACAGGTTCGCTGGGAGCGAAATGGGGAGTGAGACAGAATGAGGCAGTGGTGGGCTGCTGGGGCCAGTGCTGGCCAGCAGACTGCTCATGTCTTCCCCAACTTTGTGGCTGGTGATGTCAGGCTGGCAGCTTGAAATCAGCAGTGCTGAGCGTATTCAAGCCA
>CM052799.1:123054422-123090637 GCA_028533885.1 Nasua narica
TCTTAGCAAATTTCAAGGATGCCGTACGGTATAATGAACTACAGTCACTATGTTGTGCATTAAATGGATGACCTTACTCACCTACGTAACCATTCTCCCCATCTCTTGGCCCTTTCCATTTTTCTCTTCCTGTGGATTGCACGCTCTTGGAGACGGTGGACTGAAATTTGCCAGGTGTTTGTAGAGCAAGACCAAGAGCAAATAAGTGACTGTTTAATTAGTCATTTTACTGAAGAGGAGGTGTCACGAGGTAGGGCTGAGGCTCTTGATCTTAGCCACCAATAAAACCGGGCTTTGTTCCTGGTTGTGCAACTGACTCACCGGGCAACCTGGGGAAATTACATCATCTTTCACTTGCCACCTACCTGCCCAAGAGAGGAATGCTGTGGAGATTAATTATGAATGAGGTCATATTGGGGAAGATAGAGATCCCCTTCCAAAGAAGGGGACTCTAATTGCTTGGTCTGTTCATTTTGAGTCATATTGGGCCAGTGTGTCAAAAGTCACCTATCTGGGTCATTGGAAGGCTCAGACTAGAGTCATGACATTTGGGCCAGAGATATTTTGAGCACATGTGTCACTTTCCATGTCTATGCAATGTCTCAACCAAACTCTCTGACTTGCTAAGTTTTTGCTAGACCCCTTACAATGGACAGTTACGGAAAGGCAAGAAGGGCAGAACAAGTGGATTTTTATTTACTTTTTTAAAGTAGGTTCCATGCCCAGCGTAGAGCCCAATGCGGGGTTTGAACTCCCAGGCCTGACATTGGACCTGAGCGGAGATCAAGAGTGGGACGCTTAACTGACTGAGCCACCCAGGTGCCCTCAGAACAAGTAGATTTTTATTTTTCATTTGCTAGAACCACTCTGACTTCATATATATTTTAAAGTCTTATTTTTATAATGGCGTTGGGCTCTGGAGAAGCCCATTATGAGTACTGAGTGAAAAATGAATTTCCTTGTTCCTCTCTCTCAGTACCAAATACTGTATACTATACCAGCTTAATATGTATTTTCTCTCATCTTCAGAGGAAATGTGCAATTACCCAGTAAGTCTACCCTCCCCTAGGTTCTGGACCAGGAGGCATTTTAGAGGGTGCATTGGGCATTAATGAAATAAAACACACAAATAAATATGACATTGCAACCTGTGATATATGCCATGTAAAGGAGTATGGTATAAAACAAGAATTTAAATAGGGAGTTTCCCCTGGTCTGGGAATCAAGAATCTTCTTCTCTTCCATCATCTTGAAATCACGTATCTAAATCCTAAGAATGGAAGATCCCTTTAGCAAAGTGTAACATTACACTGAGGGACAAATTCAAGTTCCCAAACTATTAAGTTTTGATTTCATAGCTTTTTACTTTTATTACCTAGACTTAATGTTTCAGGTATTTATCCTTTTTCATTTTAATGTGCTTTCTTGGCCTGAATCCCATCAAATGGTTATAACTCTTTTCTTTTTGTTAGCATTTACCTAGCGTGATTTTTATCCTCTTTTAACCTCCGAATCCCTGTTTTAAGGGGTCTTTCCTGTAGCATCTAGCTGGGTTTTATTTTATGGCCCAATCTGAGAGCCCTTTTAAAGAAAACAGGGGAGGGCCCCTGGGTGGCGCAGTTGGTTGAGCCACTGCCTTCAGCTCAGGTCATGATCCCGGAGTCCCGGGATCGAGTCCCACATCGGGCTCCTAGCTCCATGGGGAGTCCACTTCTCACTCTGACCTTCTCCCTTCTTATGCTCTCTCTCACTCTCTCTCTTTCCTAATAAATAAATAAATAAATAAAATCTTAAAAAAAAAAAAAAGAAAGAAAACAGGGGAGTTTTCGTTTATTGGTATAACAGATGTAATTGGTGTGGAGGCCAAGGGAGTGTCTCCCTCAGATCTGCCTTCAACAGCGCCTGCCACAGGGAGCCTGGTGAAGTCACCTGTGTCACCAGCCACACCACAGTGTCCCCACGAAGCCGTGGCTCCCGCAGGTTGCTCCCAGCGGGTGACCGAGCACTGTGAGGGTCCTTGGCCAGACCAGGCTGGCTCCTCCGGCCTCAGGGGAGACTCCCAGAACAGGCAACTTTGGCTCAGGGATACCCCATCAGCCCGGCTAAAATATTCTCACAACCACACTGTAGCTCTCCCTTCGCAAGCCTTCCTTGCCTGCCTCCTTTCCCGGATGTCAGATGTGTACCACCATGTGAAGGCTCTCTCTGCCCATCCCCACCTCCTTTCTCCTTTCTTCCTGCACTGTTCCTCCGGTAGGTCTCTCGTCTGTCCCAGTCCATGCTGGTGCCTACTCCCGGGAGGACCCGAGCTGACACACTTGGACTCAGTACTGTAGTTATCCCCCAGGTGACCCTCCTGCAAGGATTCTCGGGCATCTGGAAAGTGCATTTCTAACTTCTGCCATGCTTCCCGCTGCTGTCCTTTGCCAGAACTGTTGCCTTTCCTCTCTCGACTCTAGTTCTTGCTTTAATAACTTGGGACAGTATCGAACGATCCTCAGTCACAAATAAGGGGGCACCAGCACACCCAGTACTTGTCCTCACTGACGCAATGTCTGTCTCCTGATTTTCATTAGTTATAAAATAATTTTTGTTCATCTAGTGAATCCTTTTTTAGTTTAAAAATAAATAATATTTAAGCCTGTATGTATCCACGTCTCGGTTTCTGTTGTATTTATCATGTCTCTTCTAGCCCCTCGTTTTCTACCGAGAAAGACAAGAAAGTTAACACACATGGCCTTTCAGGCCCTCCCTGGCCCCTCCTTCAGGGCAGACACACACACTCACACAAACTCACATTTTTTTGTTCCTATCGTCAAAATACAGTCAATCCCCAGTATTTGTGGATTTCCTATTTATGAATTCACCGACTCTCTAAAATTTATTTGTACCCCCTAAATCAATATGTGGGGTGCTTTTGCAGTCATCCGTGGACATGGCAGACTGGCATAAAAAATCGGGTTGTCCCACATGCTCTCTCTCAAATGAGGTCAAAGACGGCAACACTCTGCCCTCTTGTTTCAGCTCCCATAACCAATGTCCTTTTCACAGTCTATTTACTTCCAAGTTTTTTTGCTTCTTTTGCTTTTTCTTGGTGGTTTCACGCTTTTGTATGCCTCCAAAGCACGATCCTGAAGTGGGGTGATGTACCTTCCAGAGAAAATATGCATCTCAGATAAACTTGATTCAGGCATGAGTTATAGTGCTGTTGGCCGTGAGTTCAGTTTTAACACGTAAACAATGCATATTAAAATGTCTTTTTTTTTTTAAGATTTATTTATTTATTTTAGAGTGCAGGGGCCAGGGGGCCAGGGGCATCTCAAACAGACTCCCTGCTGAATGTGGAGCCCAGCGTGGGGCTCAGTCTCACCACCGTGAGATCATGACCTGAACCGAAATCAAGAGTCAGATGGTCAACCTACTGAGCCACCCAGGGGCCCCTAATAAAGTGTCTTTAAACAGAAACACATAAAATAAGGTTATGTATTGATTGGCCAACAAAAATATTGTCCCCAGAGGCTTGCAGGAACCCTAATCCTGGAAAAACCATTTCCCCAAGGAGCAATGAATGGTTCTTTAGTCTTTACTAATTCAGTATTTGCAGTGACTTTATGGCACATTAACTACGATGAATAATGAGAATGGGCTGTATATACAAACTGCCTTCTGGAATCATAGTTCTCATATTTCTCTGGCTATGAGGTTTTAGTGCTATAATGTATACAATCATTCCTAGGCATCTTTATTCACCCCTGGGTGAGAGCTCTTGCTCTCTTTTCAAGAAAGGCTAATGGATAATATAGTGCCTAAGTTCTTTCATACCCATAAGTGAATTCCTAGGCCTAAAGGATGACCTGGCTTCAAACAATATTCTTTCCCACAGGATTTATAGATATCATTCTTCTTTCTTGATTTGGATCCCATTCTAGAGAATGGGATTTTTCTATGCTACTTGCTTTTTTCCTACCACTCACCTGAAGCATTCTTTTCTTTCTTTCTTTCCTTCTTTTTTTTTTATTTAAGATTTATTCATTTGTTTGACAGAGACAGAGACAGCGAGAGAAGGAACATCAGGAGGGGAAGTGGGAGAGGGAGAAGCAAGCTTCCCGCAGAGCAGGGAGCCCGATGCAGGGTTCGATCCTGGAACCCTGGGATAATGACCCATGAAGCATTCCTTTCTTGTTCTGAAATAACTTTCCCTGCCAGTGTCAATGCTCCAAAATAATTGATCTCTTTATCCACTAGTGTATACCCAGTGCCAACAACAGAGCCTGGCTTAGAGTCGCCATCAGTAAACGTTTTGTGAATAAGTGAGTATCACGTCATTCAGCCATTCAGAGTGATCCATCTGGATATTCCAAGCAGTAATGATATAATGTTTATGAAATAAATGGAGTATGAAATGAAACACGCGTTACGAATGAACTCTGCAAAAATATGTCTGCAGGTTATAAGCCCTGCAAAATACTGTGCAAACAAAAATGGGTTCTGCCTTCCATTTCTGATGTTCTCTACTTAAAGCTACCTGAGGTTATTTATTCTTTTCCCCTCAGAATTAATAACAGAATTAATTCTTTCTTTTAAAAGAAAATATTAAATTTATCCTCTTTTGGACCGTGTTACAAGTTAGCTTAAGCTCCTTGAGGTCAAGTGCTGTCTTGGTTTTTTTCCCTAGTATTAGGCCCCAGCACGTAGAGCAGGAATGAGTCTTTTTTTAAAAAAAAGATTTTATTTATTTATTTATTAGGAAAGAGAGAGAGTAAGAGAGAGCATGAGAAGGGAGAAGGTCAGAGTGAGAAGCAGACTCCCCATGGAGCTGGGAGCCCGATGTGGGACTCGATCCCAGGACTCCAGGATCGTGACCCGAGCCGAAGGCAGTTGCCTAACCAACTGAGCCACCCAGGTGCCCCAGGAATGAGCTTGTTGGACCCCCAATTCTCAGGCCATACGGAGGGCAGGCAAGGACTACATATCTGTGAATAGCCAATCTGTTAAACTGCTTCAACCTCATAAATATAGTTCTTTATATTTATATTTAATTTCTAGTTTATATTTATATTTCTAAAATAATTACTTGCCTGCCCTCAGATAGCAAACCTTTTTGCTTATTGTGCTGTTTTGTTACGAAGTCAAGTTTTCTTAGAAGTAGTATTACCAGAGCCTTTAACCAAGTAACCACAGAACATGTTAAACAGGTTTCTAAAGCTTAACCTCTTCTATTAGAGGTTTTTTGCAGCAGAAAAACATGGCCTTTCCCTTCAGTCTGCTTTGAGATTCAATCACTCTGAAACGGCGGCTAGTGTTAACAATTGGAAAATGACAATTGGTTGGGTGATGTCTCCCAGCTAATGAGGAATTCAGACTCCAATGGAGAACAGGCTGAGATGAGAGCAGAGTAAATGCCAAAGAAACCTGGACAGAACATCTTCAGAGACAACATATCTGTGCCCGCGGTATTTTGTCAGGGTCTAATGCAAGGTCACCCACGGGCCAAGTCTGGCCAGGACTGGCCAATAAATAAATAAAATCTTAAAAAAATATGACCATAGATATGGCCCTTTGTTTTTCAGTCTGTTCAGATATCATCGTCAACTCTTATAAACCAAACCCCATGTAGCAAGGAAATGAAGATGGCGTACATAGGCCCAGGAACGGCTGGCGAATTGGAAATGACTTCTACCCTACAATAACACAGAGTTGTGAAAAAATAAAAGTCTATCTTTATTTAAAACTTCGATATTTTTATTTTAAAAAAATATTTATTTTTTAAAAAGATTTTATTTATTTATTTGACAGAGAGGGAGATCACAAGTAGGCAGAGAGGCAGGCAGAGAGAGAAGGGGAAGCAGGCTCCCCACTGAGCAGAGAGCACCACGCGGGGCTCCATCCCAGGACCCTGAGATCATGACCTGAGCTGAAGGCAGAGGCTTTAACCCACTGAGCCACCCAGGGACCCCAATTTATTTATTTATTTGAGAGAGAGAGAGAGAGAGAGAGAGAGCGCACCTGAATGGGGGAAAGGAGAGAGGGAGAGGGAGAGAGAGAATCCCAAGCAGACTCCCTGCTGGGTGTGGAGCCTGATACGGGGCTCAGTCTCATAATCCTGAGATCATGACCTGAGCCTAAACCAAGAGTCAGATGCTTAACCTACCACGCCACCCAGGTGCCCCTGAATATTTTTTTCATCAATGACTTATTTGTACTGATTTTCATTTCCAAAGATATTACATTAAAATATCATTTGTGCCCCCAAAATATCACTTATACATATCATTTATTATGTACTGTGAGAATGCATTATTAATGATATGCATATTATTTCCAGTAAACTATTACTTAAATGTTAAAATATCATTTCCATATTGCATTAAAATATGAAAAATATTTTTACTGCATTAAAATCATAAATATAATTTATCTTGGTTATTGAGTTTGGTCCCTTGCCCCCTTAAATTGTGCACCTGGTGAGTGCTCCACTGACCTCACCCTAATCCCAGCCCTGCTGTCAGGATTGTGGTGAGAATTAGAGATAATGTCTATGAAGTATCTAAAGTATTAGCTGGTGCATAGTAAATGCTAAAAAATTAATGGTTGTTGATGATGTGGATGATGAGCTGGGTTAATATTTGTAAAGGCCCACTCGAATGTGGGCTAGTTGCCATGAAGATTATTTTGAGTTAAAAAGCAATCCAACCCCAGCAGGTTCAGGAAAAGCTCTTTACCTCACCCTCAACAGCCTAGAAAGAATTTAGATAGAAGACTGGCTCCCGGAGGAGAGCTGTCACCGTAGATAACTACACAGTTATGACCTGGGTGTGGTGACACAGAGGAACCTAGCAAGGCCTCTTTGATCAAAGTTCTCTATGTCCCATTGTTTCAGAGTGGCCCAGCAAACACATTTACCGAACATCTTTTTCATTTTCCTGTGAATTCATTCCTTCCCTTAGAAGTCCCAGATGACCTTCTTCTCCTTTAATTCAGAATGACGTATATATCTCGTTTTGCCAGACTGTCCTTTGGAATTTGTGCAGATTCCCCATAGGTACTAAATTAAATTTGATTTTCTGCTGTTAATCTGTCTCAGGCTCATTTTGATCCTCGGTCAGGCTTGAAGCACCTTGAAGGGGACAGGAAATTCTTGCTCCCCGACAAAGTGCTCATCTCCTAGGGTTGTTGTGAAGGCCAAGTAAAAGAAGTAAATTGCTCAGCATGGGATTTGATATAAAGCAAGTGCTCAGTAAATACTAACTACTTTCTTCCCATCATTTGGAAGGATTTTGGAAAAGGGAAGCATATTAATTAGCCAGTATACAGGTGACAGTGCTTCTCCCTGGCCAGAGAACTGGGTTTGGTTCGGGCTCTGTCATAAACCAAAACCTCTTTGGGCCTTCCTTGTTCTCATATCGACAGATTGCTTCCTTATTCCTTAGAGATTTGGCTAATCTCTTGCATTCCTTTTGGACACAAAATTCTAAGATCTGCAAGCTAGCTCATTTGAAAGCACCTGAGGCACCTAATTTAGGAAAATAAATTTCCAGAACAGTCTTACTAACCAAAGACAACCCAAATCTAAAAAAAATTAATATAGCAAGAAATTAAAATTTCTTTTTTTTTTGTTAAAAGATTTTATTTATTTATTTGACAGACAGGAGAGAGACCACAAGTAGGCAGAGAGCAGGCAGAGAGAGAGGGGGAAGCAGGCTCCCCGCCGAGCAGAGAGCCCGATGTGGGGCTCGATCCCAGGACCCCAAGATCATGACCTGAACTGAAGGCAGAGGCCTCAACCCACTGAGCCACCCAGGCGCCCCATAATTTCTTTTAATTTTAAGTAAAAGATCTGAAAATAAGCAAACATTACTCTTGGAGTTAAATCGCTGACCAGGGGTGCCTGGCTGGCTCCATCGGTAGAGCATGCAAATTCTGGTCTCAGGGTTGTAAGTTCGAGTCCCACATTGGGTAAAGAGATTACTTAAAAATAAAATCTTTAAAATAAATAAAATAAAATGCTGACCAAATAGGTGTTTTGTCCCCTTTATGTTGAGCAGGATTTTTTTTGCCAATTAAATACACTTTGGTTAACAAACATGCTTCCATATGCTACAATAAGGATGAATCTTGAAAACATGATAAATGAAGAAGTTAGTCACAAAAGACCACAAATCATATTACTCCATTCATATGAAATGTCCAGAGTAGGGGAATCTATAAGAGACAGAAAGTATATCAGTGGTTGCTGGGGGAAGGAGGGAGTTGGGGAAATAGGGTGCAGTAGCTGAAGTGTGCCACATTCCTTTCTGAGGTCATGAAAATGTTATTAAATTGACTAGTGATTGTTGCACATCCCTGTGAATATACTAAACCACTGAATAACACTTTAAATGGGTAAATTGTATGTATGAATTACATCGGAATACAACTGTTTTAAGTGATGGTTCCTGTAATTTCAAACTTTCGTGGAAAGACCAGAGTGAAAAGGCGAAAAGTCTTTTGGGGGTAACTGGGCAGAAGTTTCACTTTTTCCGCCAACATCAAAACAAGCACCCAGTTTTCCAGTTTTTCTTTCCCCTTGGGGACTGAGTGATGGACCTCCACTTAGTACCACTGAATAAAGCCCCCACTTTAGTTAGTCTGTTGTGGGGAGGGTTTGTAGCTACTCCTGCAAAAATAAACTACTCTTATTCTCAGCCTTGGGAACTACTTATAGCTGTGACCTTGTTTTATCTTTGCCAGAGAAAACTGGGTTGGATAGACAGAAGTGCTCTCTTGATTGGAAGGACACCTTCAATCTTTTAAACACTGGCTATATTTATTTAGGATACAACAGAGAAAACAGACAGACCTCTGTTTCCCTAGACTGACCGACTTCAGCTGAGGCCCAGCTGGTGAGGAAAGTGCGATTCCCTCAGGCTGACCACTGACAACCCCGCTCCCTTTCTGAGGAGACTTCCAAGAGTTACTTTCGTTTTATCCTCACAAGACCTACCCCCCGGAAGGAAAATGAAGCCGCCCAAGCTGTCTTGGTGTCACACACAGTTCTAGCTTTTTAGCTTCTACCTGCTTTCGGAACTGATTTCATTTCCCACATTTCTGACTAGGGGAAAATTTCTACAAAAAGAAGAGGCTCCTCATTCATATCCAAAGAGTTGTCAGTGAAAAGAGAAGATGGAATTGTGAATGGAAATAACCCACAATTGAGGAAGCAATTGGGAGTGAGGGCAGGGGGAGAGAAAGTTCTGAGGTTCTATGAGAATCAGTTAAGTACAGGGAGGTTCGTATTTCAGTCTCTCAATGTGGCTGAGTCAACTGATTACAAATGAAAGGATCAGTTTCTCTTAGGCTTATGGTTGGTGAAGTGTAGTCCACTAACCAAACCCAAGTGACAGGCTCAGTGAAATTCCACCTCATTTAATCCTGATGCATGGCATTCAGTCAGGAAGTGAAACAAGGATGGCCTTGACTCACGCTTCCTTTATTTCAGGCTTTGGGTTTCAAGGTGTGCTCAAGCTATCATTTCTCCCACCCTCAAACATGACACAGGTGTTAATAACTTCCTTTAGAACAGAGGCCCACAGACAGGTATGCTAACTTGATGTTTCCTGAAAGTATTTGGTGATACCGAGATTAAGGGATACATTGTCAAGGATTCCACATTCTGGGCAAAGGATACTAGTCTGTGTCTGAGACACAGCTCCCCACAAGTTAATTGGTGAAGTCAGGATGTTTCCTGTAACCCACACTAGACCACATTTTTTTATGCTTGCCTGAAAATACTGTTCTGAAGTAATTTCCAAAAGTCCCAGGAATAAAAACCCCATTAGGCCAGAAACTGCCTTGAAGAGATCAGAATATGAGTGGGAGTCCTATTTTTAAAAGAGGTAGAAGGGGGAAGTGACATTTTCCTACTATGAAATTCTATTCAATTTTTTTAAAATCTGGAAAGTAGCTCGGAACATGTATTTTATGTATTTTGTGCAAAGGAATCACACTGATTTTGGCATTAGAACCCTGTTCCAAGCCAGACGGTGAAGGATGGGGGCCCAGGGCAGGCTGCCCCCAAACCGGCCACTTTGGCATGAAGATTATTTTGAATTAAAGGCAACAATGGGGCGCCTGGGTGGCTCAGTGGGTTAAGCATCCAACTGTTGATTTCAGCTCAGGTCATGATCTCAGGGTTGTGAGATCGAGCCCCACATCTGGGCTCCAAGCTGGGCATGGAGCCTGCTTAAGATTCTCAAGTGTCTCTGTGCCTCTCTCCAACCCTCTCTCTCTCTCTCTCTCTCTCTCTCTCTCTCTCTTTAAAAAAAAAAAAAGAAAGAAAGAAAAAAGGCAATCAAAACCCAGTGGATTCAGGAAAAGCTCTTTACCTTCCCCTCAACAGCCTAGAAAGAATTAAGATAGAAGACAGGCTCCCGGAGGAGAGCTATCGCTGTAGATAACAACACTGTTACACATTAGGTGTGGTAGACAGGGAGAAACTTAGCAAGGCCTCTTTGATCAAAGTTCTCTATGTCCCATTGTTTACGAGTGGCCTAGCAAACACATTTACCGAACACTTACTCTTTTTCATTTTACCATGAATTCATTCCTTCCCTTTGAAGTCCCAGTCCTCTACCTTCCTCTCCTTAATTCAGAATGACACATATACCTCATTTTGCCTGACTGTCCCTTGGCATCTCTGTGTCTCTGTGGATTCCCCAGAGGTACTAAATTAAATTTGATTTTCTGCCATTCATCTGTGTCATGTCATTTTGATTCTTGATCTGGCCTGAAGCACTTTGAAGAGGGCAGGAAATTCTTGCTGCCAGACAGAAACATTCCCAGTTGGCCGGGGCCAAACCTGATGGAGTACCTCCTGTTTCTTTTTTAAAACCCCAACAAATATAGGCCAGAAACATATGGGCAAAATGCCATCTTGGTTGGACATTTCTGCTTTAAACCACCAGCATAATTTCAAGGATACAACTGAGAAAATAAATGAATACTAGATTTCCTCATTCTTGTCCCTTAAATCATGAGCACAAATATGCACATTCATACCCCACCACCTTTCACCTTTGTCTCCCTGTCAGAGAAGGGTGAGTCTCTCTCTGTCTCTGTCTCTGTCTCTTTCTCTCTCTCTCACACACACACACAGACACACCACAGAGTTAGAAATTATCTCAGGAAGACTTCACATATCCGAGGAACTAATTCTCTGTTTTTGGCACTGAGCTATTTTCTCTAGGCAAATATTTATGTAGTTTTATACAGATTTCCATAAGCCAAAGTATTGATAGAAGAGTCACTTTAAAATATTATTTATGACCACAGCCTTAATTTAGAACAATAGTTATCAGCATTTGTTCTTTGGATCACCTGCAGCTGAAAAAACCAGAAGGTTTGTTAGAAATGTACATTCCAGAATCTCCCCTAGGCCCACTGAGTCTGGATCTTTGGGGGTGGTCTACATTTTAAACAAGCCTCTGGGAGGTTCTGGGGCACACTGTAGCTTGCTGGCCATTGCTTTGTTCGCTGGTAAAATTATGGCAAACATTCTCGTCATGATTTCACAAAGGTTAGAACAGAACAAAGATCTCCAATAGTGAATCCTCTATGTTTCAGAATCACATCTTAATACCTGTTGGTTTGGGGACAGCAAGCCGAAGAAGGGAAAAGCAGAAAGTCAATATATTTGTGATTAATAATTTCTGCTATCAGATGCATATTATTCAACACCCTCTCCCATGGAAGGTACAAGTTCGTGGTTTTGCAGATACAGAGAAGTCTAAATTTAGCTTATAGCTGTAATTATGTTTTTTCTTTCTGGCTACAGAAGTTTATTGTGGTGTGTCTCTGCTTAGATTCTGTCATTCAGCAGTGAGTCTTCTAGAATCATTTAAAATAAGACTTTACTGATGAGGTAATGATAAGTAAAAAGGCAGATCACAAAAAAATTAAGTTCCAACTTTGTATATAGAAATATATATTGTAAGACTGGAAGAAAATGCCCATAAATCAGCATCAGGTTTTTGTGTCAGGGTTAGCCCCACTCCCCTAAAACTATCTCTAAATTTATGTTCATTTTTTATTTTTTAATGATTTTTTAAAAATATTTTATCTATTTATGAGAGAGAGAGAGCATGAGCACTAGCCAAGGGAGGCGCAGAGGGATAAGCAGGTTCCTGGCTGAGTGAGGAGCCTGATGTGGGACTCAATCCCAGGACCCTGGGGTCACGACTGGAGCCGAAACAGACTGAGGCACCCAGGCGTCCCTTTATGTTCATTTTTTAAACTTAAACTTATAATAAACACACACTTTAAAATGTCAATTTCTCAGTGAAAAATACCACCATTTGTATAATTGTAACTTACTGTTAAGTCTACTTCAAAAGCACAAGTTAAGAAAAATTTATTTACATAAGCCTGAAATCCTCATACAACTATTTTAACTTTTCCATTTCCTTTCTAAGTCTTATTTACAGGCATTGATAACACGATTTTAACACAGTTGTAATCATAGTTGTCTACAAATCTGAATTGTTTTGTCTACTTGGCATTATTTTATAAACATGTTTGCACATTTCTGCATAGCTTCAGAATTATTCTAAAGGCTACACTTTTTAAAAAGTTTGATATATTGGACTTTATCCATTCCTGTACGTAGAAACATTTCTGCTATATCTAGTTTCAAGTTATTATATGTAACATAGTTTGAATCATCTTCTTATGAGTTTTTTTCCCTTTTTAAAAGTCATTTCCTGGGGCGCCTGAGTGCCTCAGTGGGTTAAAGCCTCTGCCTTCGGCTCAGGTCATGATCCCAGGATCCTGGGATCAAGCTGTCTCTGCTCAGCACGGAGCCTACTTCCCCCTCTTTCTCTGCCTGCCTCTCTGCCTACTTGTGATCTCTTCTTTCTGTCAAATAAATCAATAAAATCTTTTTAAAAATAAAATAAAAAAATAAAAAGTCATTTCTTTGAATAAATTCTCAGTAATGGTTTTACTAGTTCAAAGGGCATGAACATTTTTATGGATACTATACGTAACATATTTCCCTTTAGAAAATTGTACCAATCTTCACTACCATAAACTATGATAAAGTTTCACAAGACCAAACTATCATAAGAAAAAAGAACTGGGTTCCTAAGAAGGCCACGTTTCTTTTAAAAAAAGCACTTCATTTTATTTTTGTTACCCTGCTATGTACATTACTGTTTTATTTATTTGTTTACTTATTTATTTATTCACTTAGTAATCTCTACATTCAATGTGGGGGCTCAAGCTCACGACCCCGAGATCAAGAGTTGAATGCCCTTCCAACTGAGCCAGCTAGGCGACCCTGTACATTATTGTTTTAATTTATATTCATTATGATTAATAATTTTTAAGTTATCAATATGCCAGGCACATTCCAAGGTGTTTACATAAAGTCACGTTTTCCTAAAAGATAACTGAAATAAACTGTTAATGAAAGCTTATAAAAACCTATCCTCTATATATTAGATAGTATAATAAAAGAAAACTTAAGATTTCCAGAAAATAACTGATCTTATTTCATAAAGGTGGAAAGGCACAGAAGACTTAACTATGAAAGAAAATAACTTTTAGATTTCCCAGCACATTTATTTATTTTTTTGTACATCAGAAGAACAAGTCAATCGAAAGGAATAATAATCTCTTTTATTACCAAGAAAAAAAAGTTTTTCAGGATTTGCAAGTTCATTTAACTCCTATCTTGTTTCCTTAAAAGTGATTAAATGAAACTTTAAAAGTCCACTGAAGGAACTGGGCTAACAAAATGCAAAGTGACAATACTACTAATAATGTTTTTAAATAATTACGAAAGCCATTCAATAAATGACCTACCTGATTTGACCAAGCACATCAAACTGATGAAGAAGTATAATCTCAGCATGTGGAAACTGGAGAGAGTGTGCGTCACATTCACGAGAAGAAGGGTGTCGGGGCAGAGCCTTAGAATTTCTCCGAGGGCTTTGCTCAGAGAGAGCTCAGAGGACTAATCAAGAGGTGTGGTGATAACAGGAAGTTCCAGAGAGGGATTGCAGGCGGGTCCCAACCCTTTCAGGATATTTGACTCCTCCTCTTTTCAATGGAAGGTTGGTACGTTTTTGCCTGACACAATTCTATGAATCGCTTTTTAAAAATTTTATGCATGTCATAATATTCTAATGTGTATTTGCAGAATGACGAGTTCAAAATAGTTTCATTCTTTGTGGGCGGTTTATTAGTTGTTTGGCGTGGTATGTTGAAATCAAGTGTGATCTGAGATATTTGCCTCCCTGTTCTTGTGAATGAAACAAATGCAATGAGTATTCTGTTGGCTTATGAACACAAAACTACTTTTTATGTTAATTCACATGCTCACGCCTCCTCGTATGGCAGTCTTTAGACTTTGCTAAGAACGTTTCATTAAGTCTAATCGTTTACCTGTGCCTGTCCAAATAGGCTTCAGATTAAAGGAAATTTTTATGGCATTATACATATTTTTATTTCTTCCTATCCAGAGTTCCTATCTCTCCCTCTCTCTCTTCCTCCTCCTTTTTAAGAGAAAAGTAAGTGCAAAAGCTTTAAATAGAGAGCTGTGTCAGAACCCATCCAGCTCAGTGTTGGAAGTAACCGAACTTGTGCTCCCACGGCTACAAGGTGATTTAATTCCCTCTGGTGGAGGTGCTGGTAGCATTTACTCAGGCTGGTGGGGGTCCGATGAGCTGAAACACAAATTTATAAATAAAGACGGAAACAACTTGAGAATACCTTGTCTTCCGGAGCATCAGGGAAAAAGCCACTAGTCGTTTAGCATCGTCTACCTGCAGTAGGCATTTATGAAGCCACGGCATCTCGCATGGAAGTTTATCAATCCTCTGTGTCTGTAGTCCATTCAAATAGCAGGGGATTCCTTGCAGGAAGTAGATTCCAGCAATGCTTTCCAAAGAGTCAGTACCTCAGATTTCCCCTGGGGGACTTTTCAAAGTGCTGTGTGTGGATTCCGTGTCACACCTCAGACCTGATGAATGCCAGCACTCTCTAGCAGTGGTTCACATCCCACGTCTTCCACTCACTAGTTGTGTGGCCTTAAGTGAAACATTTCCGTTCTCAAACTCTTTCTTTTCTCATCTGTCAAATGAAGAAAACAAGACCACCTGTCTCACAGGGTTGTTTTCTGGATTAAAGGAACCATTATAAGTACACCTCTTAGCTAGCACCATGCCTGCTACCAAGGTAAGCTCACTGAGCCCTCGGTAACTCTATTATATGTGGCTACACCGTCCACACCTGTCCCTCCTGTCAGAAGGCAGGCTGCTCCAGGCTGAGAAGAGGGATCAGGTGGATTTTAGGAGTGGAGGGCACCTGACGGCAGTGATATTTCAGGTGAATGACATCAGTCAGTTCTGTAGTCTGTTTTCATCTTTGTCTCTAACTGGAGAAATAAATTAAGGATACACAAACAGAGAAAAACAAATAGGTGACCGGCTAGCTTTTTTATTTTTCCATTTGCAGCAAGCTTTACTGATTTGGAAACAACTGCCCTCTGGAACAAATGGAGAATTGTTCCACATTCTCTTACGAACCTGTTTATGGAATGTGTTGTTCACTGTTGGATCAGCGTGCTTGTCTGATAAATATTTGTTGAGCTCCTATCAGTTTTTGTACCACTCCAAGCCTTTATCTAGACAGAGCCAATGTACATTTTTTCCTGGAAACCAGCCAATTATAGGAATAAGAATCATTTCCCTTGGGAGGCCTCTTCGGATTACTGTAAATGATTTTCCAGCTGGCAGGCACAGAAGGTGCCTTATAACTTCCTAGTGTGTGATTTTTTTTCTACTTGCAGCATTGAAAGCAGCTCAAGAATCAATGGGAGAACCCATCCTCTCAAAGAAAGAGAATTAGTAAGAAATATGAAACATAAAAAAAAGAAATATCAAATACGAAAAAACATAAAGCATTCCAGAGGATGGGGGGGAGTGGAAAGGAGGGGCGAACTGGAGAACAGGTGCACAGGGAATCTTTGAGAGGGGAATTAGTTCTGTCTTTTGCTTGTGGGGTGGTCAGGGCAATCTACACAGGTGATAAGATTCAACAGGACTACACACACACACACACACACACACACACACACAAGTGCATGTGAAACTGATAAAATCTAAATTTGATCAGTAGATTATACCAATGTCAGTTTTCTGCATTTTACTTATATAAGATGTTACAGTTGGGGGACTCTAGGTGAGGGTACATGACACACCCCTGTACTATTTTTGCAGCTCCTATGAACCTATAATTATTTCCAAATAAAAGTCTTTAAAAATTCCAAAAGATGGGCCAACTTAGAACTATTTGAGTGTTAACTCAATTTATTTTAATTTACTCCAAGGAATTCTGAGGAAATCCACTTCTTCATTTCTCCTCAGCTGGTCAAGAGTGAATAATGGTCAGTTTCCTCAATATGATGACCCTGATAAATGATCAGAACTCAAGAATAACACAATTGACCTCATTTCCAACTTATTATGCACTGGCTTTTTTTTTTTTTTTCCTTAACCTAGAAATCACTTGCTACAGAGAGCAGAGTCGAAAGGGGGCAGGCAAGCTTCCAAATGTGTGGACAGGAAAAACAGGTATGGAAGTGTACTGGGACTGAGGGGAGGTGGTTTTATAGCTCTCATTGGCCTCAACAGTCAGGGAAGGTGACCTATGTCCTCTCTCACCCTGGTCTAGTGCTCCAGGCTGCTGTATGACTCACTATAATGTCTTCTCATCTGCATCAGGGACCCCACAATCTCTTGCTAGCTGTACTTATTTGGAAAAATAAGTTTCCTTGATTCGTTTTCTACAAGGAGACCAGGTCAACTTTCCCTCATCTGTATATTTGTTTCGTTTCCTCATTCATTTATTGAACATTTCTCAAGCTTCTGTTTAAAAAAATAATAAGGAAAAACAGGGCATGGCTTCTTCTCTCAAGAAGACAGACATATTAATGATACCAATACTAGTATTATGAATATATACTCCATAGAACTGAGTAGGAAACAGTAAGACGCTGAAATTCCACAGGAAGTAGCCAAGGGAAAAGCCTCACACAGGAGGTCCTTTCTGAGGTCTGTTCTAAAGACCAGGTAGGGGGTTCATGAGGTGAAAAAGGTGGAGGAAAGGCAGTCCAGGCAGAGGGAACAAACCTGGAGTCCTAAGTGTGGATTGTCAGTTTGGATGTATGCAGAGGGAAATGATAAAGTAACTTGAAGACAGTCTATGAAGAACTTTGTAGGCCATGCTTAGGACCTTGGGTTTTATCTTCAAGGTAGTGAGAACCTAAGTTTTCTTCTTGTTCACTTGTTTATATGTTACTATATTACTATCATATAGTAATACGAATAAATATAAGAAATAACGTATGCCATAACAATATATAACAAACATAAGAAATAATATAAATATATTGATAATATGTTTAGGTTAGTTTATTAACATTATTATGTGAATAATTTTTTGGTAGTCTATTACAAAACAAGAAGGAAAACACCTGCATACTACTTTTCTGGCCTAAGAAGTATTTTTCATGGAATAGAGCCACTTTGTTTTAGAAAACATGACTTCCTTGAAAACAATGTATCAAATGAAATACGTGCAAGTCTAGTGCTTTTAAGTAACTGGTTCTTTGCAGAGTGCTGCTCAGAGGGCTTCAAGGATAGAGGGTTCTAGCAAGGCCTGTATGCACACTGGCAAGACAGAGACAAAATGCTTTTATTAATTGAAAATTCATTAAAGAGTCGCCTGAGTGTCTCAGTTGGTTAAGTGTCTGCCTTGGGCTCAGGTCATGATCCCAGGGTACTGGGATTGAGCCTAGTTTGGAGCTCTCGGCTCAGCAGGGAGCCTGCTTCTCCCTCTCCCTGCTGCTCACCCTACGGTGTGCTCTCTCTTTCTCCCTCTCTCTCTGTCTTAAAGTTCATTTAGAAAGTTTAACAAGTTAGGGGTAGTGTCCAGTATTTAATGTCCGTTGGTACCATATATTTTAGATTTATTTAGATCTTAAACTACCGTTTTAAATTATTATTATTAGAGCCAGAATCCAGTTTTTATTTTTAACTGGCTTTCCAAGGATTGATCACAAGAATCTTGCACCTTCATTAGACAGTTATATACACAGAGCAGGGACACAGGGTTGCCTGGGTGAGAAGCAACTCTGGAAAAATCTACCCCTGTAACATCTGCCTTGGGCCCTCATTTGGAACCATCATGAGCCATTTGAGGGATTCATGCTAACTCAGCAGGGTCTTTCTTTTCTAGAGTCATCTCCTCTTCTGGATGGGAAACTGGGAGCACTTTCAGGTCCTCCCAGAGGTTCATTTCTTTTTGAAGTTCTTCCTAGGGCTCTCCCAAGTAAGTTTTAGGGTTGCTTCATAGTTGAAGTCGGACTACTCCAAAAAACATCTGGAATTTGATGAGAATCAACCCAACCACTTATAGTGATTTAGTATAGAAAACCACACATTTAATTTATAAGTTTATTTTCCTTAATAAATAAGAACAACAACATAAATTTGCCTTTCTTAACCACCACAAAAGACAACAAAAGAGGGATCACCCTGCAAAAAGAAACAAGAGGGACAGAATACAAAGGCCTGAGAAACAATCAGGCCCCGAAGGACAGTAGTTCTGATGGGTTTGGAGAGGGAAAAGGGCAGATCTGTGGAAAATGTAGGAAAATGTAAGATGTGGAAGTGACCAGTAAATTGGCTTATTAGATAATTGAAGAAGAAGGAAGAGAAACATTAGGCACTGGGCCATGCTGGGTGCTGAAATCAGTCCATCACATACATGAGCACATTTCATTGGCCTGCAGATCTGAGAAGCAGGTTTTATTACCTCTATTTTATAGATTAGGAAAGAGGCTCAGGTAGGGCCAGGTGCTACTTCTCCACAATGCAGGCCAAGCCTATGAGCAACTTCTGTAATAAAATCTAAGACAAGGAACTCTACTTGCTTTTTTGATAATAAGGCCAGATTAGACTGAATAAGATCAATGTCATATTATTAGGAGGATATGTTTTTCCTGAATACCAGAGTTGGTCCCCGGAAGGAAATTAATCTCCAGGGTGGTGACCTATGTTGGATTTTAGGCACATTAGGCCCAAACCAACAATATCTCACCTTTGGGCTCCTACCCACTCCCTCAAATGACCCAGAACTCTGGCAGGAGTGAGCAAAAACAAAACTAACAAGAAACCTTTTAACACTCTGAGTGCTGGTAAAGGAAAAATGTGCAAGACTGAACAATGAATTGGAGGTCTGGCTGGGTCTTCACTGTTCTGTGGACAGGAGGAAAATGAGGGATGGGCCTTGGAAAGGTTTGAAGGAGAGGATCTCAGCAGGAGGAAATGGAAGAGGAGGAAAAGGATCTTTTCAGAAAACTGGGCAACCGTGGAGAATACCCTAATGAAAACCTAAGCAGTGAGAACGTGCTCCACCAGCAGTACAAGGGTGCAAGATATCCAAACCAAGGAAGACAACTCAGTGTCTTCGTTCCTCCATGTGGCTTTGGTTTTTTGTTTTGTTTTTGTTTTTTCTCCAGACCTCTGGTAAAGAGTTCTGAGGTCCAGGAATGGCTGCAGCAGGTGGGTTGGGGAATAAGGATAATCCCGCTCCTTGCCAGTGGACAGGCATGGGCCTATGCCTCTACTGGGGAAACCACAAGACAGCGGGGGACACCAACTGGCAAAACCCCAGGCAGGAGAAAGTGTAAGGCTAAGTGGCCTTCCTTTCCTCCTTTCAGAGGACAACCAGAGACAGTAAGAGAACAAAAAGGGGACGTATGTGTGCAGGGGTGGGGGCTGGCAGTGCTGGGGATGGCCAGCAGTTGCTCCATTCAGGGGTTACTGCTTGCTCATGAGACCCAGGGGTTTGGACTGAGGTAATTCCAAAGCCCTCCACTTTTCATGGAGGGTGACTAACATTTCATTTTGCGTATGTGCAGGTGCTTTTTTAAAGTTAATTGGGAGTCCGGCCTGAAACACATTGGAATAGAGGTGGAGGAGAAATTCTCTTCTACTGGTGCCTCGTAAAAGATGTTGGGAACAGTGAAGAGATGACTATGCGGGGAGGAAAGTCCTTCTGGGAGGCAATTAGCAATGGACCACAGATGCAGTACTTTTAATAGCCACTTCTAAATCAACTGGTCTTTGCTTTCCGCACTGCTCCAGGAGGGGTCAACCCAGCAGCATTTTTCTATATTCCCCTGATAACTAGAGGGAAACTTGTACAATGTCCAGAGCCCTTGATGTCCTGCAAATGAAGGAGGAAGATGTCTTCAAATCCCTTGCAGCAGGAATCCATTTAGGTGGCGCCACACTTGACTTCCAAATGGAACAGTCTGCTTAGAAAAGAAAAAGTAATGGCATCTACATCATAAATCTGAAGAGAACCTGGGAGAAGCTTCTGCTGGCTGCTTGTGCCATTGTTATGGTGGAAAACGCCGCTTAAAAGAAAATGTCCGGGAATGCTGGCCACAGAGCTGTGCTGAAGTTTGCTGCTGCTCCTGGAGCCACTCCTATGGCCGGCCGCTTCACTCCCAGAACCTTCGCTAACCAGATCCCAGCTTCTGGGAGCCAAGACTTCTGGTGGTTACCCATCCCAGGGCTGACCACCAGCCTCTCACACAGACGTCTGATGTTAACCTGCCTACCATGGCTTGTGTAACACGGATTCTCCTCCGTGCTCCACCAGCAGTGAGGACGTGCTCCACCAGCAGTACAAGGGTGTACTCCCTCCGTGCTATGTGGACATGGCCATCCCTTGCAACGACAAGGGAGCTCAGTCAGGTGGGTCTGATGCTGGCCCAGGAAGTTCTGTGCATCTGTGGCACCAATTCCCATGAACACCCATGGGAGGTCATGCCTGATTCCTACTTCTGCAGAGATCCTGAAGGCTTGGAAAAGGAAGAGCAGGCTGACGCGGAAAAGGCTGTGACCTAGGAGGAATGAATGTCAGGGTGAATGTGATGTGGTGACTGTGAATATAGATGAGGTGAGGTGTGGCCTGGAGCCGACGACCAAGAAAGACGAGACGTCTTTAGTGCAAAATGGTGGTTTTTATTAAAGCACGGGAACACAACCTGTTGGCTAAGAGAGTTGCTGCTGCACTGGGGGCTTGAGGAGGGGTGATGTTATACTCAGGAGTTGTGTGAAGTAAGGAAAAGGGAGGTTTCAAAAGAACTTTCATATGCTAAAGAGGACTGACTTACAAGATACCTACAAGATACTGAAGGCATTGCCATTGTCAAGGTTGTCTTCCTCTCTAGCAAGGTATTAACATTAAGATAGTTGGGAGAGTCCTGGAAGAACGTCACATGTGTCCAACCCAGGAGTGGGGGTCATGGCAGGAGGCTGCAGGGTGTCAGCTTCTGCTTTATCTTTGGCTTGCTTTCTGCTCCCTCATCAAATGGACGGCTCCAGCTCCTGAGTTCACTGCTATTCAGCCTGAAGTTGCAGATTGGTCTGAAGGCGTGCAGGTGCCCTCTGTGCCTCTTCAGCAGTCCCTACTGAAGACTGGAGCGTCCAGCCAGCCGCTGAAGACTGGTCTACAGCGCCCTCTGCTCAGGCCACTGAATGGGTGGGAACAACCACTGAGTGGTCTTAAGTTGCTCTTCCACAAAGGCAAACAATGTGGAATAAGGTTGATGGAAATTAAACAGCTTCTTAAAAAAAATCCTTTAGTCTTTGTAATTCTATTCTTTTTTTTTTTTTTAATATTTTACCCATTCATTTGACACAGAGAGAGAGAGATCACAAGCAGGCAGAGAGGCAGGCAGAGAGAAGGGGAAGCAGGCTCCCCACTGAGCAGAGAGCCCCATGTGGGGCCCGATCCCGGGACCCCGAGACCACGACCTGAGCCAAAGGCAGAGGCCCCAACCCACTGAGCCACCCAGGCGCCCCTGTAATTCTATTCTTAATCTTTCAGTAATAGTCTGGTGTTAGCTGTATTTTGGAGAATGAAGGGAGGGGCCAATGTCCACACTTGGGATTTGCTTCCAGAGGGTTGACTGGCACAGGTGGGTAGCTGGTGGTCCTGGAGCTCCAGGTGGTGACTTGCACCAGAATTCCAGGACACTTTATTGAGCAAAGGATGAGGCTGTCATGGGGAGTGCCTGCGTTAAAGTTTGAGCAAGCCTGGAAGTCTGGCCTTAACTGAATCATAGGTAAGGGTCAAGTGACAGTCAGGAATGGATTTGTGGGGCTGAAAAGGATTCCAGGACAAAGGATTCCAGGACTGTTTGGAGGAGGGGACTGGATATTCTGTCAGTAAATAGGGTGGGACTTTTTCTCTCATTGATAATTAACCAATAGTGTGACCTCTAGATAACAGAGGGAGAGTTAATCAGTACTCCCTGACTGCCTGGGGGAGGAGACTAATAGGTACTCCTAGGCCTCAGGTAAGGCCCCTTTAAGTTTCAGTGAACACTTCATTGAGTTCTGTCCTTCCCTATCCCTCCCCAAGGCTTGTTTTTCCCTTCTCCAGCTCCCACTGCACTTTGCACATAATTATCTTGTAATTTGTAATCACCTCTCTCCCGGTAGACTCACATCAAGGGCCAGGCGCTGGTTCTCAGATCCTGGTTCCTATCCAGCTACACCACCAGTTAGCTTTGTGACTTTAGGCAAATTACTTAATCGCTCTATGTTTGATTTTCTTATTTATTTATTTATTATTTATTTAAATTTATTTATTTGACAGAGAGGAGAGAGATCACAAGTAGGCAGAGAGGGGGGGGGAAAGCAGCCTGCTTGCTGAGCAGAGAGCCCAATGCGGGGCTCGATCCCAGGACCCTGAGATCATGACCTGAGCCGAAGGCAGAGGCTTTAACCCACTGAGCCACCCAGGCGCCCTTGATTTTCTTATTTATTAAAAATGGGCACAAGACTCCTCCCCATCGCCTCGGGATGCAGGGAGAAACGCAGGTGACAATGTGTGTAAAGTACTAGTAAGGTTTATGCAAACTAAAGGGCGGTTAACAGGCTAAACATTTGTTAATTGATGTGCACTACCTTTATTTTGTGCCCTCAACAAACATTTACTGAGCACCTACTGTACTTCAGGCCTTCTGAGCGCTCCCTCCCGGGTGGAGAAACCTCACGTGTGGCCGGTGGGCCTTGTCCCGCGGGCCGTCAGGCTACTGGCTCGGAGGGAAGAGGAAGCCCCGCCCACTGCCTTTTCGATCTCGTCAGCGATTGGATTGGGACCGTCCCGCACGCATTCCGGTTGCTAGTTCGGGAGGAGAAGGTGGGGCGAAGCTGCGCGTGCGCAGATCGAGGACGAAGATGCTTTCCGGTCGGGCGGGAGGAGGTGACGTCAGGAGTGGTGGTGGGGTCGGGGGGGCCCTCTTAGAGCCCTTAGGACGTTTTATCTGTGGGCCCTCCGATCGCGTCACAAGTCGGCGACTGAGCCTTGGCGGTGGTGGCCGAGGCGGCGAAGGCGGCAGCGGCGGCGACAGCTCTGGGGTTTGCTTCTCGGGGTGTGTCGGCCGCCGCTGCTGCTTGGGCCTGGTATGTACAAATGGCTGGTTAGGATTCTCGGCACCATTTTCCGTTTCTGTGACCGGCCGGTGCCCCCTACCCGGGCCCTCCTGAAGAGGCGGCGCTCGAACAGGTGAGAGGAGAGGGGGCCGAGCGCCAGCCTGGCTGTACCCCCTCCCCCACCCCGGGGCTTGGCCGGGAGAGCGCTGCTCCAGCCAGGAGGCCCTGCTCGGCCGAAATAGCTGGCCGGGCCAAGGCTGTGGAGGTGCGAGTGGCGGGTGTCCTGGTGACGTAGTCGCTCCCTCCACGCTGTGCGGATGCGCTCCTGATGATGGAACGAGCTAGTTGTCTTTGGAGTGGCCCGCGATGGGTAGGATCTTTGATGTTCTTGTCCGAGTCCTAGCTGCTTGCTGTCAAATTGGGGCTGTAGCGTATCTTGCTACTCTTAGGTTGAAAACTAAGAATTGAAGGAATACTGTCTCGGTTGTGGTTCACTGTTTACGAAGCACACTCCCAAGCGTCATCTGTAGGCAATAAGTGCAGCTAAGGGAAGTGAGATTCATAGCTTGCCCAAAGCCGTTTTGACTGCAAGAATTGTTCTCTTAGCACCAAGAAACAGCAGCTGTTTTGTTCTGAAACAGCTGTCAAACTGTGTGTGTGTGTGTGTTTTGCGGGGGAGGGAGGGAGGGTGGTACCATGATTTAGAGGTAGTGTATAAGGGGGAAAAATTAGGTGTCTCATTCCTTTAAAAAGATCACTAGTTTGTACTCTAAAATTCAGTTAAAATTTTGGGAAACCTCAAAGTCGGTTTGTCTCATTTCATATCACCTTGCTGGAGAATTTAATTTAGAGAATAAAATACCATACCAATTCCATACACCCCACCATCAACTTTTAGTGATCAAGTGTTAATTTCTTTTTTTTTTTTTTTTTTTTAAGTAAGCCTCAAGATTGTTGAAGGGTGGTTTCTTGGAGTTTGAGAGAACAAGATGATTTAATACATGAGTCTGAGAATGCAGGTCATTGATGAAATTGGCTGTTGGCTGAATTCCATCATGTATTCTAGAGAGTCCGAGGCTTCAACCTATTCTTTTCTACCTCTTTGTGAAGTTGTTGTGAGGATCATTTGAGAACATGTTGTTAAGTGCCAAAAATGATGCCTTATATATATAAGGGTAGTGTTTGTTTATTCTACCCTAAAGGCCTTATGCTGAGGCTGGTGCATGATAGGCACTTGGTGCATATTTATTGAATGAGAGAATTTTAATTCCCTCTTCCCTATCCTTTCTTTTTGCTATGAATCCCTACTTTCAAATAGATGGAACAATGATTTGGAGATCAAAACCCTATTCTTCACCACATATTCTTAATCTAAACCAGTTCTTCACAATGTAAACCATTTTTCAGTCAAAATGAAACTAGGAGCTCTTATTGGGATGTTTAAAGTTGTGAACTGAATGGTATTCTCCTGGGATTTATTCTGTTCATTTTTTTGGTAAAACTAATCAATCATAATCTTTAAAAAGGTGATTAATAGTATATCATAAGCCTTTAACATTCTTGAGGTAAAGGTCCAAAACTTGCCCAAATCCCCCAATTTTTTATTACCACTGTAATATAGTTTCCATGATAGAAGTACAGTTAAATAGAACAACTTCTCTAAGAATTTTAAGGTTTCTTATATTGTCTACTTCTAGTGAAGTAGAAGATGGCTTTCCTTGCAGGGGAGGGGGAGATGTCATCTTTCAAAAGGAAATAATTTGTTCTTTTAAAACCATTTCTGGAGAGGGCTGCCTGGGTGGCTCAGTCATTAAGCGTCTGCCTTTGGCTCAGGTCATGATCCTAGGGTCCTGGGATCGAGCCCCACATCAGGCTTCCTGCTCAGTGGGAAGCCTGATTCTTCCTCTCCCACTCCCCCTGCTTGTGTTCCCTTTCTCACTGTCTCTCTCTTTGTCAAATAAATAAATAAATAAATAAAATCTTTTAAAAAGATAAAATCATTATGGAGAGAAAAAGGAAATACTAGTCTTAGGCTCTTACCTATGTTCATTTACTAGCCAAGTGATTTCTGGCCAGTTTCAGATTTCTACTTTAGCCATATTACAGATTATCATTTGATAGGGAGTTTTGAGTGCCTTTTCAAATAGTTTAACAATAGTGTTAAGTCCTCAAATGGTAAAGGCCTACTATAGAAGAGTGTTTTGTTTTTTTTTAAGATTTTATTTATTTATTTGACAGAGAGGAGAGAGATCATAAGTAGGCAGAGAGGCAGGGAGGCGGGGTTGGGGGGGGGAGCAGGGTCCCTGCTGATCAGAGAGCCGGATGCGGGGCTCGATCCCAGGACCCTGAGATCATGACCTGAGCTGAGAGCAGAGGCTTTAACCTACTGAGCCACCCAGGCGCCCCAAGTGTTTTCTTTTTAAGCATCAGTTGAATCTCATTTTTTTTGGACAAAGTGGATGGAGGAGATGTGTTGTATGTATACTAGGTTTACTTATAGAAATGGATGTGTGTGTATGTAAATGTGTGTGTGTGTGTGTATGTATGTATATACATATATATGTATATATATATATAATTTTTTTTCTCTTTCCCTTTTCAGCACTTTGTTTTCTACAGTGGACCCTGATGAAATACCAGCCAAAAGACCAAGATTAGGTATTGAATATGATAATTTTTAAAATTAGATTTTTTAAAATAGGAAAAGTATATGCATGGAACAAAATTCAAAAGGTAAAAAGTATGTGCAGTGAAAAGTAAATCTCTTTCCTGTCCCTTTTCTAATCAGTTATCTTTTCTAGAGGTAACCACTGTTATCAGGGACTTGATTATCTTTCCAGATGATTATGGCTGTATCTTGAATATGTATTTTAAAATTTTCAATCTTCCTATAAAGAAAAGGTACTCTTTATTTTTGAGGAGAAAACTTGGTAAAAAACTACTTCAAACTGAGTCATCTAGTTCACATAGCTGAGTGAATGAATCTAATGTGTCCCCCCAAATTGTTTATTTCTCTGTATCCAGAGGGCTAGATGTAGCTTAATAGAAGAGAACAAAACTAGATTAAAGGAAAAAGACACAATGGAGTGCTACAATAGTATTTCCTTTGTCTCAAAAATGAATGTAAATTTCAATCTACCTCCAGATGTGGTAGTTAGGAGTAAACGTGTCTGTTAAGATTTCATTTAAATTGGATGAGTACTTATCGAGTATGTCTTACTGCTAAGCAAGGTGTTAGGTTCGACAGGAAAAAGAAGAATGAGTAAAACAGGGTCTCTATTTTTAGGGACCTTAAGAGTTGTATAGGTATGATTGATATGATTGTATTATTGAGGGTATAAGATAAACATATAAATAATTACTAATGTCAGGGATGTGATAAATGAAATAAGAAAGACAGTAACAAAATACTGTCTAATTTTCAGCCGATTAAAAGTCTCAGTAAATATTTGGCAAAAGAGCGAGTATGTGAGATGGATCTTAAAGGATGGGTGGGATATCAACAGAGTAACAGGAAGGGAAAGCATTGTAGGCAGAGGGAACAGTATGGGAGAGTTGTGCAGTTCAGGAAACAGTGAATAGAATTCGGGAAAAGTTGGCGAGAGAGAAGGATATCAAATCAAGAGAATTTTGAATGCCAGGTTTATACTAAATTCATTAGGACAGTATTTCCCAAATCACAGGATAGATACTAGTTCAGGAAATTATTTTAGGGGATATAACATTTCATAGCATTAAGTAGCATGTGAGTTATGTAGTAAAAAGTATCCTTTTCATTTGCTTTTAATTTTATGATTATTTCAAGCAGAAAATCTCGATATAATGCTAGTATGTTTTTTTGTTTGTTTGTTTTTAAAGATTTTATTTATTTATTTGAGATAGAGACAGTGAGAGAGAGCATGAGAGGGGAGAAGGTCAGAGGGAGAAACAGACTCCCCATGGAGCCGGGAGCCTGATGCGGGACTCGATCCTAGGACTCCGGGATCATGACCCGAGCCGAAGGCAGTTGCCTAACCAACTGAGCCACCCAGGCACCCTTGTTTGTTTTTTTTTAAAGATTTTATTTATTTATTTGACAGAGAGAGAGATCCCAAGTAGGTAGAGAGGCAGGCAGAGAGAGAGGAGGAAGCAGGCTCCCTGCTGAGCAGAGAGCCCGACATGGGGCTTGATCCCAGGACCCTGAGATCATGACCTGAGCCGAGGGCAGAGGCTTTAACCCACTGAGCAACCCAAGTGCCCCTAATGCTAGTATGTTTTTAATACTCATTTACTACATGTGACTCTCCCTTCTTTTAACAGGCCCAGCTAAAACTTATATTGTTGTTTCATTTCTTCATAAGGCAAATAATATTCCTTTACATTTATAGTAGTGATATAGAGTTACTTTTCAAATACATTTATTTAGCAAAAAACATGAGTCAATTTTAAACAAAAATGTGAATAAATAACAGCGGGTAGGACTTTTGGCAGTGGTTACATCTGAAACTCATGTAGCACTGTGTGTCAGCTGTCCTTCAATCAAAACAAAACAAGAAAAACAAAAAGAACTTTGACGGTGGCATTAAAGAAGGTTCCTGAAATAATTATGGTAATCATCTATTTCATGGACTTCCTTTCATGTTGAAGACCCCTCCCTCCATGATTTCCATGAAATATGTATTATAATTTTCTGAGGGGATACTATAGAAAGGAACCTAAGCCAAGGGGCAAGCAGCAGGTAGCAGATATATTACTTATTGGCAGAATTTGTAAAAAGACTACAGGAGTGCATCCGATAGACCTCTCCATGATGGTGCCTATTGAGCACTTGAAATGGGGCCAATGTGACTGAGGACCTAAATTTAATTTAAATTAAATATAAACTTAGGTGACTACATGTGGCCACCAGCAGCTATGTTGGACAGTACAACTCTCTTGTTTGCTTTTGAGAGGACAAAAACAAAAGGAGGGTAAAAGGAAAAGGAAGACCTTAGAATCGCAGACTCATGATCTTAGAGATGAAAGGGATTTTAAGAAATCTAACTTAGTCTATTATAAGGAAAGTAAGGTGGTCTTATCCCCATTTTACAGATGAAGCAGGGCCAGCCTACCTTCCTCCTCACCCTTCTCCTCCCCTTCACCCCTCTTCCCTCTTTTCTTCCTCCTCCCCCTTTTTCCTCCCTCCTTTTTTGAGTTGTTGAGATCTTTTTGGCATAATCTCGAAGAATACCTAGATTTTAGGAAAAAAGTATTACAATACTTTTTAGCATCCACTATTTAACTCCGTTAGTTATTAGGAATACCCCATGCCCCCTGGGGTCTGGATAACAGTCTGTGGGTTAAGCAACAATCTCTAAAGCTCTTATTCTTCCACTTAAGAAAGTACAACAGAATATAAGTGATAACCCTCAACATTACTAGAGGGATAACCTGGAATTCTCTAAATCTTAAAATGAGAAACAAGTAACTTGCAAACTGATACTTTTACCTATTCTCTGGTTACAAATTACTTCAAATTACATTGTGCTTTACTTAGCTATCACATCCTCCCTGTTGTTTAAGTTATTCCCCTATTTTTTTATTTCTGTTTTATATCATTGTATGTTCTGGATTGCTTGTTGTTTTAAAGCCACCATTTCAATTTCAGGCTTTTTTCCTCTAAAGCACAATGTGGATAAAAGATAGTCTCTTTCTCTCAAACTAGTGCTTTAAAATACCCTTAATTGGGAAATAGAAAGGAAATTGTAGAGAACCAATCAGCAGTGTAGGAAATGAGAAAGGGGTAGTGTCATAAAAGGAGGAAGTGTGGCAAGCCCTGAAATCTACCCCTCCCCCTTATTTACCTTATTTATTTACTTACTTATTTTGTAATCTTTATTTTTGGTGGGAAGGAAGGGTGCATCAGATCTAACATGTCTTCTCTCTTTCTTTTTTAATTTAACTTTATTTTTTCAGTGTTCTAAGATTCATTGTTTATGCACCACACCCAGTGCTCCATGCAATACGTGCCCTCCTTAATACCCACCACCAGGCTTCACCCATTCCCCCATCCCCCTCCCCTACAAAAACCCTGAGTTTGTTTCTCAGAGTCCACAGTCTCTCATGGATCATCTTCCCCTCCGATTTTCCCCAATTCACTTTTCCTTTCCTTTTCCTAATGTCCTCCCTGTTATTCCTTATGCTCCACAAGTAAGTGTAACCATATGGTAATTGACTTTCTCTGCTTGACTTATTTCACTCAGCATATTCTCCTCCAGTCCTGTCCATGTTGATGTAAAAATTGGGTATTCATCCTTTCTGATGGCTGAGTAATATTCCATTGTATATATGGACCACACCTTCTTTATCCATTTGTCTGTTGAAGGGCATCTCGGCTCTTTCCACTGTTTGGCGATTGTAGCCATTACTGCTCTGAACATTGGGGTACATATGGCCCTTCTTTTCACCGCATCTGTATCTTTGGGGTAAATACCCAGTAGTGCAATTGCAGGGTCATAGGGTAGCTCTATTTTTAATTTTTTGAGGAATCTCCACACTGTTTTCCAAAGTGGCTGCACCAACTTGCATTCCCACCAACAGTGTAAGAGGGTTCCCCTTTCTCCACATCCTCTCCAACATTTGTTGTTTATTGTCTTGTTAATCTTTGCCATTCTAACTGGTGTAAGGTGGTATCTCAATGTGGTTTTGATTTGAATTTCCCTGACAGCTAATGATGAAGAACATTTTTTCACGTGTCTGCTAGCCATTCGTATATCATCTTTGGAGAAGTGTCTGTTCTTCTGCCCATTTTTTTGACATGATTATCTGTAACACGTCTTCTCAGTAGAAGGATAGCCTTATTTCGTCATAGATGTTTAAGAGCTGCATATTTTATACTTTGCTAATTCTGCCTTGGAGTAGCCAGTGTGTAATAGGCACTTAGTAAATAGTTATTTAGGAGTGTATTGTTACCTGCCTAGGAAGTAAGGACAGATGAGTGAGTAAATTATAATGCTTCCTGTAAGATTCTGCCATACTTAGTATCTACGTGCTTCAGGTTAAATTATGCCCCTGTCTCTCTGGTTTATTTATTTTATATATTCTGAAGAACTCATTGCTACAACTCACTGCTTAAAAGTTGTCATTTCAGGGCATTTCTTTATGAATCAGTATGTGATTTGCTGAAGTGATGATTTCATGTTTTTGTAGCATCCCAGAAGAGATATCTTATTGAAAAACAAAAATCACAGGGTGCGTGGCATGCTCAGTTGGTAGGGCATACAACTCAAGAACTTGGGTCCTGAGTTCAGACTCCACGTTGGGCCTAGAGCTTACTTGAAAAAACCAAACAGGCAAGCAAACAAACAAACAGAAACAGGAGCACCTGGCTGCCTTTGTTGGTAGAGCATGTGACTCTTTTTTTTTTTTTGAGAGGGAGAGAGAAAGTGTATGTGAGGGTGTGGGAGGGGAAGAGCAGAGGGAGAGAGACAGTTTGAAGCAGGCTTCACCATCAGCATGAAGCTCAGTGCGGGACTTGATCTTACAATCCTGAGATCATGACCTGAGCTGACATTAGGAGTTGAAAGCTTAACCAACTGAGCCACCCAGATGCCCTGGGTGTGACTCTTGATCTCTTGAACATGGGTTTAAGCCCCATGTTGGATGTGGAGCCTACCTAAAATAAAACAACCCCAAAACCCCAGAATCACGATGTTGGAATTCTAGTTATTCAGAGAGAAGAACAATTACTTTGATGGATACCTTTCTTATTTCAGTGATTGAAAATAGGACTTCTAATAGAGATTGAGAGAGGCCTTTTCTAAAATATAATCTTATTTTTTCGCCAGAAGTTTATTACTCTATATTTATATGTATATGTAATCTATATTATATTGTCTAGATTATTTCATTCACCAAGTCAAAACCAGTCTCTACAATGCTGCCAGCTTATTTGGATTCCCATTCCAGCTGACCACAAAACCCATGGTAACTTCTGCTTGTAATGGAACACGGAATGCGGCCCCTTCAGGAGAGGTCAGTGGGGATAGGGTTACGTTGGGGCTACTGATCTTTGTACTTAATCATTAAAGTTAAAATTTAGAAATATTCTTTTTAGGAATTGAGTGGAATGACATTTCTTTCCAAAAATATTGATGTCTTTGTTAGCCTTGATATAAAGACCAAGAAGTTTAAGAAATTACACATTTAAAAAATATTTGTAAAAGAGCCCAATTACTAATACGTCTGCTTTTCTTGTTTAAGTATATGTAAAGAACCAGAAACTGTTATTTTATACATAATTTTGTGAGTCTTTACCAATTAAACTTTTGGTCTTACGGATGATGTCCCTTTTGTGAGTTAGTGAAATAATTACCAATAGAGTGATTTTTTTTATATTAAAAACATTTAAATTCTAAAATTGAGATACTACAGAGGTGATTCTATTTGATTTTAAGGTATTTTCGAACTCTTCATCTTGTGAACTGACAGGTTCTGGATCCTGGAACAACATGCTGAAACTGGGTGAGGTGGTCAAAAATCTTTCTGCTTTCCATTACCTCTTTCTGCCTGTGTTTTCTGAGTTTTGAGAATATGAAAGGAAAACAAACACTGATTTGGGTTGGGATGAGAGCACAGACATATTCTCTCTACCTTCTAAAATTATTAAATAGTTTTCTTTTAGAATTATCATTGAGTTTACTGTTTGTGTTTTCTATTTGTATTACCAGTGTCCTTAATATGACTTAGTTCAGAATTCATTCATTAAAAAAACTAAAAACATTTCCTGAGAGCTTACTCTGTGTCAGGCATGTGTTTGGTTATCAAGAAAAACAAAAGACAAAATAATAAATAAAACCTTTCATAACAAAATACAAAACAAATAACAAAATAATAAAACCCTGTCTTTGAGGGATATCATCTGACTGGGGAGCAACTTTAGGTTTCTAGTTCTCATAATTTTATGGATTAGGAACCTCCGTGTTATTCTTGGAGCCCAAAATTGAATTGTAATTATTGTACATAACTGTATAAAATTCTATCATGGGGAAAAATAGGAAGAATCCAGACTCCTGATAATGTCTGGGATCTATGTCAACAGGCCTATAAAGTTTGAGATAAAGGGATAAAAGCTTTTAGAAAAGTTGTGGGTTCAGAAGTCAAAAGTGGAAGAAACTAAGGAAATGATAAAAACCTTACAGAAGTAAGTTTCCTTCTCAAGCTTTTTAAGTAAAGTATTTCTGGTGGCAGAGAAGAGCAAAGGGGAGTAAATGCATACCCCTGAGTCTGAGAATCTAATTCCAAAGGACCTGGAACAAAGATGAGACTTTTTTGGAGTCTTTCATTTCATTTTAAAAGTTAATACAAATTAGATTTTATAATCTATTCATATTGTTTGAATATTTAAATGTTAAAAATTATCATTAAAATGGACGTGTGGAAGGGATTCATAAAAAGGACATGTTTGTCTTGGGCCTGAGGCATCAGCACGACGTTTCTCTGTGTCCGTGTAGCCTTGTCAGAGAAGCACAGGTGCTCCTGGGGCAGGTTTCTTGTATAAAGAAGTCTACAGTCTCTTGTTTGAAATCCTTGAAGATGTGCCGGGGAATTTAGAATTTTTCATATTTTAGGGATATTATCTTTTTTGAGTATTGTTTTAAAAAATCCCATTAGAATTGAACATAGGTTCAAATCAGGTTTGGCAGACAAAGGAATTCAGGTCAGTTTAAGTTCTGCTGCTACAGATTTATGAAAAAACTCAGTTTTAGATCTCTTTCCATTTTGGAGTCCTCGGGGGCTCCCCCGCTGAGTAGCTCCAGCAGTAAATATAGCTGATGAAAGTTTGGTTACCCATTTATGAAGTACAGTGACCATTTCACAAGTGTTAGAAGCTTCTGGTGGAATGTGGTAACATATGGTAGGTTTTCGTTTAAAAATAACTTCTGTTTTCTTGGGAAAAATAAATGATTTGAACAACTCACTCAATTTGGTTAGATTACATGGAGTTTGTAAACATCGAATTCCTCATGCTTCTTGGTGGACCCAGAAAGTGAAACTAGAAAAGCTTACCTGTGAATTTTTATTTTCTCTCTGAAATCAAAAACTAAGCACTGTTGCTTTTTCTTCAGCTTTTACAGTTTGTGCTGGATCTCTGTATAGTGATAGCATTTGAGAGAATAAGATATTTACTTCTATAATATAGACTGTTTACAGATTTTCTAATGCAGACTATTAATAGGTTTGGGATTTGTCTGTTTGTTTTTTTTTTTTTTTTTTACAATTACAAATGCATTTTTCAAAATAGGTAATAAATCTCCTAATGGAATAAGTGACTATCCAAAGATCAGAGTGACAGTAACCCGAGATCAGCCTCGCAGAGTCCTGCCTTCCTTTGGGTAAGCGTTAAATTCTGCCTTTTTGTAAATGGAAACTTAGCACTTATTAGGTGTTCACTCTTGCTAGGGATTCCCACTGTTGTTCTATCATGTAAGCTTGTTAAGTAGTCTGATGTTAGTAACTTGCCAGATACCATACAGCTATTGAGAGATTTGAACTTAGGTGTGTGTTACTTTCTTTTCACATAAGCATATAAGCATATGCTTATAGGATCTGATTTTGAAAACCTTTTAAAAAAGATTTGTTGCTCACTTCTAAACTTTATTTTTTTAAAGGATTTTATTTATTTGAGAGAGAGAGGAGAGCGCACAAGCAGTGGGAAGGGGCAGAGAGGGAGGGTGAGGGAGAGTATCTCCAGCAGACTTCATGCTGATCGTGGAGCCCCACACTGAGCTCAGTCCCATGACCCTGAGATCACAACTGGAGCCGAAACCATGAGTTGGACACTTAACTGACTTAGCCCCTAAACTTTAGTTTTTTCATTAAATTTTTTATTTTAATTCCAGTACAGTTAACATATGGTATTATATTGTTTCAAGTTTGTAATCTAGTGATTATACAATTCTGCACGTTACTGAATGCTCATCATGATAAGTGTACTCTTTAATCCTCAACACCTATTTTACCATTCCCCCCACCCACCTTCCCTACACTTTATTTTTTCCCTAAACTTGATTTTTGAAGTATAATATGCATATGGAAAATGCAGAAGCCGTGATGAATTTTCATATACTGAACATATCAGTGTTGTGAACTGTTCTTCTTTTAGTAATAATTTTTGTCTACTTTCTGTGTTCTCACATTATAGAATTTCTATTGCTTGGATATTATTTTTCTAATTTTTCTCCATATTGATCCGATTGATCTAAATTTTGTATATATTCTCTTTTGTTGTTCTTCTTTCCCCTAAAAAAGAAATCTTTTACTGATTTTTTTTTCTTTCTTTCTCTTTTTTTTCTTTTGCTGTCATAGTTTTTAAGTCAGAAGAGTCCTCCTACTCCCTCCTCTTACGGTTTTTTTTCTTGCTCTAAGAATCTTATTCTTATTTAAAGAGGCAAAAAAAAGGGTCTGCCTGGCTGGCTCAGTTGGTGGAGCATGTGACTTTTGATCTCCCTGCTTTGGGTTCAAGCCTCCTGTTGGGCAGAGATTACTTAAAAACAAAGAGGCAAAGATGGATGCCATATCTTTTCTGAGATCTCTAGAGCTGTTAATTATTTTAAAATTTCTTCATGTCCCTACTTTGTTTCCTCTGAATTCCTTTCCCCACTTTGATTTATTTTGGTCTTTTCTTTCATATTAGAGTCTTTTTTGTTGTTTTTGTTGAGCTATAATATATTAATTTCAAGTCTACAACATAATGATTCAATGTTTGCATATATTATTGAAATAATTACTACAATAAGTTTAATGTCCATCACATACAGAGCTACACATTTTTTTTGTTGTGATGAGAACTTTTAAGATCTACTCTTTTATTTTTATTTTTTTTAATTTTTTATAATTTTTTTTAAGATTTTATTTATATATTTGACAGAGAGGAGTGAGATTACAGGTAAGCAGAGAGGCAGGCAGAGAGAGAGGGGAAGCAGGCTCCCTGCTGAGCAGAGAGCCCAATGTGGGGCTCAATCCCAGGGCTCCATCCCAGGACCCTGAGATCATGACCTGAACCGAAGGCAAAGGCTTTAACCCACTGAGCCACCCAGGCGCCCCATATTTTTTTAATTTTTTAAAAGATTTTATTTACTTGACAGAAAGAAAGAGATCACAAGTAGGCAGAGAGGCAGGCAGAGGGAGAGCCGGAAGCAGGCTCCCTGCTGAGCAGAGAGCCCAATTCGGGGCCTCGATCCTAGGACCCTGAGGCTATGACGACTGCTGAAGGCAGAGGCTTAACCCACTGAGCCACCCAGGCACCCCAAGATCTACTCTTTTAGTAACTTTCAAATATACAACATGATATTATTAACTATAGTCACCATGGTGTGCATTATTACATCCCATGACTTACTGATTTGATAACTGGAAGTTTGTACCCACGAGTTTGGTTTTATTTGCTTTTTTGATTCCACATATAAGTGAATCATATTTGTCTTTCTCTGTCTGACTTATTTCACTTAACAGCATACCCTCAGGGTCCGTCTGTGTTTTTCCAAATGGCAAGATTTCCTTCTTTTTTATGATTGACTAACATTTCAGTGTGTGTTTTCTCTATCCACTCATCCATCGATGGACACTTAGCTTGCTTCCATGTCTTGGCTGTTGTAAATAATGCTGAGGTGAACGTGGGGCTGCAGATATCTTTCAATATTAGAGTCTTTGTCCAAATATCTGGTAATGTTTGACCCTCCATTCCTGTTTAAGAAC
>CM052799.1:123091137-123107091 GCA_028533885.1 Nasua narica
TTTTCTTTTTTTTTCTGTCTCTCAGTTTTACTTTGAACTCAGAGGTGTATAACCGAAGACCAGGTGGCCGTCGTCATAGCAAAGGCCCCTCAGAGACTTCCTTAACCTGGAAGCCTCAGGAACAGGTTGGAACAGAGATGATTTCTGAAGAGGGTGGCAAGGGTCTGAGGCGTCCCCACTGTACCGTGGAGGAGGTAAGCCCTTTTAGCCTCTGATCTCTTTTAAAAAATAGTTCATGAATTTTTAGGGGAATAAATAATATGTGGGGACTGAAAGGTGTACAGTGACTGTAAATTTCCCAGTCTCCCTTCCAGTCCCTGACCCCACGACCTGTCTGATGGCTAGTAAGTAACCACTGATATAATTGTATGTACCCTTCTGGAGATATTGTAATAATTCTTTAATTTATAATTCATCCATTTTCAGATTTTTTTTCACTATAGGACTGAAAAAGGAATCATGCTAGGAAGAGAGGAGATTCTATTCCTTTTGGGTATTTGAATTCTTCTAACCTGTTTCTTTTATAAGGCATCCTGTGACTACATAAGAGAAGTAAACAGTGAACGTGTCCGCTTTTTCCTTTTTCAGGGCACTTAGCATGATATCTTCATCAACAGTCTTCTTTTTACATCTCTCTTGAGGTCTTTGCTTATTCTAGGAGAATTTAGAATTATTCCTATACTTGGCATTTCCCAGGACCATTACCTATTGCAATTTGCTAGATGGTTTTCTAAGCCATTTAGTTTCATTGGTCAGAGAATTATTTATTGGAGGTCTAGGTGTTGTGCTAGTTGTCAACAATTCAAAAATTGAATAAAATATGGTCCCCGTCCCCTAGGAGCTTGTACCTAAATAGTTGTAATCAACAGAGGCAAGTAGAGAGAGGAATGGACTGAAGTAGGCTTCAGTATCTCTTAGATGAGAAATCACAGATGGGGCTAAGCAAAAATATGGAGTATACACAGGATATATTCTAGAAATATTGAAAGGTAATATTAGCAAGTCCATATCCATTGGGTAAGGGTAATGTTAAGTTAGAAGGGCCTGAGTCTCAGATTTCAGTCTTGGATAAACACATTTCATTGATGAAGGTACCCTATATGTTTAGGGGGAAGATGATGACTTCAGTTTTGGACATGTTTAAAGTGCCTGTGAAACATGCAAGAAGACCTGTCCCTGGGATAGACTCTTGGATATAGGTGATGGGAGAAATGAGAAGAAGGCAGGGTTAGGGACACATTTCTGAATCTTCTGTATATTGGTGTCTGATAAATCAAGGGAGCTGGAGAGAGTACTTAGGGAGAGAATGTAGTGTGAGAGGAGATAATGGGCAGACCATCGGCATTTGAGAGCAGGCAGAAGAAATAATTGGCAGTGGAGACGAAGAAGATAAGAAATCAAGGAAGGCAAAGGGAGGTCAGCAGGGTGATGTGTTGGAGAGAGAGGTCAAGTGACTTAAGGGCCGAGGAAGTGTCTGCTGGATCTGGCCGTGACAGTCGTCGGTGACTTTGATGAGACCAGATGCATTTTGGAAACTGAATGTTCTGGATATGCAGATGGATTATTTCTGTTGAGTTTTTTGTGGTTGACAAAAACTGTCAAAAACCCAGATGCCATCAGAGTCTAGCAGTTAATGTAAATGAGTGGAGCGGGCTGGAATGAGTGACCCATCTAAGGAAAAGAGCCCTCCGCAGCTCCAGATTGTTGATTCAGTTTTTTGAAAGAGGCCAGATTTTTAGATTTTTCTTTTCAAATTTATGAAATTGATAATTCAAAAAATTTAAAAAGTTCTGGCAAATAAAACACATCTGTGGGCTGCATTAGACCTCTTAGTCTCTGTTTATGATTTAATGATAACTTTAATGTGTTAACAGTTAAATGACATCCTTTCTTCTATTTAGGGTGTTCAAAAAGAGGAAAGAGAGAAATACCGAAGGTTATTGGAGCGACTCAAAGAAGGTGGCCATGGAAACTCTGTCCCTTCTGTAACTCCAACTTACCACAGGTAAAAATGAGCTAACAAAATAAATGCTTTGCCACACATCTTTTTCCTTGTTTTTGGAGAGGGGATTGGTGAGAAAGGCTTTGTTGGAAAAAGAGGTTTACATTGAGAGAACTAGCCTTATAATTTGCCTGAACGTTGTATCTAGTAATAAGATATATGCAGTGGTTTTACAAAATGGATTTTTCTGTTAGTCTTAGAATCTTTTGCTCACATGGACTCTTGAAACTACTCTGATATAGAAAAGTAGAATTATGGGGTGAAATCAAGTTTTTAGGGAGTAGAGCGTTTTTTCAACCTGTCCAGCACACACATTTCACTTAGTCTCTTATCTTTTTTGGTCTCTTTTCCCCTCCTTCTCCTTTCCTGCCCAGTTCTCCCTCTCTTCCACACTAGCCTCTCTCTCTGATACACACACACAGTCCCTGTGACATGTCAGTGAATGCATTTTTGCATGATTGAAAGTCCTCCACTTAAGAGATAAGATTAAAGTTGCCCCAGGTAATAGAAAGTTCTCTTTATAAGACTTCTTGTTAAATATTCTAATGCTTTGGGCAAATAAATGACAGTGGCCGAAGGAGCTGATGTCTGGCCTTGTATTCATCTGTAAAAAAGAGACAAAAAATATGTGAGTACAGGATTGAGGCACACAGGATAATTCTAACAAGTGGTACACAGTAGGGGTGTGGGGATCCTGGAAATTATGTAACAGCAAGTTGAAGGTGAAAGTCACAAGACTGTCTAGTTTGTTGAATGTACAAATAGCAAAAGATTTTTTTGTCTAGGAATTTTAACTTTTGTTGAGCCTTTTTTTTTATTTGTTTACTCAGGCAGAATGTTAATATTTTCTCTGTTTTGACTAGCCACTGTTGGAAGCAGCAGTGTGCTTCACGGGCTTTTGCTCTTGTTATGTTGGCAAAATCCTCAAACTATTTTGCTGTTTACATTCCTGCTTTTACTGTATTGTTTTAGGATCCATTTCATTATGTCATTTAAAATTTTTCATCTTTTAACTTGAGTTTTGTCATACTGAGCTTTTTTGGTTGAGGTGGTGGTGGGGATTGAGAACATCCAATTTTACCAACATTGAAACTGGAAGTTAGGGTACCTTGGCTGAAATATTAGCATCAGGCTTACACTGCTTGTATCCCAGTCCCGGGTGGTGCTATGTTGCATCCTCTCCTAATTTGATGTTACAGGGTAATCAGTAAGCCCTGTTTGGAGAAGCTTGTCAGATGGAGATAATGAATATTTATGGTAGACTCTTCTTCTGTATCTGACCTTCACTTTTTGTGTTCCTAAGCTCTCAAAGAAGTCAGATGGACACATTAAAGACCAAAGGCTGGGGGGAAGAGCAAAGTCACGGAGTCAGAACAACTCAGTTTGTTCCAAAGCAATGTGAGTTCCCAGATCTAGCTCTATCTCCATATATTGACCTTAGTTCATGTGCACATGAAATTGAGAAATGACATCCTAGTGAAAGATGGTGTACCGAAGTTTAAAACATTGTCAGACCCCAGGGCTTTGACTTGGGCTTATCCAGTACAAGTAGTTTAGTAAAAAGACTATTTCAAGACTAAGTTCAGTCATAAGATACCTCTTGATTATTATTCCTAGCTTCTACCTAAGCAAATATTTTGTGAGCCTAAAATTAGTTTCTTAATATTTATTTTATTAATTTCTTTAGATTTCTCCACTAGCTGTTCACTAAATGGCACTAAATGATAAGTGAATGTCTTGATACTTTGAAAACTTTGTAAGTTGAAGTTCTAGCTATATGATTGATTAATAAAGGAAACATTCAATCTTTTCTTTATCATCTTCACAGACAGAGTTGTTGAAACAAGGGGACCTTTATGCTCAGTGAGAAGTGAGAAGAGGTACATGGTTCAGTTCATTCTGAGTTTTCTTTTGATACATTATTTTCTTCATAAGCGATATTGATGAACAACTATGTCGAAAGCATTGAGAACTCCCCTTAGCTCTGGTAGCTGGTCAGCATATATGGGTACACGGGGAGCTGTTCTCTTTGATGCCCACCCTAGCTCGGATGATGCCCTCCTGTCCTGGGCATCAGGGTTTGGGAGATGCAGGTGCCACGTGGAGAAGAGTGTGGTTGTGGTGGGCATCTTCAGGCATTAGCCCCTCTAGTATAAGAACAGTGAAGGCAGTTCTGTGTGCCTTGAGGATTTCGGATGATAGTTCCTTTATAGCGGAGTTTGGGGTAAGCTGTGGCCCTTGTCCAAATCTGGTCCACCTGCCTATTTTTTTTTAAGTGAAGTTTTATTGAAACACATTCATGCTCATTCATTTACATAGTTTGGCTGTTTTTAAGCTATGATGGAAGTTGAGAAGATGTGACAAAAACCCTAAGACTTGGGGCACCTGGCTGACTCAGTCTGAAGAGCTTGTGACTCTTGATCTTGGGTTCCTTAGAGTCATGACTTTGAGCCCCCCATGTTAGACATAGAGGTTACTTAAAAAGAAAAAACAACACCAACGAAAAACAAAACCCATAAGACTTGCAAAGCCCCAAATATTTACTCTCTGATCCTTTTTCAAAAAAACTTTGCTGACCTTTGGTTTAGAGAACTAGATAAACTCAAGGTGGTTTTCGTTGACAAACTATTAACTCTTATTCCTAAAATTAGTCTCATATGTGCCAGTTAAAATTATCCAGTTTATACTTTCCCAATGTTTTTCCTCAGGTGTTGTTCAAAGGGGAAAATTTCTGATACAGAGAGGACAGTTGGAATCAGACTTGAAAATGAAGGTGTAAGTGGAAACCCTAGTTAAATTTTATGTTGTTTTACTCTTTCACCTGACCTATGTTAAAATTTAGGTGCTCATAAAAAGAAAGATGAAAAATATGACTTTGATTTCTAATTTCATTGTTTTCTTGAAGAAGCAGCAGGGGTTGAAGAGATACAACTTTTGGCTTCCTTCTGAATTCCCAGATTTTTACCTCTACACGGTAGCCACCTTTTTTGTAAGAGAGACCAACTTGCCTCCATCCCAACCCTTATCTGTAGTACCTGGCTTCTTTTGGAGAATTTTAAAAAACCGTAAGGTTTCTAGGAAAGATATGCTCAGGACCTTTTTAGATTCAGGATCTCAGATTTATTTCAAAATTTAGCAATCTTATGCTTAATTGGACTTTACATTTTTCGGTGTAAGAAATGGAAAAAAAAGTGTTCTGGTGATCTCCATAATAATACCAACATTTTAAATAATAGCAACAGAGCTTTTGCTAAATAGTCTGTATCCAAAAGAAATACGTTTCTAAATTAAAGGCAAACTTGAAGTTTTAGATTATTTGACATTTTAGATATACAGAAATACCAAAGTTTAGGGTGCTGCTTCATATGAAGTATCAGTTCGATCAAGTTTTTCTTCTCCCATTAGACCTCTTTGTAAGGATGAGTATATGTCTCCGAACATCCCCATTCTCAGTCATTTGCAGCAAAGCCTTCTGTATTGAGTTACTGTTTTTCGCCTGTGGAACACGAGCTGCAAAAGGAGGGGAAACTCTGCCTGAGAGAGCACAGAGAGGAAGTTTATTTGGAAGCCGGCTAAAGACTACCTGGTGCTTCTCTCTGTGCCAAACCTGAAGGCTGTGCTATCTGGGGCCTTGGGGAGGGGCCAGCAGCTGCTGGTTTCCTAGGACCAGGATCCCTGGCAGTGAACTCGAGTGAAGAGTACTGGCTCGGCCTGTTGAGACTAGTGTGGTTCTCGTCTAAAGGTCTCTTTTAACTCAGTTTCTTAATTTTAAAAGTTGGGCTACTAACTGACGTAAATTCACTATTAAAGGTCACATAGGGTCACAATAAGGAAGGATATTGTCAGAGTTTCTGGAATGCTGGCAGAGTTCTATTTGCTGACCCGAATGATGCTTATTACATAGGTGTTAATTTTACAAAGATCAAGTGGTATGTAAATGTACATTTTTCTATAGTAAATAATTCCTTTTAAAAAACGAAATGGATCAAGTTTACTTACTATAAGGATTGTAGTACTTTATTCTGAGTGATGGGGTTATGAGTCATAGGTTTTGCTTTTTTAAAACACTTCAAAGTGTCTTATAAGCATCTTATTTTTCATTGGCCTAAGAGAACTGAAAATACTTTCCTTGCTGCCTGCAGGGAGAGTGATGAGTGTTCTGTTTCATGGTTTATAATTGAGGTGCCCTGGGAGCCTTAGGTCTTGAGCATTTTTTGTTCCTCTTGCAGGGACAAGCAGATAGACAAAATCGCCTTCATTTATTGGGAGATTCGCTAATTCTCTCAGGATAATGGCACTGTTCTATGTTTCACGTGTTATGTGTGTTTATATGTGTAAATATCAAACATGTCAATAGAATATAGACACTTTTTTGATCAGAGGAGGGGACACCAGCTGGAACCTGACCTATCCGAAGAGGTGTCAGCCCGACTCCGCCTGGGCAGTGGGAGCAATGGCTTACTCAGGAGGAAAATGTCAATACTTGAGACAAAAGAAAAACATTGCTCAGGCAAAGAGAGGGATAAAAGGATGGATGATCTTCTTGAACTTACAGAGGTATTATTTCTTGTGTTGATCAGAATAAGAGGCTTGTTATTAAATGACTTCAGTTGCCAAGAATTGAATACATGTTTTATTTGGAGGAGTTTCTCCAGGCTAGGGATGAGTGTATGAGAGAATTCAGGTCCAAGGGCTGTCCAGTCACTGGCTACATTGATCTATGAAGGTGGCCTAAGGTATCAGATTAATGTTCAGCAAATGTGAGTAGACATATTTGTCACATATTTTGGAATATAGTGGGTTCTTTGCAGATTTTTATTCAAATATTTTGGGTTACATAGTATAGGTTTGGCATTAGGAATGAGTTCATTGCATTTTCTAAGAGTGATTCTTATTTACTAAAATGTCCCTTTCATTGATTATTGCATTTGAAAAATAGTAAAAACTTACTTGAAAAACCAAGGAAATGAAGGTAGTTAAAAATTCTCATTTTAACAGTGAGCCCGTATCTTGGCTCCTTTTCCAATGTTGTGTTAGTAGGTGGTAATCAGTCAGTCCTATGCAGTGAGAACCTGTTGAGCTTACTATACTTACTTTGTTACTTACTTATATATACTTACTTACTTACTATACTTACTATATATTGGACATGCAAGTGGACCGACCCATAAAACGGCACAATTGTGAGCAGTGGAGGAAGCAGGATTTAAAATATTTGAATGAAACTAATTTCTGTTGGCTTTATAGATTAATCTCAGTAGCTTAAATATGCATTTATCTGCATAATTCGTGAGAATAATGAAGCCATCTACTCAGCCATCACTGCCGTGTTTTCCAGTTTCTTCCTGTTTGCTTATTCCCTTCATGTCCAAACTGTATAGTATCATCTCTTAGGGGTCCTAATTCATTACTTTGATGATTTTAAATAAAAGGTTAGCAGGTAAGTAAGGAAAGTGTGAAAATACTTAAAAGAGTATTGTGAAAAGAGCAAAGGCTAGAAAGTCAGACACCCCTGGGTTCCATGCTAGGCTCTTCCTTTTAATAACTGTCTGACTTTGAGCACGTAACCCAAGTTCTCTGAGCTTCACCGCTTCTATAAAATGGTGATAATACTTTCCCCACAAGCAAGGATTAGTGATGTGCTTCAAGGGTCTGGTACCGTGTTTGGCTCATAGTGCTCAATAAATGGTAGTGGGATAATTGAAACTGTGCTTTAAATGTAAATATTATCAAATTACTGTTTTCAGAAGCTGGTAATTGAACTAATATTTTTATAACTATTAGTAAAACTGCTTTGTGCTGTAGAGATGGAAAACTTGTTTTAGCCTCAGACTCTTGAAATCTGATTGTGGTTCTATTTAAAATACAACCTCTGGACTTTCTAATTCAGGACATGGAAAGAGAAATCAGTAATGCCCTAGGCCATGGCCCACAGGATGAGGTCCTCAGTAGCGCTTTCAAGCTGCGAATCACTCGAGGTGATATCCAGACCTTGAAGAACTATCACTGGCTCAATGATGAAGTAAGTTGGTTTTTTCCCCCATGTGGTCATTATGCTTAACCATTTACCATCTATAGCCAAAGTGATTTCTACCTAACTATAAGGGGTTGGGAAAGCAGCTTTTAGTTTCACTTAAAACAGAAACATCTCAAACCTTAAAACGATGGTCAGTTTTGATTCTTTGCTGCCTTTAATTAGCCATGTTTCCCTCTTTTGCGTCGGTGCTTTGTTTCATCCACCACTTTATTTACAAGTAGTCTTCAGTGACTTTTTTTTTTTCTTACAAATGTATTTGTTTTTAAGTAAGATCTGTGCCCAGCATAGGGTTTGAACTCACGACCCCAGGATCAAGAGTTACATGCTCTACTGACTCAGCCAGCCAGGCACCTCTTCAGTGACATTTTTATAAACCTTGGGTGTAGCTGATGAATAGAAGGAAGCAGCAAGTGATATTATTTCAGAGGAATTCTCATAAGAGCCTTTTTATTTTTTCAACACTAAAGGGATAGATTGATCACTATACTTACATGTATCTAAATGTGTCTTTTTTTTTGAGTGACAACTGTAAAAATTTGCCAGATTATCATCTTGTATCCTTACATAGTTAGCTAAAGCTAGCTCTCAGTTCTTGCACATGTTTTAGCTGGTCCTTTCCCTAACTCCCCAGAGTCCTTGCATTTTCCCCCTTTGCCTTCCTTCCTATTCCCCTCTTGACTAATGACATATAGACACATTCTTATAAAACTAGCATTTTTGTTTTACATTATAAATGTTATATATATATTATAGAAAATATGGGAAGTACAGGAAAAGTAAAAGAAAATTAACATTCAAAAGTGCCACCACTCAAAAATAAAATATTAATGTTTGGGCATATTTTCTTCCAGTTAATATTTTTTATATTTGGTAAAATTTATAAATAGTAAAATTCAATTCTAGTTAATCTTTCTGCATATTTTTTTCACGTGATGAAGTTACGTACACCGTTTCATTATTGAAGACTTTCACCTTTAGTTCCTTGGCTCTTTTACTCACATGCTTCAAAAGTACGATTTCACTCCTTAAGTCCTCCCATTTTGCACTCATAATCTTTTATTTTCCTTTTTCTGCCGTAAACAGTCCTTGCATCCCCATCTCTAGTACTTTCCTTTCCTGGAGCTGCTTACCTTCTAACTCATCCTAATTTAGTTAGGTAGAAATTTGGTTTTGGTCATGTACTTGCCAAGTTCTGACGTTTACTCCCTTGGTATTACAGGTCATTAATTTTTACATGAATCTTCTGGTGGAAAGAAACAAAAAACAAGGGTATCCAGCACTTCATGCATTCAGTACTTTTTTCTATCCCAAATTAAAGTCTGGTGGTTACCAGGCAGTGAAAAGATGGACCAAAGGGGTCAATCTCTTTGAACAGGAACTTATTCTGGTGCCTATTCATCGGAAGGTACATTGGAGTCTGGTGGTGAGTTGAGGGGGTTAATTGTTGGAGTCTATATAATGGCTGTTTTCTTGAATAATGAAGACTTCCCTTTTCTGTCCAATTAAAAATCCGGTAGTACATATAAAGGCAAACCCTGAAGAGTCCCTTCTTGGTTCTTGAGTTGAACAACTTAGAAAGCTAGATGGGAATTAATTGAATTTAAATTTAAAAAACAGTGTGAAAAAAATATAAAAGATTAAATTATAATCACACACACACAAAGTTATATGGCACACAGGAAAACGGCAAAGAGTTTTAGTACACATTAAGTTCTTTATTTGATTTCTTTAGTTTTGTTTACAAAATGGTATGGTTTTATTATAGAAAAGTAAAGGTATAAAGAAAAAAAACAAGAACAAAAAATCTCATCACTTTGAGAGGACAACTAGTGTTTTGCTGATTAAGTTTCTAGGCTTTTCTCTGGCACTGGAAGTATATAATTTTATAGAAATGAAGCTCATATCTCGTGATACAGTATTTTATAAAAAATGTGTCTTAGAAATCCATTTTTGTTGGTACTTGTATTGACTTTTTAAGAGATGTTTTACCTTTTAGAAATAAAATTCTGTTGTGGTTAAGATGTTTCTGGATGTTGTGTTTTTCCATTATAGGTGATAGACCTGAGAAAAAGGTGTCTTAAGTATCTGGATTCTATGGGACAAAAGGGCCACAGGATCTGTGAGATTCTCCTGTAAGTAAAGGCTGGAAAGCTTTACTGTTGTATCATTGTGCCCTCGTTCCGTGATCTATCTTCTGTTTCATCCAAGGAGGCTTTGGTGGGTCGTAGTATAATGTTGAGCGAAGGTTATGCTCCCAGTTGTTCAGGAATTGACTTGAATTCATCTTCTTGTCAAAAAACCCCCCTAATATCTGATCTTAACTGAGAGCTCTTATTTAGTAGCATTGGCAATACGTTTGTCATGCACTGTAATGTAAAATATGTCTTATTAGAATCCTGTGATTTGAATTAGGTTTCTTTGGGATTGACTCATTATTCTGAATGTTCTGAAGAACTGTTAACTAGGGTCTTACTCCTCAAATTCTTAAACCTGCTCATGTCTCTGCTTTCCATGATAGTTGGGTTCATCTCAGAACCAAGAGGTAACTTTTAAGTTAAAGCATATGGTTTTAGGCAACTATTTTAAATAGTAATTGCTAGAAACCTGCCTTTAAAGCATAGCCACTTATTAAGCTGTGTAAGGTGGTGACATGAATTTCACAGTGAGGAAGCAGTTCAGTAAGAGCAGTCTGTTTTGAACGCCTTCTGTTCACTGGAAGCAAAAGGGGGTTCTCGTTTTTAATTTTAGGAAGGATACTTGAATAAGTTTATAAGGGTACTTTAGTAAGGAGCCTCTTAAGTGAATGACAAGAAAATTTTGTTTTGTTTTTAAAGATTTTATTTATGTATTTGAGAGAAAGAGAGAGGGTGAGAGAGAGAGAGAGAGAGGGAGAGAGCACACAAGCAGGGGGGAGGAGCAGAGGGAGAGGAAGAAGCAGGCTCCGTGCTGAGCAAGGAGCCCAGCGTGGGGCTTGATCCTAGGACCCTGGGATCATGACCTGAGCCGAAGGCAGACGCTTAACCGACTGAGCCACCCAGGTGCCCCAGAAAATTTGTTTTTAACAACAATTAGTTCAATTCTCTCTTTTTCAATATTGTTTTAGTGTAAAAGATCTTTTTTATTTACTTTTTATCGTGAATAGAAAGTTTAAAAAGAAGAAAGTTTAAAAAACTGTAAGATACACTGAATTGTTTATAAAGCAGTTATTTCCTTCTAGTTTTTTCTGTTTAAGATATATATAAAATGTGCTCACATACATACATGTGCACAGACACATACGTATTGTCACATATATAGAAATGTTCTCACTGAAATCATACAGCAAAGTTTTGTGTCCTGATTATAACAGGATACAAAAAAATCATACTTCTGTCACATCTCACTCTTTGCTTTTTCTTTCTCCCTCTCCCTTCTGTGGGTATCTGAGGCCCACTCTCTTTCCCGATGCTCCTAATTCAGCTTTTTTTTTTTACTTTTTTTGCATTATTACCTCCCTCCTCAGAAAAAAATGCAATTTAATTTCTCCATGACAAGAGAAAATAGTGTTAAAGAATAAGACTTTTGGTTTGTTGGGTTTAGAGGGCTACAAACCTTTGTAATATCTAAGATTCTTGCCTTCCAAGAACCAATTTCCACCCCCTCACCCCCACCCCACTCAGGGAGGGATTGCTCCCACTGAGAGTGCAGCCCAGGCACCGCTGATGCCGGTTGCCTTTATGTGAAGGTTAGGATGAGAAAGGAGATGCCTGGCTTAAATATGATAACCCTCGGAAGATCTGGGTAAATTATACGGAAGTATATATCTCCTAGGAACAAGGGAGTTCCCTTACGTAATCACAATGTCATTATCACACTTAGAAAATTAGCCATCAGAGGCACCTGGGTAGCTCAGTCAGTTGAACACGTGACTCTTGCTTTTGGCTCAGGTCGTGATCTCGGGGTCGTGGGATTTAGTGCTTAGCTGTGTCGGGCTCTGCGCTTATCGGGGAGTCTGCTTGAGCTTCTCTCTCTCCCTTTCCCTGTCTCTCTCAATTAATTAATTAAAAAAAAGGAAAATTAGCAATCAGTCATATGTAGTTTTTGGCCCATGTTCTGATTTCCTTAGGTATGTTTTACAGTTTTTTCTCTTATCCAGGAAGCCGGTCAGAGTTTACGTGTGGATTTAATGTCTCTTTAGTCTAATTTAGAAGTCATCCTTTCTTCGTTTTTCGTGGCAAAGCCTTTTTTGTGTGTGTGGAAATCTAGGCCAGTTGTCTTGTTTTATATTTATTTTAATTTTTTAAAAAGATTTTATTTATTTGACACAGAGAGAGATCACAAGTAGGCAGAGAGGCAGGCAGAGAGAGGGGGGGAAGCAGGCTCCCTGCCTAGCAGAGAGCCTGATGCGGGGCTTGATCCCAGGACCCTGAGATCATGACCTGAGCCAAAGGCAGAGGCTCAACCCACTGAGGCACCCAGGCGCCCCTGTGTTTACTTTAATTTTTAAATGAAGTATAGTTGACACACAATGTTACATTATTTTCAGGTGTGTAACTTAGTAATTGACAACTCCAGTTACGCTGTGCTCACAAGTGTAGGTACTTTCTGTTTTAGATTTTTTTTAAACTTCCAGTATAGTTAACGTACAGTGTTATATTAGTTTCAGGTGTACAACATAGTCAATATAGTGATTCAACCATTATAGAACATTGTATATTAATCAGTGTGCATCACGTTAAGTGTGCACTTAATCCCCTTTACCTGTTTCACCCATTGCCCCACATTTTATATCTGTTTTTAAGTGAGAAAAAGCAAGTTGTAAAATGAAGTACTTTTTAAAATAAACTGTATGTTTTTAAATTGTGTGTGAGGAGTGGAGAACTAGAAGAATACACAGCAAACTTATTAGTAATTACTGCTGGCATGGCTATCAGGAGGTCTTTTGCATTTTATATTTTACAGGTTTTAATTTTCTAAAGCATGTACATTTTTTGTAAGCAGGAAAAGTATTAAAAACCAAAGCAATCACATTTTTAAAAAAGCTAGTGGAGATGGGTTTGAGAATAGCCTGTTAAACATCCTTTGTAATCATAATGGTAAGTCTCCACAGGGATTCATCAATATATTCCTTCTTTGTTGTTTTTTTAGTCAGTATTTACAGGATGAAAGTAAGACCAAAAGAAATATTGATCTGAATCTTTTAGAGTGGACCCACTACAGCATGAAGCCACATGTAAGTGATGATCGTCTGTATTTGAAGTGCTTTGTTGTATTTACTGACTGTGGCATATTATGTGGACTTGGCTTCCTCCCTCCCCTCACTCACTCCTAACCGTTAGGCATGCATTCTCCTGAAGTATACATCTTAAGAATTATCTCCTTCTAAATCTTTAGAAATTCATTTCACCAAGATGTCTGCTGCTTAGCCTTTATTTCTTGTTTAAATATAAATGTTGGGGCATCTAGGTGGCTCGGTTAAGCATCCAATTCTTTCTCTCTCTCTTTTTAAAGATCTTTAGTGAGGTGCAGTTGACATAAGAAAACTGCATTGGACAAGTTTTCACATAGGTATATACATGTGAAACAATCGTTACACCCATGATGATGAAGGTGCCCATCACCCCAAGAGCTTCCTTATGCCCCTTGGGGACCCTTCCTCCAGTTCCTCCCTGGCCTTGTCCTATGCCCATGCTACACAACTCATCTGCTTCCTGCCAATTTAACCTGCTGTGGCCATCCACTATTTTAGATTGTCTGATGGAAAGGCCTATGAATCACACATCATTATCACTTCATATAAACAATAGTTGTTTACATTTACCTACATCTTTTATCAGTTTATTGGCTCTGGGTTCATTCGTACATGTCAGTGTACGAATTCATTTCAGATTTTTCTTGGGAGATCATTTTTTGGAAACACATCCTTTAAAAAATTCTTGTAGCCAATGTCTGTTGGTAGTAAATGTTCTTAGTTTGTGAAAATCTAAAAATGTGTCTACTTCACCTTCATACAGGAAAGATGTTTCTCTAGGTACAGAGTTCTAGGTTGTCAGTGTATGTTCACTAACAACTCTGAAGACGAGTCCATTGTGTTCTGGTTTCCTTGTTGCTACTGAGACATCTGATATATAGCTGTCATTCCTTCGCAGACGATTTGTTCTTTCTTTCTGGATTCTTTTAAGCATCCAACTCTTGATTACGACTCAGGTCATGATCTCAGGCTTGTGAGGACGATCCCGTGTTGGGCTCCACAGTGAGCAGGGAGTCGGCTTGAAGATTCTCTGTCCCTCTCCTGCCCCTCCTCCTGTATGCGTGCATGCGCTCTCGCTCTCTCTCTCTCACTGTCACTCAAATAAATCTTAAAATAAAAATAAATTGTAGGGCGCTTTGGATGGCTCAGTAAAGCGTCTGCCTTTTGCTCTGGTCGTGATACCAGGGTTCCTGGGATCGAGCCCTGCATTGGGTTCCATGCTCAACAGGGAGCCTGCTTCTCCTCCCTCTGCCATTTCCCCTGCTTCTGAGTGCTCATGCTTTCTCTCTTTCAGATAAATAAATAAATAAAATCTTGATAAAACAAATTGTAAATAATAACTATATGCTAGCATGTCTCTCAAAAAGCTAATAAACTCAAGTCAGCTATTTTTCTTGGTTGGTGCTAATGAAGGTTTAAAGTTCTTGTTACTTACTGGGAATTTTGCATATGTAGGTCTTAAAGGTCCCGTGCCACAGGTCCTCAAGACTCAAGTATGCTGTTTGTGAATATGCTTTGTATTATATTTGTCAGATTTGAATCTCATTCAAGGTTTGAGAATACATACATTTTTGAGTCCTGATGGCTTCTTTTAAAAGTAAGCTGCATGAATTCAGTTTTAACCCTCATCTGTGTATAATGGCTTCCCTATCTTTACTCAAAGGATTTTCTTTTCTAAGATGAATAATTAGAAGGTTAAGCTTTGAAATTTCCTGAGGAAAGCACATATATAAGGTGTCTGTTAGAATGAATACCATGTTCTGGTATGGGGAACATAATACGGAAAACAAATTCTCTTCCTTTGTATGCTGGAGTCTGTAGTTCTGTCCACTCTGTGGGAGATGCTGTGCTCAGGAGAAAAGCACGAGCTACCTACCATATGTGTGGGTGTTGTGCATGTTCAAACGAGCTTTTCTTTGTTTACAGTAATCATCTGTATGTCTTTGAATAAAAATTGAGCTTTTGTCATCTAGAATGTTTTCCAGCAGGGGATTCAGACTCCCCTGTTCTTACTGTCTCCTGCTTCTTAGAGCTGACAGCCAAAATGTGTACGGGGGTTGGCCAAGGTTAGGCCAGCAGAGGCCGGGGAATGTGTGATTTTAGCTCACGTGGATTGGTTTATGATGCCTTCAGCACTGCTTGCAGTGAGCTATGCTTTTGCCCCAGGACAGAATTGAGCCATCAAAGCAAGATCCTGACTAAAGCCTATCAAGAGGCATTTTTTTCTTTTCCCTGCTTGTAGCTGTGGGAGTCAAAAGTCGTGGTCTTTCCTGTCTAGAGAAGAAGAGTTAAACCCTGCAGTATTGAAGTAGGTTAGTTTTATTGTAAGCCTGTTTCCGATTGAGCCGTATTTAGCCCTTTTCAGAATTTATGAAGTGCTTCTGAAACCATCCTGACTAGAATTACTGCTCCTAGTAATAAACTCTCAGTTTGGTTTCTTAGTATGAGAGCCAAGAGATAGAATTCTCACTTTGCTTTTCTTTTTCTTTCTGAAAACTATTTTCCGTGGGGGTCACGAACTTCATGTCATGGTGAAGGTTTTTATACCACATGAAGACTGTTTGTGTAGTACCTTTAATATTTACCTTTATAATATTGTTTATCCACTGTAATATTTATGAAAAGTCAAAGGAGTTTGTATGTGATGACATTTTACCCCTTTCTCCCCTTTTTTTTCTTTTTTCT
>CM052799.1:123107591-123123463 GCA_028533885.1 Nasua narica
AAAAAAGCAAAATATGTTCATTTTAGAATGTTCTGTAAGTATATGTAAATAGAAAAGTTTCGTATTATGCTGCCACTTGAGTGTTCCCATTTTGGTTCACGTCTTTGTGTCATGAAGTAGTTGTGGGATTCTATTATGTAATTCTGCAACCTGCTTGGATTTTCCTTAACATGTAAAAATGCTCCTGAGACATACAATATAATAGTAACATTATAACCTCCTTATTTATGGCTTTGTAAGTCTGAACGGTGACACGAAAGAGTCAAGGCTTCTACGAAGGACGCGGTTTCTTTCCGTGGCTCCCCCTGAAGGTTGTTGGCGCGGGGCGCGTTACTGTGTAGCACATGATGTGTTGTCTGTGGCCTGTCTGCAGCACCAGATGCCTCTCTTCCGGAAGAAGATGGTGTGGGAAATCCTTCACCAGCAGTTGCTGTGAGAATGCCCCGCCCCGTCCCTCGAGCTGCTGGTGGTTCTGTCACGGAGGCCGGATGTTTCCATATACCTCATGCATCGTGGGTTCAGAAGTCCCTGCATCACCTCTGTTGTCTCACAGGTACTGAGCTGTAGGGCGTGCGCGCCGGCCTCTCCCGCACCCTGGTCCCGACGTGCCGTGTGGAGGTTCTGCCTGCAACCCCATGTGTGAGCCTGTGCCTGCTCAGAGCCCGGACTGTCCAACCCACACAAGAACAAACGCTAATTAATAACTGTTTTTTTAAAGATTTTTTTTTTCCCCCTGTGAATGTGGGAAATGCAGGATTTATTCTATGATTTGTCGTTTGTGTGTTTGTTCACGTGTGTTCATCCGCTCACTCACTAGCAGACATAATGGGCCGTGGCTGTTTGCTGCTGCTCTTCCAGTTAACTCTGAATTACCTGTTTGAACTATTTATTTTTGAAAGGAGTGTTAATCAGGCTCCACTCCCAGCTGAAGACAGGCGGGCAATCAGGGGGTGGGGAGGAAGGAAGTGTTAATGAACTTCTCTGAGGCTCGAGCAGAGACTGCCGACTCGAAGCTGGAGATCTTCTCGTGCTGGAGGCTTGACGTTCCCGGGAGAAGCGCTGCGGCCGGCTGAGGGCTCCGGCTGCCTTCCGGACGCGTCTCACGCGACAGCACTGGCCTGGGGGCATGGAAAAGTGGGCCTGGGGCTCTCCAGGCGGCTTCAGAAGAGTGTCGTGGTCATCCTAAAGAGACCGCTCTTTCTGGAAATGAGGTGACTTGGCTTCTCTTGAAACTGGATTTGAACTAACTGTAAACCCGAAATCTTCATTTTCATCCCAGACCCGGTGGAGCATAAACCTCAGAATTGTAAGGGCTGGCCTGGGCCGTTGATTTCAAAAGATACTATTCAATGTAAAAGCTATTTTTCCTCAAAGTTTTTTTTTTTTCTATATATAAAGCCGAAATTAAGTTTTGTACTCATTAGGATTTGCATCCCCTCCCCCTCATTCCATCCCCACTGAAATTTGGAAGAAAATTTAGTACTTGGCTCTGAGGCTGCCAGTTATACAGTAATCTATTTTGCATATGAAAGTTTGTATTTAACTTTTTTGTTCATTAAAAACTTTACAGTGGTTACGCATTTTTAATTTCAGAAAGTTTAGAGTTGGTCAGAACATATTTTGCAAGATCTAGTGCCTAGTGTTGCTTTTCCGATGTAATAAAGGTTGTCTGGCAGAACCTGAAAAGTATATGCTGAAATGATTTCTAATCCTTTCTGTACTTAAACCTCCCAAACTTGCCCTGGTGCACAAAAGCAAGGTGGTAAAACCAGAAAAATTGGGCCTGTGTTCGCCATGAATCAACGTGTCTGCCGTCTGGAGGGCATGGCCGCTGGTCCCGGAGGCCTGGTGGTGTAGCCGGCTTTCCCCGGAGACGTGGTAGTCTCGGTATCGGATGTGGGGCCGGGCAGAAAGTGTCGTGCCTACTTGATGGGCACACCAGAGGGCACGTGCTGGATGATGACTGAAAGAGTGAGCTGCTTGTGCTGAGTCTCCCTCAAGCTCGGGCTGCACAGAGCCTTTCCTGGAGGCTCCTGGAGCTGTGCCAGCGAGCGCCAGGACCGAGCAGCTGGGAGAGCCCCAAAGCCGGAGATTTCCTGGGTCAGCATTAGATTAAAAACCTGGTTCCCACTTGGCTCTTGTAGGTTTCACCTGAGGATTTAGTACCTTGGTTAAGATTCGCTCCATGTGGGGTAAATCCCGAGGAATGGTGGTTTGTATTCTGCCCCAGTGAGTGACGCTGGGGTTTCATTCGTTTGTGTTACACAAGTATTTGAGGGCCTTCTTCAGGCAGCTTTCGCTGAGCTGCCCGCTACTGTGTGCTCTTCAGGACAGCCCTTAACAGTCTCCCAGGACGTAATGAAATCGGTGAGAGCAGAGCTAGAGAGTGGCATTCATTAGCTTACTCTGAGTCTCTCCATTTAATAGGCGTTGCCGCAGGCCGGGCTTCTCGAGGCACCAATGTGCCTCTCTCGGTGCAGAGAAACTTGTCGGTAATAGAATTTTTATATCTAAACAGCTTATGAGAAAAGCAGTCAGGTGATAAAATCAATAGCTGATCTTACCAGTAGCCAATTATCAACATTAAAGCTAGTGATAGATAGATGTATTTTTTTAAATTGCAGGAGTTTGGGGATCTGAAAAAAAGGTAGCTTTTTTAGATTTTTTTTTTTTTTTTTTTTTTTTTGACAGGGAGAGATCACAAGTAGGCAGAGAGGCAGGCAGAGAGAGAGGGGGAAGCAGGCTCCTTGCTGAGCAGAGAGCCCGATGCGGGGCTCAGTCCCAGGACCCTGAGATCATGACCCGAGCCAAAGGCAGAGGCTTTAACCCACTGAGCCACCCAGGCGCCCCAAAAAGGTAGCTTTTTTAGTAGGCAGTCTCTCCTAAAGATTGATAAAGATGAAAACAAAAACAAAAACTATTGGTAACAAGTATCTTTCTCATGTTTGACCTTATACCAGAGCTGGGATGTGGTAGGAGGGACACAGACCTGGGGCATTTGGAAGATGTTCTGGAGAGCCCCATAATCTACCTCAGTTGCCAAAGACGATTAGAACTTCTGATCTATTCCTCCTCTGAAATCCTAAGCACAACTTGAGGAAGGCTATGTTGACTGTTTGCCTGCACCATAAGGAGTTGGTTGGTGCTGGGACCCAAGTGTGGGTGAGGGGGAATGTGTCCTTGGAGAGCTAGTGAACCTCAAATACAAACAGCAAGGTAGCGAAATTCAAGTCTGTAAGAACCTTAGTATTATAGTTAAGCTACAGAGTTTAAATTGGCTTTTGTGAACTAATTGGGAACCTGATCTCTCGTTTCTTTGAGGAAAAACTCTAAGCACCCAATATTCAAACAAACTTTTGGTATTGTTTGTAAGTTAGAGATCTAGCTGGCTATATTGCTTTGATAACTTCTTTTTCTTTTAATTTACCTAATCTATACAATGAAGAGTTTGGGTCTATTGAAATAGGTGTTGATTTAATCTATTTATCAAAAGATAAATAGGTATTGATTTTATGAAATCAATAGGTGTTGATTTTTATCTTATTTACCAATAAATTCTTGTCTTTCATTCGGTGGCTTTCAAGTTTTTTGATTGCAATTTTTTTTGTATTTTTTATTGTGACCAGCACACACGTGTGTGTGTGTGTATATATATATAAAATGTGATTTTATGTGGACACTAACGTTTCACAAAAACACTACTTACCCTTGCTAAACTCTGATAGTTGCATCTCTTTTTTTTAAAAAAGTGTAGGTTGTGACCACCAAGCTAATTTCTCAACCCACTAATGGATAGAAATCCAGTTTAAAAAGCTCGGCTCCAAATCACCTGGCAGCAGGATGCAAATTATGTTTAAAACTATAAAGCTGGAGATCACAAAACTAAGACAAATGTGGGACTGTTCTGAGATGAATCAATCTCAGTCTAGGAAAATGGGCCAGAAGCTTTCAGACCCTCAGTGGAAATATGTAAATAGTCCTGTTCTTCAGGTTTGTGTGCTGGCATTTCTAAACTATATTAAGTACAAGTCCTATTACCTCTATGTAGGATATGAAAGAATGGTCCCATGAATGCGTGTGCTCCCCGTGGCTTTTCCTCCTGGGACACACAGCAAACATTAGAACAGATTAATGTCGGAACCTCACGTTTCTGAAAACTTGGACATGGAACCCTTCTTTGTGTGTCACTTGTGGAACTGTTCTATGGAACACACTTTGGAAAGTGCCAGAAGTAACATCAAGTTCAGAAGAACGTACTTCAAATACACACTGAGGAGGTGCCCCCCCGCCCAGCCCCTGGCCCCCAGCATGCACACTGCCTCCTGAGGGCCATGTGACCATCCAGTCTGCAGTCATGCCTCTGTTTTTCTTTCATTGTATCTGTAATAGGTGCTCATAGTAGAAAAGTGAAATGCTGATAAATGGTAAAGAATGAGAATTCTGCAAACTCCCCATTTAGAGTTAGTAACTGAACATTAACATTTTGGTGTATATCCTGGCCTTTGGCGTATGCCCCTTCTTATATATATAAGTAAGTGTGAATTGTACATGTTCACACATGTATATATATATTTTTTATTATTAACAAATACGGAATCATACTATATATATGGCTATATAACCCCCTTTCTACTTAGTTTATCTCAAACATATCTTCATGTCAGTAAATACTGACATCATTTAGTTGTTGCATAGTGTTCTAGAATATGGCTATAACATAATTTATTATATTTAGTATTGTTGCATATACCATCTTACACCATGTTTGGGTCATTCTCTTAGGAGAAATGCTCAAAATTCCCGAGTTTAAGTGAGGTATATTTAAAAACAAATTAGAGGGAGAAAATCACCAATTGGTATTTTGACATTTCTTCTGACACAGGATAATGATCTGTATCTCCATTGATTTAAGTATTTTTAAAATTTTTAATCTTTTTATTTCTTAAAGATTTTGTCAGAGAGAGCGCAGCACACAAGCAGTGGGGGCAACAGGCAGAGGGGGAAGCAGGCTCTCTGCTGAGCAGGGAGCCAGAGGTGGGACTCGATCCCAGGACCCTGGGATCATGACCTGAGCCGAAGGCAGCCCTTAACTGACTGAGCCACCCAGGCATCCCTAAGTATTTTAAAGCAAAACCTTCACATGTCCTTTTACCTAAATATTTAAGAATGTCTCCCTAGTAATACTTAAAAAAAATCTATCATTTTCACATCTAACAGAATTAGGATTTGCTAATATCATCTAATACTCAGTTCATATTCAAATTTCCCTGATCATTTAACGAATGTTTTATTATATTCCTCTAATCAGGAGGGGTGAGCTGAATGGTGGCCTCCAAAATGGTAGGTCCACATCCTAATCCTTGGAACGTGTGAATATTACCTTCTGTGATAAAAGATGATTAACTTAAAAGTCTTGAGAAAAGGAATTTATCTTGGATTTTCTGGGTGGGCTCAAAGGCAGTCACAGGCCGTAGAAGAGAGACTGAGTTTTGAGACAGAAGAGAAGGAGGTGTTAAATGGGCCTAGGCAGGGTTTATATTTTATACTAATTTTTGTGGGAAAAAAATCTGTACATCTCTAAAAGTCTGGAAAAAGATACCAATTAATAATGGTGGTCTGGACGGGCTGTTACTTTCTACTTTATAAGCTCGTTTTTGGAGTTTAAAAAGAAAGAAGAGGCAGTAAGACCATGGAAACGGAGTCTGAGGTGATCCCACCACAAGCCACGGAGCCGGGAGCCACAGAAGCTGGAGGAGCCTGCGGGGGAAGAAGGCCCTGCTGGTGCCTGGCGTTTGGACCCCTGGCTCCAGGACTGTGAGAGAATACATTTCTGCTTTAATCCGTCAGGTATGCGGTAGGGGTTACAGTGGTCTCTGAAGCCGACTTCACGTTCCAGGTAAGAAACCTTGATGCGTGCATCGCGGTGGACGATTACAGAGCTCTTGAGACTCGCAGGCAGCAGCAGTCTCCTCCCTAAACTCTTACAATTGCCTTTTCCTATAGAATGTCCCACCTTCCAGATTTGGCTTAGAGCTCCTTGGTAGTGCTTAACCATTTCTGCCAGCCCTTGTATTTCATATGAACTGGTTAAGTGAATCTAGCGGCTGGACTGGATCCAGGATGAAGTAGGTAAGGACACTTCATTGCTGTCCCTATTGTACTGCATCTGGTTGTCCTGCTTAGTGGTGCTACGAGAGGTCAGTGGTTCAGGCTGTGAGGCATCCTATCCATCTTTCTCTTCCTGGTTTTAAATTTGATGGCCCATTACTTCATTAAAAGGTACAAAATGGTGCTTTTCTAATTCCGTGAATTGCTTCTGCATTCACTGAACTCTTGAATTCTTTTATTAAGGAAACTTACTATTTGATTACCCTGAAATGCACTTCATACAGGAAAGAATATATGATATTTTGACTCATTAGTTCTCTGTTGGAAGTTCAAATGCCCTATTTTGGGCTTCTGTGTCCTTTTGACAGAATCCCACAGTCTGATTGTGGTAGCTTTCTTGTTTAATTGGTATGATAAAGGCTTATCTTACACATTTGCTCCAGACCTGAAACTGGCCACTTACTGAAGGATGTCTTTTAGTGAGAAATTGTAGAGACCAGAATTTGGGCAGTGTTAATGCTGATTACCAATGGGTTATTGGTGCTTCTAGGCCTTTACAATCGGCAGACTACAAAATACTTTTTCTTCAAAGGGACGATTTCCAATTCCAATACGAGAGCCTAAAGATTTTCTTTTCCTTTTCTTTTTTCTTTTCTTACCTTTCTTTCTCTTTCTTCTTTCAGATTTTATTTATTTATTTGACAGAGAGCGAGCAGAAGTAGGGGGGAACAGCCAGAGAAGCAGGCTGCTGAGTGGGGAGCCGGACGGTGGAGCTCGATCCCAGGACCCAGGGATCATGACCTGAGCTGAAGGCAGATGCTTAACAACTGAGCCACCCAGACGCCTGAGTCTAAGGATTTTCTTGATTTTACACTGTAATCTTGAAAACCTTGGTTGCTAACAACATCTGCATAATTGTTTTACCCCACAGTATAGTTAAATACTATAGTATAGTTAAAATAATAGTATTTTATACTATTATAGTATAGTTAAAATAGTATAGTTAAAATAATATAGTATAGTATATACTATACTATAGTATAGTTAAAATAATTTCATAGTATAGTTAAAATATATATAGTATATATATAGTTAAAATAGTATAGTTAAAATAATTTCAACATATCAATACCAGCATAACAACTAACAAGGTCACTAAATACATTTTAAGATTGCTTCGCAATTCTTTTTAGACCATATCCCACTGGAAATTCATATGAAAATACTCTCTTAAAATCACTTATTTTTTTTCCCCAGTTAGTATGCCATCAACTCGATACACAGTTGGATTCATTTGTTCTTGGTGTTCAGGGATTTGCTTTTTGCTTTGTTTTTTAATTGTGTAAAACATAAACATTAGTCCAAGAACAAAACGAGGCAACAAGATACATTCACAGTTTCCTTGCCTCACCCTGTTCTTTCCCTGTCTAGGTAACTTTTTGGCTTTTAATCTTCCCTTTTTTGAAAATATAGCTAGATGAGTAAGTATTCATATTTCTTTCCTTTTTTACATTAGTAAAGATACCATGTTAAAAACACTTGTGCCTGATTGTTTAAAAAACTCAGTTTATTCTGGGGGCGCCTGGGGGGCTCAGTCGATTAACTGCCTTCAGCTCAGGTCATGATCTCAGGGTCCTGGGATCAAGCCCCTTGTTGGGCTCCCCACTCAACGGGGAATCTGCTTGTCCCTCTCACTCTGCCTCTCCCCATTTGTACCCTCTCTCTCACAAATAAATGAAAACCTCAATTTATTCTAGATAAGTAAGTTACTTCTAATTCTTCAGTTCTTTTTATAGCCTCATAATAATCCAGTGTTTCAGGGGACCGTGCTTCATTACCAGTCCCCTCACAGTGGACGTCTAGGCTATCAGTCTTTTACTGTTACAAATAATGCTTCAGGGCACGTGCCTTCTGCATGTTGCTTCGTGTTTGCTAACTTATCTTTGGCACAGATTCCTAGAAATGGAATTGCTGGGTCAAACATGTAGCACATATAATTTGCTGAATGTCCCTCCTCGGAAGGAGCATCACTGTGTGTCACCTCACCGTCTTACCTACAAAGCCTAAAATATTTATACTCTGTTTGCAGAAAAGGGTGTCAGCCCCCTCATGGCAATCCTTAAGGTCTGGCCAGCACAGAGTCCGTGGAGGAGGTAGTGTAGGCAGTTTGCAACGGACTGGGGTGGGCGTGGCTCCTACCCCACGTGTCCACAGGCTCAGTCACGTGTCCACGTGGTTCTACAAGGGAAGGGAGACCAGCAGACAGTGGGGTCTGGTGCCTGGGAAGAGGAGACTGTGGATTTTTGTTCTGCAGCTAGCACTCTGGCACAGTGGTCAATTTTGTCCCAATTATGACACTTTTGGTTTTCCCCCCACCTTTCCCATATACATCTCACAAATTTTGGGTCTTTGTTAACATGCGTTTTGGGATTTTATCATTACCATGTTTTGCTTCCTCTTCAAGGGTAATTTTGATATTTAAATTTGATTTTAAATTTAGTTGTAATTATAGATTTACAACAATTTAAACTTTCTAGTTTGGTTTCAATGCTTTTTTTTTTTTAACATGAGTTTCATTTGGCTTTAGTTTTTAGTTGGAAACGTTTTCACATACTTATTTTCAAAGACATAGGAATTCTCTTCTCTGAATCCCTGCAGATAGAATCTTTCTGAAGTTTTCACACCTGAAAGATGACTGGGTATTAAAATTCTCAAGTCACAGCCCTTTTTCTTCTTACAACTTGCTTTCTGGCACTCTCGTAGTGGAGCAGAGATATCTATTAGCAATAATCGCGCCTCGGATAAACCTCATTGGCTACGATACTGCCACTGCACAAAGCTTGGAGCAGAGATATCTAAAACTAGCTTGATTTTTGCTTGTTATTTTGTTTTGTAAATAACTTTTTTGTTCTGTATCCTATTAGAACTTCAGTTCTTCCCAGAAGTGTGCCAGAATCTATCTAGGTCTGAATCTCTATCTTTGTTTGGCTGTATTAAGATACTGGTTTGTTGCTATAACAAAGGACATAAAACAACAGCTTCTTGAAAAGGTGAGTTTTTTCTCTCAGCACCAGCGTGAGCCCGAGGGTCTGACGTGGCCTCGTCCTTGACAGTGACGGGAGCTTTCCTTAACACTTGGCTTCCAGGTTGCATTTTAAGATGCCCGTTGCAGCTCCATCACTGCTCGCCCCTCCACATCGGCCTTCCATCCCGGGGAAGGGGGTAGTGGTGGGTGATCCCAGAGATGGCAAGTTGGTGTGTTTCTGTCTTTCAGAAAAGGGGTTTTGTGAAACTAGACCAGGCCAGGCACTGAAGTTTTCCCATTCTAGTTCCGTGTTGCCTATTGTCAGTTTCCCTTGCTTTTTGGGTGTTAAGTTGTTTAGTCTGTTTTTGGTGCTCTTAAGTTTTCATCTTTTAGATACTGAATGAGAAACCATAAGAAAGAACACCGAAGGTTGCTAACCAGGAGCCGTTTTTGATTTGGAGGGACTTTGTTGTATTTAAATGTTTATTTTACAGACAAGGAGACAGAGGAGCAGGGAGAACATTTCTGGGCCTGGGCTTGCTTTTATGTTCCTGATGAGCAAGTGAGACCCCAGTAAAGAAAAGGGAGCTATGGAACCAGACGGAGCCCCAGTCCATCCCTGACTTCAGGTCTGCTCTGGGGTAATGCATATGGGAGAAATCTTAAATTTCAATTCATTAGCACCTTAAGGGGAACATAGGAAATAAAAGGCAGCAGCAATAATTGACTGTAAACACCAAGGGAATTTGCTAGCAGTGTTGTTAGATATCTGTGGTAGCAGGCCAAAGAAACCTCCATTAAGCTCTAAGACAAAGTTCTGGGTGCATGTACAATTTCGGCTAGTCTCTAAACCTATACAGGAGGCCCTTCCTTCATAATCCTTAGCCGGGCTGCCTCCGTTGCCCGCATCCTTCCCTGGGGACGTAGGAGTAAGACAAGGCCAAATGCTTTTCATACTCTTCATGTCCTCGCCCCACCGGTCGGCTCAGTCGCGGAGTCTACACAGGCTAACGGGTGCCGGCTTACTCCCTTAGCAATCAGTGTTTCCTCCCTCCCCTCACCCCTTGCCCTGTCAAGTCACCCTCTTTCTGGCCTGGGCTAATCTTACTTCCGATTCTTTGCTCAGTCCCCCTCCCCTCCAACTTCTTTTGGTTCTCTTTTTCATGGGTTCAAGTTCTCCCCGTATGCTGGAACCCTCTACTAATTTGCTCTGCTGATCCTCTTCCAGAGCTCCATGTTGGATGGAAAAAGAACATCCAGAAGTCTAGTTCGAGGGAAAATTTACCAGGACAGAAAGGATGTTTGGGGCTCCTCACCAAGTCTAGGGGGAGGTCAGTACCTTCAAAAGCACTAGGGCTCATGGGTTTTCAAGGGGTTCCCATCAAGGGAACGGGGAGGGGCCCTGTCTTCCGCCTCTCCGTGCGGCCTCCCCCTCATTTCACAAGCCTACGACGACTTCTGGGGGCTCAGTACCGGGGCAGGCACCGTCTTAGCACCTCCTTCCCTCTCCCTCTCATGTTCAGAGACAACAGCTTGGGAACAGGGCAGTTTAGGACCTGGAGGGAAACCTCAGATTCTGCCAGCTGGACCGAAGGCCGAGGAATGGACCGGGAGCAGCAGAGCTAAGAGTGCATTTCTGGAGGGTCCTGTGGCTTCTCGCTCCATCCTGAGAGACTGGTTCCCACGCCCCTGGGCCTGTATTTGAAGCCCTGCCTTTAAAGGTGTGCAGTTTCTCCGTTCACCTGACAGGGACACCTCAGCCCGGGGCACAGCTCTCAGAAGGGACCCTGGTTGCCAGGATCCCTGCGGCTTCTCTGGGACAGCCTGTGGTTGGTTTGTCCCTGAGAGGGCAGCGGGTCTGAGTCCTAAAGGGACAGGAGGGAGGGCGGAGTCAGAGGGTGCAGGACTCGGAAGGGCCACAGGAACGGAGTCTGTCCCCGCCCGCAGTCATGCCAGCCACAGCAGGGAGAGCGGAACGGCTGGCGGTGCAGAAACAAAGTGCAAAGAGCATCTCAGAAGCTGGAGTCAGGAGAAAATCAGGAATGGGGGTGGGACATGGGTGAGGAACGAATTTTAAGTAACTGAGGAGCCCTCAGTTTGTTAGAAGGGGAAGGAGGCTCTTCTGCAACCCCATCAGCTCCCCTCCACCTGTCCCTGTGCTACGAACGGTCACCCCAAAAGGCCTGACTGGCCACCGCTGGCAGTCCAGTGTCACCTCTTTATTCCTAAGACCGCTTGGACCTGGAGCATCCGTCTCTAGTAGGTCCCACGGGTCTACGAACGCAGGCTCCGCCGTGCAGCGGGCCCATTCCTGTCTGACCTTTCTCCGACCCATCTGACCCATCCACGGGAGAGTCGGGTACAGCGACCCCCCCGCCCCCCAGTCCCAGGCCGACCCTGCCCTCCTCCTATCCCGCCGATCTCCTGGAACACTTGCAATGGGGCTTCTGGGGGGGAGGGATGAGCGCCTCTTCCCTCCAACTGTCAGGCGTGTATTATCCCCTCCTCCTCCCCCACATAAAAACCGACTCTCGCCCGGCCAGGCTGAACGTTCCCTGAAGAGAAGGGCTAGTCTTACCTGCCTGGACGTGCAGCCAGTCCATCCCTCCGGTTCCGTGGCTGTCAAACTCCGCCACACTCGGGAATCACCCAGAGGGCTTGCCGAAGCCGACCGCGGGGCCCCTCAGGGTTTCTGATTCAAGGTGGACCCCAAGAATGTGCGTTTCCAACAAGTTCCCCGGTGATATGGATGCTGCCCGGTGGGGAGCACACTTGGAGCACCACTGGCCTAGTTTAGCTTCTCCCAGAAAGCTTCCTGCGGAAGCCCGCCTCCTCCTGACTCCACATGCTGCCATTTTCCCTCAGTCCCCCAGAGCCGGAACTCTGGGGACACCTGGGCACCGGCAATGCTTAGTAAAATAAGAGACCACGACACCAGGATCTTGTTAGCTGGATATATTTCATTTTTTTGTTTGTTTTTGTTTTTGTCACAGAACACTGTTTGCAGTAGAGGAAACTGGCATTGCAGTCTGGTGGTAAATGGCTTGTTCACATAAACCAGTACATGTTCATCCTTTAGCGCAAAAAGCCCTAATGGCGCGTACCCTATTGAAATTCAGGACATCTCCAATATTTTCTCTCTCTGTTTTTCTTTGTCATCTTTTTTTTTTTTAAATAAACATTTTCAAGGTTTGTCCAAAAGCAGGCCATACAGGTTCTTGGCTAGCGGAAGACAATTCAGAACAGCTGTCGCACACTTGGACTGTCACCTTCTCCAGGCTGGCAGTTGATATCTTATTTTTTTTCCAACTCATTTTTATTAAAAAAATAAAAAAATGCTCCAACTATCAGTTTTACAAAATCTCTAAGGGAAACACAAGAGCAAGGTGCTGAGGTAAAAAACACCTGAGGTAGCTTTTTTTGTGTGTTTTTCTCGTTTAAAAAAATCTGTAAATTTTAACGCCCTGGGCCAACGACCTCGTGTAAATTGCTATTTTCCTCCACATTTTATTTTTTAAAAAGAAAGAAATCATTTCGCTGAATATGGATGGCTTATACACCAAAATGTAAAAAGACAAAATACATTCTTTCTTTGTGGAATTTTTCTTTGTTTGGTTGGTTTGATGGGTTCCTGTTTTCTTCTTCCAAAATGCTAGGACAAGTACCATTGACTCTTGTTCTTTTGAGTAACCAAGTGTAAGTTGAGGCTGGTTTGTGTGTTTCGCTTTTGTTCCTTTTGTGTGATGTGATACTCAGAGCACTGCTTTGCCTGGGGGGTGCGCAGATACTGGGAATTGAGACAGAGGGATGAGGGAATGAAAAAGAATGGGAATGGAGAAGGAGGGGAGGGGAGGAGGTAGGGGAGAGATAAACAGAGAGAGACAGAGAATTATATAGCAGTATGCAAAAAACCAGTTTAAAACCTGTGAAGCAAAGAGAAATGGGTGTGTGAGCTAGACAGGGATGAAGAGAGACAGAGTTTCCTCTTCAGAGAGACGGTATCCCTTCTGTTGACATACACAGGTGATCCAGAACTGCTGTGAGTGTCCTTTCGAGATTTCCCTCGGGTGAATTTTCTGTGGGTGGTCTCGAAGCTCCTTTACTAAACCATTAGACCTCCCAAAGAACGACTTTATTCTTTAAAGTCTAGAAAAGCCTGCTTTTTCTTTAAAAAGAAAAAAAAATAATTGATTAAAACTTGGAGTTAGTTGAGTTATTTGATATATTATTTCTAAAATATATTAACGCTGCAGGCCCCCTGTGTAACCCACAGGCCACATATCTTAACATCTTTCCCCTTCTAATATGTACACACATGTACAGAGACAATTTCCACAAAAAGAAAAGGGTGTGAATTTTGCTTGGCTTTGAACACGTTCACCTATGTTAGTTCAACTAAAAGGGATAGCGCGGTGGGAGTTAGGGAGATCCGAGTGGATGGTGCAGTGGCTGGCTGGGAAGCCTGCAGAGGCCCCGGGGGAGGCAGGAGGCCGGGCGGGGCCCCGGGCTGACCTCCCTCCTCCCTCCCGGCCCCCGGGCTTCTCAGGGCGCCTCCGCAGACTTCTCATTCCTCAGGATGGTCTTTGGTTTGCTCCCGAGCTGGCTGTGTTTGGTCTCATTCTGTCGGGTGTTGGAAGGGCTACATTCATCCGTTGTTTTGCTGGTGCCTGTGGGAGCCTCACTTGCTGCGCGGTGAGGCGACTCCCTGAGGATATTTCTGCTCCTGCTGCTTCACCTGTTGTACAATTTCCCTGATCTTGCGCTGTGCGGTCTGCAGCAAGGAGAGGAGGGGACAGGGGAGAAAAAGGAACCCGGTTCTGAGGACAAGCAGTGGGGGTGGGAGGCTGGGGCTGGGACGGGGAAAGCATGGGGGACGCTCAGAAGAGTGTCATTGACCTGCTGAGGCCCTCACTCCAGGGGGACTTTTCTGCCTCAGATAAAGTGCAGGGTTCCCCCCACCCTTCCCCAAGGCCACTGCGTGCAGAATGAGGAGGCGGGGCGCCAGAAGCTTCCAGGTATTCGGTGGACCGGAGGAGATGCCCGGAAGCAGAGGCGGGGAACCAGTGTGGGGAGCTCATGGAGGCCAGACTGCATTCCCTCTGCCCGCTACACACAGTGAGGCTTTCAGGGCTGCCCCCCCTTTCTGGAGCCCCTAGGAGGAACATGAGTGTGATGCCGGAAAAGACAGACAGGACATGGGATGGGGAGGAAGTGAGAAACTGGCCACTCTACCCTGTACGACCAGAGAAAACACACGAGCCCAGGCCTGCCCCCCCTCCCCGTCCCCGCGCCGGTGCTCCAGGGCCGGGATGGCGCAGGGACTGCCCGGTCTGCACCCCTGTAGGAAGGCAGGGCACTGGAGGAGCTGGGACACAGGAGCTGCAGACAGAGGGGGGCAGCGCCTCGGGACACAGGCACCAGCTTTGGGAGAGCAGGCTCGGCTCAGACAAAGCTGCCCTGGTGAGCCCGGCCGCCCTCACTCACTGGTTTGGGGCGCGGACTGGGACTGCTTTATCCCCAAACTTAACCCACAAAGAGCATCGAGAAGAACCAGCTGTATGATCCGGAGTCACTGGTCCTTCTGAATGGAAGACAGGAGGTCCTGGGCCCTGAGGGGGATGTCACGGTGAGGTGGAGGAGGACGCCAGAGAAACGCAGGGCTCCTGCAATGAGCAGTCTCTCCTGCAATGAGCGTGTTCAACCCCCGTTCAACCCAGTGAGATTCCGGCACCCACGCGGGCTCCGAGTCTGCCTGGGGAACCCCGACGGTGGGTCCTTGCCTGGTGCGTGGTTCCCAGCAGGGGAAGGCTGTGACCGAGGCCTCCGTAGGCGGCAAAGGAAGGGGGGATCTTATGCTCTAGCACTGCGGGGGGCTGGAGATGCGCTCGGCTGGACTTCCAAGTGCTAGGCTTTCTCAGCTCCTCTAGCACGCCTGGGGAGAGCCGTGAGGAGAGGCTGTGGAGCAATTTCCCCTGCCCTGTGGGGGGTGCCTGGAGAGCTGGGGGAAGCTTCCATCTGTGGGTGGGGCTCGGGGGTGGGCGCAGGGCCCCTGGCCACCGGACAGGCCGACAGCTTAGAGAACGGAGAAGTGGCTGGCAGGAGAGACCAGACCCTCACGGCACAGGTACCTGGCTAGCAAAGAAATGCCCGATAATTCTGACGATCACTTCCTCGTTTTCATCTGGCGTTTGGTCGCGAGGCACGATGACTTCTGCACTGGTTAAGTTCTGCAGCTCATTCACCTGGGCAGGGAGAGAGTGGGTTCAGGAGGAAGCGGGAGAGGGGAGTGCTGGGGGCCCAGATGGCTGGAGGCTCCTCTCCTTTCCTTCAGCCCAGGACGCATCTGGGGCTTCCCAGCCCCGGGCCATGGGGCCATGTTTGCTCGAGCGCTGGAGACTCACTGGGTGGCCCGGGGAGGGCTCAGTCCCCAACTGCAGCTCCTTCTGGGGCTGAACTCTTACTCTGGAATTCCCTTCAGCGCGGGTTCCTGCCCATGCTCGCAGCGACCCAGGCGCCCCCATCATCCAGGAGGGAGCGCCCCTCCTGGACATGCTCTCCAGGGTGTCAGCCGTGAGCCAACACCCCTTCTCTCAGTCTCTCAGACTCACCAAAGTAAACTTTCTAATCAGGCATCACTCTGAGCCTGGTTCTTCATTTTCACCCCTGCCTCTGGGCCTTCCTTCTGCTCCTTCTACCTTCGGATCACTACCTTTCCTCCCTTCTGCTCCAGTTCTGCGCT
>CM052799.1:123123963-123148504 GCA_028533885.1 Nasua narica
CACTTACGGTCTTGCCGCCCTTGCCGATCACCCGGCCCGCTGTCGAAGAGGGCACTCTGATGTGGGCTTCCAGCTTCACCTCTTCTTTGGGGTTGAAGAAGTTTTCTTCTTTCAGTTTCCCAAAGATCCGGCCCTGGGCCTGAGCGAGCAGGGTGTGATGGGTCACTCTCGGCTGCCAGAACTGGCCAGCCCGGGCCCGGCGCACCCCCAGCCCCCCGATACCCCAGGGCTGGGCCAGCTGTGCGCCTGCCTCCCTCCCCCAGAGACGGGCAGGCCCAGCCCCACCGCAGGGCCGCACACGCCTGCCGCCGAGAGGAAGCGCTCGGTGTGGGGTTGGGGGGGGGTCTGACTTCCACCGCCCGCACCTACAGCCCACCCGCCCACCCGCTTAGGGACAGTCTTCATTCCTCCCCCCACGGGAAGTTCAGCCCTCAGGTCACTGATGGAGGCCAGGCGGGCGGTGACGGGGCTGCTTGCTGATGTCTCAGCTCCAGGGCCTGTGCAGCTGGGAGCGGATGGTTTTGTTTTTTGTTTTTTAAATTGAGATAAAACTTATATCACTTTAGGTGATATCCATCCTTTTGAAGTGCACACCCCAGGAGGTTTTGGTGTATGCACTGTACGAGGCAACCGCCCCCACTACCCAGGGCACTTCCACACCAGCAAGCAGCCCCAGGTCCCCCCAGCCCCTGGCAGCCACCGTCCTTTCTGTCTCTACGGATTTGCCTTTTCCGGGCATTTCAGATGAAGGGACTCCTAGAACACGTGGCCTTTTGTTTCCGTCTTCTTTCGCTGCATGCAGTGTGGATAACATTGTGACATGCATCAGAATTTCGCTTTTTATGGCTAACGTCCTACTGAGTGGATATACCACATTTGGTTTATCTGCTCAGGAGTGAAGGGTTATCGTACTTAAATGTTTCCAAATGTGTTAATATTTCTTCTCATATCTAAATTTTTTTTTCAGATCTAAATATTTTTAATGATAAGGACTATACTTTCATAAATAACGCTTCTGACTTTCAGAAAACTCAATTTATAATTTTCCTAGGGGAGAAAAAAGGGCAAAAACAAAATGCACCCCCACCAAACAACTCCCAACAAACTTCTACGTCCCCTTACACCCCATGGTTTTTGCCCCCAGGGCCAGGAAGGTGTACGTGACTCAATGAGTCCGAGCCCCCTGTCCTCAAAACCACCACAGCTCAGGGGTCAGACATACCCCAGAGAGAAGGCTCTTTGAACTGGGTACCCACAGAATCTACTTTGCCATAATAGAGAAGGGAAGGAGGGCTCCCAGCAGAGGGGGCAGCTGGGGGTAGGCAAGATGGGGTAAGTCTGAGACGAGTGAGCAGCAGCAGGAAGGGCAGTGCAGGCTGGGCCTCCCGAACAAGAGTCTTGAACACACCTCTGAGGCGGCTGCCGCCTGCTTAAGGCCCTCAGCTACTGCAGGGCTGAGGGGGCCCTTGGCACTGACCTTGAACTGGGCTTCAGGTGGGCCGGTGATGATGACCATCCTTTCGCTGACGTCTGGGCCTTCCGCCGGGGCAATCTGGTTTACAAGCAAGAGGAAAATGCTGCTGCCGGGCTGTGCTCCCCAGGCCCCTCTCGTCTGTGTGTGTGGCGCTCGCACGCCAGCAAGGGATTACAGGGTTTCTGCCTTCGCACCTGCTGCTCCCGCTCTGGGTAGCACGGGGTGGGGGTGGGGGGCTAGGACCAGCTCATCCGCGGCTCGGGAACCGAGTGTGACAGCTCCAGAGCAGGGGTGGGGAACCCTGGCCCTAGTGTCAGCTCTGCAAATCCTTCCCCTCCCTGGACTCCTGTTTCCTCGTCTGTGAAGTTCGGAGGTGAATCCTGGCAAGCTCAATTCCTCCTTTACTCTCCCCGTCTGTAAGTCTGCGTTCTCCTGTAACACATCTTAACTGACACACCAGGCGAGCACGTCTTGTTAGATCCGCAAATGGCTCTTCTCTGCACAGCCTTCCTTGTTCCAAAAGCCATTAAGGTAGCTTTGGAAAGAAATACGGCATAGCAAAACTAAAGTTAAAGTAAAATGCGTGAAAAGTACACCAGACATTGAGAAAGGAGCCAGGAGTGAGGTCAGTACACAAGCGCCTCTCCCGCGGTCCCGTACGCCTGCTGCAGGTGGGCCGCAGACTCCGTTCTAAGCCTACCAAGAGCAAAGTCAAAAAAAGAAACCTCATTTACAGGGTCACAGTGTTCCTAAAGCCAGAGCAGCAGCGGCTCGGGAGAGGTCCCGTCCTGAGCCGGAGCCTGGAGAAGGCACCGTTCACGGTGGATGTAACCCACCATGAGCCTCGGCGCCTCGGACGTGGGCTCCCCCAGGAAGACCTCCACCTCCACCCCCGCCGGGCCGAGGCCAGGCTGCAGCTGCAGTGTGGCCGCCGCAGCTCTGCGGGGAAGACGCGTCCAAGGTGGCCAGCTCTGGGACCAGAGCATCTTCAAAGAGGGCTGTGACTGGTACTCTGCGGCAGGAGGACGAACGTGAGGCACAGGCGTCCAAGCCCCGCACCCCTCGGGAGGACTTGCTCTAGGGAGGGCAGCAGCCGTGCCGAAAGGCAAAGACCACACGTCCCCTGCCAGCGGGCCCCACACCGGCTGGCCCCCGAGACCACTGGCAGGAACCCCGGCCCCTACTTCTCGATGCACAGTTGGTATTAAGTCTGGTCCTCATCTCAAAGAGTGAACGAGAGAGCCGGGAGCACAGATGTGGTGGGTCCTGGCTCTTACCCAAATCGGGAAGGGCTGCCAGGCCAATTCACACTTCCCGCGGACCGAATCCGGTCTGCCGGCGCTGGCTGCCTCCCGGGGACTCCCAGCTGCCTGGCCCCGATTCGGAAGCAAACAGCCCATCTCTCCACTGTCTGATTCCGCCACCCAGACCTCAAGTCTCAGAGCTACCCGTGCGCTCCTGTGGTTCTGCAATGACATCCCGCCGGCGAACTCCTGAGACGGCCCCAGAAAGGAGGACGCCGTCTTAGGACTGAAGCAAAGGGGACGCAGAGGTGAGGTGCCTGCCCAGGTCCCAGGGTGAGCAGGGCCCGAAGCAAGGCTCAGGAGGTCCGTGTGGCACTCTGCAGGCAGGCGAGCGATGGGAGCCCAGCGCCAAAGCATCTCCAGGTGCACGTGTCCGGCCTCCCCTGCGTCCATGCCCTGCGGGCTCACGGCTCCCGCAGCGGGTGCACCGCCGCTCTCCCTGCCCTGGCAGCATCCACTGTGCCTCTGGCTGCGGCCGCCGAGGGCTGGCAAGGCACGGACGAAGGGTTCTTTAGTGCGAGATGCTCCGTTTTGCTTTAGAGAGAAGGCGTTCTGAGTCCTGTTGAAACTAACAAACACCGGACTGATTTTTAAAAGTAGGAAATCTCTCCCACAAAGACTTGGTTCGCCTGGTTTTCTCTCCATCTCTGCCATGGGGAGAGGCAGGGGTCAGGGAAGAGAGGGGCGCTGGGGAAGCAGGTTGTTGGCGCAGCATCACGGAGGACTGCGGAACCCATTCTGCTCCCCCCACCGCCCCGGTCCTGCCCTGCAGTCTCGGCCCATCACAGAGGTCCTGAGCAAGGTGAAACACTGCCACTCAGCCTTGCCAGGACGGGGAAGGGCGCTGGGCACGCCATGGGGCGACGCCCAAGGGAGTGCTGCTCCCTCTCCTCCTTCCCATGGGGCCTGCGGGGCGTGATTCTGGCTGCTGTGGTAGAAAAAACACCGGACCAGAACTGGGTCACCTGGTCAAATGTCGGCCCTCACATTCTTCACCTTTGCGGCTTTCGACAGTCAGTGCAAGCCCCTGGGCCCGGTTCCTCATGGGCAACAGTAAAGGCAGAGTTCCTGGCGCAGCCAGCCCCAGCAGGCGCTCAGTGTCCTGGAGGTCAGCCCGGCGGCGGATGAGGTCACAGCTGGTCCTGCCACCGGTGTGCCTCCGCCCGGCCCGGAGCCTCCCGAAGTCCCACTCCTCCGGAGGGACAGGGCGGACTTGATGCCATCATCCCTCAAGCCCCCCTGCGGTTGAAATCGCCTTGTTCTGGCTCCACGGCCTCTCAGGCCCCAGCACTGGACACCAGGGAAGGGCCCGGGGCAGCCGGCAGCAAGCCCGCTGGGGGCACCCCAGCCCCACCGGGGACCGCGTTGCGGGCCGCCTGCACCTCGGGGCTGCCACCCGGTCTCCGTGCTTGGCGGGCAACAGAGGGAAAATGCTTCACCTTCGCAAAACTCTGATGGTTTCACCGCAGTCCTGCACTCAGAAGGTTTTTTTTTTGCCTTTTCTGCAGCACGCTTGCTGTGGGAGAAATTCCAGCTCTTCTTGAGGAGAAAGTGCAAGCATTCTTTCTCTCCAAGTCATGAGACTTCCCGTTCGGAATTCCGGGTTGTCCCATGGTAGCAAATTACTTTACGTAACAATGGAAACTCTGTTTTCCGAAGTGTTTCATGAGGCTTGGGACGTGCTCAGCATTCTGCCTGTGAGTCAGAGCCGATAGCTGGGCTTGGAGCAGGACCAGGGGCGAAGAATCCTTCCCTTTCAGCTCCTGGGCCGTTCACAGGGCGCTCGAGGGGGCAGGATGTGGGCACAGCACTGCCACCGCCAGGCTGACGCTCGCAACCCTTCCCAGAAATCAAGGGGCCTTCCGTCCCGAGCCGCTGCATTCGGTCCCAGGGCTGCCCATCGGGCTGTGTCCCCGCTCTAGTTATCTACGGCATTAGCGCTCTCCAAAGAGTGCTTCACGCAAGCTTTTCTTCAGGGTCAAGGATTTGTGAAGCAGAGGCTAATGACAATGTCAGAGCTCCGATAAGGGCAAAGTGTGAGCGACGCTCTGCTGGCGGCCGCCCCTTGGCTTGGGAACGCCCTCAGAGGACCGGGTTGGCTTAGGTGTTGCTAATATTTTTTCTAATTCCATTATCACTTGAACAACAAAGGAATGAATGGGAGAGGTAAAGAGGAGAGCTGAGGGGATTAATCCTGGAGGCAAATGTGCCAGACCCTGTGGGCCCCCCGTCCCTGGCATCAGTGTTGGCCAGGAGCCTCAGAAGGAACAAGGAACACGGGGTGGGGGGCTGGTGATGGAACAGGGCGGCCGTCAAGAGCAGCTTTACCTTGATGGAGGCCCCAGCGAATCTGGCCAGCTGTTTAATGTGTGCCCCTTTCTTCCCGATGATGGCGCCTACAGCCTGCGTTGGGATGAAGAGATTCACGATCTCCTGCTCTGGATACTGGAAGGGCAACACGAGACAAGTCATCATTCCCACTGGGGTGGCTCCTTCAGGCACTCGGCAGCTACCGAGCATCCACCACAAGCCATCTGCTGTGAAGGCCCCAATGTGCAAGGAAATGGGCAAAATGGCGCCCGGGGTTCTCTGTGGTCTAGGGCTCTGCAGGCGTGAGGCCTACGGAATGAACCTAACCCCAGTGTACCTGAATGACAATCAAAACGGAAAGTCCTCCTGAGCAGTTCGGACTCTGCTGGGTACAGAGAGCTGTGTGTTCACAGGTTTTTTGTCACATGCAAGTGTGCTGTGTACTGCTCCTGTGTCTTCATCCAAGAAATCTAGACTGTGACTGAATACAGGTGGCCTGAGGGCGGGGTCCTGAGGCCCTTTGTTAGCAGGAATGGGAAGCTCCTCAGCAAGCACCTGGGAGCCACAAATGGTATGTTCATGAGCGTGGCATCGTGTTCAAAGGAAGGTATGTAAACCCGCCCTGATCGGCCACGTGCTGACAGCCCAGAGAGCCGTGGGCCAGGCCCCCAGGGGTCTGTGTGCTAGGGGTCCTCGCCAAAGACATGAAGACATGGCTCCCTTCGTCAGACTTTGCTCAGAGACGTTTGGAAACCGTTCTTTAGCTCCGCACCACCTCCCGATCTGAGCTCCTGGTCACTCACCCGCACCGGCGTCCTGCCGGCCACGGGCTGCTGGGAGGGACCTTGAGGGCCTGGAGGCTGAGGTGGGCTGTGTGCTCATGCCCTGCGATGTGTCACTCGTAGGGTGACCGGGAGGCACGGGGCCCAGCACTCGCACTGGGAACATTCACGGATCAGCCGGCCCAGGACTCCGCGGTGCCCGCCGCAGGAGAGAGAGGCGTGGCAGACGGGGCTGACCTGAGGGGACACTTACGGAGTGGTGATGCGGGAACGGGCCGAACTGGTGCGGGGGGTACAGGCTGGAGAAGTATCCGGAGTGGGTCTGCAGCATGAAAGAAACAGGCGGTGAGTCGGCGGGGGCCCACAAGGACACGCCCCGCTCTCAGGGAGGCCAGACTCCCACCCGCGGCGCAGGCTCCTCGACCATCCCCTGGCCCCACGGTCACGTCTGCACCTGGCCTCTTGGCTCAGATCCCTGCTGCACTTTTCCCGCTGGAGCACCGAATGCCGAGCTGCATTTATCGCGGCTCAGCTGCGCCTTGCATTAGGCCCCGAGGAACTTACCGCCACGGGAGAGAGGGCGCATGCGCACTCCTGTAACCTGCCCTCCCTCAACAGGCAGGCCCCGAGGCTGCTCTTTTCTGGGAAGCCATGGATTGGGGACTACAAGGCACAGAGACTGCAGGACAGTATCTGGAGTTACACATGCCGAGCAAATGTGCTCCTGGGAAGCTGGGTCGGTGAGCTCCCTCAGAGAATTTCGGAAGGAATGACAAGATTGAGAATGGAGGAATTGAGAAAGAGGTTTGGAGAGGAGGAGAAGAAAATGAGTGAATAAACAGCACGCACGTCCGCATGGGGGGTACAGGAAGGTAGATGTGGACAGAAGTCAACAGAGCTATTAGGAAAATAACATTTAAAAAGTTGCTGCTTCTTACTGACTACCTACTGTGTACTAAGCACTATGCTAGGTACTTTATTCGCAGATTTTTAATCCTCACAACAGGCCTGCGAGACAGGAAGAGGTCTGATTTCATGTATTCATACGGGCCAGATGCTGACAGAATCAGCACGGTCCAGTTAACGGCGTCTTACATAGATAAGGTCACATCAACATAGGCATGGCTGTTACATGAAGGGAGGTTACCATGAAGCCAATGCCTATGGGTGTGCCCTGCAGGATGACCTCCTAGGTTTGAGACTTTGAGTCCAGGGCCTACCTTCCATCTAAGGGCCCCTGAACAAATCTCACGGCATTCTCGGTCTCCCAGATCTCCAGCTGCAGTCTTAACTCCAAATCACAACTTCGCCTTACCACTCCCTAGGCACAAAATGAAACAGTCCCCCCTTTCTGAGCCTGGAGAGTGGACTTCTGGCCTCACGGGGGAGGCGGAGAGCAGGGCTGGACACCAGGGAAGCTTCCCCCAGGGGTGCCCTCGGTGTCCGGAGAGCTCTGCTAGGAAAGGGAACCCCTGCTGTAGTGAGGGCAAACCTTTGCTCTCAAGCCTCAGAAAGAGGCTGCAGTGACACCGCACACCCACAAGAGGGTGCCATGAGACCAGAGTCTCCGGGCACTCTCCACAGCTGACAGGAAGCCCCGGAAGAAGGCTTTCCGGGTCGTGCCTCTTCCCCAAAGAGCAGTCCGCAGTCTGCTCCAGACCCTTTGCACAGGTTCCTGTCCTGGGCCAAGCAGGGTGAGGGGAGAATTCCTGCGGCTTTCTGCTCAAAGCTCTGCCTTGGGGAAGGGATGCTTCCTCTTCCTCTTGCAGGAGGCCTCAGAGCAGCAATGATTCCTTTCAATTGTTATTTGCCTTTTTCCAAAATTCACGAGACCCAGAGTAGACCAGCCACAGTGTGGCTCCTATTTTGGGTTCAAATACCTCTAACATAAACACTGGATCAAATGCAGATCTATCTCTTGGGTTAGGGGAGAGAATTAGCTGTAAAAGGGAAAGAAGGACGAATTCCCCACTCTCCTTTTATTCATAAGTTATTATAGCAAGAAAGCTGTCGGGGGGTGGGGAGGGGGGAGAACCCTAGACTTGGCAGCCAGGAGCTCGTTTCTAGCTGAGCTCCTGACTTTGTGCACAGAAGTCGGTTTTTGGAGTCCGAAGAGTCACGAGACCGGAGTCTGAATCACCTGCTCTATACTAGTTGGAATAATTTATTCAACCCTTCTGAGCCTCATCCACAAACAGACTAACACAGTATCACCTAGATCTTCTAGAAACTAGACCTTCCGATATTGTTGTGAGGGTTCCTTCCTTCGCTCATTCACTCATGAAAAAGGTATCTGAGCACCAACCACCTACAAAGCACTGTTCCAGGGTCTGGGGACACAGCTATTAAGACAGAGGGGTCACTGCCACCACGGGACCAACGTTCTGTCGGGGAGGCAGACAAGTGTCGTGAAAGAAGGGAACAGGACGACGTGCAGAAGGGAAGCAGGGGAGACAAGGGGTGCAAGGGCAACCTTGGGAGGGTCCAGGAAGACCCCTGTAGGAGGTGATCCCTGAGCTGGGACCCATGGAGAGCACAGCACCCTATGCAAGGCACTAGGGAGGGAACAGCTAGGAAAGGGGTTGACCTTTTGAAAAACAGACAAGTATGGAATGGTAGGGGATGGTAAAAGCAAGTAAGAGAGGACAGCTGCAAACAATGGGGAGGTGGGCCGTCTGAGATCAGGCAGGGCCTTGCAGGCCCTGGTGCCAATGTGGATTAACAACGGAGGGCCCCAAAGGATGCTACATGGCATTCAGGGAGGTCACGGGAATGAAGAGTCTATCGCTGGGTATTGGATGGCTGAATGAGGAGTGTTACACGAGCACTGTTCATAATGGAATGTATGGCTTAGAGCACACTCTCTATTTCCCATCCTCCCAAGCTTAAATGGAACCTACAATCTCAAATGTAAGAAGGTTTTCAAAACATGCTCTGTCACAATGATCGGAGAAGTCACCCGCTGATGACTTGAATTCGTGTTCTCTTTCCTGGGAAAGCAGGTTGCAGCCGTCTGATAAACCAAGGGCCCAGGCGCGGGGCAGCTACTCTGGAAGCCCTAACTTAGCAGCTGGCCTCACCGTCTCAGAGAATTCCCAGTTATTTTACAGAGGAGAAGCTACTTTAGAGTATTTGAGAAGCATCATGACACTGGGGAGGGGTGCGGGATGTCACAGAAGAGGTGACCCTGCCAAGTGTGCCCCCCGCTCTGCCAAGGAAAGGCAGCAGGGGAGGGGTCATTACTACCCACTGGTTCACGTTACAGTCTCAGTTTGAGGGAGACTGGCTGCTGGACTGTGAGCAGAGGAGTACAAATCGGATGCATCTGTAAAAATTAAAAAAGGGAATTATAAATAGTTGGACCGGCTCTTCCTGGAAGAACTGCGGCAGCCTTCGTTCCAAGCCGCTGTGTAGGACCAGAATCATGATGCCAGATTTACGTAATCCACTGAAGCATGAAGAAATCAGGGGGTCGGAAGGGGGAGGGTAGGAAACGGGTAGTGGACAGGGCAGGGGGCAGGCGCGCGGATTGTCGTCAAATACTGAAACAGCTTTAGTGCGAAGACACACTGATGCACATTGCCAAGACAGAGGACGCTGTCGCCAGGACCAGGGATGTGGCCACGGGCCTGGGGGGAGGGGCTGGACTTGGGCAGAGCGCTCCAAGATTCCAAAGGTTCACCATTCTACCCCAGCTTGGGGACGGGCTTCCCCGCAATGGCTGCTTATGCACCTCTGTGTTCTCACGGGACAACCTCAGGAGCAGAGCGACACTAGAAATTGTTAAGCTTCCCAAGAGGCAGAGCCAAGATCTGAGCACAGATCTGTGTCTGATGCTGCAGCCCAAGGTCTCAGCCACTATACCCAATGCCGCCCGCACCCAGAACATCGCGAATTCATGGGTTCAGGGGGGCCCGTGGCACATGTTATGGAAAAACTCCCCTAAGGATTCTAATATGCCCTCTGTTGAGTTTATTTAAATATATGAATAGACAATTAAAATTCATTAGACATATACGGAGAATCAGCAACATCAAAGAGGAGGAGCAAAGCTGGGCAAGGCAAACAAATGACCCCAGTGAATTAATTCAGGAAAGAGGAGATTTTTTTTTAAATGTCTGATTTGATTTTTCCTTTTTTTTTAAAAGATTTTACTTATTTGACAGAGAGCACACGCACACACAGGAGCACAGGCAGGGGGAGCAGGAGAGGGAGAAGCAGGCTCCCTGTTCAGCGGGGGCTCGATCCCAGGACCCTGGGATCGTGGCCTGAGCCGAAGGCAGTCGCTTAACTGACCGCGACACCAGGTACCCTTTGATTTGATTTCTTAATCAGATTCGAGATGCCAGCTCATTCACATGTAAGTACGTGCTATGAGAAAAAAACAAGGAGGGGCCTACATTGATCTTGGAAAGAAAACACTCAACACGGGCTGTATCTAACAGCAGCAAAGCCTCTCCTGCAAAGCCCATCAGCGCCCTGGAAGATGAACCTATGCAAAACAAAAAGAGGATAAAGATGTATGATTCGTAACAGTGGGAGCTCCAGAAGGAGAAAATGAAATGGAGGGAGGGGAAGTAATACTAACATTAAGTCCAGAAGCAAAAGATTTTCTTGAACCAAAGAAAAACCTGAATCTTGAGATCAAACGGCTGAGATTCAGATTTCTGAATTCTAAAGGGGAAGGCAAAAAAACTGAAAAAGGCAAAAAACTTAGAAGGAGAAAAAGCTATCCATAAAATAAGAAGAATCAGGCTGGTTAGCATACGGATCTGGAAAACAAAATACTGAAAGTACAGTTTGTAGAGTTCTAAAGGACTCAAGAATCTCTAGACAGCCTGTTGAGCTTTCATTCATGCGTGAGGGGGGAAAAGTATTTTCTGATCTAGAAAGGTTTAGAAGTTATGCTACTTATGCACTATTCTCAAAGAAGGTTGTTTAAGCACATATTTCTGACAAACTAACAAAAAAGCCCCAAGTAACTCAAAAAATGAGAGCATATGGAGCACAAGAAACCATCTGCAGTGAGCTAAGTAACCAGTTACACAGTTAATTGTAAACAGTAGCTTATGAGGTTGTGTATTAAGAAAGAAAGCTTAATAATTTGGAATAAAATTCCAGATTATTTCTAGAGTGAATTGACCAAAACACACTAAACAAACTTTGTTACAACAGAGAATTTGACAAAACCATAATCACAGTGGGAGAACAGCAAATTTCTCTCATCATGTATTAAATCATACTGATAAAAATAATTATATAGAGGATATGGGCCGCCAATGAGACACTTGTTTTTATAGCTATAAACACAACTCTGAGCCCACCAGAGAAAGTACATCTTTCCAAATGCTCATGAATTCAAACACTGATCATGAGTCAGTAAGGCCACAAAAATCAGAAACGTTTCGGTAACACTGTCTGAATGTCTGAAAGGAAACAAATGCAAGATAACAAAAAAGAAACCATTAACTACTTAAAAGTTTAAAACAGACAAAGCCCTAGCAAATTTGATTAAGAAAACAGAGAGAGGCCCCTGGCTGACACAGTCCCTAGAACACGAGACTCTGGATCTTGAGGTCATGAGTTCAAGCCCCATTTTGGGGGCAGTGTTTACTCAAAAAAACAAAAACAAAACTTAAAAAAGAAAGGAAAAAAAGAGAAAACACAAATATACGATGCTAGGAATTATGAGAGAGTAATACACAAGTTTGGGGATTTAAAAGGCCAACAGTCCACTCTGCAAGTTCTAACATACGAAACACATATGAAAATTAGATGAAATGAATACTTTTATGGGAAAATAAAAATCAACACAACTAAGTCAAAAAATTTTAATAAACTAAAAGGTTTTAAATGAAATGGAGAAACAAAAGGTGGTAGGACCAGATGTTTTACTGATAGGTCTTATCAAGTCTTCAAGAAATAGAAAACTCCTATATATTCTTTCATTTCCCCAGGCATATTAGAAGTTGGTTATCTAATTCATTCTTTGAGAAAAAAAAATAATCCTGCTGTTAAAGAGAGTACAGTAATTACAGTGTAGACAAAGAGATGAATGGAACAGAGTCAGGAAGATGACTAAGTGGGAGTTCAGTGTATGACAAAGCCAGAATTTCAATCTGAGTGATAAAGCAGTACATCACTCAAATAATGATTTTGGGAAATGTGGCTATCCATTTGCAAAGAAAATAAAGTTAGATCCTTTTGTCAAAGTATAAATCAAGATAAATTCCCTATGGACGCCAGACACAAATACAAGTAACAATCCTCAAAAACCAATAAGAAAACATGGGAAAATATTTTTACAGTCTTGGATGGGAGGGTTTTTTTTTAGCATGACATCAAAGGCCAGAATCCACACAAACATCACTGATTTAACTACCTTACTTCTTAAAATTTCTACATGAATTTTGGTGAAGAATCTGTGAGAATTTAAATTGCATACAGCCTTGGACACAATAAATCCAATCGTAAAGAATTTACTTTCAGATATATTCACACATTTGTGCAAAGACTTATGAAGAACATTCGTTTTGACACTATGTGTAGTAAAGAAAACATGGGAATGATATAAATGTCTAAAAATAGTGTGCTGGTTAGAAAAATTATAGTAAATTCATACAATGGAATATTATGTAACCATTAAAGAGAATTAAGTCTACTTATGAAAAAATGCCCATAAAAACAAACTAAAAACCTTGTAATTCTATATGATATGATTACATTTATGGTTTTGAATAATAGGATTGTATCTATGCTAAGAAAACATTTCTAAAAAGTGTAAACATAAAGGTGCTATACCTCTGAGGAGTGGTTGTTGGGTAAACTTTGGGTAAGATAAGGCAGGCCAAGGGAAATGTTCACATTTTACCTCATACAACAATTTGTTCAAAATATATCTATTTTAAATTACTATGGCCCAGGACACCATGAATAAGGCAAAAAAAAAAAAATGACAAGCTGGTAGAAACTATGGACATGATGACTAGATAATATCCTTAATATGTAATCAGCTGTTACAAATCATTAACAAGATTTGTTAATGGAAAGATGGAAAGTAAAGGTGATGATGATAGTAGCTACATTTGCATAGAAATTATTACATGCAGGTTTAACTTATTTAATAACCCTTACAACAACCCCATATGTATAGGATTACTACCCCCATCTTATAGACCAGGGACATCGAGATGCAAAGAGGTTAAGTCACCTGCCCAAGGTTAAAAGTAGCAAGTGGTAGTGCAGAGATACAAACAGTGGCAGTCTGGCTCCAGAACCTATACTGTCTCTCAAAAGGCTGATGGACAAAGGATACAGAAAGACAATTAGAGGGGAAAATGGCCGATTAAAACTGCTGAGTCTCATAATAACAAAAGAAATGTGTGTTTTAAAGTATCAGATTGTAAGGAATCATTACATGAATAATAAGAGTATGGGAAGAACAAATCCCTCTGTCACACACTGGTGGGAAGGAACAGTAGTATATCCTCCATGTATCAAAATTCCTGTATTAGGTATCAACATTTATATATTTTATAACTATATATTATATATAAAATTTATACATTCTTAGGCTCAGAAATTCTATTTCAAGGAATTTATCCCAAAGAAATAAGTGGATAAAAGAGCCAAGATGTATATATAAGTATTTCCACAGCAGAGTGAAAAATCTGAATATATATAAATATAACATATGAATAAATTACATATACACACACACCCCTACACATGTAAACACTGGTTATTTCTATATTGAGAAAAAACCTACACTTTCTACATTTCTGTATTATTTGCTTCTTAAATACTATGCACATATTAATTTTACTAACCAGAAAATTAAAAAAATTAAATTTTCAAACACACACATATGTTTCCAAAATTTCAGAGGTCAGAGACCAACCTTGGCATGTGTAAGCCAGTTTTGAGGAGCCACAGAGATCTCCTGACATTTGGATGCCGAGAGCAAAAGTACTAGCTCTGTGATACATAAAAGCAAAGAAGTACCCTAGAATTTCCTGGAAATCTGAAAGCCTATGTGACAGGAGAACAATGTAAGTATTTAAAGCATGCCTACCATCCCTACCCTACCCTGTCCTTCTCAGACTCCACAAGTGTGGCTTTGGGGGCCTGTCCCAGGTCCTGTGCAGGTAGGTAGTAGGGAAGGCCACCTCCCAGCTCTGGCCTATGCTTTCGCGGCTGCCCCAGGGAGCCGTATTGTCACAGAGAGTTAGGGCGACTACGTGCTCTGGATTAGAACCCAGTCTTGATCTATGGGATCAAGATCAGAAGTATATATGGTTTTTAGCTTTATAAAGAAAAGTAAAATCTGGGATGCCTGGGTGGCTCAGTCGGTTAAGTGTCTCCCTTTGGCAGGGGTCCTGAGATTGAGTCCCGCATCAGGCTCCCTGCACACCGGGGAGCCTGCCTCTCCCTATGCCTGCAGCTCCCTCGGATTGTGCTCTCTCTCTCCGACAAATAAATAAATTTTAAAAATCTTTAAAAAAAAAGTAAAATCTATTTGATGAAGAACAGGAACTATGTATTTTAGTAACATGGTTATCTTCCTGTTGTAATAAAGATCTCAGATGAGGGGCGCCTGAGTGGCTCAGTGGCGTAAGCCTCTGCCTTCGGCTCAGGTCATGATCTCAGGGTCCTGGGATCGAGCCCTGCATAGGGCTCTCTGCTCAGCAGGGAGCCTGCTTCCCCCTCTCTCTCTGCCTGCCTCTCTGCCTACTGGTGATGTCTCTCTCTTTCTGTCAAATAAATAAATAAATTCTTTAAAAAAAAAAAAAGATCTCAGATGAAAGGAAGCTTTCCAATGGACAAAACTTATTTTCAAGTTTACAAAATATTCTGCTATCACACAATAGCTTCTTCCCTTGTTCCAGCACAGGGGTCTGTGAACTATTTCTGTAAGAGGCCAAATACCTATTTTAGACTTTGCAGGTTACACAGTTCCTATCGCATCTACTCAACTCCGCCATTGTAGCAAAAAAGCAAACAGACAATACATAACCAAAGGTCGTGGCTGCGCTCCAATACGTTTTTTTTAAAAGATTTATTGATGGGCACCTTGGTTTGATTCAGGGTCTGCCTTCGGCTCAGGCCATGATCTTGGGGTTCTGGGATGGAGCCCCATGTCTGGGCTCCCTGCTCAGTGGGGAAGTCTGCTTCTCCCTCTCCCTTTGCCCCTCCCCACTGCTTGTGTGTGCTCTCTCTCTCTGAAATAAAGAAAATCTTTAAAAAAAATTAATTCATTTATTTTTTAAGGAGAGCTTGTGAGCAGGGGAGGGACGGAGGGAGAGGATCTTCCCGCAGACTTCCTGCTCAGCAAGGAGCCCAACGCAGGGCTTGATCTCTTAACCCTGAGATCATGACCTGAGCCAAACCAAGAGTTGGATGCCCAACCTAGTGCCCATCCAAGAGTTGGATGCCCATCCAGGTGCCCCTCAATAAAATTTTATTTACAAAAATAAGTGGAGAGTCTGGCCCCTGAGCCAAATCTCAAGATAGGGGCTCCCTGACCCGCTGATCTCCGATTACCAATATTAGAAATATGGCCTATTTTACTATACTTTCCCCCCACCATTTATGTTTATCTCAGCTTCGGTTCTGAGGTTGAGGTTATGTTCTGTAGGCAGTAAATGCAGACTTTCTCCTAAGCAATGAGATGTGTCCCACCACCGCTGAAATGGACCAAGCTTGATCTTTCTCAAATCTCACAGCAAAGACATGGGGATGTACAGCGCACAGAGCTGGTCGAGCGCCTTGGATCAGCCACAATCCCTCTTACCAGCCCCGCTCCCTCTGACCTAGCCCCCCCACCCCCACACATGGCCCCAATATCGGGCCCTATCCTTTAGTTTAAGAGAAAATGGATATAACTCCAAGGAAATAGTAGGAAGGTTTAGAAATGACTCCAAAGCTCTGTATATAAACACGTCTGCAGAATGTGTATATTCTTGGTACCAAAACCGTGGGTCCCAGTTCAGGTCTGTATTTTGCTGGCAGAAGAGCACAGTGGCTCCACCCTGTCCCTCTACAGATAACTCAAAGAGCTACGACGAATTCTCAGGTTGCAGTGCCTACACCAGAGACCACCTCTCTAAAGAAAGGAGTATTAGCTAAGGTAGTGTTCATCGACCTCATTCTTCCCATGAAAAAGTATAAACATTGGAGGAAAGAAGTTTGTTTAAAAAATAAGTAATATGTATAGAAAAGAATTCGGAGTGAAAAAAAATAAGCTGTCAAGTATCCTGAACCCAATTTTGACAATGTAATGATCTATAATGCTTGGAAATGGAAGCAACAAAAAGTAAACTCTTAACATTCATGTTTCCCTTTTTATTAATTATGACTGAAACAGTAAATACTTATTGAGAACCTACTAAATGCCAGGCATTGTGCTAAGTGTTTAGAAACAAACACTGTGTATTATTTTCTTTTAAAAGCTGCCTATTAATAAAATAAGATGCATCTCAGTTGTAGAAACAGGTGAGAAATATATATATATATATATATTCGAATTACCCAGGTACCCTATTAATAAATGAACAACGGCCATGAAGATTCTTATTTGAGCTAACAAATCCTTTTTTATAATAAAGAGGCTTCTAGTTAGTGAATTTGCTAGCGCTACAGTTTCTTTCTTGGATGTGATATCTACTATGTTCAAGAGCACATAGAGGATGGTTTAATAATATTTATCTGCCCATTAGGATTAAGTCCTGAGAAGTGTTGGGTTTATCCTACAATCACTTGTGAGTACGGCCTCCGAATTAAAGCTTCCGCTGTGATTCACCATAGCAGAGTAATGCTGCTGCCTGGGGGCGCCCAGAGCGTGAGCCACCCTCCGGGTGCTGAGCTACTTACAGCGAAAGGGTGGTAAGGGGGAGCGGGGGGGGCTCCTCGGGGGGCTCCTCGGGGCCCTGCTGGTGGAGGCAGCACGGACAGTCCTGTTGAAAAGATGCCAAGTGCGCTGAGGTTCAACCCCGGGATCAGATTGGCTTGTTGCTGGGAACAGAAATGGAGAAAAAGATGAGGGGAGGAGAGCAGAGAGGCCCAGCTTGCCTGGGCCAACCTCCATCTCTTGGCTGGTTGGCAGCAGCGCCTCCTGATCAGGGCTGCCCTGGCCTCACAGACCACCCTGCTGCTGGGGTGGGCTCTCCAAACCTCAGGCTCACCATGGCGTTCCTTCAAAGCTTCTCTGAGAGTGTCTACATATCAAAACACAGCCAACCAGGCTCCTCGGTGGTGGGGAGGGGGACCCAGGCTGCCATACCTTCTCTCCGGCTCGCCCCTCATCCGCCCCCGGCCCAGTCCTGCTCCTCTCTGACCTGGGCCCTTGCACACATCATCCACTGTGTAAGGAATGTGCTTCTCTTCCTCCTCACGGGGCTAAGTCCTGGTCTTTGTGCAGGTTTCACCTGAGCTCAGATGTCCCCTCAGCCAGGAAACCTTCTCTTACCCCAGAGGTCTCTGCGCCAGTGCCCTTTCTGTGCGCCCCCACCAACATTCCTGGGTTTCCTGCAAATAATATCTGAAGTATCATCACACGGTATTTGCATCGCCTCAGTAGCTGCCACCTCCCTTTTAGACGTAATTTCCTTGTGGACGGAGACTGTGTTATTCAGTGTTGTGTGCTCAGTGCCTGGTACATAGTAAGTACTCAATAAATACTTGTAGAATGAATATGTTTAAAACATACTGCGTTAATAGGTTTTTCCAACCTATCCAGAGAAAGATCAGACCTTTCAATAGGAAACCACACGTGTAAACTCCGTTCTCCAGGTTCAGGATGTTTCACAACTTCAAATTTTTCACCATCTGGTTGCAGGTGTTGTCATCCTCTCACCTGCTTACTCATTTCCCATTTACACACGGGGACGCCCACCTTGGCTGTGCTGAGTTTGAGCTGCACGGCCCTTCAGAGGCAGAGGGATGTCGTCATCTGGCCTGTGTCCTCCCTGCCCCTGCCTTTGTCTCCCCGAACACTAAGCAGCTAATATTTTCTGTTTTCTTATCTGTGAACAGGGTCACCCATTATCTTGCCTTCTCTTAGGATGTCTGGAGTAGGAGAGCTGGGATCTTTAACCTTGACCTCATCTGATCCCTAAGATGAAGTAATTTTGTTATTCCTCTATCAACACATGACTTTGGTGCAGACACGGGTGAGTCTAAACGGCATGCTCAAGTGGAGGTATGGGGGGCACCCAGACCCTTCGGGAGCGTTTCTGGGTGTTCACAGAAGAGATGTTTATCGTATGATGTCAAGAGCCCAAAAGAAGAAAATGAGATCATCTGAGGCTATTTCCACGGACAAATACACACAGGGAGGTGACAGTGCCATCTTGTCCTTGTCATGTTCCACAATTACCATGTGATGTGGGCTGCTACGGGGGAGGGGCGCTGGGGTGAGGCTGGGGTAGTGCTCTGACCCGAGGAGGGGGCTCCTTAGAAAGAGCTATGCTACAGCGCTGGGTTTAGCCGACAGAGCTCTCTGTCGATATTTACTCCTCTGTGAAATATTAGCAGGTCTGGGGTCTGCTTCAAAGACCTTCAAGAAGGGTGGGAAAGCAGGTTGGGCATCCCGATGAAACAAAATGGGCCGTGAGCTGATAACTGCTCAATTTGGATTACAGGCATACGAGGACCTAGTGCAGTATCCTTTCCTCTCTTATGTTAGAAAATCATTATAATAAAAAAATGAAAAAATTACTCCTCTGAGTGGAGCTGGGTCTTTGTTGATAGACAAGGATTTTTAAGATTTCAGAGTATGGGACTGGCGTCTCCCCATTATAAAGCGAGAGTGAGTTAGCAGTAGCGCGCGGGACATGTGCACACCCCGACGTCTGCTGGAAGCATCGGGGAGAGCCACGGTGCTGGGCGACATTTACTGGGTGATCCGGATGGGCAGATCAGTAAGCAAGGGATGAAAATCAGAGTTTAAAGTATGTATTTTTAAATTTAAAAAGTTAACAACAATAATACAGAAAGTTTGTAATGTAGAAAAAAATCCCCCTTCCCTAGAGGACCAGCTGCTTTTATGTTTGTACCCAGCCTTCCGGTCAGACCATTTTACACACCATACTATTTTACCTAACCGTAACCTGAGTTAAATACGCTTCTATGTGCTCCTTCCTTGATTAACATTATATCATAAGCAATTCTTCATTTTATAATCTTCAGAGTCATGCTTTTAACAGTTCCACACTATTTTTTCCACTGCATTTATCACAGTCCACTAGTTGGTTTCCTGCTTGCTTCAATGCTCTTGCCCCAAGAAGGCAGGAATAACTCTGCACATCCATTCTAAGGCACTTCCTCACTACCTGAATGACAACTATCCTTCGAGAGGCATGTGTCCTGCCCGAAAACACATGTGAAAACCAGGAGAGAAGAAAGCATTCGGCACTTACATTAACAGCCAGCATATCGTTTTCAAAGGCCTCACGGAGTTTCTTCATAATCTCTACCTCTGCATTGGCACAGGCCTCAACTGTGCCCTTCACAGTGATGGTTCTTTCAGGGTTGTATATGCTCAAATCCTGCAAGCTGGCCACCGGGAAAAAAGAGAGATTTCCTTTTTCAAAAGGAAAAATAAAATCCCAGAAGGATCCCAAACAAGTCTTGGTGGAGGATTCCCTCACCACACACTGTGGTATCAAATACTTGCCATCTTATCTCAAATCTTAGAGGTGACTTAGCTCAGATCCACAGTAGAAAGTGTATGACTGGTAACGATTTAGGCATTTGTTTTGATGGTGTTGAAGAGAATTAGATCACTTATGATTACACTACCATTTTAAGGAAAGGCAGATGAAGGAGTTGGGTATATCGAAATGCTCAAGTTCTCCATTTGGGCACAATTAAACTGAATGAGTGGCTTACGATGAGATTGTTATTTTGGTCCCCGTCTCGTGTTCAATTTTCTTCAAATTTCTGCCTTCTTTTCCAATCAGTCTTCCAACTAAGCCATTGTGGGCCAAAATTTTCAGAGGAATCTCTTCAGCTCTAAAAGAGACAAACAACAATTTAACACTCAGGGTGGACATACTGGTTGCCTCCTAAGAGCTATTAAAGCACTTTTTCCCCTTTACAAACAGAAGTCATTTGTTCAGGGACCAAGTGGCAACAGGCTTTAGGTGAGGCTGGTTCCCTCACCGAGCCCAGTGCATGAGTTCTGATTTACATAAGTCAAACCACAGTGATTATATTCCCTTGTTAAGACGGACTGGAAGTGGGTTGATGAGGCAAATCGGGACAATGAGGTATTAGGAAAAGTCTGCTGCATGACTTTAGGAGGATTTTTCTTGCTCTTAAAAAAGACAAGGGAGACTATCATCCGGAGGGTAGGCTAGGATGCTACAGGCCCTCCTGACCCCACTGAGACACCAAGTTAACAATAGAGAGGACTGGAGCACCACTGTGAGAACTTCAGAGCTCAGCTGAGAAGCTATAGCACCCTGGCCATTGTAAAGCCCAGAAAAGACTCCAGTAAAAGGGGTGGGAAAATTTGCAGTGTTCGGTGTGGCTACACATGCTCCTTCCCCTATGCAGCATTGTGAGGAGCAAATGGGAGGAAATCTCCCGTACCAGCGATCCTCCCATGGGATGCAAACAAAAGACTGGACCACACTTCCAACATTCTAGCTCATGTGGGAGCTGCCCAAGGGACTGGTTTCTGTCGTGCCTCACTTGGATCAGTGAGGAGACTGGCACCAGAGTTCTGGAAGCCACTGAAAAAAGAGGTGGGCAGTATGTTAGTGCTGCAGTTCCACAGTCAGAATCCAGGAATGAGAAAGAGATCAGAGAAGGTTTGAGAGGTCCTAACACCTCCAGCAGGGCTGATAAGTGAAGGAAGGCCTTCCCCTGAATGAAGGCAGGACACAAAGACAAACAGATGGTTGTTTTTTTCAAATGCCCCAAGCCTAGCAAAACATTAAAAGACATACAACGAAACAAGGAAATATGGCCTAATCAAAGGATCAAAATATAACTCCAGAAACCAACCCTAAAGAAATGTAAATCTATGAGCTACTTACAAAGAATTTATAATAATTGTCATAAAGACACTCAATGAAACAAAATAAGGAAAACTATGCACCAACAAAATGGAAATATCAACAAAGAGAGAAACTGTAAAAAACAAATAATGTAACTAAAAAATATAATAATTGAAACCCCCCCCAAAATCATTAAAGAGGTTCAACAGCAGATTTGACAGGCAGAAGAAAGAATGCGCAAACTTGAAAACTTGTCATTTGAAATCATCAAGTCAAAGTAGGAAAAAGAAAAAAAGAATGAAAACAGTCCCCACAAAGCACAAAGAAAGGCTAAGGTATTTAGGGGCCAGGATCAAATGGACTAATACACTCATGCAAATCCCAAAAGGAAGAAAGAGAGAGGGCAGAGAGCTCATTTGAAGAAATAATGGCAGAAAACTTTCCAAGTATCAGTAAAGAAACGGACATGTAGATTCAAGAAGCTCAAAGAACTCCAACTGGGAATAAAACGAAAGAGAACCACACTGAGACACATTATAAGCCAATTTTCCAAAGTCAAAGACAAAGAGAGAATCTTGAAAGCAGCAAGAGAAAAGTGATTATTCACATACAAGGGAGTTTCTGGACTTCTGAGCAGAAACTTTGCAGGCCAAAACGGAGTGGGATGATATGTTCAAAATGCTGAAAGAAAAACACACCAACCAAGGATATTAAGACGACAAAACTGTCCTGTGAAAATGAAGGTGAAATTAAGACTTCCCTAGATAAACAAAAGCTAGAGGAGTTCATTATTATTAAAGTTGCTCTACAAGAAATGCTAAAGGAGTCCTTTAATGGAAATGAAAGGACAGTGAGCAACAACACAAAGCCATATGAAAATATAAGGTTCTCTAGTAAAAGTAAATACACAAATATAATAATCTGTACTATAATAATTTTGGTGTATAGAATTTAAACGACAAAAAAAAAGAATTTAAACGACAAGAACATTTTTAAAAAGATAAATCTGTTGGCTAATAGACATATGAAAAAGTGCTCAACATCACTTGGCATTAGGGAAATACAAATCAAAACCACAATGAGATACCACCTCACCACTCAGAATGGCTAAAATTAACAAGTCAGGAAACGACAGATGTTGGCGAGGATGCAGAGAAAGGGGAACCCTCCTACACTGTTGGTGGGAATGCAAGCTGGTACAACCACTCTGGAAAACAGTATGGAGGTTCTTCAAAAAGTTGAAAATAGAGCTACCCTATGACCCAGCAATCACACTACTAGGTATTTACCCTCAAGATACAAATGTAGTGACCCGAAGGGGCACGTGCACCCAAATGTTTATAACAGCAATGTCCACAACAGCCAAACTATGGAAAGAACCTAGATGTCCATCAACAGATAAATGGATAAAGAAGACGTGGTATATATATATACAATGGAATACTATGCAGCCATCAAAAGAAATGAAATCTTGCCATTTGCAACAACATGGATGGAACTAGAGGGTGTTATGCTGAGCAAAATAAGTCACTCAGAGAAAGACAATTATCATATGATCTCTCTGATATGAGGAATTTGAGAGGCAGGGCCAAGGGTTGTGGGGGGTAGGGAAGGAAAAAATGAAAGAAGATGGGATTGGGAGGGAGACAAACCATAAGAGACTCTTAATCTCACGAAACAAACTGATGGTGGCTGGGGGGTGGGGGAGTAGGGATAGGGTGGCTGGGTTATGGACATTGGGGAGGGTATGTGCTATGGTGAGTGCTATGAATGTGTAAGTCTGATGATTCACAGACAGGTACCCTGGGGCAAATAATACATTATATGTTAATTTAAAAAAGATAAATCTGTTAATGGGTATAAATATTTAAAGAGCAATTTGTGACATCAGTAACAAAGTGTGGGGTTGAGTTGTAAAAGAGCAGAGTTTTTGAATATGATTAAAGTAAAGTTTGCTATCATTTTAAAATAGAATGTTATAACTTTAAGATGTTTTATGTAATTTTAGTGGTAACCACAAAGAAAATACTAGAGAATATACATAAAAGGAAATGAGAAGGGACTCAAAGCATACCACTAAAAAAACCCCAAAAAGCAAAGAACAAAGTAAAAAACACACAAAAGAATGCAGTAAGAGAGAAAAAGAGCAACAATAAATCTATAAGAAATACAGAAAACAACAAAATGGCAAGAGGAAATCCCTCCCCATTAGTAATTACTTTAAATGTAAAAGAATTAATCTTCCCAATCTAAAAGACAAGGATTGGCTGAATGGATTAAAAAAAACAACAACAGAATGAAAGATCTCAAATTGACAACTTTAAATTCTTCAAGGAATTAGAAAAAGAATAAATGAAACCCAAAGCTAGTATAAGGAAGGAAATGATAAAGATTGGAGCAAAGATAAGCAAAAGAGAACAGAAAAACAGAAGAAAAAACCAACAATGAATTGGTTTTTGAAACAATCAACAAAATTGATAAACATTTTCTAGAATAACTAAGAAAATAAAGAACACTCAAATATCTAAAACCAGAAATGAAAGAGGGGACATTGCAACTGATGTCAAAGAAATAAAAATGTGGTTACAAGAGAATACTATGAACAGTTGTACATCAACAAAGAGAAAACCTAGAAGAAATGGATAAATTCCAAGAAACACACAACCTACTAAGACTAAACCTTGAATAGAAAATCTGAACAGACCAATAATGAGTAAAGAGACTGAATCAGTAATTAAAAACCTCCCAACAAAGAAAAGCCCAGGATCAGCTGGTGTCCCTGGAGAATTCTAGCAAACGTTTATTTTTTTCTACCAAACATTTAAAGAAGAATTAATATCAATCCTTCTCTAACTCTTCCAAAAAACTGCAGAAGAGGGAACATTTCCAAGCTCATTCTATGAGGCCAGCTTTACTCTAATACCAAAGCTAGACAAAGCCACTTTGAGAAAAGAAAACTAAAGACCGGTGTCCCTGATAAACACTGATACAAAAGTCCTCAACAAAACACAAGAAAAATGAATTCAAAAGCATTATGCACTAAAAGGATGATACATTATGACCAAACAGGATTGTACTTCTGGAATATAAGGGTGGTTCAATATAAAAAAAAAAATCAATGTAATATACATTAATGTAGGTCAATACATGTAGGTCAAAAACCATATGATCAGATGCAGAAAAAGCATCTGACAAAAACTTAACACACCCTTTCATGATACAAACACTCAACAATCTAGGAATAGAAGGAAAGTACCTTAACAAAATAAAGGCCATTTGTGAAAAGCACACGGTGAACATCATATTCAATGGTGAAAGACTGAAAGCTTTTCCTCTAAAATCAAGAACAAAAGAAGGATATTCATTTTCACCACTTCTATTCAACTTAGTATTGGAAGTGTTAGCTAGAGCAATTAGGTAAGAAAAAGATATAAAAAGTATCAGAACTGAAAAGGAAGAAGTAAATTATCATCTGTTTGCAGATAGCATGATCTTAAATGAAGAAAACTCTAAAGATTCCACAAAAAAAACTGTTAGAATACACTCATTCAGCAAAGTTGCAGGATATAAATTCAACACACAAAAATCAATTGTGTTTTTCTTTTCTTTTTTAAAGATTTTATTTATTTGAGAGAGCGAGAGAGAGCGAGAGATCATTCAAGCGGG